>CM060920.1:975816107-977066107 GCA_030737875.1 Allium sativum
TTTACGTATTCTCAGCCTCTTAATTTTGTCTGTTCAAAATTTAGCCCCACTCATTTAGTTTCCTTTTAAAACCAAAGCAATTATTGAAAAAAAACGAAAATACAAAAAGTGGGATAGCACAATCACATTCCTCCATTAAAAAGAAATGTACATCAATTCTCATTTATAACTATTCCCGTTTCCCATGAATGCCTTCCTATCTTCCCAAACTATTCATGGAAAAAAAGGGAATATAATAATAATATGCTAAAACAAACAAATGGAAAGCACGTTTCTTTATTAGGGTTGCACCTTTCTCTCTTTCCTTTCATTACTTAACTTTACAATTCTTAAATACGCATTAAGACAAAACGCATAAAGAGCTAACGCAATCCTCGTCCCATTCTAATTCCTTTCTCTTTCTTTTATTTATTCCTCATGTCACTCCTCTAACCTTCCGTTCATCTTTCACATATTATTCCTTCCTCTTCTCCACCTTATGTTTTTATGTCATTTTCATTGAAGCATTTTAAAAAGAAAGGAGATTTTTTTTATTTCGTTTGCTTCTGTTGCTGTCTTCTATTGGCTACCTTGTATCCATCTTCAAATCCACGCAAGGTGGTTTACTCACGATTTATTATATGCAAGTTTTTCAACATCAATGAAAATTGAAATACAAAAGTTGATGTTTTTTGTTGTTAATGTCATGCTTTTTGGTTGCTATTTGTTGTTGTCTCTTTGTTGTCCAATTTCATGTTATTATTGTGCCTTTGTCACTATGTTAATGCTGATGTTAATAATGTTGTTTGATGCATAGTATCATACCCTATTATGTAAATTGAAGCATATATGTTGATATACTCACCTTTCCTTGCTTTGTTTTAATAAGGATACATGCTCCGTTATATATTTTATCCTGAAACCGAGGCCTTGCTATGTGCTACCCTACCTTATCTATATAATTGAACACATTATTCAAACACCTGTTGTCTTATTATTTTTGTATCATATTTAATATGCCTACTAGAAATAGACCACGTGCATTGTCTCCACTTATACTTTGGTTTCTGAAGTAAATATATATATATTTCCATGACTTGAAAATGCATGCATTGACTGTGAATATGTGGCTTAAATCGTGTCTAATAACTTTGCTATTCCTTGCTAAAAGTAATACCTGCAACACTTTTATTGACAGAGAAAATGAGGCTTGGATCATGCACTTGGTAACCATTAAATTCTGTTAGGATTAACTATTATATTTTAGTGTTTTATTGAAGTTAATTTACTTGAATAAAGTTAATCCTAACTCGAGTGTTTTGTGTTTTGTATGAAATGCTCGGGTCAGATCCGAGTCTTGCAGATCTGATTTCAGCTAGCGAAGTTTGAGACACGTGAAGACGCACGCGCATAGTTTTGACAAATTTGCTGTAAAATTTATTTTATGTAAAAGCTATGTATTTTTTGCTATGTAAAAATATTGGAAAACTCTGATATTTTCTTAAAAATTATTCTGCTACATGTTATTATGTCATGTGATTCTGTGTATTGGTTCTGTTAAAACTCATAAGAAATAATAATTTATCGTTTCGTGCGGTTTAAGTTGGTTTAATTACCGACTTGAAGCGGTCGAAAAGGCAGGTTGTTACAATAATATTTATACCTGATTCGTATGATGTCATACTTTCATTCTTCGTTTTCAAGCATAACAATTGTGTTTTTAATGACCTAGCTTTCCACAATAGTAACAATCACCCACTTTTGGAATCCCACCTTCAGGTTTAAGTGCCTTTTTGAAATTGGTCCTGGCAGCAGTCTTTTTAAGCTGCTTTTTCTTCCCTTTACCCTTTGCTTTAGTAGCCCATTTTTGTATCATCATCATGGTAGCAGGTTCTGCCTTTTTCATATTGTTTTCAGCAGTTCTCAGCATGCTTAATAACTTAGTTAAGGGTTTTTCTATTTCATTCATGAGATGATTCATCACTGAGAATAGTGATTGTTTAATGATTGAAAAACAAGATCAGTTTGAGCTTCAAGTGTCAACGGAAACCCTAGCCTTTCAAAATAGTCGACGTATCCAATCATTTTCAGAACATGTGGATCACGGGTTTCTTTTCTCCCGTTTTGCATTGATACAGTGCCTTGCTTGTGTCATACCTTTGTTGCCAAGTGTTCCCTTTGAACAATTTCTTAAGGTGCTCGATCATCTCATATGCATCCATTAACCCATGTTGCTTATGAAGCACCGGAGTCATGGTTGCTAGCATGAGACAGCTGACATCAAGAGCATCACCTTGATGCTTCTTGTGGGCATCCATCTCTACATGAGTTGTTGTACTTAGCGGTGCCTCTGAAGCAGGCCCATCAAGTACATATAACTTCCTTTCTTGTTTGAGGACAACCTTAAAATTTCGATGCCAGTCAAGGAAATTAATTCCATTCAGTTTTTCTTTTTCGAGGATGGACCTTAGTGGCAAATTATTGGTGTTGCTTGCCATCTAATTCTATAGGAGATAATAAATAATAATAATAATAAATAATAATAATTTTGCAATAGATATATACGCACAAATTTTGATAATCAAATTGCACAGAATTTTACACATTTATATAAATATAAAAAAAATGCTTCCGCTCAAATCAACATCCCCCTATATATATCAATATATAAATATATATAAAATGCTCCAGGATCTATATCTAATCATGCTTTGAGTTATCTTTGGCTAATCCCCAAAACACAATCTTTTAGATAGACAACTTATGTCAATTATATCATATATAATTCTTGGATAGCATGATGAACAACTTTGTTCATATTAAATATTGGATATTTCATGCTTTTGTCTCTAAGCCCATAATCTTATTATGGCAGCCTAGTTAAGTCAGACCTAAGTATAAACAGTTTGAGTATCACGGTTACTCTATCGCACGTAACCATTTTAAATAGTGTGTTTATGCTTTGGCACAACCCACAACTATTGATTATGGCACTAATGAGTGTTTTTCTTGGAAGATGTCACTATGACTTAATATAAATAATTAATTTTAAGGGATTTTATAATTCGAAGTGATAAATCATATCAGTGTCATTTACACATTTGAAAATATTGATAACTTCAATTGTTTATAGATGCATTAGAATATATATATATATATATATATATATATATAACACGTGTATATATAAATTGAATGCTATATAAAAAATATGCCTACTTTACGTTTTGAACATTTCAAATTATAAGTCATAAAACTTTTGTACAAACTCTCGCATGCATAATATCAAATATTCATACTGGAGTATTACAATCACAAATATGGAATTGCATCCTTAATAGAAACTGTACACAAGCCATAATTTACAGAATTATATAAGCCCAAGCCCAACTGTGTATATATGTGTGTGTGTGTATAAGATTTCGAGGTCCAACAAAATGTCCAGATTCGAAACATATAATTACAAATATTGGTAAAGATAAAACAAGATACACTAACTCATTTTTCAAAACCTTTTGCAGTGAGAATCAATAAAAACACTATAAGCTTTTATTCTTGGCAATCAAACTCACAGGCACATGAATAATCATTTCATATTCATAAAAATATGCAAGTGGATAAATACATATTTGTTGTAGTGGCTGCAAATCACATTTGCATCACAGTATGCATCAAAATGCACACAACAGTAACCCATTTGCAATTTTGTAAGATCATCCACAGGTATAATTAGGGTTGTCAACGGGTACCCAAAAAATCCGATATGCGTCCACATCCGTAACCAAAAATACGAAATATATCTGTTATCCGAGATGCGGATACGGATATCCGATATCCGAAAATCATTCCGGATACGGATATGGTTATAGTGGTATCCGTATCCGAAAAATATCCGTCCGATTTTCTGATGCAAGTATGTATGTGTGTGTGTATGTATATATTATATAATTTTTAATTTATATTTAAGATTAAATTAATATATAAATTTCCTTAAAATAGCTAAACTAAACTCAATTATTAAATTATAAAGAAATGTTGTATTTGGTATTATGCAACATTTCAAATCATGTACTCATTTTATTTTGTTTTATGGTTATAATTAAAACATAATTGTGTATGTGCTTCTATGATTTATGTATTGTTTTATTCTAGTTTTAGGGTTGTGTATTTCATATTTTGAACACTTTAGCTCTTAAAATATTTGTTGTAAGAAAATTATTTTATTGATGTCCTGCTTGTAATTTTTAATTAGATGTATTCACATTTTCAAAAAGATATTTTATGAGCCAAATTTGCATATGAGTGATGTATTTGTAAACTTTTATTGTTTTATTTTCGGATATTTTTTTCGGATATTTTTCGGATATTTTCGGATAACCATATCCAATGTACAGTTTTAAGTTTCGGATACGGATATTTTCAGATATTCGTATTCGCTAAGACGGATACGGATATTTTTAGATATCCGAAAATATTCGCGGATACAGATACAGATATTTTTAACTGGTATCCGCGGATATCGGATACGGATTTTCATTTTCGGATACGGATTCGGATACAGCACTATCCGTATCCGACTGCATCCGTTTACAGCCCTAGGTATAATTATATACGTGCTCAAGCAATTTAGGTGCACGTTTTCGTATGAGAATCAAACATTCACGTAATTGGTGTGTGTATTTATATATATATATATATATACATATAACAAGTTATAAAGCCCATTAAAATTTGAGATGCAATCAACATGAGTGAAAATATAAACACCATCAGATTATCATATTAAGTAGTAGAAGCAACAAATTGATTCAATGGAATGTGCAATTACACACATCAACAGCATATACATTTATACCAGTAATATATATATATATATATATATATATTAGCTATACATTTTTATAATTGTGCATTTCAAAGTCAATAGTTCACAACAGATCCATATATATATAAAAACAAAAGAGTTGCTAACTTATACAAAGTTACAAACATATATCCATATGTATATGTAAATTCTGCACTTTTAGTCTATTAGAACATTTGTTTGATTATCAATGCCACTAAAAGTGCAGAATTTACATATACATATGGATATATGTTTGTATAAGTTACAAAGACTCTTGCTTGCTGGTACACTATACATGTTACAAATGCTCTTGCTCTTGCTAGTACACTATACATGACAATTATGCATATATTGGGATTCATTCAACAACCATCAAGAGAATTCCAGTAAGAAGTATGCAGTTGCTTATATACACTCATAACAGATTATGTATAAAATATAATATTGTAATGTAAACATTACCAACCAATTTCTGTTTATTCTTTTAAAATAATGCATTCATATAGAAAACACAGTAAAATGGATTCAACTTTTGATCAATAAGAAAAAAAATAGATTTTTGATCGAAAGGAAAAATATATAACAAAGTCCGTATTTACCAACATATCCAAACATATATCAAGACACAAACATTTTACAAATTAATCCATATGTTCATAGTTTAATAATGTATGATCTAGCAATGTATAAAACAAAATTAATATCAAACATTAATTCATGATTTATTTCATATTGCATATCAAATATACAAATCTGGTTTACAATAAAACGATTTCATTTCAAAAATAAATCAATATTACAATCCAATTGATACTCACATTAGTGTTCATAACACTGTTAAACATTGCAAGTGAATATACAAACAAGATTAAATACACAGTTAACCCAACAAATTGTTTTCGCAAGACCTGGCTCAGATACCATTGAAGGGTTCTACGATCCAGTCGGCGGTGGTTTTCAACAATTTAATAATCCTAATTACTAGATCCATGCGATAATTCAACATATTAAGTAACCGTGTACCTTTTTATCTAGTTATTGTTGATTCATCAACTCAAAATGTCTTGAACAAGTCGAATCTGAATGCTGCTGGAGGGCGGCGCCTCTATCGGTTTCCATGAACGTCGCCTTGAAATCATCGAATGACATCAAGGAAGGAGAGATCGAAGGTACAAGCCAACAACTTTCTTTTCAGTTTTTCTGGATATCGATTCCTATATGTCTTACAAAAGAAAGGGTCGGTACCCCCTTTTATAAAACAAACAAGAACCAAAGAATGGTTCAAACATATAAAATATCAACGTTTGACATTTTCTTTTGTTAAGAATGGTTCTCCCCTTTTGAAAATTCTATTGTGTGACCCTATAGGTTATTACAATGTTGACAATAATTTAAATTATATATAGTGAGCAACATCTAGTAATACATCGCTATTACCCAAGTTGTAATAAAATCAACGATTCAATACAACCTTTTATGTGACCAGTGTTTTAACGTAATTTAATCCTTTTAACCAATACATCCAAGATTAAACTCGAGAAATGGAACATATTATCCTCTTTATAATGCAAACCTTTTATCTTGATCAATGAGCAGATTGTATAAAACAAATCAATATTTGAGCACGACCATGCATTTTATAATCGTACTCAATCAAGAGGCCCATGGATATCTCTACTTACATTGTAGGGTTAAATTCAATCAAGATCATTCATATTATGTAATCAAATCGAGATGTATCCAATAATCACCTTTATCGTCTAGACTGTTAAAAGTAACTTTTAATGATATCAAAACACAAATATCCTCAAATAAAATATATAATGATTTCAGGTCTGAGGACCATTACATCATTGTCACTATGAGAACAACTTATGACACTCTTAATTATGCTCCAGTTTTCTCATGTTGGGTCAGTCAAATACACTATTCTCTAATATGTATTGACATTAATAACACATATTTAATAATCAATGAGATATGATCATCAATCAATCAACATACTAGTCTCAACATTTCATTGTTTACCTATGGATAGGCAGTAATAACATAACGACGAGAAATTGGAAAGCTTTCTAAAAGACTACATGTAACAACCCGGAAAATCCGAACCAATTTAAAATTTTTATTTTGGCAATTTTAATGAATTTTGAATATTTACAATGAATTATTTTAAATAATAATGAGGAGAAATTTATTTTGAATAGAATTAGAATGTATATATTTATTTAAAGTGAAGTTAGAATATAGATATTTGTTTTTAATTATAAAAGGAATTGAAAATGGCGCGGTAGTTTGAAAATTCGATTTCAAATTTCAAATGAATGTACAGGATTCAAAATAAACCGGATTTTAGCGAAACAAAAAATATTTGAATCTATTTGAAAATATCTTTCCAACGAATCCGAAAAATCAAAATTTCATAGTGGGGATAAAAAGTTATGCCCAGTTGAAAATTCAGAAAAGTCGCTATGAAATTTTAGCCCTTAAAATGGAAATTTTGCAAACGACCTCCGTTTTCGACAAAACAACTTTTGTTGGATCCGGGATGTCGAATTATTGCTAGATTCCAAAATTCATAATTTTTGGGATTAATATGTGAGTGTTGCAAAAGAAAACGTGTTTTGACAGTTTAAGTCAATTTAATCGACTAGAAAATGGCCATTTTTCAAACGGCCTCCAAATTCGATGAAATTAGTTTTGTTAAGACCGTATCATCAAAACATAGGTAGATTTATTTTTCTGGAATTTTTGGAGTCAGTATGTGGTCCCGGTATATTAAAATGTACGTTAAATTCAATATTGACTGAAAAATTAATTTATATTTTAATTTCAATGAAAACTGAATGAAACAGTCGAATTGGCTTACGGGACGTATCCCATTGTGTCCGAAATAGGGGTAATTAGCTAGGGGCGACAACCGTTGGGTTCGATTTGGAGTTCGAATTAAAAAGTTACTTTTTGGAATTAAAAATAAAAAATTATATACTTGGTCAAACTCTATACTCTCTCTCTCTCCCCTTCAATTCTCTCCCTCCTGTCGTTTTTTCAGAAAAGAAAAAAATGCGTCGCTCCCCCCTCCAGCAGCGCCACCACCTACATCGCACCCCCTTCTTCCCCCTCTCCTCCTCCTCTTCCTCCTCTCCTCTCTCACCTCCTCTTTCTCTCTTCAAATTTGCAAACCCTAAGCCCCAAATTGCAAACCCTAGCCGCCGTGGGCCCCGCTGAAACGACCTGAACTTCCCAGTGAAGGAAAGCACGGATTGAATTGAGGAAAAGATGAATAAGAACACAAACAGAAGAACATTTCATTGTATATTACAACAATTTCATCAGATTACGAGAATATACAGAGTATGAGTCAATATTACACTTCATAAAATATCAAAGATTACAATACATTACATAGCAGCGGAAAATAATACAAAACACA
The DNA here is from genome assembly GCA_030737875.1 of Allium sativum. NCBI lineage: Eukaryota > Viridiplantae > Streptophyta > Magnoliopsida > Asparagales > Amaryllidaceae > Allium > Allium sativum. Next base: position 975,824,366 of record CM060920.1, read on the forward strand.
ACTGAAGGAGATATACGGATACATAGATTTTCGAATATCCTTCCAGTTGTAAACCAGGTTCCTGTGCATATAAATCTGCAAAACCAAAACTACTAGCTGCCCGTGTCAAAAATAAGGGCACCCAGAGTTTAGGTTAAAACAATAAACTCCAAGTCAGTCATGTGACTGGTGTGAGAACTAAAACAGTTATTAATCTTTATTTTAAAGTTAGGTAAATCAAGGGACCATGCCGTATAACACGGAATGGGTTTCCTCCCAAGAGTACCAGTGCATAAAACAACCGCGTAATGCTAAATAAAGAACAATGAAGCTATTATAAGACCCAGGTCCCATCACACAATGAAACACAAGCCGGAGGATAGGGTTTTACCTTATAATAGCCAAAGAATGCTTGATACGCTAAATTTCATCTTTTATTATTACTATAAGTGTATAGTGTCAAAACAATTTCAATCATAAGTATTAATCATAGACGGCATGGGTACCATATATCATGTCGCCATACTAGGCTCTACAATCAAAACCGCAAAATGTCATATTTGGAAGTAGGATTTCCATATGTGAACCGAGGCAAGGGATCGTCCTCACCGCTTTGAGAGCCTCTAGTCCGCCCCTCAGGCAAGTACTCTGTCAAGCCTTGGATCGTCAGGGCCGGTCCACCGATGTGGATTAAAATGCCTGAACAATGCGTTTCCCCGCCCTATAGGGCGTAAATGAGCCAAATGACCCCATCGGACCCAGATCGTCCAATCTAACCGAGGCGCCTCACTATCCAACATCCACATAAGTAAAATGTCAGGCCATGTAAAACACTGACACCACTCCTAGTTAGAAGGAAACACATGTCCTCCCTGAAGTCCTCTCCCGTTTCTAGTTCACAACCGGGGTGTGAGGCTCGCGAATTAACGCTACACAAAGCTATGCCACAAAGACCGTGCTTTGATCATCAACCACAAGACTCTGCTTTTCAACAGAAGCCTTGATCATTTGCATCTCAGCATGCCACACAGGCAATTCACGTTATGCAACCGATATCAATCACACAGAATGAAATCCGATGTCTGACACACATCCATTTACAAGTCCGTTCTGGGTCTGAACAAAACCGGAGGAACCTTATTCCTCGCATCTCCATCGATCTCCAAGTACGTCTGGACGATCACCAACTAATTCCCTCCTCTTGGGTGTACAACCCAATCAAGATCATCAGTAATTACCCAAACGATGTGATGGCCTTCAGTCTTCGACCATCGTCTTCATCCTCGACACCTCGTTGAGTCAGTTATTCAGAATGGGATAAACCCGGTCTTTCTGAATAACTCGCGTATATAATAAACAAGTGTTACACAAATACAACATACACCTCATACCAATTCAGAATATTATTTTATTCAAATATTCACATCTATAGGGAAAGGTTCCCATTAATTTTATCAAAGATAAATTCTTTTAAATTTATTCTTTAATCTTCTTTTGGATTTCAATTCAAACCAAATTATGGTTTATCCAAACTAGTCGGGATTAACGAACCTTACCGAAGTAATCATTTGTTTTAAATTTCCCAATCCTAACCTATTAATCCCATGAGTAAAACAAGTAATACTTCATATCAAACACCACGGTGTTATCGGTAAATTCAATTAATATTTCACGTTCAAATCTAATTAAAGATTTAACTATCGCCTAGAGTAAAACTGGTGGTACTCCATTCTCGATCATTTCTTTAATTTGATAATTTTGATTATCAAATTCACTTTTCAATCTAATTAAAGATTCATTAAAACTCTAATTCAGTTTTAATTTCCAAAAATCATTACTTAATGATTATTCAAATTCAGGAAATAAATCCTATCTTTAACTGGATTAAAGAACCAATGTCATTTAAAACATGGTTCACGATAAACCCAAAATCACATTCTATTCCATCAGCCTTTAACCGTAAATTAGCAAGTGGACAATTCCCTAAGTAATACTCCGAAGGCCGAGACCAACATCAAATCAATACCCAGGAAACCATTCGACTTAACTAATCTCCAGTTACTTTCTGATTTTCTTAACTCCGTTGGGTCTAAGAACAGTATTATTAAAGATACCCTTCACGACAACCCAAATCGCTTTCCATTAATTATCGGGTTAAAGAACAAATGTTATTTAAAACACCGTTCACGATAAACCCAAAAATCAATTCCAATTCAATTCCAATTAAATATTATTTAATTGTTACTTTCATTAAATCTAAATAAAAAGATTTAATCTTTTTCTCAACTGGGGTTAAGAACAGTGTTAATGAAGACACCATTCTCGACAAACCCAAATCCCATTTGATATTAAATACAAGGCTCTGAATAGAAAATATATCGGCTTATATTCAATATCAAATCCTATAACCAACAAATATCATATTGGAAATAACGATATATATATATATATATCTTTCAAATTTCCATAACAATATCTGTATAATCACGAAATTCAATATCAAAATATTCCGAAGATAATTTCGATTCAAATCCATTTCCAATTTATATATTGGAAATTCTGGTCATTTTCAAAACCATTTCAAATCCACTTTATTTATTTTAAAAATAAATGGGATTATAATTCTAGTTCATAACTAGTTCATTTCGATAAAAATATATTTTTATCTTTTCAAATATGGGATTTTTCATCCTAATTCTTTCCAAATCATTTCTTATGATTTTACACAAATTATTGATATTTTTAATAATTTTATCAAGGCCCGTACAATCGATTTCCATCAACGGCCATCGAACTGCACTTACAGCGACCTTTTCCCAATTTGATTTGGACATATTCCAAATCCAAGCATTAGATTTCTAATTTCTAATATTCATTAGAAAGCTCTTCTCGATACGAACCCAACGGTTCCAGTTTTAGGAGAATCCGACGGTCGCATCTCCCGTAATGTTCATTCGAAGTTAATGGTCGAAATTCGCGAACAGCCGCAGCACGACGCGTTCTATTCAGGCCACTATATATATATATATATATATATATATATATATATATATATATATATATATATATTACGTCGATTTCCATTTAAAATGTATTTTATAAATCGTTTTAAATTCATTTTCAAAACGATTTCAACTTCCATCTCAAATTCAAATCAAAATTGAATTTTCCAATATAAATTCGTTTTAAATTCATCTCAAATCGATTTCAATTCTATTTCAATTTAATTCGAATTTCCATTCTATTCAATTTAATTTGAATTTCAATTCTATTCAATTTAACTCGAATTTCAATTCTATTCAATTTAATTCGAATTTCAATTCTATTCAATTTAATTCGAATTTCAATTCTATTCAATTTAATTTGAATTTCAATTCTATTCAATTTAATTTGAATTTCAATTCTATTCAATTTAATTCGAATTTCAATTCTATTCAATTTAATTTGAATTTCATTTCTATTCAATTTAATTCGAAATTCAATTCTATTCTATTTTCAATTTCAAAATATTTGATTTTGAAATCACTTTTTGATATTCATTATAGAACGAATAAAATCGGCAAAATTCCCATTTGTGTTACAATGGCGTTTAACTACTTAACACGACTTCATATTTCAATATTCACTGAATATTACTTTAAAATATTCGATAATTCTGAACTGGAATCAGACACAGTCAATTACCATATAATGTGATTATATGGATTTCACACAACAAATGTGTATAACAACAATGAAAACAGCAATCCATCATCCAGAGTGCATTCAACACTGTATAAGCATTAAATATAAATATTCGACGCTTATACAGCCTGTCAATCAATCAATTGACATACAACTAATTATTGGGATTAGTGTACGCCCAATTTCATCCCAATACCCGTGTGGGGTTTCAAACAATCAAATACAGGTTTTATTTGTGTAGTTGGGCGATGTGTAAAATTTATCGTCCCAATCAATATCAGTCAAATGTGTGTATATAAACAAATCATCCAATTTGTTTATAAATAATTATTTTATATACACGTTAAAACTTATATTTTTAACTATAAAATATTTATTCAATCTACATCACACAATCAATTTTCAAAACACATCAATCAAACAAGTCATCCATGGTCTGTGGATGACGGGTGTCGGGTGCTGCTAAGCACCGTCTGCATCCTAGTATATATTTCAAACTAGAAAATAAAATAAAAGTGAGGAGTTCTCACCTAGGAGCTAAACCAAATGCCGCGACTCTTCTTATATAAAAAATCTTCGTCGTGTTTTCAACGAGTTCTGTTTCACGCGGTATATGTTAAAAATCACATTTTTAACCTCGCTACATGTATAGAAAAGATTATATTTTTACAATGCTATATATATATAGAAAAGATTATATTTTTACAACGCTATATACATAAGAAAAATCTAATTTTTCTATATATAAAAATCGAATTTTTATTATGTTATTCATAAAATAAAAACCAAATTTTTTTTTATTTCAAAACCAAAGGTATAAAAATCATATTTTTAACATGCTATATATATAATAAAAATCGTATTTTTACTACCATTGATATGTATATAAAATCACCTCTTTATATCGTATATATATAAATAAAAGTCAAAACTTTATTCTAAATTAGTTTATATAAAATTCATTTGTAAAACAATGACTTTTAATATATAAAAACCGAGTTTAAACCATAATTTCAAATTAAAATGGATTAAACTAAACAAAAACTCACCTTGGCCCTTTTTTTCTGTTTTCGTTTGTAGGGGGTGTCCCACATCGGAATTGGGTGGTGGTGGGGGTGCTCTAGCCAACGGCAGGCAACGGTGACGGTAGGACGTCACGGTGGCGCAGGATGTCGGGTGGTGGCGGGTATCAAGACCGGGGGAGGCTAGGGCGCGGCCAAATTAGAAGAGGGGAGGGGGAACGACAGGGAGGATGGCCATAGGGGAAGTGGCGCGCCTAGACGGAGCGGGGGTAGTGATGTGGAGCGGCGCCTGAGGCGCGGCGGACTACGTGGGGGAGGGCAACGTCGCGCTGGAAGGAGGGGGGTCGATTTGGGTGAAACGAGATCGGGGGAGGGGCTTTCTTTTTATTTTAATTTGGGGCGTTGACTGATAGGAGAAAAAAGGGGGGAATAGGTTTTATAATTAATTATATTATTTATTTAATTCTCCTAAAAATTGATTTTTTATTCAAACTCCAAACGAGACCCAACGACTGTCATCCCTAGCTAATTACCCCTATTCCGAACACATTGGGATATGTATCGTAGGCTGATTCGATTGTTTCGATCACTTTCTATCAAAATCAAAATATAAATGTATATATTGAATTTGAACGCGCATTTCAATTTACCGAGGCCACATACGGACTCTAAAAATTCCCGAAAAATATTTTATAACTTCGTATTGACGATACGGTCATAACAAAACTAATTTCTTCAAATTCCGAGACCGTTTGAAAAATGGCCATTTTCAGGTCGATCGAAATTGACTGAAACTGTCAAAACACGTTTTCTCTTGCCATGCTCACATATTGATTCAGAAAATTATGAATTTTGAAACCTAGCAATAACTTGACATCACGGATCCAACAAAAGTGGTTTCGTCGAAAACAGAGGTCGTTTGCAAAATTTCCATTTTTAAGGGCCAGAATTCCATAGCGACTATTCTGAATTTTCAACTGGACATAACTTTTTATTCCCGCTATGAAATTTTGATTTTTCAGATTCGTTGGAAAGATATTTCCAATTAGATTCTAATATTTTTGTTTTGCCAAAATCCGGATTATTTTGAATCCTGTACATTCATTTGAACTTTGAAATCGGATTTTCGAACTACCGCGCCATTTTCAATTCCTTTTATAAATATAAATAAATATTTATATTCAACGACCATTCAAATAAATATATACGTTCAAATTTTATTCAAAATAAATTTTTCGTTGTTATTATTTAAAATAATTCATTTTAAATATCCAAAATTCATCAAAATTGCCAAAATAAAAAAATTAAATTGGCTCAGATTTCCGGGTTATTACAATCTCCCCCACTTAAAAATTTTCATCCCCGAGAAGGAACGAAGCTGAAAGTTGTTTAACTAATCAACTCAACATTCATTCTTTTCATTACGGCTTAAGTTCTTCAACTTTTCAGTTTCTAAGAACTTTTCAAATTTTTCAAAAATTTGGCTAACACCCTAAATTTACGAAAAATTTCGCCATAACCTCCCCTGCACCGGGAGCTTGGGGATATTTCAAATAGCCTCCCATGGCCCTTACCAATCCAAAAGAAAAAGAAAAAGCCAATCGGCTCATAAAATCATCCAAACCCAAAGAAATACAATAAACATGTACCTATTTGTCGGGCAAACAATTTTATTCCTCTTCTCTAGCCTCCTTGCTATGACCTGTTCAATGTAAGTACATGTATATGCATGCAAATGCGATAAATTTTTAATACAATTCACTATTTGGTTCAATTGGGCTAAAGGTTCAACATTTAATTAATCAACCAATAATCAACCAACACAATCATCAATCAATTAGTTGATTATCATTTCAAATTCATAACTTTGATATATAGTCAAAAATCACATTTTTGGTGCCAAATCACAACAATATATTCTAACTATATTTTGGTTCTCACACCAGCCAATTGGAAATATATAGAAATCCCACTTTCGAAACTCGAATATAAATTCTGATGATGTACGTACTATAGCGATCATCAGAACCATCTCCGGGCAACTAGGGTGTGATCCTATATCTATCCAGTATATTAAAACTTCAAATACACGTGGATCAGACGTATATGCAAAATCTCTATATATTGGATTGTCCAAATCAATATAAATAAATATTCAAATACGTATGAAATAGTTTAAATTTTCAATGCAAAAATTGTTTTCATTTTAAAAATATACTCTTCACACTCGTTCTAGGATGCTACTGATCCCATCTCTAACGAGTCATTCTCATTGGATATTACTAATCCAATTTCTGATGAATTCTTTCGTTTGGTTCTAACATGTTTTGTTCACGAGCTTTGTAAACCAAAGCTCTGATACCAAGCTGAAACGACCCGAATTTCCCCGTGAAGGAAAGCACGGATTGAATTGAGGACAAGACGAATCAGAACACAAACAGAAGAACATTTCATTGTATATTACAACAATTTCATCAGATTACGAGAATATACAGAGTATGAATCAATATTACACTTCATAAAATATCAGAGATTACAATACATTACATTGCAGGGGAAAATAATACAAAACACAACTAAAGGAGATATACGGATACAAAGCTTTCTGAATATCCTTCCAGCTGTAAACCAGGTTCCGGTGAATATAAATCTGCAAAACCAAAACTACTAGCTGCCCGTGTCGAAAATAAGGGCACCCAGAGTTTAGGTTAAAACAATAAACTCAAGGTCAGTCATGTGACTAGTGTGAGAACTAAAACAGTTATTAATCTTTATTTTAAAGTTAGGTAAATCAAGGGACCACGCTGTATAACACGGAACGGGTTTCCTCCCAAGAGTACTAGTGCATAAAAAAACCGTGCAATGCTAAATAAAGAACAATGAAGCTATTATAAGACCCAGGTCCCATCACACCATGCAACACAAGTCGGAGGATAGGGTTTTACCTTATAATAGCCAAAGAATGCTTGATACGCTAAATTTCATCTTTTATTATTACTATAAGTGTATAGTGTCAAAACAATTTCAATCATAAGTATTAATCATAGACAGCATGGGTACCATATATCATGTCGCCATACTAGGCTCTACAATCAAAACCGCAAAATGTCGTATTGAGAAGTTGGATTTCCATTTGTACACCGAGGCAAGGGATCATCCTCACCGCTTCGGGAGCTTCTAGTCCGCCCCTCAGGCATGTACTATGTCAAGCCTTGGATCATCAGGGCCGGTCCACCGATGTGGATTAAAATGCCTAAACACTGCGTTTCCCCGCCCTATGGGGCGTAAATGAGCCAAATGACTCCATCGGACCCAGATCGTCCGATCTGACCAAGGCGCCATGCTATCCAACATCCACATAAGTAAAATGTCAGGGCGTGTAAAACACTGACACCACTCCTAACTAGAAGGAAACGTATGTCCTCCCTGAAGTGCTCTCCCGTTTCTGGTTCACAACCGGGGTGTGAGGCTCGCGAATTAGCGCTACACAAAGCTATGCTACAAAGACCGTGCTTTGATCATCAACCAAAAGACTCTGCTGTTCAACAGAAGCCTTGATCATTTGCATCTCAGCATGCCACACAAGCAATTCACGCTATGCAACCGATATCAATCACATAGAATGAAATCCGATGTCAGACACACATCCATTTACAAGTCCGTTCTGGGTCTGAACGAAACCGGAGGAACCTTATTCCTCGCGTTTCCATCGATCTCCAAGTACGTCTGGATGATCACCAACTGATTCCCTCCTCTTGGGTGTACAGCCCAATCAAGATCATCAGTAATCACCCAAACGATGTGAAGACCTCCGGTCTTCGACCACCGTCTTCATCCTCGACATCTCGTCGAATCAGTTATTCAGAATGGGATAAACCCGGTCTTTCTGAATAACTCGCGTATATAATAAACAAGTGTTACACAAACACAACATACGCCTCATTCAAATTCAGAATATTCTTTTATTCAAATATTCACATCTATAGGGAAATGTTCCCATTAATTTTATCAAAGATAAATTCTTCTAAATTTATTCTCTAATCTTCTTTTGGGTTTCAATTCAAACCAAATTATGGTTTATCCAAACTAGTCGGGATTAACGAACCTTACCGAAGTAATCATTTGTTTTAAATTTCCCAATCCTAACCTATTAATCCCATGAAGTAAAACTGGTAATACTTCATATCTAACACCACGGTGTTATCGGCAAATTCAATTACCATTTCACGTTCAAATCTAATTAAAGATTTAACTATCGCCTGGAGTAAAACTGGTGGTACTCCATTCTCGATCATTTCTTTAATTTGATAATTTTGATTATCAAATTCACTTTTAAATCTAATTAAAGATTCATTAAAAATCTAATTCAGTTTTAATTTCCAAAAATCATTACTTAATGATTATTCAAATTCAGGAAATAAATCCTATCTTTAAGTGGGTTAAAGAACCAATGTCATTTAAAACACGATTCACGATAAACCCAAAATTACATTCTATTCCATTAGCCTTTAACCGTATATTAGCAATAAGTAATACCCCGAAGGCCGAGACCAACATCAGATCAATACCTAGGAAACCATTTGACTTAACTAATCTCCAGTTACTTTCTGATTTTTTTAACTCCGTTGGGTCTAAGAACAGTATTATTAAAGATACCCTTCACGACAACCCAAATCACATTCCATTAATTATCGGGTTAAAGAACAAATGTTATTTAAAACACCGTTCACGATAAACCCAAAAATCAATTCCAATTCAATTCCAATTCAATATTATGTAATTGGTACTCTTTATTAAATCTAAATAAAAAGATTTAATCTTTTTCTCAACTGGGTTTAAGAAAAGTGTTAATGAAGACACCATTCTTGACAAACCTAAATCCCATTTGATATTAATTACAAGGCTCTGAATAGAAAATATATCGGCTTATATTCAATATCAAATCCTATAACTAACAAATATTGTATTGGAAATAACGATATATATATATCTTTCAAATTTCCATAACAATATCTGTATAATCACGAAATTCAGTATCGAAATATTCCGAAGATAATTTCGATTCAAATCCATTTCCAATTTATATATTGGAAATTCTGGTCTTTTTCAAATCCACTTTATTTATTTTAAAAATAAATGGGATTATAATTCTAGTTCATAACCAGTTCATTTCGATAAAAATATAATTTTATCTTTTCAAATACAGGATTTTTCATCTTAATTCTTTCCAAATCATTTCGTATGATTTTACACAAATTACTGATATTTTTAATAATTTTATCAAGGCCCGTACAGTCGATTTCCATCAACGGCCATCGAACTGCACTTACATCGACCTTTTCCCAATTTGATTTGGACATAATTCCAAATCCAATCATTAGATTTCTAATTTCTAATATTCGTTAGAAACCTCTTCTCGATATGAACCCAACGGTTCCGGTTTTAGGAGAATCCGACGGTCGAATCGCCCGTAATGTTCATTCGAAGCTAATGGTCGAAATTCGCGAAATACCGCAGCGCGGCGCGTTCTATTCAGGCCATTATATATATATTATATATATTTCGTCGATTTCCATTTAAAACGTATTATATAAATCGTTTTAAATTCATATTCAAAACGATTTCAACTTCCATCTCAAATTCAAATCAAAATTGAATTTTCCAATATAAATTTTTTTTAAATTCATCTCAAATCGTTTTCAATTCTATTTCAATTTAATTCGAATTTCCATTCTATTCAATTTAATTCGAATTTCAATTCTATTCAATTTAACTCGAATTTCAATTCTATTCAATTTAATTCGAATTTCAATTTTATTCAATATAATTCAAATTTCAATTCTATTCAATATAATTCGAATTTCAATTCTATTCAATTTAATTCGAATTTCAATTCTATTTAATTTTATTCGAATTTCAATTCTATTCAATTTTATTCGAATTTCAATTCTACTAAATTTAATTCGAATTTCAATTCTATTCAATTTAATTCGAATTTCAATTTTATTCAATTTTCCATTTCAAAATATTCGATTTTGAAATCACTTTTCAATATTCATTATAGAACGAATAAAATCGACAAAATTCCCGTTCGTGTTACAATTGCGCTTAACTACTTAACACGGCTTCACATTTCAATATTCACTGGATATTATTTTAAAATATTCGATAATTCTGAACTGGAATCAGACACAGTCAATTACCATATAATGTGATTATATGGATTTCACACAACAAATGTGTATAACAACAATGAAAACAGCAATCCATCATCTAGAGTGCATTCTACACTATATAAGCATTAAATATAAATATTCGACGCTTATACAGCCTGTCAATCAATCAATTGACATACAACTAATTATTGGGATTAGTGTACGCCCAATTTCATCCCAATACCCGTGTGGGGTTTCAAACAATCAAACACAGGTTTTATTTGTGTAGTTGGGCGATGTGTAAAATTTATCGTCCCAATCAATATCAGTCAAATGTGTGTATATAAACAAATCATCCAATTTGTTTATAAATAATTATTTTATATACACGTTAAAACTTATATTTTTAACTATAAAATATTTATTCAATCCACATCACACAATCAATTTTCAAAACACATCAATCAAACAAGTCATCCATGGTCTGTGGATGACGGGTGTCGGGTGCTGCTAAGCACCGTCTGCATCCTAGTATATATTTCAAACTAGAAAATAATAAAAGTGAGGAGTTCTCACCTAGGAGCTAAACCAAACGACGTGACTCTTCTTATGTAGAAAATCTTCGCCGCGTTTTCAACGAGATCTGTTTCACGCAGTATATGTTTAAAATCACATTTTTAACCTCGCTACATGTATAGAAAATATTATAATTTTACAATGCTATATATATATAGAAAAGATTATATTTTTACAGCGCTATATACATAAGCAAAAACTAATTTTTCTATATATAAAAATCGAATTTTTATTATGTTATTCATAAAATAAAAACCAAATTTTTTTTATTTCAAAACCAAAGGTATAAAAATCATATTTTTAACACGCTATATATATATAATAAAAATCGTATTTTTACTACCACTGATATGTATATAAAAATCACCTGTTTATATCGTATATATATAAATAAAAATCAAAACTTTATTCTTAATTAGTTTATATAAAATTCATTTGTAAAACAACGACTTTTAATATATAAAAACCGAGTTTAAACCATGATTTCAAATTTAAATGGATTAAACTAAACAAAAACTCACCTTGGCCCTTTTTCCTGTTTTCGTTTGCAGGAGGTGTCCCCGTCAGAATTGGGTGGTGGTGGGGGTGCTCTGGCCAGCGGCAGGCCACGGTGTCAGTAGGATGTCGGGTGGTGGCGGGTATCAGGACAGGGGAAGGATAGGTCGTGGCCAAATTAGAAGAGGGGAGGGGGAACGACAGGGAGGATGGCCATAGGGGAAGGAGCGCGCCTAGACGGAGCGGGGGTGGTGATGGGGAGCGGCGCCTGAGGCGCGGCGGACTACGTGGGGGAGGGCGACGTTGCGTTGGAAGGAGGGGGGATCGATTTGTGTGAAACGAGATCGAGGGAGGGGTTTTCATTTTATTTTAATTTGGGGCGTTGACTGATAGGAGAAAAAAGGGGGAATAGGTTTTATAATTAATTATATTATTTATTTAATTCCCCTAAAAGTTGATTTTTTATTCGAACTCCAAACGAGACCCAACGACAGTCATATCTAGCTAATTACCCCTATTCCGAACACACTGGGATATGTATCGTAGGCATATTCGATCGTTTCAATCAGTTTCTATCAAAATCAAAATATAAATGTATACATTGAATTTGAACGCGCATTTCAATTTACCTAGGCCACATACGGACTCTAAAAATTCCCGAAAAATATTTTCTAACTTTGTATTGATGATACGGTCCTAACAAAACTAATTTCATCAAATTCCAAGACCGTTTGAAAAATGGCCATTTTCAGGTCGATCGAATTGACTGAAACTATCAAAACACGTTTTCTCTTGCCACGCTCACATATTGATTCAGAAAATTATGAATTTTGAAACCTAGCAATAACTTTACATCACGGATCCAACAAAAGTGGTTTCGTCGAAAATAGAGGTCGTTTGCAAAATTTCCATTTTTAAGGGCTAGAATTCCATAGCGAGTATTCTGAATTTTCAACTAGACATAACTTTTTATTCCCGCAATGAAATTTTGATTTTTCAGATTCGTTGGAAAGATATTTCCAATTAGATTCCAATATTTTTGTTTTGCCAAAATCCGGATTATTTTGAATCCTGTACATTCATTTGAACTTTGAAATCGAATTTTCTGACAATCGCGCCATTTTCAATTCCTTTTATAAACTTAAATAAATATTTATATTCAACGACCATTCAAATAAATTTATACGTTCAAATTTTATTCAAAATAAATTTATCGTCGTTATTATTAAAATAATCCATTTTAAATATCCAAAATTCATCAAAATTGCCAAAATAAAAGTTTTTAATTGGCTCAGATTTCCGGGTTATTACACCCGCTGCCCTAGTGCCGCCACCTTTACCTCCCCCACGTCCAATCAGGTTCGCCGCCGTCTCTGGCTGCCCAGCTCCGGTCATGGGGCCCCCCGGTCACCAAAAATCCATTTTTCACAAAATTCCCATTTTAGCATAAAACCCCCTGTCATTATTTCGCCAATAACTCTCAAACAGTACGCTTTTGGCCAAAACTCCACAGTACTAAATTCGAAGATCACGATTTTCTCTTCGATTTGGTATATGATAGTCCTATTTTGGATTGCGGAGCTGTCGGGAAAACGCGTCCAAAGTCTGTTGTCCAAATACTGTCTTTTCGCGATTTCCGGCGAAATGGCACATTTTCGGAAGGAAGACCACTAGGCGAAAGTTTTCCGGAATGGCGCGTTTAAGCTAGTAAAAAGATGGTGTAAATATTGGAGCTTGTTTGCAAATTCTGGAACCAGAACAGCAAATCCGGACGATAGAAAATATGTGAGTTTTCTCCACTTTAAAGCTTCTATGGTTTTTGACGTATGAAGTATATAAAGTTATGATTTTTATTTATATAAAGCTATGATTTTTAATTACATAAAGTTGTGATTTTTAGTTATGTAAAAATATCATTTTTGGTTAGTTAAAAATAGGATTTTTATCATAGAAAGGAAATATTTTTGGCAAGATTAAAAATATGATTTTAAGATTATATATGCTATTGATAGAATGGTCATACAAAGAAATAATTATTAGTTTGCTAAAAATCTGATTTTTATATATGTAGTAGCGATATAAAAATGTGATTTTTATGATGTAAACATCTACATGTGACGACATTAAAAATATGATTTTTATATATGTAGAATATTGAAAATATAATTTTTAGCGAAGTAAAAATATAATTTTTAGAATTGAAATAAAAATGTGATTTTTACTATGAATAGCATGAAGAAGATTGCGTTGGAATTTCAGCCAAGTCAGGACTGTTCTGAAATTCAGAAATGAAACGACGGAGTGGAACCCAAAGGTGAGAACTCCTCACTAAAGAATTTCTTATATAGTTATTTATTTTATAACTGCATATATGAACTGTTCCCCGTCGTCCACAGACCATGGACGACTTGTTTGATTGTTTGGTTTGGTTGATTAGATTATTTGGTTGAATTTGGTTGTTTGGGTGGAATGAATTGATTAGAATTGTTATGTGTGTATGGCGCGAGCCAATATCAGGAGAGGGGTAATGCTAGACATTACCCGATTTTGATATCACGTCGTTATGCCGCCAAAATTTTCTAAAAATATGTTAGAACAATAAAAATATTATTTTTATTGTGTAAATGAATTGAATAAATATTTTATCATTAAAAATATAATTTTTAACGAGTATATGAATAAAATAAATATTCATAAACAAATCGGACGATTTGTTTATGTACACACATTGGACTGATATTGATTGGGACGATAAATTTTACACATCGCCCAACTGCACAATAAATCTGTGTTTGTTGTTTGAAAACCCCGCACGGGTATTGGGATGATATATGACATACACTAATCCCAATATTTAGTTGTATGTCGATCGATTGATTGACAAGTTGTGTAAGCGTTAAATATATATATTTAATGCTTATACAGTGTAGAATGCACTTTGGATGATGGATGATTATTTATCACTATTGTTGTATACCTGTATTGTATGAAATCCATATAATCACATTATATGGTAATTGACTGTGTCAGATTCCAATTCAGAAAGAATGAATATTTTAAAATAACGATTATTTTAAAATAACGAATATTTTCAAATAATATTCAGAAAAGAATCAAAATATGATTTTGATGTCCGATTTGGGATGGACACGAGAATATATATAAATATATAAAGCCATGATGATTAGATTAACGCCATTTTGACGTGAACGATATTTATATCGATTTTATTCATTTTATAATGAATATCGAAAAAGAATTGATTTCAAAATATAATGTTTTGAAAATATTATCATTTATATATCGATGATACGGAATATTAAATTTTGATTAGAAATTGAATATGAAGTTGAAATCATTTTGAAAATGAATTTAAAATGATTTATAAAATACGTTTTAAATGGAAATTGACGAAATATATATTATATACATAATATAAATAGAATGCGGCGCGCTGCGGCAGTTCGCGAATTTCGACCATTGACTTCGAATGGACATTACGGGAGATCCGACCGTCGGATTCTCCTAAAACCGGAACTGTTGGGTTCATATCGAAAAGAGATTTCTAACGAATACAAGAAATTAGAAATCAAACGGTTGGATTTGAAATTATGTCCAAATCAAATTTGGAAAAGGTCGCTATAAGTGTAGTTCGATGGCCGTTTATGGAAATCGACCGTACGGGCCTGGATAAAATTATTAAAAATATCAATAATTAGTGTAAAATCATAATAAATAATTTAGAAATAATTGGGATGAAAAATTCCATATTTGAAAAGATAAAAATATATTTTTGTTGAAATGAACTAATTTTGAACTAGAATTAAAAATCCAATTTTTAAATAAATAAATTGGATTTGAAATGGTTTTGAAAATAACCAGGATTTCCAATATATGAATTGGAATGGATTTAAATCGAAATTATCTTCGGAATATTTCGATATTGGATTTCGTGATTATACGGATATTGTGGAGGAATTTGGAAGATATAGATATATCGTTATTCCAATACGATATTTGTTGATTTCAGTATTTGATATTGAATATAAGCCGATATATTTTCTATTCAGGGCCTTGTATTTAATATCAAATTGGATTTTGGATTTGTCGTGAATGGCATCTTTAATAATACTATTCTTAAATCCAATGGAGTTAAGAAAATTAGAAACTGACTGGAGATTAGTTAAGTTGAATGGTTTCTTGGGTATTGATCTGATGTTAGTTTCGGCCTTCGGGGTTAACACTTAGGGAATTGTTCTCTTACTAATTTACGGTTAGAGACTGATGGAATGTGAATTGGGTTTGTTGTGAACTATGTTTTAGCGACATTCGTTCTTTAACCCGATTTACAGTGAAATGGGATTTGGAATTTATAAATCTTTTGTTAAGATTTAAAGGAGATTTTCCAAAGTAAAATTTTCCAATTTAACATATTAAATTGGAATTGAATGAAATTCGATTTGGTAATAATCGAATTAAGCTTCTGAAGAGGAAGATGGTTAATATATATGGAATTTAAAAGGCCTTGTCGTTATTCCATTTATATTATCGGTTGAATATGGAAGTTTATATCGATTATATATATCGATTTGTTTTCCATGAAGATTCCATTGTTAATGGAATGTGATTTTGGGTTGTTGTGAATGGTATCTTTAATAATACTGTTCTTAGACCCAACGGAGTTAAGAAAATCATAAACTAACTGGGGATTAGTTAAGTTGAATGGTTTCCTGGGTATTGATCTGATATTGGTTTCGGCCTTCGGGGTTAATACTTAGGGAATTGTTCACTTGCTAATTTACGGTTAAAGGCTGATGGAATGGAATGTGATTTTGGGTTTATAGTGATCCGTGTTTTAAATGACATTGGTTCTTTAACCCAGTTAAAGACATGATATGATTTCCCAAGTTAAACAATCATTAATATTGATTTTTGGGAAGATTAAAACCAAGTGGAGTTTTAATGAATCTTTAATTAGATTGAAATGATCGAGAATGGAGTATCACCATTTTTGCTCCAGGCGATAGTTAAATCTTTAATTACATTTGAACGTGAAATGGTAATTGAATTTACCGATAACACCGTGGTGTTAGATATGAAGTATTACCAATTTTGCTTCATGGGATGAATAGGTTGGGATTGGGAAATTAAACAAATGGTTACTTCGGTAAGGTGCGTTAATCCCGACTAGCTTGGATAAACCATAATTTGGTTTGAATTGAAATCCAAAAGAAGATTAAAGAATAAATTTAAAGATTGTATCTTTGATAAAATTAATGGGAACCTTTCCCAAAGTATAAGAATGTTTGAATAAAGGAATATTCTGGATTGGAATGAGGCGTATGTTGTGTTTTTATAGCACTTGTTTATTATATACGCGAGTTATTCAGAAAGACTGGGTTTATCCCATTCTGAATAGCTGATTCGACGATGTGTCGAGGATGAAGACGGTGGTTGAAGACCTGAGGTCTTCACATTGTTTGGATGATTACTGATGTCTTGATTGGGCTTTACAGCCAAGGCAAGGTAATAAGTGGTGAACGTCCAGACATACTTGGAGATCGACGGATATGCGAGGGCCTCTCCTTTGTATTGGACATATGGGGGATGAATAAGGTGCCTCTGGTTTCGTTCAGACCCAGAACGAACTTGTAAATGGATGTGTGTCTGAAATCGGATTTCATTCTGTGTGATTGATAGACATCGGTTGCATAGCGTGGATGGATTGCCTGTGTGGCATGCTAATATGCAAATGATCAAGTCTTCTGTTGAAAAGAAGAGTCTTGTGGTTGATGATCAAAGCACGACTTTAATATAGCATAGCTTTGTGTAGCGTTAATTCGCGAGCCTCACACCCCGGTGTGAACCAGAAACGGGAGAGGACATCAGGGAGGGCATGCGTTTCTTTCTAGCTAGGAGTGGTGTCAACGTTTTACTAGCCCTGTAACACCCCACGTCCATTAATGTCACTCACTAAGGGAATGCATTAACTTTCATGGAGCGATATAAGTAAACAGAACAGAATATTACAAGATAGATACTTAAAGTAGTACTTGAAATTTTTTATATCTTTATTGTAGTGGAAACAGAAATAAGTTTGGTTACATCTTTCAAAACCACAATACCGAAATTCAAGTACATAAATATCAGTCTTGTACAAAAGCCTTTAGAGTACATAATTTTAAAGCCATAATCCCCAACAGAAAATTCCATAAAAAGGTAGAATCAAAGCCAAGCAATACTTCAAGCACTTCTAGCACTTCAAGCAGAGAGAAATCTAAATCAAGCTCCTACGTTCCCAACCTGAGTACCTGGGGGGGAAGTAAAGAAAAGAGACAAAAACAAAACGGGGTCAGACATAAAGTCTGGCGAGTCCAGTGACTTTCAGCATATAAACAGATAATAGTATCATGACATGTAAATAAAATTGGATGAGAGATAACCGTAACAGGAGTAGCCGGTTAACAGAGGAAACAGAATGATATAGGCTAAGCTAAGCTTCTTACTTGGTTTTCACTTCTCTGCACTAATACTAGTATAACAAGAATATGTGTTACCCTAATGTCTAAACTGAAACAGAAACGAAAACAGAATGATCTCTACAGAAACAGAATGCTAGTAATGGGCCTTTACCACCCCAACAGAGACAGACGGTACAGAAACAGAAGCAGAAACGGAATCAGAGACGGAAACAGAATAATCCCTACGGAGACAGAATATTATAATTAGGTGTACATTAGTGACGGGCTTTTACCGCCCCAACAGACGGTACTATGCAGAAACATACAAGTGTTACCACTCCAACAGAAACAGACGGTACCCCAACAGAAACAGACAGAACTAGGTGTACCCTAAATTCTACCACAAGCGATCGGCTCCGTAATACATAAATACCCTGTGCCATCCCCACAGAAGGGTGTATCATTCCCTAAAGTGGCAACCTATAGAAAGACACAGACCTATTTACAGATGTCACGGCGTCTTATATCCTAAGAGTAGACCGGATCCATGCACGCACATGACCCGGTTGGAATGCACCATCAACACCCCTCGCCATTATCAGGATGAACCTCTTATAATTAGTTCAGTAAGCGTGCCCTGGACCCCTACCTAGTGTTGGGTCATAGTTTTGATACCAGAAAGGGTTACTGACTAATAAGTGTCCCACATAACAGATGACACAAGTAATTACCCCTCCTAACCTTGTGTCCCTAGACTAACAGATTTCAGATTAACTTGCTTACAGATTTTAGATGTACAAAGTTCAGATTAACTAGTTCTCAGATCAAAAATACAGGTTAACAAGTTTTCAGACTAACGGATCGGATATGTAGATTAACAGATTGTTTCACCTAACCTTGTATAGGGCCTACAAATTTACGAAACGGGTTTATTAGATTCATCCGCCCAGTTGATTTAACCTTATCCATCCAACACGTTTTAGGCATCATATTTATCCTAGATTTGCATTAATTAATTACTAATGCACAGACCTCTCACATTAGGTCGGTAGCTTGTGGTCGATGGATGTGTCGGGCGGTTCCGGGCAGACTTCTACCACAAGCTAGACCTAATACAACCTCTCACATTAGACTGACAGTTTGCGGTTGCTGGTTAAGCCGGTTGGGTCCGGGCAGGCTTCTACCGCAAACAGAGTCTACTTCGTGTCTCGGCATTCTTATTTTTAGCTAAAGTATTCATTCACAGATTATGCCAATGTCATACTAATTATGCCAATCCAACAAATTAAACTTCTTTACAAGTTACAGCAGATTATTCAAAGTTCTGTTAACTTGTTTTGCTCAATTTAGATTGTAACGACCCGGATTTTGAGCGGCTTTGGTTATCGACATAAGCCCGACGTCGATAACCAAAACATCGAAAAATACCGGTTGTTAGTGAAAGAAATTAGAAGGTGAGAATAGATAAGATAGAAACTTAGAATAGAAGAAGAAGAAGAACATAACATCAGAGTAACACGAACCTCACAGCGGAATGAATAACATATAATAGATAACATAACTTTGAAATATAACAGTTATGTATACAATAGCACTTATCAGAGTACAACACTTACAACACAGCGGAAATAACTATAGTTATATGATCTTGAAGCCTCCTGCTCCAAGCTCTTCCAGTATATCTGTAAAACCCGACTACTTGACTGCCCGTACAAATTTAGGCACCCAAGAGTTTAGGGAAAACAACAAATAAACTCCGGGTCAGTCATGTGACTGGTGTGAATAAACTCAAATCATTTAAAACAGGTATATGATATCTCATAAGACCACGCCGTGAATACGGAACGGGTTTTTCCCTTATGAGAATCCAAACATTTTTGCAAAGCAATATCATTCTGATATTATAATAATGTCTAAGTACAAATAAATATCAGTCTAGTAGAAACGCTTGCATCTCACGTTCTACATATATAGTATACAATCAAAACCGCAAGCACGTATTGGATAATGGATTTCCATCTATGACAAGGTATGGAATCACCTTCCGATCAGTGTACTCTAGGAACGATACACTGGAGTTCAACAAGAACATCTTGCAACTCAGCCACACATGACCGACCACTCATTTCGCTTGAGTGTATCGAATGTAAATCACCAACGGTTGGGATCAGCAACCGTTCCCGTATATATATGGGACAGCATTGATAGATTTAAGAAACAAATGAATATTCTCTAGATAGGTGATTATACACCCTACTTCGGTGCGACCGACTTAGCCATGCTGCCTGCCCGATTTCTGTCATTTACCGGATGATGAGGCTAGAAGCTACGCTTTATCATCACATCATATTCACTTCGAATGCCACATTGTCAGATCCATCGAAAATCACTAATTGATGTCTACAACCATACATTACGTGTCAGCTAAAAGAAGTTTCCTTCTCCGCTTCCACTCTTGGTACGGTTGAAGAAATCAATGTACGTGGCCCTTCTGGAAATACTATGTCAGACACCCATCTTCATTCACTTAGAAACGTCACATCGTCATACCCGCCAAATCACAAATTGACTTATCCAAAAATAACACGGGTATACAGCTAAGAGAAACGAATTCCCCCGCCACCAAACGTGAATACGTTTGAACAGATCAACTTACGCGATCCATTGGATATACTCTGTCAGACCTTCGTCCATACAAGTTGTCCTGGGACTGGACAAACCGAAGGCACTATTCTGTAAACAGGATAGCCCTTGCATTTTACTCCGTCTTCAATTATTTTTGGCATATATGATTCGCGACGCTTATGCCAATACAGAGTGGTTCTATGGATAATAATCCAACCGGTCTCTCCATATTAACAACGTTAAAATGGTCAAAACTTCAATAGTCGGTGAGTTAACTATCAAAGAAAAACAAGTGTGCAAACAACGATATTATTTCCAAATGGAAATTGTATCGAACAAACATCATTTAACATAAATCTCTTTAGTTCATTTATTTACTTATCTCCTGTTTCCCTATATTCTAAATTCTCATTTTCTTTTATCAGAAAACATTTCTGATTCTCGTTTGGAAAACATTTCCAAAACTCCTATACGATCAAACCTTACCATTTCTTAGTTAAGAAGGAAGTCACTCAAGTTGGGGTATAATTACCTCTCAGACCTTAACTGAACAACGTTATAACTTCGAAATGGTCAAAGTTTATCTTTTAACCTTTAACAACTTCTTTACGCCTTTCTCGGATCCAATTTTACTAATCCACTTCTATATTTAAAACATTGGTTATAACGATAACGTTATAATCCCTCCTTTCGAATTATCTAACTTAAATTATAACTTCTATTCTTATTAGTGAATAGTTAACCTAACACTTATTTATTTAAATATAAATAAAATTCTATTTAAACACTAGAAAGTATAAGTACTTTCCCGAATTCAATATAATCAAATTTGCCGATTAACTCTCTTCGATAAATCTCTATTTGATTAACTCTTCTTCGAATACCCTATATTCGATTAACTCCTTCTCGAATAAACGATATTCGATAACCTCTCTTCGAATAACTAATATTCGATAACTCTTCCTTTTCAAATATCTCTTATTTGAAAATCTCACTTCGACTAAACTATAATCGATAACTCCCTTCGATGAAACGAACATCGATAACTCCTTTCGATGAAACGAACATCGATAACTCCTTTCGATGAAACGAACATCGATAACTCCTTTCGATGAAACGAACATCGATAACTCCTTTCGATGAAACTAACATCGATTTATTTAACTCGACGAACTTAACTCGACTAACTTAACTTGACTCGACTAACTCGACTTACTTGGTTCGACCAATTCGATTCGATTAACTAGGCTCGACTAACTTGACTAACTTAACTCGACTTACTTGGTTCGACCAATTCGATTCGATTAACTAGGCTCGACTAACTTGGTCGAACCACCCGATCAACTCAACCTTTTTAACTTTAACTGGTTTTACTTGGTTTGACTAACTCAATTTATTAACTCGACTGACTAATTCAACTCGATTAACCTAACTTGATTTACTTATCTCGATTAACTGAACTAATCACTTTGATTAACTCGACTAACTAATTCAACTTTGGTTAACTTAACCAATTCACTTAACTAATTCACTTAGTTTAACTTAACTAATTCACTTAACTCCTGTCGAATAAACTATATTCGATTAACTCCTTTACTCTATTCGAATAAATTATATTCGATTAACTCTAACTGATTAGCTCTAATTGGTTAACTCTAACTGATTAACTCTAATTGGTTAACTCTAACTGGTTAATTCTAATTGGTTAACTCTAACTGGTTAACTCGACTTGACTAACCCCTTCGAATAACATATTCGATTAACTAACTTCGAATACCATATTCGATTTCTCCTTCGAATGTCTATATTCGATTAACTAACTTCGAATACCATATTCGATTAACTTCTTCGAATGTCTATATTCGATTAACTAACTTCGAATACCATATTCAATTAACTTCTTCGAATGTCTATATTCGATTAACTAACTTCGAATACCATATTCAATTAACTTCTTCGAATGTCTATATTCGATTAACTAACTTCGAATACCATATTCGATTTCTCCTTTCGAATGTCTATATTCGATTAACTAACTTCGAATACCATATTCGATTAACTTCTTCGAATGTCTATATTCGATTAACTAACTTCGAATACCATATTCGATTTCTCTAACTTCGAATACCATATTCGATTTCTCTAACTTCGAATACCATATTCGATTTCTCTAACTTCGAATACCATATTCGATTTCTCTAACTTCGAATACCATATTCGATTAACTAACTCACTTTATAAAGATTTCCTTTTTTACGACGTTTTATTCATTGGAAAAGATTTACTTTTAAATAACGGTTCTACCCTTTAAAAATGATTTTCCTTTTTATAATGTTTCCTTTCCAATTCTATTTGTAAATGGTTTACAAATATTACCTTTTCAAATTTATTCTTGAAATATTCTAACTCCTTAAATTCCCGGGAAAATTCGCCATAACCTCCTTTGTATTGGGAGCATCGGGAAAATCCCCAAACTCGCCACACAGGCCTTTCCATTCAAAAAAGAAATGTTTTGAATTTATTTCCTTTTCAAATATCTCCTATTTATAAATATCCCAATTTATAAATATTCCTTATTTATAAATATTCCACTTTATAAATATTCTATTTTTCAATATCACTTTGAAAATCCCCTTATCAACATTTCGGTATGTTATGGTATTTTAACATATCAAATTACGATGTCTAATCTCGTCCATACACACACAATCAACAACAGGTTATAATTCACATCATATATTAGAACATATGAAAAACAATAAAACAACTGTTGAGGAATCCAGTCGGATTCCTCCAACCTGTTTCCCTGCATCACA
This sequence comes from Allium sativum, assembly GCA_030737875.1. NCBI lineage: Eukaryota > Viridiplantae > Streptophyta > Magnoliopsida > Asparagales > Amaryllidaceae > Allium > Allium sativum. The sequence goes on from CM060920.1 coordinate 975,848,179, forward strand.
GATGTTAGACCATAGAATAACATCGATTTCACTTCACTGTTAAATATTCTGATAAACAGAATCGACATATAAATATTTAACAGTTTATATATATACATATATATAATATTTCTACTAACTGACTAGCAGTTCAATCAATCAACGAACACACAGACATCAGACAATTTTAACAGTTCTAAAAATACAACATGAAAATATAAACTGTTCAGAGTTGGTGAGTTTTACTCACAGTTGCGCGTTAACCGAAAAATATCGGTTTACGTTCGATGATTTGAATCGGACAATTTATTTTGCCATAAATTGTAACAAGCTCTGATGGACTTCCAGTCAGCTTCATTGTGAAGCTCTCGTCCATACGGTCCCAACGCAACTGACGGTTCGTGATTCTGATTCCATATGGTCAAGATATCGTGTCAACAAGTTAGTGTACTATTTTAATTTAAATAATTAAATAAAATTAAACATTTGGCTTAACCCTTACTTTTCTCTGGCCCAATACCCCTAACCCGAACCCGCTTCACTATAAAACCCATCCTCTTCATCTCCCTGGAAAACACGACAGCCTGCTCCCTCAATCCCATTTCCATTGTCCACTTCCTTCACCTCCACTTCCATCAACAGACCACCGAAATCAAAGGGAACTCCACCAACCGAATCTCCATCAACCTCTCTTCCCGTCTAGCCCCACAATAACGAGCTCGCCTCCCATTTCCAGCTCGCGAACTCGATGTCTGTCAGAAGAGGCGCGACCATCACTTCAATCGAAGGCCACAAAAATCCTACCACTGACCCTCATTTCAGTTCACAAACTCAAGGACACCATCAGTTTTTTCTCGAATCGAAGCCCGAAGTACCCGAACAGACAAACCCTAGTTCGAACGTCGTACATTTTGCCGTGACCCAAACCAACATCGAATCCTACCAAAGAGGTATAGAATCGAAGAGGATTCAACAAGGAATTCAAATAGACAACTCCTTTTATTTATAGATTTTTGTTTGATTTCTTGTGGATTTTGAAAGATCGGGAAAAAGAATTTTCCTGGAAGAGAATATGACGGCGCAAAAAAAATGTGTTTGACCGAAATGTAAATGACTTAGGGTTTAGAGAAAATTTAGGGGGGGTATTTATAGGATTTTTAAATTAATTTTATATTGGTTTTTATTGAACCGTTATCTTCGTTTGTCCTTTTAAAAATCCCTACGATCACATAAAATACCCAAAAATCACGAAACTGCACATGCAGCTAGAGTTCGACATTACGGTCCCAACGAAACTGGTTTCGTCGAATTCCGACTCCGTATGCTCACACAACGTATTTTTAACCGTCGAAATACTGACTGTTTCTCACTCTAAAAATCCGTACGGCCACACAGTGACTCTAAAAATCACGAAACTGGAAATCTAACAACTATTTGATATTGCGGATCCAACAAAACTGGTTTCGTCGAATTCCGACTTCGTTTGCAAAACTGGCTATTTTTAAAGCTCTAAATAGACCATTTAAATATATAAATATGTTTAAATAAAATTAAATTAAATATAAATAAATTAATATTATCATATATCTCCACATATGATATCGTAAAGCTCCAGAATATCATATCAGAATTTACAGTTTGATATTTCAGATTTTAGATTTATCGATATTCAATTTATATCGAAAATCCTTTTATAACGTATATAAAGCATCGCAAATTATAAAGGAATTCTATAGCGACTTTTCTGAAATTTGATTTGGACATAACTCAAAATCTACACGACGAAATCCCGATTTTTCTCTTCCACTAGAAAGATATACTCCACCAGCTCCACACGTTTCTTGTTTCACAGAAATCCGGCTTAAAACGAATCCTGTACATTCAGTTGAAGTTCGAATCGCCAAATCGCGAACTGCAGCGCCATTTCAGGCTCGATTTTAATTATAATATAATTATACGTTCAAACTGTCGTCGATTGAATATAATCGTTATTATATTTCGAATTGAAACTCCACCAAATCTCGTATGCTATTCAATTCACATGATACTGTGAATTTCACTATTTCCGACTATTTCGACATTATAATATATTATTATATTATAATTATTTATTAAATATTCAATATTATTTAATTAAACGATCATTAACTTCTCTAAATCACCAATTATATAATTAAATAAATTAATTATATATCTCTAAAAATGCGGGTCATTACATAGATCGAGTCTACAGATTTTCATACCCCAAATTACCGTATTCAGTTTCAACAAATTTAGCAGATTAGGCAATTTAACTGATTTAGTAATCCCTTAAAATTCCATTGACATACCTCGCCTAATCATAAAATTAAGCCTAATTTTACCTGCCCAAATTATAGTCATAATTCACAATATAACACATGCCCCAAATTTTAGTTAAATTTACACAGTACAGAATATTCTCCAAAAACCCCAAATCATGATATACAATACGAATTATGCCAAATTATAGCCTTTGATTTCAGCGTATGCCAAATATCCAAAATCCCCATTTAGGTGTATTCACATTTAATAGTTATCCTATTATAACATAGATCTTTGCGCCTAAGTTACATACACAATAATTCTCCTTCTTCCAAATCATAGACTATCATATATAGTATGCCCAGATCTAGATCTTAAATTACAACATATGTTCTTTTCTCAAATCAGTCACAAATCAGTCATGTCTAGTTATGCATCATTCACTACTTTCCCCAAATTTAGTGTTCGTGCGTCACTCTCTTATGAGATTTGGCTCAGGCTCGTGGTAGCCTGGCTATAGAACAGAAGGAAGGAAGAGATACAGAATAGTTACTATAATATTAATAAGACAGATCTACACAGAAAAACAGATCTGATAAACAAGAATATGCATAATCTCAAATTCAGATTTATAATCAAGTCAAGATCATAATTAAATTTCATATCTGAAAATAACTGTACTCACCTTGGTTGGATTCTAAAAGAAAAAGGGTTGTAGTTGTTCTCTTTTAATCCTATTCAGATTGGAAAAAGAAGAAGCACTAGTTGTAGCTTAGGTTTCAGCAGAGTAGAGACGCCATTGATTTATTTTAATTAGAATTGAGGCGGTAAAGCATTACAATGGTTTGGTGTGGAGAGAAAGTGGGGTTTGGTGGTGTTTAAATAGCTTAGGAGCCCAAGAATCTGTCGAGAAAACAAGTCCAGATACAAAAATCTGAATCTGCCTCGGATCTGAAATAGGTCGACCTATATGGGGGGGAGGTCGACCCCATGGTCGACCTGTTTAGGATAGGTCGACCCCCAGGTCGACCTGGCCCTTGGGCGGGAAAAATCCTGCCCACCCTGTTCTGCGTTTGAATTCGAATTTTGAATTTAGAACTGAGTTGTCTTAATTAATTTAAATTTTCTGAAACTTCTGAAGGCCATAACTTCTTCATACAGAGTCCAATTTACGCAAACTCGGACTCTATCTCAAGCAGAATTCCGAGATGAATGCAATGCCGTAACCCGTTTCCCTTAATTCTTCTTTTAAAAATTAATTATACTTTGTTTTGTTACTTTTATGTTCATAGAAAATACGGGGTGTTACAATCCCTGGCATTTTACTTAAGTGGATAATGGATAGCGAGGCGCCTCGGTTATGTTGGTCGATCCGGGACCGATGGTCTGATCGGGGTAAGCTAGTTTACACCTTATAGGGCGGGAAAATGCATGTTCAGGCATTTTAATCCACTCCGTGTGGACCGGCCCTGATGATCCAAGGCTTTCCTGCGCGCTTGCCTAAGGCTCGGGCTAGACTGTCTCGAAGCGATAAGGATGATCCCTTGCCTTGGTTCACGACGGAAATCCAATTTCCAATACGAGACATTTCGGTTTTAGTTGTAATCCTATATATGGCGACATAGTGGTATAGGGCACTTATGCCGTCTATGATTGATACTTATGATTGAAATTGTTTTGACAATATACACTTACAGTAATAATAAAAGATGGAATTTCACGTACCAAGCACTTTTGGCTATTATAAGGTAAAAACTCTATCCTCCTGCTTGCGTTGCACTGTGTGATGGGACCAGAGTCTTATAATAGCTTCGTTGTTCTTTATTTAGCATTGCGCTGTTTGTTTTATGCACTGGTATTCTTGGGGGTAAACCCGTTCCGTGTTATACGGCGTGGTCCCTTGATTTACCTAACTTTAAAATTTAATTAATAACTGTTTTAGTTCTCACACCAGTCACATGACTGACCTGGAGTTTATTGTTTTAACCTAAACTCTGGGTGCCCCTATTTTCCACACGGGCAGCTAGTAGTTTTGGTTTTGCAGATTTATATTCACAGGGTCCTGGTTTATAGCTGGAATGATATTCGGAAAGCTCTGTATCCGTATATTCCTTTCAGTTGTGTTTTGTATTATTTTCCGCTGCATTGTAAATTTAATTCTCTGATATTGATCGAATGTGTAATATTTATTCATACTCTGTATATTCTTGTATTCTAATGTAAATTGTTGTAATAAGCAATGAAATGTTCTTCTGTTTGTGTTTTGATTTGTCATGTTCTCAAAGGCAATATGTGCTTTCCCTTACGGGGAAGTTCGGGTCGCCACACTACATGTCTACGGGAAGTATTAAGTGGTTATGAGTTCACATGTAATACCAGTTAAATAGTAACGAGAGGGTCCATCAGAGGGTCTTAAACGACTATGAGGCCCTACCTAAACTGGTATTAAGTGACTACTTACTACTTCCCGTATTATAAGAGAGAGAATATTTAATAGCGTTGATGATTATAAGACGAAATCTTAAGTGAGTAAGGTCCTTCAAAGGGTCCCAGATGATCGAACGAGATCCACCCACAAGTAAGTATTTATCTAATAGCCTTAAGTAATCGAATAGAGTCCATCTCGCAGGGTATTAAGTGATAATAAAATCCTCCTTATAAATAATATGTAAGCCTTAAGTGACTGTAAAGAGTCTGCCTCATTATTACATATGTTTAATTATGTGTTAGACTTCGTAGACATAATTTGATGAATTCATACTGCCAAGTGTAAGAAATGGTTATTCCTTCAACTTTTGTGATTTCCATTCACCAGAACTTATTGTTCTGACCTTCCTCCTCATAACATATTAACAGGTTAGTAGGTGGAGATACTGGATCAGTGATGTCATGAAGTGTGGAGCTACACGAAGGAAGATCCATAGCTATTAGTTATTATTTATGGAAGTATTATGATTATTGTTATGTTATTGGGATATTTACTATTATTGATGTACCTCTTAATGACAGTTGACATTCGTTGTAACCAACATTTTTATGGTTTTTTTTATTAATGTACATCTATTTCAGATTATTATATTTTATCCCTTCCTTTGTGTGAGGTTCTAGTTTTGCTTTTGTCTTTTCTGTTATATCAATTAAAATATTTTCTTGTAGGAACCAACGGTCCGTTTAGAATGGCTCTAAGTTCCAGTGAGTCTTTTCTGGATCAGAATTTAGGCTCATTCCGAGCGGGTTATTACATAAATTATCATTATATCCCTCTCATGGTATATCTCTTATCCACTTAGAAGCTTCTGTTTCTTTATGATGATAAGTGTGTTAACTGATTTCTAATGTATTCGTCTAGTCATTACTTTAGTGAACCAAAGTCTGAATGACTTAACTGGACTAGAAAGTTGTTATATTGATAAACCATTTTTCGACCGCACTATCATGTTTTTGAAAGTGTTTTTGTAAATAAAATTTCAAAAATGTTTCTCATCATTGTTGATTAGTTACATGATATTTAACAAGGTTATAAATTCACGTTTTTAATGCTTCACCATATTTCAAAAAGTTAGGATATTCGAAGATGAAATGTTCGTATTTTTGGGTCAGTGCAATTTATTTCTACTACTACCAGTGGACATTGAGGTTTGGACCATTGTAGACATAGAATAAGCATCAATAAAAGTTGAAGTGTGGAGATTCAAAGGCCTCATGACTCAATAAAATGTTTACTATATAGCCAATGATGGAGTTAGAGCGTTGAATTAAATAGGACATATTATACGAGTATATATGCACGTCCAGGTGGACCTGCATTTGACTGTCAAGCCATATTTTATAGCATAGCTATTTAAAAAGATGACAATAAAATCAGTGAAATGATGTTTACTATACCAACACATCCAAATATAGCCAACGCACTTGAATTGCCTCATGAATTGGTTTAACGTACCCAATAGTTAAATCCAACTTAAAATAAACAATAATGTTTTATGTACCAATTTTAGTTTAAACCGAATATTTTGTCAACTAGTTTGTTCATGAGCTTATGTCAGGTTAATATATCAATGCTTTCTCTATTCTGATATTACATTAATATTCAGTGTAAATACATTTACTGTGTAGTTAAAATTTAAATAAATGACAATCATGTGAAGGTGATAACGTTTTTTTCTACCTTATTAGGTTTTTATATTATCCCTTCTATGATCAACGCTTTGAATTATAATGGAGAGTATTTATAACCTTTTTTATATTGGAGTGGACATATATATACATAAATTTACCTTTTGAAAGAAGCTCCTTGTCCTTAATATTAGATTTATCATTTCGTTCAATCCCTTTCTTTTTAATTTTAGTTATACAAAATGTAAATGCCATTTCACTGCATATGAAAATTTCCCTTGATGTACCAAGCATATGAAATACGTATGTATGGAGTATAAAGTAAGAAGAAACAACAACAGTACTAAGTAAAGAGAACATGACAAATAAATGTGAATTTGTTTTTAAAATACATACCAATTGAACCAAATAAATGTGAATTTCTTCTTACCGCAAATGAAAAAAAAATTTGAATTATTTGGTAAACTGTTTATTTTAGAAAGTTACGTGGACTTTAGACATTGTAATACATCGCTCGAACAGTTACAACATATGTGACATTGCAGGTTATACAACATACTTAAGCTAAAATCTTGTACCTTTCATGTATGAGTTTATACAACATAGGTGCAGTTTACTGTAATAGATATAACATGGTAAAGGACATATATGAGTAAAATTACCTAATGAATTTTGCATATGGTGTTATCAGCTATCTCCAGCCGTCTATGTGTTATTGCTTGTGCATTTCTTGCACGTTGAGCAAGCCGGCGTCTTTCCCTTCGTTGTTGGTACACGAGGCAACGGAGGCAGGAGGGAAATTAAATAAATGTTCACTAAACCTGAGTATATTTAGAACAATATTAAGGAGGATGTAAATCATACTATGCAATTGAGTTGAAACGCGATTTTCAAGCAGTGCAATACTTTATATTTTAAATATTCTATTTGAAATAAAATAGCAATGTTTTGTATTTCATACAAAATTGACTGTTACATGTATTGTTTGAGAAGGAAAACCAATAAATAAGTTATTTTAGCTAGTAAATGTGGTATTGAACAAATGGGACATTTGGAAAATAATTGTCTTATATTGCTTTTCTATTTATTGAGAATGGATCCTTTATACCGTACTAACGTTCAAAGTGGCAGTTAAAAAAGCTTTTATGAATTGCTAAGAACCAAACTTTTTCACTTGGTCAAAATTTCAGTTCTACCAAATAATATACACAGGAATACTGGGTAAACAGACTTAAAAATATATACATGAAAATCAAGGTTGATTTTCTTTGAACCCAATCATTGATAGGAAAAGATATACACTTCATCCTCAACAAAATAACTAAATGAAAATTGTGGTCAGACAAAAGAATCTGCAAGTTATACTGCATATTTTATTAGCTTAAATAATGTTAATTTCCCAACAAAGGACTCAGCCAAATTAAAGGTCGAAATTCAGTGGAAAAAAGATGGTAAATACTGACTGTTACGTAGCTCTCCCTTTTATACATTTGGCACACTCCTAATAGTAATGAATCAAGCTTTCAAAGTGTCCTTGCTAGCCAATCTTGTACATATACATAAAAGCACAGTGAAAAGGAGCACATAATATAATTGACTGTCTTACTATCACAATATAAAACAAAGCCTAATCTAGTACACACTTCACGCAATCATCTCAAATCCTATTTTAACCATGACCGAGTCTGTTGCTTCCATCCTTTTCATTGCCAACCTGAAATTCAACTTCCACGCCATCAAATAGCGAACTAAAACTGTAACTTCACCCTCACTAAATCACTAAATCAAATAGCACTGGAAAAGACTACTTTTATTTTCAATAACATGTTAAAAAATCAGCAGTCCATTCTTTTGAAAATCAACAGTTATTAAAAACAGAAATGTTATTATCAAAATAGTAAGCAGTCTATTCTTTTTTTTTTTTTGGATGATTCTGTTTTTCTCTTAATCCACCACCATGGTTTCCACCTTCTACACTCATGATGCAAAATTTTCATGTTGGATAACTCAAAACATGAACATCCATAATACTCTCATAATGAATTTTGTAACTATGGTTAAATCTGACCATAATCTATGGACAAAAAGGATGTTTTTCGGCCAAGTTCATGTCTCAGTAACTTCTAAGGCAATGACTATCAGTAAAATCTGAAACATGATAATTTGATGAAATAAACAAAAAATAAATTGAAATATCAAGTAACTGCTTAACCCCCAACATTTCTTACACATCCTTACTGTACCAATAAATTCAAGACCATTCCATCGTGCAAACCCCCTTCTTCAGGAGTAGGTGCAGGTTCATGTACAGACCATGATCCAACTTCTCCTACACGTCCACTCTCAATTCTGAAGTGTTTCACTGTCTTCGACTGCTTGTCTCATTCTCAAGTCTGCAGCAACAGCAATGGTTATGTTTGATGTGAATATTTGGGAATATTAAATAAATATAACAATTTGAAGCAATTTGAAACCAACATTGTGATAACATAAAATAATCAAAGTATGAAACCATCCTTTGTATTTAATTCTACAACTTTATTATTTAATATAGCAACATAATCTACTAATTTAAACATGAACAATTGAACATAGGTAAAGAAAGAACAGGAATATATAAGTTTCGTAGAATTGATGCATTATGACGATACGTTACATGAGAATATGGAGAACATCCTGAAATAATCATGTTAACCATTGCAATGAACCAAAATTCTAACCTCTCTAGCAGTAACTTGAATACTAATTATATAAATGGAATAAAACGGTAATTATTCAAGGATCCAAAGTTCCTTTATTTGCGAACATGATGTTGAAGCCATTTTTTCAACTATGCCATAGTTTTTAAATGCAACCTCACTTGGTAACTAAAAGGAAAAGGCATCAAAGTCCTTGAATTATGCATGATGAAAGGCAAATTATAGAAATATAATCTCTTTAATTCCAGCTTGAATAAACAAATAGCACACAAAAAAAAGCATTTCCAGCTAATGTACTCTAAACAAAAACTTACTAGTAATTTTTTGCTATATAAGATTTGATGAATCCTTTTCTAAAGTCTTGGGTAGCTAGTGGAGCCTACCATCATTATCACTTAATAACGCATAAAATTGTAATTCTGGGGATCATATTCGAGTCACTTACAAATATACTATTCCCCTAACAAAAACAGAACTAACAGACCTATATGAGTATTTTGCAATGTTGACTAACTAATTTAAAAAGTACAAACAACATCAAACGTAGTTTTTGTAAATATAATAGTCGATTTTAACATCCAACTAAACGCATAAATCATCAAGTAAATATAGTTAAAATTTCAATATAGCAATAGCATGCAATAACTATTTTTTAATGCACCAAAAGATTGAATTTTGTCTTGTATAACTTTTGTATTAGAAATCTATCATAATAGAATGATTTGATGATCAAACAAATTAATCCCTTATCAACTACCCATTGCACAAAATCCGTAAATTAATGGATTGTACGGTTGCTTACCTTAAATAACTTGAGCATTACAAAATGTTGTATTATTCTGCGTTGTAATCAAATACTGGTTGTAACTGATCTCCATATACAATTTGATGCCTTAGATGATGTTATAACATCTAGCATTATAGTAAGATACGATGCCTATTGCATACGACAAAATAGGCACAGGGATTGTAAGTGTCATGTACAGGCAACATATGTATAATGGAGAGTTTAGGAAATTCGAGAGTGTCGTATGTTTAAATTGAGTTAGTGAGCGGTCAAAGTGAATATCCTAAATCAGAAAGGCAATCACTCAAAGCTAGAGCTCAAACTTTAAAGGACAGATAAAAATCACAAATAATTTGCCAAATGCACAAACCTGATTCCTCCCTACCAACATCCAATCTTACAGCAGACCTTGATCAACAAATAATATATGGTTTTCTCTTAAAAACTCAACTTTTGTAGATAATGTAATTCAGTTATAGTCCTTACCAACCATTGGCAGACCTGATTGTGCTGTACGGATCCGAGTAGCCATCAGTTCTGAAATTCTTGGCAGTGTAATCCCTCATACATTAAGGTGTTAAAATTTTACTAAAAAAAGCAAATTCCCTGCAAAAAAATATCTTGGAAAACCAAAAGAGTGACTTCTATAGAAGTAAAATAGGGATGGGGAGAAACAAAACAGTTGACAAATCATGGTTAAATTCATCTGTGTAATTTCATTTAGAAAATGAGGAAGAATAAAAAGACAAAATTGATAACTAAATACGATTTTTTTTACTTGCCTAGTAGGTGCAAAGTCAAGTAAATCAGTCATGTCACAGTATCTAAGCAATCAATATCTTAGAATACATACAAAATTACAATGTAATAACATATTATAACAATGACTTAATCTGTATAATGTCTAATTGTAATAGTAATTTCTATGATTTATAAATTTATGCGTAAAAACATCATGAAGAAAAACTCATATTTGTACTAAGTATAGTTGGTATTTCCTAGTGAACAGATATTTTTTTCACTGCATAAACTCTATTGTAAGACTTTCTTTAATGCATCAATGTGTCACAAATCCACTTTCCCTATGGAAAAGATTCGAATAAAGGAAAAAAGCAAATATATATATATATATATATATATATATATTCACTAGTAATAGTTTTGCAATAAGAAGGAAAGCAATGTGCAAACCTGAAGCCAACTACCTAGACTTGAGTAATTAAATGTCGTTGGATTATACTTCAAAACATTGTAATAAAGCCTGGATAGTCTCCCATACCTTTGCCAGTATTTAGTGTTTCCATCTGCAAATTCCTACCAACATCCAATCCTACAGCAGACCTTGATCAACAAATAATATATGGTTTTCTCTTAAAAACTCAACTTTTGTAGATAATGTAATTCAATTATAGTCCTTACCAAACATTGGCAAACCTGATTGCACTGTACGGACCCGAGTAGCCATCAGTTCTGAAATTCTTGGCAGTGTAATCCCTCATACATTAGAGTGTTAAAAATTTTATAGAAAAAAACAAATTCCCTGCAAAAAAATATCTTAGAAAACCAGAAGAGTGACTTTTATAGAAGTAAAGTAGGGATGGAGAGGGAAAAAAACAGTTGACAAATCAAGGTTAAGTTCATCTATGTAATTTCATTTAGAAAACGAGGAAGAGTAAAAAGACAAAATTGATAATTAAATACAATTTTTTTTACTTGCCTAGTAGGTGTAAGGTCAAGTAATTCAGTCATGTCACAATAGCTAAGCAATCAATATCTTAGAATACATATAAAATTACAATGGAATAACATATTATAACAATGACTTAATCTGTATAATGTCTAATTATAACAATAATTTCTATGATTTATAAATTTATGCATAAAAACATCATGAAGACAAAATCATATTTGTATGAAGTATAGTTGGTATTTCCCAGTGAACGGATTTTTTTTTCGCTGCATAAACTCTATTGTAAGACTTTCTTTAACGCATCAATGTGTCACAAATCCACTTTCCATGTGGAAAAGATTCGAATAAAGAAAATATATATATTCACTATTAAGAGTTTTGCAATAAGAAGGAAAGCAATGAGCAAACCTGAAGCCAACTACCTAGACATAAGTAATTAAATGTCATCGGAGTATACTTCAAAACCTTGTAATAAAGCCTGGATAGTCTCCCATACCTTTGCCAGTATTTATTGTTTCCATCTACAAATTTCTACCAAAATCAAACAGATTGGAACAATAGAAATTTACACAAAAGAAAATCAAAATACTTACAAATAGCTAATGCCGCAGTCATTAAGCAACTCGGTAATTGCACTGGCTCAAAGTCCTACCAAAATCGGATAGATTAGAACAATAGAAATTTACATAAAAGAAAATCAATACACTTACAAATAACTAATGTCGCAATCATTCAGCAACTCGGTAGTCACGCTGGCTTGAACAATAAACTCATCTTGATCTTCTTACTGGGAGGGATCTTCAACCAAATTTGAAGCACAACGGCGTTAGAGGAAGCGAGAGGGCTTGCATAATTTAATTCAATGGCATTAGAGGGATCTTCAACCAAATTCAATTGCGTTGAAACTTACTTCCGGTTCTAGGCATCGGAACTGGGGTTCAAAGCAAGTGAAATAAGTGGAGAAAGATTGGGATCGACGATGGCGTGGGTGCTCAGATTTTGATTTAGGGATCTCGACTGTGGAAGCGGAGGAAATAAGTGATGGAAAGGAAAATGGTTGTATCGTACGATTTTCATCAATAAGGTTGCCATGCCTTTGATTCCACAACCAAACTTTATTGCATTCTCCATTGCACCAGCTAACCGCTAACATCAACCGCCAACCACATCATCAACTTTGACTATGACATCGCCAATAATCGCCAACCCTAGGTTTTAACTTCAACTGTTGATCGCCTGAAGCTAGGTCACCCTTCGAACGCCGTCCATTCATCTCCAGATCGGCTCTGACTCGTTGTCACTTAGGTTGCTACTCGCAGACCGAATTTATCTTTTTTTCCCTCTTTTCTTCTTTTTTTTCTATTGCGTGCCACTGATATAGGATATGGTTTCGGTAATAATGGTTTGGGTTTGCATAGAGAGCGATGACGTGAATGACATGAAATTGGAGGGTATTTTTGGTATTTCAAAAAGACGTCAAGTAAATTAGTTTTGAGAATTTACCTTATTAGTAGTAAAGATATATAAGCTCACTCAAGGGGTAATATAGTAAACTTAGCTATGGCCAGCATCAAGAAAAGTGGTATTATAAATGGTAAAGTAAAATTTTAGATAGGGCCCTGGACCTAGTTAAGGTGTACATAGCCCAAAAAAAAAGTGTATAGCCCCACCTCTATATATAGTAATATTTGAAGCTAAGTGTTTAATATCGGTATCTGTTCAGTATGGATATAAGATACGTTAAAAAACCATAACGATATCTGCTAATTACGATCCAAAGCAATACCTTATTCGTCTTGGTGTAATCCCCCAAAAATAACTCGAAGCCTCAGCTTTTGGGATAGAAAAATCTTACGAATTCGTGCCAAAATCTTCAACCGCTAGACATAGTCAAAGACGCTTAAACTCTAGCATAACTTGGAAGTGTTGGAACTGGATCAAAGAAAAGAACTGGCATTCTCTATTTTGGACTAAATTTCCATGGCTATTTCACTCCATATTCATTAACTCGTTTTAGGGAAGACAATTTCCTCCTCCAAACAATTTTCTTAGTGTACTGCTAAAGGCATCTCGTTTTCTTCTTACTAATACCATTACTAAAAATACTATAAAGTTTTATACTATACTATTCCTAATACCAAACCCTTTTGGGGTTACGAAATACATTATTTTTATTTATTTTTGTATGGCGAAAAATCGTTGGTCAACACTGTTTTCCGCGGCGATCAAATACCGATCAACAGTAGTTCATTGATTGATGACTGTGGAAAACTGTAACGAACCGCAAATCTGTACTATCTGAGTTGACTACATACATCAAACATCCAACCCAAATATCACAGAAATACGAATCATTTTTTTTAGAAGAAAAAGGTAGAAGAAGAACAGAAATAACAACACAGAATCTCACATCGTAGTGGAACCAAATATAATATATAACAGCTTTTGGAATACAAAATTTTCTGTATACATATACATACTATTATCAGAGTATCACTATCAGAGTATAACACTTACAACAAAGAAAAATAACAATAACGAGATAACGTTGAAGCCTCCTGCTTCCAGCTCCTCCAAGTAAATCTGTAAAATCCTGAACTACTTGACTGCCCGTACAAATTTGGGCACCCAAGAGTTTAGGTAAAACAAAACAAAATAAACTCTAGGTCAGTCATGGGACTGGTATGAGTAAACAATTTAAAATAGTTTGGAAAAATAAATGATATCTCATAAGACCACGCCGTATAACACGGAACGGTTTTTTCCCTTATGAGAATCCAAAACACTTGATTCAACTTTCAAAATCCTTTTGAAAGAAACAATAATCTTTATATCAAAACACTTTAGATATTATAATAGTGTCTAAATCAAATAAATAGAAATCTAGTGGAACGCTTTCATCTCATGCTCCACATATATATAATATACAATCAAAACCGCCAGCACTTATTGGGTAATTCATTTCCAACTATGACAAGGTATGGAACCACCTTCCGATAGTGTATCTCTAGAGGAGAATACACTGGGTTCAACAAGAACATCTTGTAACCCGGCCACACATGACCGACCACTCATTTCACTTGAGTGTATCGAATGTATTTCACCAATGGTTGATCAACAACCGTTTTCCCGAATGGGACAGCATCGAATAGAATAAGGAATTAAATGAATTTCTCTAGATAGGTGATAATACACCCTAATGGGAGCTACCCACATAGCCATGTTGCCTGCCTGATTTTTGTCATTTCCCGGTTGATGAGGCCTGAGGCTACGATTACTTTCCATATTAACAATAGCACAATCACTTTGAGTGCCACATTGTCATATCCGTTAATCACTAATTGATTGCGCAAATATACTCTGGATATTATGCTAAGAGAATAAATTCTCTGCCACCGTATATATTTGTACAGAACAACATATGCGATCATTGGAAATACTCTGTCAGACATTCGTCCATATACGTTCGTTCTGGGATTGAACGAAACCGAAGGCACATTTTCCTTTAATAGAAAAAGCCCTTGCACTCTACTCCATCTCCGATTATCTTCATATAATCTGACTCGCAACGCTACTGCCAATACGGGGTGGTTCTCGGATAATAATCCAACCGGTCTCTCCATATTGACAACGATATTGGCAAACACTTCGATAGTCGGTTATTTAACTATCGAAGAAAAACAAACATCCGTTCATAGAATCAAAACAATCACCAAGCCCCTTAATTAATATTTCATTAATTAAATCACTACTCCATTTCCTTATCAATATTTGTTAACCAAATCTTTTCAACAATCATCTTGGCCTTTTACATTATTAGGAAAACATATCCATATATCGTCTTCTTTTATTTTCTATGCGTAGAATATATCCTCTATTTATAATTGGAAAACATTCCAATTACTTATCTCTTTCACACCCGTTCATTTCTACACTCAGGAAATATTTATTTATTATATTTCTACAATTCCACTTCCTTGGGTTAAAGCGAATGTTGTATAAAACATTGTTACAACAACCCAAAATATTTCATTCAACTAAATTTCTTTAAACATCTCTCTTCGAGACTGAATCTTGTTACTTACCGGTTAATAATGGAATCAATCAAGTTGGGGTATAACTACCTCTCAGACCTTGACTGAAAACATCGTTAACTTCAAAACAGACAAGACCACTTACCTCGAATAAACAACACCATAAAAACCAATTATTCATTTTAAAAACATATATATGGTTCGCTTCCTATTTTAAACAAATCTAATTTTTAGATTTCCTTTTTGTTTACAATATTCTATTTTTAATTTTGTTTCCTTATCGAATTCTATATATATTGATACATTGATTTCTAGTTAACCAATTTTCTTAAAAATATTCTAACTCCTTAAATTTTCATAAAATTTTGCCCTAACCTCCTTTGTACCAGTCAGCAGTTCAAACCTCAACTCGCCTCTCTAGGCCCTTTCCATTCAAAAAGAAAATCAAAAAGCCAAGCGGCTTGCCGATTCGGCGCATAAAATCTCAAATGGAATTTAAACGTGTACCTTTATGTCGGGCACTCGAATTATAATCTTCATACACTTCATTCCATATCTGTTTATCCCATATACGTCCATTCCTAATTTGTTTCAACCCAATCTAATCATTTTAACTCAATTCACTAATTTATTCGTTAATTAGCTCTTTTGCCTATTTCACTTTTTATTTGAACATATCACGTTCAAATATATTTTTAACTTGCTTATAACAAATCGAATTCCATTTTTAATTCAAGTTTCATATTCGATTTCGAATATGAATTTACAAAGCATTTACTTATCCAAATTCCTAAATTATCAAATGATAATTTATTTCACTAAATTTATAACAATGTTTATAAACTCAACTTCCTTGTTTTATATATTAAAACAAGTTTTCCATTTCAAATTCCATTTGAAATCCAATTCCTTTTATATTCTGAATTCCAGAATAAAAACCGCTGTTTCCTTTTCAAAATGATTTCAACTTTATATTTTTAAATTCAAGCTTAAAATTTAAAACTTCAAATTATCTAATGACAATTATCTCCCCTTATTTATAAACATTGTTAATAAATTTCCTTTCCTTGTTTTATACATACTAAAACAAGTTCTCATTTCAACACCCTTTTGAAATTTTATTCCTATTGGAATATTTTATTTTTAAACTGATAACTAAAATTGTTGAATCTATTTTCATATTTATTTATAGTTTCTATTTAATACAAATTTAATACCCTTTTTGTAAATAATTTGGTTTTATAAATTCGACATAGTCGATTCATATCATAAATCCGTTTGGATTTATTTTAGTTCAACTTACATTCCGAACATCGGAATAAATTTTATCATTTCCCTTTTAACGCAATTCCCAATTCATTATAAATTCATATTTGAATTTAAATATTTTAAATTATCCAAATGATAATTTTTCACCTTTCTTTATAAACATCATTTATATTACCTGTTTATATGTTACACAAGTCTCATTTCAAATCCATTTGAAATTATAATTTCTACTTTGGAAAAATAAATTTTCCTTTTATAATTCACACTTGTATTTACATTTTCCCAATTATCCAATGATAATTCATTTCTCTTCATTTATAAACAACGTTTATAAATTCACTTCAGTTCCTTGATTATCTAATGAAAATCATTCCATTTTATTTATAAACACCATTTATAAATTTACTTCAATTTCCTGTATTGTTTAATTTATAAACACTGTTTATAAATTCAATACTTGTTTTATTTATTCAAAACAAGTTAATATTTCTCAGTCCATTCGAAATTTGAATTCTATTTTTAGAAAAACAGATTTTCCTTTTAAATCTCAATTATCCTTTTTACGCTATTTTTATATATCAACATTTGGGCCTAATGATATTTTAAACATCCAAACCAACCAATTATCAAATCACTGGTTTTCTAACACCTCATATATGATGATATATATGAAAACAACAACAATAATATTTTTGAGGAATCCAGTCGGATCCCTCCAACCTGTTTTCCTACATCCACAGACGTTATTCAACAGAAACAATATCCATCCTGCTTCTTGAAAAGTCCGAGTGTGTACGACTTGTGCAGGATCTATAATATGGCTATGTGGAATGTATGTGATAACTTAAGCTATTCAATAGTTATGCGAATAAATATTCGCAAACAATATATATATCATAAATAACTATAAATGCAGTAAAGTAAAGTAAAGTAGAGTAACGACACCAGGATTTTTATACTGGTTCGGACCTCCAGTCCTACGTCCAGTCCCGAAGCTCCTCTTCGGCTTTTCACTAAACAACACCCTCGCTTCACCCGGAGGAACAGGTTCACAACTACTTGATTTACGGGCTACAAGTTTACCCACTTGATTTCACGGGATACAAGCTTACCCACTTGATTTCACGGGCTACAAGCTTACCCACTTGATTTCACGGGCTACAAGCTTACCCACTTGATTTCACGGGCTACAAGCTTACCCACAAGACGATTACAAGAGTTTGACCTTGAATGTGTTCTTTCTTCAACACTGATTAGTCAATGATTGAGTACAACCTTCCTATAATCTTATCCTCAAGTATATGAATTAATTGCGAAGATTTGAAGGAAGTTAGTTGCTTGTTGAATCAAAATATGAGAAATATTATCAAGGATTCAATAAGTAACTTGAATTTGGGAGCTTTTTAGAATGCAAGAGTATTTAGAAAGTAAGATCAGAAATCAGAGCAAGAATCAGTTATTTGGATGAATGAAAGATGATGTATTTATAGCAAATGAGAAGTTGTAATTATTAGTGAAAAGTTGCAATCAAAAGGAGTGATTTTTAATAAAGAGAAATGGATGCAACTTTTCAAGAAAGAAGATGACTCTTCATGAAATTCAAAAATAGGTCGACAGGAAAAATTAATAGGTTGACAGGTTTTTGACCGTTATTTCAAAAAGCTGTTGACCTATTAGTTTTAACAGGTTGACAGGATTTTGTCAATGTACATAAAAAATGAGTTTTCATGTATATTTTTGAAGAGAATAAGAAGTATGATTATTTGAGGATAGATTTTAACATAAATAACTCTAAAATAATCATCTTCTAACCTATAAAACATTGAGTCTTCTTTTTGTCGATCATGAAGCTCCTTCTTGTCATTAATCAAAATAAGCATTGAAACCGTTGACTCAACATTCTCCTCCTTTTTGATTGATGACAATATAGCTTGATATTTTAATCTTTATTGCTATCTCCCCCTGTATATAAGCTTTGTCTCCCTTTAAACATCTACATATCCATAATCTTAGCTCCATGTCATGATTTCCATTGATCTCTGTTTTGTTGTTATCA
The DNA here is from genome assembly GCA_030737875.1 of Allium sativum. Taxonomy (NCBI): domain Eukaryota; kingdom Viridiplantae; phylum Streptophyta; class Magnoliopsida; order Asparagales; family Amaryllidaceae; genus Allium; species Allium sativum. Next base: position 975,867,092 of record CM060920.1, read on the forward strand.
ATCGAAATTCTCGTGTCTCAACATTCTCCCCCTTTTTGATTGATGACAACACCTTGGATTTTCTCCCTTTGAATATAAAGCTCCCCCTGAATTTCTGCAACATTTGTTAGTAAATAATCTTACCTTTTGATTCCTGCATTAACAAATGTTAGCACACATATACTTTTACCATATTAAGCACATATATTTTAAATAGTATATGTAAAATATTCTCCCCCTTTGTCATCGATTAAAAAGAATAAATATCATAATAACCTCAATAATCGAGAGTAGTATAGTTTTAAAATAGTATAAGAAATGGTGTTTGAGTTTGGAATTTGAAACGACGTGTCTTTAAAAAAAACAGTTTTCAGAGAGACCGGTCGACCTATAAAATCTAGGCGGTCGACCTAAAAACTCTCAGGTTCGAGATAGAGGAAATAAGGCAAAACCGGTCGACTCCTTTTTTCTAACCGGTCGACCTATTTTGTTGCTAAAACAGCATCGGTCGACATGAATTTCGGAACCGGTCAACCTAAAAAGTCTCTAGAAACTACATGTATTAAAACCGGTCGACCTATAGTTTTTGACCGGTCGACCTGTATGAACAACTTGAAACCGGTCGACCTATATTTTTCCACCGGTCAACCTAATTCTTCTCTGGATTGAAAATATTCAAAACAGGTCGACCTATATTTTTTAACAGGTTGACCTAATTTGTCAAAAATTGTTTTTCTGCCTTATTTTGAAAAAAAATCAAACTCAAACAACATTTTATTATAATAATATATATTAAATACATGAAGAAAGAAATAAAACAAATATTGAAAGGAATATAAAATATCTCCTTAGATCCGATATATTAAAATTATTTTCTTGGTTCCCATGGAGAGTATTTTGCACTTCCGCCTTCATTTTTGTTGTAATTCCTATCCCATGAATTTTGTATCCTCGATGACGATGAAATATTGAAACATGTGCTTTTTGATAAGCTAAATTTTCAAAGATATTTAGAGATACCGAATAGCCTTCTCTTTGTTGTGGTGTACCTGCAAAAATTATATGACATGTATACTTTTGGTACCCACTTGCTTTGTTTGGGTCCATGAGTTAGATGGAAGGTAACCATACCCAAGAGGGTTTAATGGAACCTTTAAAGATAAAATTTTCATTATTAACTACTGAATCAAAATAATCATCAATATATTTTTCTCTGTTTTTCCAACTTACAGGAACCCAAATACTTAAGTAATCTCTATTGATATTCATTTTCATACTTGTAGATATATAATACAGATCTCTAGTCATAGAAGTATTCGAATTTCTATAATAATTGGATCTAGGATGAGCATTAGTACTAGCAGTAATATTTTTATTGTACATGAAAGCATATATAGTACTGTTTCTAAAATTAGTTTTATTATATCCTAAACCACTTTTGTCATGTAAAGGTCGAGATCTAGATAAAATCATATTTAAATCATTTTGACCTTTATTAAATTTTGCGAACTTATTTGCACATTTATCAAATTTATTTCCAAAGTCGCTATTGACATTTTCAAAAGAAATTTTTCTATTCTTTAAATCATCAATTTCCTTATTTAATTTAGAATTTTTCCTTTTTAAAGTACCATTCTCAGTTTTGACACCTAAAATTTGAGATTCTGAATAATCTAAAGAAGATTGTAACTTTTCAAAATTTTCTTTTGAGTCAGAAATTTCATTTTGCAAAATATTATTATTCACCTTTAAAAACTCACATTCTTTAGATAGTTCTAAATTCTTTTCAGTTAAAGCTCTATTCTCTTTTTCAAGAGACGAAATTAAAGAACTAGAATTATTTAAAGAATCTTCTAATGATATATTTTTATTTTGCAAAAAATCAATTTCCTTTAAAAGAAAATTGTTTTTATCTTCTAGTCGCTCATTTTCTTTTTGAAGGAAATCTTCTTGAGAAACAAGCTCTTCTAAGGTATTTTCAAAACATTGGCTTGTTTTACCAATAGATTGTTTTCTTCTTTTAATTTGGAATTTTCTTGCTTGTAATTTTTTGACATAGCTAAAACGACTGTATTGAGTTTCAATAATTTTTCATGGTCTAACAAAAGATCTTTATATAATGAATCTGTACATACCGATTGTGATCTGACTTTGGCCATGGGACACTTGTTTCCTTGCTCTCCTGATTCTTCTTTGTTGCTCTTCCATTTTCTAATTCCCTGACTAGTTTTCTTTATAGCCATTTGTTCTAGGATGTTGTTACGATCTCTAGAACGCCAGGCTCTGATACCAATTGCAAAATCGAGTGTGTATGACTTGTGCAGGATCTATAATATGGCTATGCGGAATGTATGTGATAACTTAAGCTATTCAATAGTTATGCGAATAAATATTCGCAAACAATATATACATCACAAATAAATATAAATGCAGTAAAGTAAAGTAAAGTAGAGTAACGACGCCAGGATTTTTATACTGGTTCGGACCTCCAGTCCTACGTCCAGTCCCGAAGCTCCTCTTCGGCTTTTCACTAAACAACACCCTCGCTTCACCCGGAGGAACAGGTTCACAACTACTTGATTTACGGGCTACAAGCTTACCCACTTGATTTCACGGGCTACAAGCTTACCCACTTGATTTCATGGGCTACAAGCTTACCCACTTGATTTCACGGGCTACAAGCTTACCCACTTGATCTCACGGGCTACAAGCTTACCCACAAGACGATTACAAGAGTTTGACCTTGAATGTGTTCTTTCTTCAACACTGATTAGTCAATGATTGAGTACAACCTTCCTATAATCTTATCCTCAAGTATATGAATTAATTGCGAAGATTTGAAGGAAGTTAGTTGCTTGTTGAATCAAAATATGAGAAATATTATCAAGGATTCAATAAGTAACTTGAATTTGGGAGCTTTTTAGAATGCAAGAGTATTTAGAAAGTAAGATCAGAAATCAGAGCAAGAATCGGTTATTTGGATGAATGAAAGATGATGTATTTATAGCAAATGAGAAGTTGTAATTATTAGTGAAAAGTTGCAATCAAAAGGAGTGATTTTTAATGAAGAGAAATGGATGCAACTTTTCAAGAAAGAAGATGACTCTTCATGAAATTCAAAAATAGGTCGACAGGAAAAATTAATAGGTTGACAGGTTTTTGACCGTTATTTCAAAAAGCTGTTGACCTGTTAATTTTAACAGGTTGACCTGTTAAGTTTAAAAAGCTGTTGACCTGTTAGTTTTAACATGTTGACAGGATTTTGTCAATGTACATAAAAAAATGAGTTTTCATGTATATTTTTGAAGAGAATAAGAAGTATGATTATTTGAGGATAGATTTTAACATAAATAACTCTAAAATAACCATCTTCTAACCTATAAAACATTGAGTCTTCTTTTTGTCGCTCATGAAGCTCCTTCTTGTCATTAATCAAAATAAGCATTGAAACCGTTGACTCAACATTCTCCCCCTTTTTGATTGATGACAATATAGCTTGATATTTTAATCTTTATTGCTATCTCCCCCTGTATATAAGCTCTGTCTCCCTTTAAACATCTACATATCCATAATCTTAGCTCCATGTCATGATTTCCATTGATCTCTATTTTGTTGTTATCAATCGAAATTCTCGTGTCTCAACATTCTCCCCCTTTTTGATTGATGACAACACCTTGGATTTTCTCCCTTTGAATATAAAGCTCCCCCTGAATTTCTGCAACATTTGTTAGTAAATAATCTTACCTTTTGATTCCTGCATTAACAAATGTTAGCACACATATACTTTTACCATATTAAGCACATATATTTTAAATAGTATATGTAAAATATTTCTCCCCCTTTGTCATCGATTAAAAAGAATAAATATCATAATAACCTCAATAATCGAGAGTAGTATAGTTTTAAAATAGTATAAGAAATGGTGTTTGAGTTTGGAATTTGAAACGACGTGTCTTTAAAAAAAACAGTTTTCAGAGAGACCGATCGACCTATAAAATCAAGGCGGTCGACCTAAAAACTCTCGGGTTCGAGATAGAGGAAATAAGGCAAAACTGGTCGACTCGTTTTTTCTAACCGATCGACCTATTTTGTTGCTAAAACAGCATCGGTCGACATGAATTTCGGAACCGGTCAACTAAAAAAGTCTCTAGAAACTACATGTATCAAAACCGGTCGACCTATAGTTTTTGACCGGTCGACCTGTATGAACAACTTGAAACCGGTCGACCTATATTTTTCCACCGGTCAACCTAATTCTTCTCTGGATTGAAAATATTCAAAACAGGTCGACCTATATTTTTTAACAGGTCGACCTAATTTGTCAACAATTGTTTTTCTGCCTTATTTTGAAAAAAAAATCAAACTCAAACAACATTTTATTATAATAATATATATTAAATACATGAAGAAAGAAATAAAACAAATATTAAAAGGAATATAAAATATCTCCTTAGATCCGATATATAAAAATTATTTTCTTGGTTCCCAAGGAGAGTATTTTGCACTTCCGCCTTCATTTTTGTTGTAATTCCTATCCCATGAATTTTGTATCCTCGATGACGATTAAATATTGAAACATGTGCTTTTTGATAAGCTAAATTTTCAAAGATATTTAGAGATACCGAATAGCCTTCTCTTTGTTGTGGTGTACCTGCAAAAATTATATGACATGTATACTTTTGGTACCCACTTGCTTTGTTTGGGTCCATGAGTTAGATGGAAGGTAACCATACCCAAGCAGGTTTAATGGAACCTTTAAAGATAAAATTTTCATTATTAACTACTGAATCAAAATAATCATCAATATATTTTTCTCTGTTTTTCCAACTTACAGGAACCCAAATACTTAAGTAATCTCTATTGATATTCCTTTTCATACTTCTAGATATATTATACATATCTCTAGTCATAGAAGTATTCGAATTTCTATAATAATTGGATCTAGGATGAGCATTAGTACTAGCAGTAATATTTTTATTGTACATGAAAGCGTATCTAGTACTATTTCTAAAATTAGTTTTATTATATCCTAAACCACTTTTGTCATGTAAAGGTCGAGATCTAGATAAAATCATATTTAAATCATTTTGACCTTTATTAAATTTTGTGAACTTATTTGCACATTTATCAAATTTCCAAAGTCGCTATTGACATTTTCAAAAGAAATTTTGTTACTCTTTAAATCATCAATTTCCTTATTTAATTTAGAATTTTTCCTTTTTAAAGTACCATTCTCAGTTTTGAGACCTAAAATTTGAGATTTTGAATTATCTAAAGAAGATTGTAACTTTTCAAAATTTTCTTTTGAGTCAGAAATTTCATTTTGCAAAATATTATTATTCACCTTTAAAAACTCACAATCTTTAGATAGTTCTAAATTCTTTTCAGTTAAAGCTCTATTCTATTTTTCAAGAGACGAAACTAAAGAACTAGAATTATTTAAAGAATCATCTAATGATATATTTTTATTTTGCAAAAGATCGATTTCCTTTAAAAGAACATTGTTTTTATCTTCTAGTCGCTCATTTTCTTTTTGAAGGAAATCTTTTTGAGAAACAAGCTCTTCTAAGGTATTTTCAAAACATTTGGCTTGTTTTACCAATAGATTGTTTTCTTCTTTTAATTTGGAATTTTCTTGCTTGTAATTTTTTGACATAGCTAAAACGACTGTATTGAGTTTCAATAATTTTTCATGGTCTAACAAAAGATCTTTATATAATGAATCTGTACATACCGATTGTGATCTGACTTTGGCCATGGGACACTTGTTTCCTTGTTCTCCTAATTCTGCTTTGTTGCTCTTCCATTTTCTAATTCCCTGACTAGATTTCTTTATAGCCATTTGTTCTAGTATGTTGTTACGATCTCTAGAACGCCAGGCTATGATACCAATTGCAAAATCGAGTGTGTACGACTTGTGCATGATCTATAATATGGCTATGCGGAATGTATGTGATAACTTAAGCTATTCAATAGTTATGCGAATAAATATTCGTAAATAATATATATATATCACAAATAACTATAAATGCAGTAAAGTAAAGTAAAGTAGAGTAACGACCCCAGGATTTTTATACTGGTTCGGGCCTCCAGTCCTACGTCCAGTCCCGAAGCTCCTCTTCGGCTTTTCACTAAACAACACCCTCGCTTCACCCGGAGGAACAGGTTCACAACTACTTGATTTACGGGCTACAAGTTTACCCACTTGATTTCACGGGCTACAAGCTTACCCACTTGATTTCACGGGCTACAAGCTTACCCACTTGATTTCACGGGCTACAAGCTTACCCACAAGACGATTACAAGAGTTTGACCTTGAATGTGTTCTTTCTTCAACACTGATTAGTCAATGATTGAGTACAACCTTCATATAATCTTATCCTCAAGTATATGAATTAATTGCGAAGATTTGAAGGAAGTTAGTTGCTTGTTGAATCAAAATATGAGAAATATTATCAAGGATTCAATAAGTAACTTGAAATTGGGAGCTTTTTAGAATGCAAGAGTATTTAGAAAGTAAGATCAGAAATCAGAGCAAGAATCGGTTATTTGGATGAATGAAAGATGATGTATTTGTAGCAAATGAGAAGTTGTAATTATTAGTGAAAAGTTGCAATCAAAAGGAGTGATTTTTAATGAAGAGAAATGGATGCAACTTTTCAAGAAAGAAGATGACTCTTCATGAAATTCAAAAATAGGTCGACAGGAAAAATTAATAGGTTGACAGGTTTTTGACCGTTATTTCAAAAAGTCGTTGACCTGTTAATTTTAACAGGTTGACCTGTTAAGTTTAAAAAGCTGTTGACCTGTTAGTTTTAACAGGTTGACAGGATTTTGTCAATGTACATAAAAAAATGAGTTTTCATGTATATTTTTGAAGAGAATAAGAAGTATGATTATTTGAGGATAGATTTTAACATAAATAACTCTAAAATAACCATCTTCTAACCTATAAAACATTGAGTCTTCTTTTTGTCGATCATGAAGCTCCTTCTTGTCATTAATCAAAATAAGCATTGAAACCGTTGACTCAACACTTCTAGGTAGGATATCGCGATATAGAAGGTCATCCACTATCATAGCGTGGGGCGCATAGGGTCATCCGCTAATGATACAGCGGGCATCCGCTAATGTTACTGCGGGAATCCAGCCACCAATATATATATAGTAACCACAAATAGCAATCCTAAATAACTAATATATATTTAATAACCACACAAATATTTCAGGGCATGCAAACAACCAATGAACAATTATTTTAATGAATAAAATAATTTAAATAAAAATATGAGTGAGATTTACTCACCGTGATTTTAATTTCTGACCCGATACGATTTTTAACTTAAATCAAATTATATTCGATTTAAATTTAAATTCCATCTTTGGTTCCAATCCACTATAAAGATTTCCAGTTCGACTTTATCCCATAGCCATTTGCAATGCAGTTTCAATACTGCTCACTCCGTCTGTTTCTGTTTTCGAATGGAGAAGATATGATTTTTCTTTTTTTCTTCTTGATTTTTTGTACCTTATATGAATTATATACAACTTTTTTAAGCTAACGATATAAAAAAACAAGATTTTATTCCAATAAATTAACGTATGGAATTACCTTTATTAATTCAATCCCACGGTTTAAACTTCTCTTACCCTTTGAACTGTTTGGATCTATTTGCTTCACCTCCCTCTTCTTCTCTAAACTCCAGAATATCTCGCAACTACCCAACATCCCTGTTGTACTTCAAACCACATGTCTGAAACATTCCTCTTCCCCCACAATTTACAAAACCGATATCACCCAAAGCTTCCCCTTCGAACCTAACCCTTCATTGTAATGCCACTTCCTTAAACCTACTAGCTCCAAAATTTCGGACACTTCCTCCTTCAAATGATAGGCCTGCATTCACCATTCTCTTCTGCACTTTTTACAAACCAACCACACTCAAAAATATACTTCACCAATCACGTGCTTCACCTTCATCCTCTCTCACACACATTTGGGTCGTTACCAATACTCAACACAGCATCACAATTGCCAAACCACTGTCGCACCATCACAATTTGAGCCAGTCAAAAACCCAGAGAGCTCTGCCCGTTAAAACCCTAACCTGGGCATCAGTTTTCCCCCCTTTGCATCACCATGGATTTGAATGTGCAACCCTAACTCTTCTCAGTTAACCGTAATTCAATCCCAATGTCACAACTTTGGCAACTTGCGAGAACTTCGTGCCTCCCCTTCATAAGATCGAACTCAAAACTAACACGCGACTGTTATTCGAAGTTGATCTATAAGACTCAAGTCGTTCACGAAGTCTCAGAATTTAAAATCGAGTTCGATTCCCACTGTCGCTTATTAATGCGAGTGCTCTAGTCAGTTTTTCGAGGTTGGTTCACTTCAGAAATCTCAAGCTCGTAAATCGCGATCTCTATTTCACCATTTTTTTTCTATACAGTAAATCTGGTTTTCCGATGAGGAGACCTGATTTGACAAAATTTTGAATCCTGAAATTGAAAAAGGACGAAAGGGTTTTCGATTTTAGTTTAGTGCGGAAGGAATAAAATCGACAGGAAGGAAAATGATGGATAGAGGAAAAGGAATTCGATGTCTATTTTTACATGTGACTGGAAAGGAAATAGAAAGAAGTAGAGGACTCGAATGATTTCCTTGTTTGAGAATGGAAGGGTACAAAGGCGATGGCAATATATATACTTGAACAGGGAACCAAATGGTACGAGACCATTAATTTCTGCCTTCCTTCGTAGTGAAGCTAGGGAGCAAACCGTACACGAAATGAAAGAAGAAGACAGCAGTAGCCTACGTTTCCTTTTATTAGCTAGGGGAGCTGTATTTTTATTACTTAGGGTAGAAGGAATTATATTATATATAATTTATTTTGATTTTAAACCGATACCAGTTAATTAAAAATACCCCGTGATTCTGAACTCCTTCATGAACACAGCAACCTACATTCATAGGGTTATACCGCTATTCTGGACACACTGGGACAAGTTTCGAAGCCTCATTTGATCATCTGGAAAAGATATTAATTTAAATCGATATAAATTAAATTTCAAATCATTAATTCCTTGATTTTAAAAATATTAATATTATTATTCTGATTCAAACCGAATTTGCATTGATCATCTAAACTATTTTTATTCAGTCTTAAATTTGAATCAAACTAGATTTGTTTTCGGATTACGATTATTCAATATATTCGAAATAAATCGTATTTCGATTATTTAATCGATAACTCAATATAAAAATTGATTTATATTATCAATTCAATATTTAAAACCATATTAAATATTTAAAATAAATCAACAGAAATCTGGGTCGTTACATTCTACCCCACTTAAAAGAATTTCGTCCCCGAAACTACTAAGATAAAAAAAATGCCACAAACCCATTAACTTTTCAAAAACCCACTTAATTATACTCAACACTTGATACTTGTACAATTTTAGTTCTGACCAAAACTTTTGGTTTCCATTCATTTAATTCGAATATTTAAAATCAACACATTAATATCCAATTCATCTTCCATTCATATTCCATTTAAATCTATTCAAATTGATTATAGTCAATTTATTCACTTCGATCCATCTAACTTGCTTAAGTTTAATTTTAATTCCAGAATCCAATTTGTCGGGTTTCTATTTCAAATTACTTCTGAAATTACATAAATATATACTTATATTTATTTCCATCTCAAATTCAAAACATTTGAATTTTCCAAAACAACTTGTTTTCTTTCAAACAAATTTCCTTTTAAAAACTTTCCTAAGGTCGCAATCCATCACTTAGAAACTCGAAAATGAACACTCACGATGTTGCAGTCATCATCAGAATTATTTCCAAGCAACTAAAGTGAGTTTAGTGCTTTAACAATTTCAAAATCCATTCAAAATGATTTTTGTTCGAAAATCCTTTCAAAACAAAGCTATATTATTTTAGTATACTTTAGAAAATACTTTCCAAATTCCCAGGATTTAAATTCCAAATTCTGGTTTGAATTTACTTTTTTATTCATCTCATTTGTATATCTCATTTATATGCAAATTTCATTTGGTTATATATAACCATTCCAATTTTATAATATTATCTGATTATAATATTTATGACCAACACATCCATATAACCTATTAATTTCGGAAAATTATTACTTTTATATCAAAATAAAATTTTGGGTATTTCATTTACCCACTTAAAACAATATTGTGTCAAATTTCTCTGTTCAAGTGTTTAGAAATTCCTATCGACTTCGTGGCGTCCCACGATTCGATCAGAATCAATAAACCACTCAACAGGCAAACCAACGTAATATAAAACAATTTTTATATTAATTAACAAATACGCTCTCTCATATATATACTCAACTCATTCTAGGGTACTACTGACCCTATCTCTAATGAGCACAACCCCACCAGAGCCTAGGTATTCGCTCAACCTAAGATCTGATACCACTGTAACGAATCGCAAATCTGTACTATCTGAGTTGACTACATACATCACACGTCCAACCCAAATATCACAGAAATACGAATCATTTTTTTTAGAAGGAAAAGGTAGAAGAAGAACAGAAATAACAACACAGAATCTCACATCGCAGCGGAACCAAATATATTATATAACAGCTTTTGGAATACATAAATTTCTGTATACATATACATACTATTATCAGAGTATCACTATCAGAGTATAACACTTACAACATAGCGGAAATAACAATAACTATATAACGCTGAAGCCTCCTGCTTCCAGCTCCTCCAAGTAAATCTGTAAAATCCTGAACTACTTGACTGCCCATACAAATTTGGGCACCCAAGAGTTTAGGTAAAACAAAACAAAATAAACACTGGGTCAGTTATGGGACTGGTATGAGTAAACAATTTAAAACATTTTGGGAAAATAAACGATATCTCATAAGACCACACCGTATAACACGGAACGGGTTTTTCCCTTATGAGAATCCAAAACACTTGATTCAACTTTCAAAATCCTTTTGAAAGAAATGATAATCTTTATATCAAAACTCTTTTGATATTATAATAGTGTATAAATCAAATAAATAGAAATCTAGTGGAACGCTTTCATCTCACACTCCACATATATATAATATACAATCAAAACCACAAGCACTTATTGGGTAATGCATTTCCAACTATGACAAGGTATGGAACCACCTTCCGATAGTGTATCTCTAGAGGAGAATACACTGGGTTCAACAAGAACATCTTGTAACTCGGCCACACATGACCGACCACTCATTTCGCTTGAGTGTATCGAATGTATTTCACCAACGGTTAGGATCAACAACCGTTTTCCCGAATGGGACAACATCGAATAGAATAAGGAATTAAACGAATTTCTCTAGATAGGTGATAATACACCCTAATGGGAGCTACCCACATAGCCATGTTGCCTGCCCGATTTTTGTCATTTCCCGGTTGATGAGGCCTGAGGCTACGATTACTTTCCATATTAACAATAACACAATCACTTTGGGTGCCACATTGTCAGATCCGTTAATCACAAATTGATTGCGCAAATATATTCTGGATATTATGCTAAGAGAATAAATACTCTGCCACCATATATATTCGTACAGAACAACGTAAGCGATCATTGGAAATACTCTGTCAAACATTCGTCCATATACGTTTGTTCTGGGATTGAATAAAACCGAAGGCACAATTTCCATTAATAGAAAAGGCCCTTGCACTCTACTCCGTCTCCGATTATCTTCATATAATCTGATTCGCAATGCTACTGCCAATACGGAGTGGTTCTCGGATAAGAATCCAACCGGTCTCTCCATATTGACAACGATATTGGCAAACACTTCGATAGTCGGTTATTTAACTATCGAAGAAAAACAAACATCCATTCATAGCATCAAAACAATCACCAGGCCCCTTAATTAATATTTCATTAATTAAATCACCACTCCATTTCCTTATCAATATTTGTTAACCAAATCTTTTCAACAAATATCTCAGCCTTTTACATTATTTGGAAAACATATCCATATATCGCCTTCTTTTATTTTCTATACGTAAAAAATATCTTCTATTTATAATTGGAAAACATTCCAATTACTTATCTCTTTCACACCCGTTCATTTCTTCACTCAGGAAATATTTATTTATTATATTTCTACAATTCCACTTCCTTGGGTTAAAACGAATGTTGTATAAAACATTGTTACAACAACCCAAAATATTTCATTTAACTAAATTTCTTTAAACATCTCTCTTCGAGACTGAATCTTGTTACTTATCGGTTAATAATGGAATCAATCAAGTTGGGGTGTAACTACCTCTAAGACCTTGACTGAAAACATCGTTAACTTCAAAACAGACAAGACCACTTACCTCGAATAAACAACACCATAAAAACTAATTATTCATTTTAAAAACATGTATATGGGTCGCTTTCTATTTTTAACAAATTTAATTTATAGATTTCCATTTTGTTTACAATATTCTATTTTTAATTTCGTTTCCTTGTCGAATTCTATATACATCGATACATTGATTTCTAGTTATCCAATTTTCTTAAAAATATTCTAATTCCTTAAATTTCCGGAAAATTTCGCCATAACCTCCTTTGTACCGGTCAACAGTTTAAACCTCAACTCGCCTCTCTAGGCCCTTTCCATTCAAAAAGAAAATCAAAAAAGCTAAGCGGCTTGCCGATTCGGCGCATAAAATCTCATATGGAATTTAAACGTGTACCTTTATGTCGGGTACTCGAATTATAATCTTCATACACTTCATTCCATATCTGTCTAACTCATATACGTCCATTCCTAATTCGTTTCAACCCAATCTAATCATTATAACTCAATTCACTAATTTATTTCTTAATTAGCTCTTTTGTCTATTTCACTTTTTATTTGAACATATCACGTTCAAATATATTTTTAACTTGTTTATAACAAATCGAATTCTATTTTTAATTCAAGTTTCATATTCGATTTCGAATATGAATATACAAAGCATTTACTTATCCAAATTCCTAAATTATCAAATGATAATTTATTTCACTAATTTTATAACACTGTTTATAAATTCAACTTCCTTGTCTTATATATTAAAACAAGTTTTCCATTTGAAATCCAATTCCTTTTATATTCTGAATTCCAGAATAAAAACCGTTGTTTCCTTTTCGAAATGATTTCAACTTTCTATTTTTAAATTCAAGCATGAAATTTAAAACTTCAAATTATCTAATGACAATTATCTCCCCTTATTTATAAACATCGTTTATAAATTTCCTTTCCTTGTTTTATACATACTAAAACAAGTTCTCATTTCAAAACCCTTTTGAAATTCTATTCTTATTGGAATATTTTATTTTTACAACTGATAACTAAAATTATAGAATCTATTTTCATATTTAATTATAGTTTCTATTTAATACAAATTTAATACCCTTTCTGGAAATAAATTGGTTTTATAAATTCGACATAGTCGAATTCATATCATAAATCCGTTTGGATTTATTTTAGTTCAACTTACATTCCGAACATCGGAATAAATTTCATCATTTCCCTTTTAACGCAATTCCCAATTCATTATAAATTCATATTTGAATTTAAATATTTTAAATTATTCAAATTATAATTTTTCACCTTTCTTTATAAACATCGTTTATATTACCTGTTTATATTTTACACAAGTCTCATTTCAAATCCATTTGAAATTACAATTTCTACTTTGGAAAAATAAATTTTCCTTTTATAATTCACACTTGTATTTACATTTTCCCAATTATACAATGATAATTCATTTCTCTTCATTTATGAACAACGTTTATAAATTCATTTCGGTTCACTGATTATCTAATGAAAATCATTCCATTTTATTTATAAACATCGTTTATAAATTTACATCAATTTCCTGTATTGTTTAATTTATAAACATCATTTATAAATGCAATACTTGTTTTATTTATTCAAAACAAGGTAATACTTCTCAGTCCATTCGAAATTCGAATTCTATTTTTAGAAAAATAGATTTTCCTTTTAAATTTCAGTTATCCTTTTTACGCTATTTTTATATATCAACATTTGGGCCCAATGATATTTTAATCATCCAAACCAACCAATTATCAAATCACTGGTTTTCTAACCCTCATATATGATGATATATATGAAAACAACAACAATAATAGTTTTGAGGAATCCAATCGGATCCCTCCAACCTGTTTTCCTACATCCACAGACGTTAATCAACAAAAACAATACCCATCCTGCTTCTAGGTAGGATATCGCGATATAGAAGGTCATCCACTATCATAGCGTGGGGCGCATAGGGTCATCCGCTAATGATACTGCGGGCATCCGCTAATGTTACTGCGGGAACCCAACCACTAATATATATATATAGTAACCACAAACAGCAATCCTAAATAACTAATATATATTTAATAACCACACAAATATTTCAGGGCATGCAAACAACCAATGAACAATTATTTTAACGAATAAAATTATTTTAAATAAAAATATGAGTGAGATTTACTCACCGTGATTTTAATTTCTGACCTGATACGATTTTTAACTTAAATCGAATTATATTCGATTTAAATTAAAATTCCATCTTTGGTTCCAATCCACTATAAAGATTTCCAGTTCGACTTTATCCCATAGCCATTTGCAATACAGTTTCAATACTGCTCACTCCGTCTGTTTCTGTTTTCGAATGGAGAAGATATGATTTTTCTTTTGTTCTTCTTGATTTTTTGTACCTTATATGAATTATGTACAACTTTTTTTAAGCTAACGATATAAAAAAACAAGATTTTATTCCAATAAACTAATGTATGGAATTACCTTAATTTATTCAACCCCACGGTTTAAAATTCTCCTACCCTTTGAACTGTTTGGATCTATTTGCTTCACCTCCCTCTTCTTCTCTAAACTCCAGAATATCTCACAACTGCCCAACATCCCTGTTGTACTTCAAACCACATGTCTAAAACATTCCTCTTCCCCCATGCTTTACGAAACCGATATCACCCAAAGCTTCCCCTTCGAACCCAACCCTTCATTGTAATGCCACTTCCTTAAACCTACTAGCTCCAAAATTTCGGACACTTCCTCCTTCAAATGATAGGCCTGCATTCACCATTCTCTTCTGCCCTTTTTACAAACCAACCAGTCAACAACACTCAAAAATATACTTCACCAATCACGTGCTTCACCTTCATCCTCTCTCACACACATTTGTGGTCGTTACCAATACTCAACACAGCATCACAATTGCCAAACCACTGTCGCACCATCACAATTCAAGCCAGTCAAAAACCCAGAGAGCTCTGTCCATTAAAACCCTAACCTGGACATCAGTTTTTCCCCCTTCGCATCACCATGGATTTTAATGCGCAACCCTAACTCTTCTCAGTTTACTGTAATTCGATCCCAATGTCACAACTTTGGCAACTTGCGAGACCTTCGTGCCTCCCCTTCAAAAGATCGAACTCCAAACTAACATGCGATTGTTATTCGAAGTTGATCTATAAGACTCAAGTCGCACACGAAGTCTCGGAATTTAAAATTGAGTTCGATTCCCATTGTCGCTTATTAACGCGAGTGCTTTAGGCAATTTATCGAGGTTGGTTTGCTTCAGAAATCTCAAGTTCGTAAATCGCGATCTCTATTTTGCCAATTTTTTTCTATACGGTAGATCTGGTTTTTCGATGAGTAGACCTGATTTGATAAAATTTCGAATCCTGAAATTGAAAAAGGAGGAAAGGGTTTTCGATTTTAGTTTAGTGCGGAAGGAATAAAATCGATAGAAAGGAAAATGATGGATAGAGGAAAAGGAATTAGATGTCTATTTTTACATGTGACTGGAAAGGAAATAGAAAGAAGCAGAGGACTCGAATGATTTCCTTGTTTGAGAATGGAAGGGTACGAAGTCGATGGCAATATATATATATACTTGAACAGGGAACGAAATGGTATGAGACCATTAATTCTTGCCTTCCTTCGTAGTGAAGCTAGGGAGCAAACCGTACACGAAATGAAAGAAGAAGACAGGAGTAGCCTGCGTTTCCTTTTATTAGCTAGGGGGCTGTATTTTTATTACTTAGGGTAGAAGGAATTATATTATATATAATTTATTTTGATTTTAAACTGATATCGGTAAATTAAAAATACCCCGTGATTCCGAACTCCTTCTTGAACACAACAACCTACATTCATAGGGTTATACCACTATTCTGGATACACTGGGGCAAGTTTCGAAGCCTCATTTGATCATCTGGAAAAGATATTAATTTAAATTGATATAAATTAAATTTCAAACCATTAATTCTTTGATTTTAAAAATATTAATATTATTATTCTGATTTAAACCAAATTTGCATTAATCATCTAAACTGTTTTGATTCAGTTTTAAATTTGAATTAAACTAGATTTGTTTTCGGATTATGATTATTCAATATATTCGAAATAAATCGTATTTCGATTATTTAATCGATAACTCAATATAAAAATTGATTTAGATTATCAATTCAATATTTAAAACCATATTAAATATTTAAAATAAATCAACAGAAATCTGGGTCGTTACAAAAAACGGTGTTGGTCAGCGGTTGTATGTTGTGCAAACGATTTTGCAGGTAATTGATTATCATGTGAATTATGTGTGGTATTAGAAAGTACATAAAATTTATTGTGTTTATTATTTTTATTCGTGATATTAGGAAGATGAAAACGGTGTGTCCTTAACATCACGCTTTTTTTTATGAAGCATAGGGTGAAAATGACAATAATAATGGAAGCTGTGGATGTAGGCACCGATTTTGGACTAAACCACTTGTGTTTTATGCTTCTTATTGTCCTTTTCTGTAGATATTTTATGCCTACTATCTGATTTACTCTAGAATCTATGTTAATGCATTAAGATTGTCGAAGCATGTAAAAAGAGACTCTTAAACAATATTTTTGATTTATTTTTCAAGGTTGAACTTGAACATATAAATGTTATCTACTTATTTTTACTCATCCAAAAACGAACCAAACAGCTATAGAATCTTGCATCTTATTGACTATAGCTCTTGATTAAAATTAAAGCATTTTCCATTTGGAATCAACACAAACAGAGGCTGGCTTTGCGCTTTGCATGATCTTTTTTTTTTTTTAAGGATCTGCATGAATGACTGATATTGCACTAGCATATCTTAATCTGTTTAGTACACCGTCTAATACGATACAAGTAAAATTGCGAACATTTGAAGATGCAGAAGCCATAGCAAGGGAGGTAAAATGGAAAGAGGGACTGATCGAAGAACAATTGAAGATGCAGACAAAGAAGAAGAACTTGTTAAGTGAAATCTATCACTTTATATGACATGTACATAATTTTAGCTTTCAATCTCAGCATGTATTTATATAATTCTGATATATGTTTCTAGCAATTATAAAAGAATGTACATGAAGATATAACTCAAGCTTAGTAATAAAATACAAGAATATACATGAAGAAGTCAAGCAAACTTAACACTGAACCTCTATTAAAAACATGCTTTTACAAGAGGCATTACAAAACTGATTCGCTTTCGTTTTCCAATTCAAAAAAATTAGTGAATTCAAAACCTATGTAGCGCTGATCATTCCTATACATCATCCCCTACCAAGTAAAGAAACTAAACTAAGCCTACAAAGAAGGAAGAACTAACAATATGCAATAAAGAAAACAGAGAGTGGAAGAGTCGTAGCCATGATCAGTTGGAACAAAAGCCAAATACCCAAGTTTGAATTTGCTGCACTGTGATTTCTATGCCGATGAGCAACTCCAACTCCACCTCCACCTCCATATATTAATCGTGGTTTCAATCCTCCGCGTCCTCCACTTCGTCCTCGACCGCCTCCTTTTCTTATGATGGTACTTAAATTCTTCTCTGCAATTGATATTCATTAGGAAACTATTAAATAGGCGCTTTAAAATGACAAATTGATTTCTTTTCTTCCCATTGGTTACCTGAAGGCTTGTGATCGAGATATTGGGATCCGTGAAAGAGAAGGAAGAAGAAGCAGACGAAGATGAAGAGTTTGTTGATGGTAATAGAACTGGCCATGGCGATGCTGTATGAGAGAGCTTCGAATATTTTTTGGATTCTCTGTGCTTTTTGGTTGTTAAAGTAGAGACGGTAGGGATAATAAATACCTGGAAATTACAGACGTGTTTCCTACCTACCACTACCAGTTATTTGCTTTTGTTTTAATCAAGTCTAGTAATATCCGATTATCAGACTAAAAATGTTGTTAAAAGAGCTGTAGCACTCAACTGAGAATAGAAAGTAAAATTTGGTTTGTGAACTTTATCAAAATTCCATTTCATCTCTGTTTCTTTCCGTTTTAGTATGTGTCGTACATTAAAAAGCATCTTTATCCAAAGTGAACTTGTATTTGTCTCTCACCTAATTTTTTATTTTTAATATTGAGTTTAAACGGTGCCGGCCCTGAGTGGCGAAGGTCCTAAGCCAAATCAATTAGTTTGATGATAGCAGGGAAAAAAGTTTAAAATACAAGCTAAAGATGTAAAACGTAGTCAAGAAAATTTTAAAGTCAGGATTTGAACTTCGGAGCTCATAAAGAAGACACACACCTTAACTGTATGCTATAGTACTTTTTGTTCTCAAGAGGGAAATCATTTAATACATATAAACTTTTAGACAATATTGGTTAGGCAAAGGAACTCACGGCCACTTGCCCAAGTGGATCCTATAACAAAGACATGTTCAAATCACCCAGCTCACCCTCCTGGATGAGCTCAAAGCTATCACCAACCACCCAATATGTCAATTTCCGGTTATCATTACCATCATCACTAGCGTATCTATAGTACAAGGCTTCAGAAGGGAAATATCTCATACCGGAAAACTCATGACCCCACACATGATCTCTTGGCTTCTAATAAATTCCATCACAAACTGAAATCTCATCAGTAGACTCATTATCAACAGACCGATCTGAAGCGTCAACATGAGTGCATACCGTCTGAGGCGGAGGAGCAACCAAAGGGGAACCTTACAAACCCACTTCACAATGGGAGAACAAGGAAATGGTATATCATCACCAAGAGAAATCGGAGAAGGGACAACAGCCGAGGAAACCTAAGTACAAGTATTCTGAAGATGACCAAAGGTGTGACAGAAAGTGCAAATATTTGGCATCCAACCATATCTTATACGAACCTTAGCTACGTAATCTATGTCCACTCTTACTTTGAGAGTTTCGAGGAGAGGTTTATCCGGAGAGATTTCAGTAAGAGCCTTAGCATAATACAACTTCTTCCTTGCAACATTACTAGCATCAAAACAATTAAGCTTCCCAATTTTGTTCGATAGCCAATCTAATTAATATAATAATGTATTGGAGCACAGAAGGAATGTGAGAGAAATAGGTCTAGACTAGTGCAGATAATAGCTGCTCCGTAGCTTTATCAACCCGAGGGTTCCATCGAGTAATAATAAAAGGTTTACCTCTTATAATAGTTGGCTCAAGATTTTAAACACGTTGTCTTTCCTCCAAAAGAGATAACTTCTGGAAAAAACATAGTTCTTTCTAATCGAATCTTGAGGCTTTCCCCGGTTTGCGACTTCTTACCACAAAGCTCCTTAACAACCGAATAAGGAGGTGGTGGTCCTAAGAAAAATCCCACTAGGTAGTCGAACTAAAACTCCGCACCAGCCTTAGTCACTTCAGTCGGGATATCATCAACTCCATCTTTTTTAAAATATTCAAAATCATGTGGTTCATAACTACCCTTATTTTTTTTGGCATTTTTCAAAATAGGAACTCCATTTAGGGGCAGGCTTAGTTGTTGCATTAGGCATGTCTACCTTACAAGGCAGCGAAACATGCTCAACAACACTGCCTTTATCAATAACATGGTTCATAGAAATCCATGATATTTTCCAAACCAAACAAGCGAGATTTGTTATCCAGTACATTATTGTCAGGGGATTTAGCCTCTAACTCAATACCATTAGAAAGCAAGGAGGAAACGGAAGTGTTTACCCAACGTGAGTCAGGAAGAGAGGCATCAAAGAATCTAGTTAGAGAATCACCTGAACGAGGCAAGAAGTCATGACTAGACGATGCGATAGGTCTGCACGCGATGGAAGAGGATGAAGTGGTTTCAGTGACCTCGAGGAGCGAGGACAGTGGTTTAAAGGCATTTTGTTGAACTAGGACTAACTATTTAGAGGGAGGCAAAATCACATGACTAGCTAAAGTGACGGAGGCAGATCTGGATACATGCTGGCTACCAAAAGAAGAATAAGGTCAGAGACACGGGGAGGAGCAGTGAATAAGCGACCGGATCTCATTGCAGAACTAAAAATTAGGTCAGTTTGAGGAGGCGTGATTGATATCTTTTTCTTGCAGGCCATCGAACGTAGAAAGTGGAGGATCAGAAACGGAATGGACAAGCTCGACGCGACAAGGGAGAGAAAACACGAGTGATGGGAAAATGGCCAAAGGCGATTAATCGCTGGAGCCATGATGAAAAAGAATTTACAGTTACTGATTTGGGAATAAATAATTTTTCAAATATTATGAAAAATGAATTTGAACTGTCACATATAGGGGAGTTAAATTTCTTCTAGGGTATATAAATTTAATTATTGGAAAATGAATTTTTATATATCAAGAAAAATATTGTACGGGATTATTGGAACATTTTAAATGGACAATGTTAACCCTAAAAATGGTCAAGATGAAAATATAGAGAATTTCATGTAGAATCCTTAATTATGTACTATTTTCTTAAGTAGTGCCTTTTGATCTAGTCGAAAGTCTGATTATCCATTTGAGATTGTAGATTTCTGATAGGTTGGTTCAGGTGAATTCCAATGTATATGATCCCTGCTGATCTAATAGAAGGCTTGTATACGCTCACTGGATATATGTTCCTATTGATAAAATAAATAAATAATTAGATAGCTTGTGTAACAATTAGGAATTCCGCTTGATCTGAATCGATCGCTAAACAGACCAAGACCATTCGAAACCCCTGATTGTTTTGAGGACAAGACGAATCAGAACACAAACAGAAGAACATTTCATTATTAATTACAACAATTCCATCAGAATACAAGAATATACATAGTATAATTCAATATTACACATTCACTAAATATCATAGATTACAATACATTACTGCAGCGGAAAAATAATATAATACACAACTGAAAGAGATATACAGATACAGAGCTTTCCGGATATCATTCCAGCTGTAAACCAGGTTCCTGTGAATATAAATCTGCAAAACCAAAACTACTAGCTGCCCGTGCGGAAAATAGGGGCACCCAGAGTTTAGGTTAAAACAATAAACTCCAGGTCAGTCATGTGACTGGTGTGAGAACCAAAAAAGTTATTAATCTTTATTTTAAAGTTAGGTAAATCAAGGGACCACGCCGTATAACACAGAACGGGTTTCGTCCCAAGAATACCAGTGCATAAAACAACAACGCAATGCTAAATAAAGAACAATGAAGCTATTGTAAGACCCAGGTCCCATCACATAATGCAACACAAGCCGGAGGATAGGGTTTTTACCTTATAATAGCCAAGAATGCTTGGTACGTGAAATTTCATGTTTTATTATTACTATAAGTGTATAGTGTCAAAACAATTTCAAATCATAAGTATCAATCATAGACGACAAAAGTGCCCCATACCACTATGTCGCCATACTAGGCTCTACAAATAAAACTGCAAAGTCACGTATTGGAAATTAGGTTTCCATCTGTGAACTGAGGCAAAAAGTAGTCCTCACCAATTCGAGAGCCTCTAGCCCGCCCCTCAGGACCCAGACTCAAGTGGGCCCTTGGATCGTCAGGGCCGGTCCACCGATGTGGATTAAAATGCCTGAACACTGTGTTTCCCCGCCCTTTAGGGCGTAAATTAGTCCTATGACTCCATCGGCTCCACATAGTCACCGATATATCCGAGGCGCCTCGCAACAGCAACAACCACACAGGTGAAAATAATATAAATGTCAGGGCTGGTAGGTCACTGACACCACCGTAGCTAGAAGGAAACGCATGCCCTCCCTGATGTCCTCTCCCGTTTTTGGTTCAGAACCGGGGTGTGAGGCTCGCGAATTGACGTTACACAAAGCTATGCCACACAGGTGGTGCTTTGATCATCAACCACAAGACTTTGCTTTTCAACAAAAGCCTTGATCATTTGCCACACAGGCAATTCGCACCGTGTGACTGATGTCTATCGATATACAACCTCTGATCCCGTACGTCCCAGAGAAGGGTGAAGTAAGGGAATGTATTCCCCTTCACCAGGCAGATGTATATTTAATAGATATCAATCAACATAGAGCAAAATCCAATGTCAGACACACAGTCCATACAAGTTCGTTCTGGGTCTGAACGAAACCGGAGGCACCTTATACCTCGCATATTCATCGATCTCCAAGTACGTATGGACCATCACCAACTTATTCCCTCCTCTTGGATGTACAGCCCAATCAAGATCATCAGTAATCACCCAAACGATGTGAAGACCTCCAGTCTTTGAACACCGTCTTCATCCTCGACACCACGTCGAATCAGTTATTCAAAATGGGATAAACCCGGTCTTTCTGAATAACTCGCGTATATAATAAACAAGTGTTACACAAACACAACATATGCCTCATTCTAATTCAGAATATTCTTTTATTCTTATATTTTGGGAAAGGTTCCTATTAATTTTATCAAAGATAAATTTTTTAAATTTATTCTTTAATCTTCTTTTGAATATCAATTCAAACTAGTCGGGATTAGCGAACCACACCGAAGTAATCATTTATATTATTTCCCAATCCCAACCTATACATCCCATGAAGTAAAACTGGTCATACTTCATATCTAACACCACGGTGTTATCGGTAAATTCAATTACCATTTCACATTCAAATCTAATTAAAGATTTAACTATCGCATGGAGCAAAACTGGTGATACTCCATTCTCGACCATTTCAATCTAATTAAAGATTCATTAAAACTCCACTTGGTTTAATCTTCCCAAAAATCAATATCAATGATTATTTACCTTGGGAAATCACATCCTGTCTTTAGCTGGGTTAAAGAACCAATGTCATTTAAAACACGGTTCACTATAAACCCAAAATAACATTCCATTAATCATCGGGTAAAAGAACAAGTGTTATTTAAAACACCGTTCACGATAATCACAAAAATCAATTCAAATTCAATTCCAATTAAATACCATTTAATTGGTACACTTCATTAAATCTAAATAAAAAGATTTAATATTTTTCTCAACTAGGTTTAAGAACAGTGTTAATGAAGACCCCATTCACGACAAACCCAAATCCCATTTGATATTAAATACAAGGCTCTGAATAGAAAATATATCGGCTTATATTCAATATCAAATTCTACGACCAACAAATATCGTATTGGAAATAACGATATAAATATATCTTTCAAATTTCCATAACAATATCTGTAGAATCACGAAATCCAACATCGAAATATTCCAAAGACAATTTCGATTCAAATCCATTCCAATTCAATTATTGGAAATTCTGGTTACTTTTAAAACCATTTCAAATCCAATTTATTTATTTCAAAAATAAATGGATTATAATTATAGTTCAAAACTTGTTCACTTTGATGAAAATCTATTTTTATCTTTTCAAATATGGAATTTTTCATCCCAATTCTTTCCAATTCATTTCTTATGATTTTACACAAATTATTACTATTTTTAATAATTTTATCAAGGCCCGTACGGTCGATTTCCATCAACGGCCATTGAACTGCACTTACAGCGACCTTTTCCAAATTCGATTTGGACATAATTCCAAATCCAACCGTTAGATTTCAAATCTCTGATATTCGTTAGAAATCTCTTTTTGATACGAACCCAACGGTTCCGGTTTTAGGAGAATCCGACGATCGGATCTCCCACAACGTCAATTCGAAGTCAATGGTCGAAATTCGCGAACTGCCGCAGCGCGGCGCGTTCTATTCAGGCCATTATATTATATATATAATATATATTTCGTTGATTTCCCTTTTTAAAACGTATTTTATAAATCGTTTTAAATTCGTTTTCAAACGATTTCAACTTCATACTCAATTTCAAATCAAAATTGAATATTCCATATCATCGATATACAACTGATAATATTTTCAAAATGTTATATTTTGAAATCACTTCGTTTTCTATAATCATTATAAACACGAATATAATCCATATAAATATCGTTCGCGTCAAAATGGCGCATATCTAATCAACACGGCTTTATATATTTCAATAACTTCGTTATTTTATTCAACAAATGAATATTTTCTTCAACACATGAAATATATTTTTATTCAACACATGAATATATATTTTTATTCAACACATGAATTTTCTTTCTATTCAACACATGAATTTTCTTTCTATTCAACACATGAATTTTCTTTTATAATATTCCTTATTTTCCAAATTGGAATGAGGCCCAATCAATTACCATATAATGCTAATTATATGGATTTCATACAACACATGTATATAACAGCAACGATAAATAATCAACCATCATCCAGTGTGCACCACACAACTGTATAAGCATTAAATATAAATAATTAACGCTTACACAGTCTGTCAAACCATCGATTGACATACAACTAAATAATCGGGATTAGTGTACGTTAAATATCATCCCAATACCCGTGTGGGGTTTCAAATCAACAAACACAGATTTTTATTTATGCAGTTGGGCGATGTGTAAAATTTATCATCCCAATCGATATCAGTCAAATCGGTGTACATAAACAAATCGTTCTATATATTTATTTTTCTTCAACACATGAATATATATATTTTTTCAACACATGAATATATATTTTAATTCAACACATCACACTATCAAATTTCACTACACAGAAATCAAACAAACAAGTCATCCATGGTCTGTGAACGACGGGTGTCTGGTGCTGCTAAGCACCGTCTGCATGCTAGTACATATTTCAACTAGAAATCAAAATAAAAGTGAAGAGTTCTCACCTTTGGGTTCCACTCCTCTATTCTTTTTTTGAAATTCAGAACAGTCTGGATTTGCCCGTACTTCCAACACAATCTTTTTCACGCTGTTCACATTAAAAAACAAATTTTTATTTCAACGCTATAGAGATAAAAATCACATTTTTATTCCAACATATATATATATAATAAAAATCAGAATTTTATTTCGCTACGTATATAAAAATTATATTTTTATACTATCTACATGAAAATCTCATTTTTATATTTCCAAATATCGTATCTTTATATTTTCAAAAATTTTGATCTCTATATTTTCAAAACATAGCATATTTATATTTTCAAAACAAAGAAGTTTATATTTCGAAATCAAAGAAGTTTATATTTTGAATTTCCAAGAAGTTTATACTTTCAAATCAAAGAGGTTTATACTTTCAAAAGCATGTATATTTATATTTTCAAAAGCATGTATAATTATATTTTCAAAAGCATGTATAATTATATTTTCAAAAGCATGTATAATTATATTTTCAATGCTAATTTAATATAAAAATTTGATTACATTTTTATTAACTAATTAAATAATTAAAGAAAATAATAAGTTAATTAACTTCCCTAATCAATTAATTAATTTAAATTAACAATGTTCAAAAGTTTACACTGCGGTTCTTCTTCATTCAGAAAGGCCGGAGCACGCTTCCACCCTTTCACCGAAACTAGGGCTCCTAATTGTCGTTGCCACCTTGCGCCAGTCGGGGATCTGATGTGCTCACCTCGAAGAGCTTCAAGTCGTCTTCCTCCGCCCACCGTATAGGCCTACTCGCGCTCCGCTATCCTCCTGAATCGGGGTTCGACCGTCGCGCCTTTGTGGCGAAGTTCTGACCAACACGAAAGACCAACGATGATCATTGCTGTTAAAATCAAAGAGCTCGTGGAGGTCTTTCATTTTGCGATGAGGATTTTGGAAAACATTTGTGGATTGAGCGATTTCTGAGGGAAGAAGGGGGAGCGCGTAGGCCATCGATGAAGAAAGAGGCGGCTTTGAGATTTGACCAGAAAACGAGTTGACCTAGGGTTTTATAAATATATATATATTAATATTTTAATAATATTCAATCCTACATTCACTTGTTTAATGCCACGAACTCCGAACGAGACCCACCGACTGTCACCCCTAGCTAAATACCCCCATTCCCAACACAATGGGATATGTCCCACAAGCTGATTCGATCGTTTCGATCAGTTTCCGTTTAAATTAAAACATAAATCTATATATATTCAATTCAAACGTACCTTTCAATTTACTGGGGTCACATACAGTCTCTAAAAATTCTCGAAAAATTATATCTAGCTTCGTATTGATGGTACGGTCCTAACAAAATTAATTTCGTCGAATTCTGAGACCGTTTGAAAAATGGCCATTTTCAGGTCGATCGAAATTGACTAAAACTGTCAAAACACGTTTCACTTCGCCATGCTCACATATTGATTCAAAAAATTATGAATTTTGGAATCTAGCAATAATTCGACATCCCGGATCCAACAAAAGTGGTTTCGTCGAAAACAGAGGTCGTTTGCAAAATTTCCTTTTTTAAGGGCCAGAATTCCACATTGACTATTCTGAATTTTCAACTGGACGTAACTTTTTATTCCCGCTATGAAATTTTGATTTTTCAGATTCGTTGTAAAAATATTCTCAAATAGATTCTAATATTTTTGGTTTCGCTAAAATCCGATTTATTATGAATCCTGTACATTCATTTGAACTTTGAAATCGAATTTTCATACTACCGCGCCATTTTCAGTTCCTTTTATATTTAAAATAAAATACTTATATTCTAACGTCTATTCAAATAAATATATACGTTATAATTCTATTCAAAATAAATTTCTCGTCGTTATTATTTAAAATAATTCATTTTAAATATTCAAAATTCAATAAAATTGCCAAAATAAAAATTTTAAATTGGCTCAGATTTCTGGGTCAATTACAATCTCCCCCACTTAAAACTTTTCATCCTCGAAAAGGAACGAAGCCGAAAGTTGTTTAACTAATCAACTCAACTTTCATTATTTTCATTACGGCTTAAGTTCTTCAACTTTTCAGTTTCTAAGAACTTTTCAAATTTTTCAAAAATTTGGCTAACACCCTAAATTTTCGAAAAAATTCGCCATAACCTCCCATGCACCGGGAACTTCGGGATATTTCAAATAGTCTCCCATGGCCCTCACGAATCCAAAAAGAAAAAGAAACAGCCAAGCGGCTAGCCAATCGGCTCATAAAATCATCAAAACCCCAAGAAATACAATAAACATGTACCTATTTGTCGGGCAAACAATTTTATTCCTCTTCTCTAGCCTCCTTGCTATGACCTGTTCACACATATATATGTACATGCATGCATTTGTAATCAATTTTCAATACAGTTCAATATTTGATTCAGTTTGGCCTAAATGGTTAAAAATATCAAACCAATAATCAAACAACACAACCATCAATCAATTAGTTAATTATCGTTTCAAATTCATAATTTTGATATATATATATACAGAAAATCATGTTTTTGATGCCAAATCACAACAATAGCCCTATCTAGTTTTGGTTCTCACACCAGTCTATGGAAATATATAGATATCCCACTTTCGGCACTCGAACATAAATACTGATGATGCGGCCGCATCACCAGAATTATCCCCGGGTGACTAGAGTGTGATTCTATATCTATCCAGTATATTAAAACTTCGAATACCCGTGGATCAGACGTGTATGCAAAATCTTTATATATTGGATTGTCCAAATTCAATACAAATAAATATTCAAATACGAATAATTGATTTAAATTTTCAAAACAAAATTTGTTTCCAATTTAAAAATATACTCTTCCGACTCATTCTAGGATACTACTGATCCCATCTCTAACGAGCCATTCTCATTGGATATTACTAATCCAATCTCTGATGAATTCTTTCGTTCGGTTCTAATGTGTCTTGTTCTCCGAGCTTTGTAAACCAAAGCTCTGATACCAAATGTAACAATTGGGAATTCCGCTCGATCCGAATCGATCGCTAAACCGACCAAGACCGTTCGAAACCCCTGATTGTTTTGAGGACAAGACGAATCAGAACACAAACAGAAGAACATTTCATTGTTAATTACAACAATTCCATCAGAATACAAGAATATACAGAGTATAATTCAATATTACACATTCACTAAATATCAGAGATTACAATACATTACTACAGCGGAAAAATAATATAATACACAACTGAAAGAGATATACGGATACAGAGCTTTCCGGATATCATTCCAGCTGTAAACCAGGTTCCTGTGAATATAAATCTGCAAAACCAAAACTACTAGCTGCCCGTGCAGAAAATAGGGGCACCCAGAGTTTAGGTTAAAACAATAAACTCCAGGTCAGTCATGTGACTGGTGTGAGAACTAAAATAGTTATTAATCTTTATTTTAAAGTTAGGTAAATCAAGGGACCACGCCGTATAACATGGAACGAGTTTCCTCCCAAGAATACTAGTGCATAAAACAACAGCGCAATGCTAAATAAAGAACAATGAAGCTATTATAAGACCCAGGTCCCATCACACAATGCAACACATGCCGGAGGATAGGGTTTTTACCTTATAATAGCCAAGAATGCTTGGTACGTGAAATTTCATGTTTTATTATTGCTATAAGTGTATAGTGTCAAAACAATTTCAAATCATAACTATCAATCATAGACGGCATAAGTGCCCCATACCACTATGTCGCCATATTAGGCTCTACAAATAAAGATGCAAAGTCACGTATTGGAAACTGGGTTTCCATCTGTGAACCGAGGCAAAAGATAGTCCTCACCGATCCAAGAGCCTCTAGCCCGCCCCTCAGGACCCAGACTCAGGTGGGCCCTTGGATCGTCAGGGCCGGTCAACCGATGTGGATTAAAATACCTGAACATTGTGTTTCCCCGCCCTTTGGGGCGTAAATGAGTCGTATGACTCCATCGGCTCCACATAGTCACCGATATATCCGAGGCGTCTCGCAACAGCAACAACCACACAGGTGAAAATAACATAAATGTCAGGGCTGGTAGGTCACTGACACCACCCTAGCTAGAAGGAAATGCATGCCCTCCCTGATGTCCTCTCCCGTTTTTGGTTCACAACCGGGGTGTGAGGTTCGCGAATTAACGTTACACAAAGCTATGCCACACAGGCGGTGCTTTGATCATCAACCACAAGACTTTTCTTTTCAACAAAAGCCTTGATCATTTGCCACTTAGGCATGCCACACAGGCAATTCGCACCGTAAGACTGATGTCTATCGATATACAACCTCTGATCCCGTACGTCTCAGAGAAGGGGGAAGTAAGGGAATGTATTCCCCTTCACCAGGCAGATGTATATTTAATAGAGATCAATCAACACAGAGCAAAATCCAATGCCAGAAACACAGTCCATACAAGTTCGTTCTGGGTCTGAACGAAACCGGAGGCACCTTATACCTTGCATATCCATTGATCTCCAAGTACGTCTGGACGATCACCAACTGATTCCCTCCTCTTGGGTGTACATCCCAATCAAGATCATCAATAATCACCCAAACGATGTGTAGACCTCCGGTCTTCGACCACCGTCTTCATCCTCGACACCACGTCGAATCAGTTATTCAAAATGGGAAAAACCCGGTCTTTCTGAATAACTCGCGTACATAATAAACAAGTGTTACACAAACACAACATACGCCTCATTCTAATTCAGAATATTCTTTTATTCAAATATTCTTATATTTTGGGAAAGGTTCCCATTCATTTTATCAAAGATAAATTCTTTAAATTTATTCTTTAATCTTCTTTTGAATATCAATTCAAACTAGTCGGGATTAGCGAACCATACCGAAGTAATCATTTATTTTATTTCCCAAACCCAACCTATACATCCCATGAAGTAAAACTGGTCATACTTCATATCTAACACCACGGTGTTATCAGTAAATTCAATTACCATTTCACGTTCAAATCTAATTAAAGATTTAACTATCGCATGGAGCAAAACTGGTGATACTCCATTCTCGACCATTTCAATCTAATTAAAGATTCATTAAAACTCCACTTGGTTTTAATCTTCCCTAAAATCAATATCAATGATTATTTTACTTGGGAAATCACATCATGTCTTTAACTGGGTTAAAGAACCAATGTCATTTAAAAGACGGTTCACTATAAACCCAAAATCACATTCCATTAATCATCGGGTTAAAGGACAAGTGTTATTTAAAACACCGTTCACGATAAACCCAAAAAATCAATTCAAATTCAAATTCAATTCCAATTAAATACCATTTAATTGGTACACTTCATTAAATCTAAATAAAAAGATTTAATCTTTTTCTCAACTGGGTTTAAGAACAGTGTTAATGAAGACACCATTCACGACAAACCCAATCCCATTTGATATTAAATACAAGGCTCTGAATAGAAAATATATCGGCTTATATTCAGTATCAAATTCTACGACCAACAAATATCGTATTGGAAATAACGATATAAATATATCTTTCAAATTTCCATAAAAATATCTGTAGAATCACGAAATCCAACATCGAAATATTCCAAAGACAATTTCGATTCAAATCCATTCCAATTCAATTATTGGAAATTCTGGTTACTTTTAAAACCATTTCTAATCCAATTTATTTATTCAAAAATAAATGGATTATAATTCTAGTTCAAAACTAGTTCATTTCGATAAAAATCTATTTTTATCTTTTCAAATATGGAATTTTTCATCCTAATTCTTTCCAATTCATTTCTTATGATTTTACACAAATTATTACTATTTTTAATAATTTTATCAAGGTTCGTATGGTCGATTTCCATCAACGGCCATCGAACTGCACTTACAGCGCGGCGCGTTTGATTTGGACATTATATTATATATATAATATATATTTCATCGATTTTCCTTTTTAAAACGTATTTTATAAATCGTTTTAAATTCGTTTTCAAAACGATTTCAACTTCATACTCAATTTCAAATCAAAATTGAATATTCCATATCTTCGATATACAACTGATAATATTTTCAAAACGTTATATTTTGAAATCACTTCGTTTTCTATAATCATTATAAACACGAATATAATCGATATAAATATCGTTCATGTCAAAATGACGCATATCTAATCAACACGGCTTTATATATTTCAATAACTTCGTTATTCTATTCAACAAATGAATATTTTCTTCAACACATGAATATATATTTTTATTCAACACATGAATTTTCTTTCTATTCAACACATGAATTTTCTTTCTATTCAACACATGAATTTTCTTTTATAATATTCCTTATTTTCCAAATTGGAATTAGGCCCAATCAATTACCATATAATGTTAATTATATGGATTCCATACAACACATGTATATAACAGCAACGGTAAATAATCAACTATCATCCAGAGTGCACCACACAACTGTATAAGCATTAAATATAAATAATTAACGCTTACACAGTCTGTCAACCCATCGATTGACATACAACTAAACAATCAGGATTAGTGTACGTCAAATATCATCCCAATACCCGTGTGGGGTTTCAAATCAACAAACACATATTTTTATTTGTGCAGTTGGGCGATGTGTAAAATTTATCGTCCCAATCGATATCAGTCAAATCGGTGTACATAAACAAATCGTTCGATTTGTAAATGAATATTTATTTTACTTCAACACATGAATATTTTTTTTTTCAACACATGAATATATATTTTCTTTCAACACATCACACTATCAAATTTCACTACATAGAAATCAAACAAACAAGTCATCCATGGTCTGTGGACGACGGGTGTCAGGTGCTGCTAAGCACCGTCTGCATCCTAGTACATATTTCAACTAGAAATCAAAATAAAAGTGAGGAGTTCTCACCTTTGGGTTCCATTCCTCCATTCTATTTCTGAAATTCAGAACAGTCTGGATTTGCCCGTATTTTAAACATAATCTTTTTCACGTTGTTCACATTAAAAATCAAATTTTTATTTCAACGCTACAGAGATAAAAATCACATTTTTATTCCAACATATATATATATATAATAAAAATCAGATTTTTATTTCTCTTTATTTCGCTACGTATATAAAAATTATATTTTTATACTATCTACATGAAAATCTCATTTTTATATTTCCAAATATCGTATCTTTATATTTTCAAAAATTTTGATCTCTATATTTTCAAAACATAGCATATTTATATTTTCAAAACAAAGAAGTTTATATTTCGAAACCAAAGAAGTTTATATTTTGAATTTCCAGGAAGTTTATACTTTGAATTTCCAAGAAGTTTATACTTTCAAATCAAAGAGGTTTATACTTTCAAAAGCATGTATATTTATATTTTCAAAAGCATGTATAATTATATTTTCAAAAGCATGTATAATTATATTTTCAAAAGCATGTATAATTATATTTTCAAAAGCATGTATAATTATATTTTCAATGCTAATTTCATGTAAAAATTTGATTACATTTTTATTAACTAATTAAATAATTAAAGAAAATAATAAGTTAATTAACTTCCCTAATCAATTAATTAATTTAAATTAACAATGTTCAAAAGTTTAAGCTGCGGTTCTTCTTCATTCAGAAAGGCCGGAGCACGCTTCCACCCTTTCACCGAAACTAGGGCTCCTAATTTTCGTTGCCACCTTGCGCCAGTCGGGGATCTGATGTGCTCACCTCGAAGAGCTTCAAGTCGGCTTCCTCCTCCCACCGTATGGGCCCACTCGTGCTCTGCTATCCTCCTGAATCGGGGTTCGACCGTCGCGCCTTTGGGGCGTAGTTCTGACCAACACGAGAGACCAACGATTATCATTGCCGTTAAAATCAAAGAGCTCGCGGAGGTCTTTCATTTTGCGATGAGGATTTTGGAAAACATTTGTGGATTGAGCGATTTCTAAGGGAAGAAGGGGGAGCGCGTAGGCCATCGAAGAAGAAAGAGGCGGCTTTGAGATTTGACCAGAAAACGAGTTGACTAGGGTTTTATAAATATATATATTAATATTTTAATAATATTCAAATCTAAATTCACTTGTTTAATGCCACGAACTCCGAACGAGACCCAACGACTGTCGCCCCTAGCTAAATACCCCCATTCCGAACACAATGGGATATGTCCCGCAAGCTGATTCAATCGTTTCGATCAGTTTCCGTTTAAACTAAAACATAAATCTATATATATTCAATTCAAACGTACCTTTCAATTTACTGGGATCACATACAGTCTCTAAAAATTCTCAAAAAATTATATCTAGCTTCGTATTGACAATACGGTCCTAACAAAACTAATTTCGTCGAATTCTGAGACCGTTTGAAAAATGGCCATTTTCAGGTCGATCGAAATTGACTGAAACTGTCAAAACACGTTTTACTTCGCCACGCTCACGTATTGATTCAAAAAATTATGAATTTTGGAATATAGCAATAATTCGACATCCCGGATCCAACAAAAGTGGTTTCGTCGAAAACAGAGGTCGTTTGCAAAATTTCCATTTTTAAGGGCTAGAATTCCACAACGACTATTCTGAATTTTCAACTGGACGTAACTTTTTATTCCCGCTATGAAATTTTGATTTTTCAGATTTGTTGGAAAAATATTCTCAAATAGATTCTAATATTTTTGGTTTCGCTAAAATCCGGTTTATTTTGAATCATGTACATTCATTTGAACTTTGAAATCGAATTTTCAAACTACCCCGCCATTTTCAATTCCTTTTATATTTAAAATAAAATATTTATATTCTAACGTCTATTCAAATAAATATATACGTTCTAATTCTATTCAAAATAAATTTCTCGTCGTTATTATTTAAAATAATTCATTTTAAATATTCAAAATTCAATAAAATTGCCAAAATAAAAATTTTAAATTGGCTCAGATTTCCGGGTTATTACAGCTTGAATCTTAATCTTAAACCCCTTTTGAATTTGTAGACCTTAATCTGTTTAGTCCCTATCTTATAGGCTTAGGTGTCGAAAAGCTTTAACATGTTTGAAAGGTCCTCTTTCGAAAAAGGTAAATCTAATGTCAAAGAGTTGGCTTTCTGTAGATGGGTTCCTCTAGTTTTATATTCGATAGAACCCCTTTGGCTAGCTAGTTTGATCCTTTAAGGGAGACTGTTGAAAGTCTTTCAAATGGTTCGATAGTTGACTAGAATTATCTCATTGATTGATGAGTCCTTTTGATTGAACAGTTGAATCCTTAAAAAGGTTACATGTAGGTAGCCTTCGAATAGGTTAATGGTTAATATGTAACTATTTATTATAGAACGAGTCCTTTCAACAAAGTCGGAAGTTGTTAGATAGTAGGAATAACCTCAAAGGCTTAAACTTGCAAAGTTCACGAAACGGTATGATATTTAAAATTTTACCTCCGAATTACCTTAGACGATTGAAAAAAATCTTCTATTTGATTACTTTATCAGTATAAGGACTTATGTATTACAATTAAACCAAATCTCTAATTTTATTTAAAAAATAGAGTTTATCACTTAGATTTTGAATATAGGAGTAGAACGAGAAGTTCTCGATCTCGATTCTAGACCTATAGTGTTGTATTTACACGTGTGGATTGACCCCTTTTGCCTCGGTGCTTCCACTTCCGTTCATCTATTGACACTGATTCAAAGGGCTGGCAGAACTAGTTCTTGTGTTATTTTTTTTGATGCTATTGATACAACCAAAAGAAAAAGAGTGGTGGTAGATTCAATTGGTGGCCTTCGATGTCACTTTAAATATTGGCCTTTACATCCTTCCGAGGGCAACTTTTAATCATTTCGAAAGCTTAATGTGTTCACAAAATGGAGGCTAAGTGCATATAGAAAGAGAATGATTTCGAAAGCCCATGCCCTAGTGTTTTCAAACGGTTGTTCTTAGAATAGAGCGGTATGGAAAAATGGTTTGACCCTTTCGAAGGGATTGATTTCTATGAGATCAATCGCTTCGAAGGCTTGCTTCACCCAAGATAATGCTCTTCCCATGTTTTAGAGTATTTCCTTCAGTAGCCTTACAGTCGGGAAATTCCTTCGACTTACTCGAAGGTTGTGAACTCAATTATTTCAAGTTCAATTACAGACTGTCGCTTGTCAGGATATAAAGAGGTGAGCCTCTCAACTCCATCGAAGGGGTTTGCCCTAGCCAAAATGTAAATTATACTTCTCCTAACGTCATCGAGGAAGTGGTGCATGACAAAATGCTTTCGACTCCTTCGAAAGCCCATTTTTCTTGACACCCTTTCATGATAGACTACCTTTCACCATGGCTGTAGTAATTTTGGAAGAAAAATCTTGCTTTTATCCCCTTCAAAAGTGTCAAAAGATAGAGAACAAGTAAAAGGTCTTAACATCCTAACTAATTATATGCCTCTGAATGAGGCAACAAAAATAAAAAATAAAGAGCTTTCAACTATGTGAGAAACCTCCAGATACCCTCTTCATATTATAACATGACAGGACCCTTGATCTCTTTCAAAAATGTCAAAGCTTATTAAAATTTAAGTAACAATCACAAGAAATGGCCTATGCTTTCGAAAGAGAGAAGGAGACAAAAATTGAAACAGGTGAATAGTGGGCTTCCAACGGAGTAGAAACCAACAAAGCACTTGCAGTCAGTTGCTAAGTTAAACAATCCCTTCGACTACATCAAAACTTTCATAATACATTAATTAGCTGAAAGTGTGTGCGTGTACTTGTCAAGTAATATAATACACACACAAGGATCGTGTAATATGGTGTATAACACACAAGTATGCAATAATAACAAATCACAAATATAAAACAGTAAATGCAGTAAAAAGGAAAAATCACACCAGGAATTTTTATACTGGTTCGGACTTTCTGTCCTACTTCCAGTCCCAGACTCCTTCTGGAATTCACTATCAACAACCTCACTTCACCCGGAGGAACAGGTATACAACACCCGAGCAGCCGAACGGAATTTCACGCCTCTTTCAACACCGAGGACTTCAACACGTGCCTCTTACAACACCGAGGACTTCTCTCCTGAGCACCAACACAGGACTTCAACAAATAACAAGAGTTTGACTTCTGATTGTGTTCTTGAATAACACTGAATAGCCAACAGTTGAGTATACCCTTCCTATAATCTTATCCTCAAGTATATAACGTGTACGTGAAGACTGAAGGAAGTATATTACTTATTGAATCAAGAGATAAGAAATAAATTCAACGATTCAACAAGTAATTCGAATAATGGAGAGCATTTTAGTATGCAAGAATGTATAGAGTTTAAGATCAGAAAATATGAGAAGATTTTTTGGTGATGTGAAAAAAACGCTTGTGATGTATATATAATCATTGAAGAGTTG
This sequence comes from Allium sativum, assembly GCA_030737875.1. Classification (NCBI taxonomy): domain Eukaryota; kingdom Viridiplantae; phylum Streptophyta; class Magnoliopsida; order Asparagales; family Amaryllidaceae; genus Allium; species Allium sativum. The sequence continues at coordinate 975,903,478 of CM060920.1, forward strand.
TCAACTTCCATGAAGAGTTTTGTCAAAGAGATGCACCCATTTCCTTTTAGAAATGAAAAGGAATCTCTTCATGAAATATGATGCCTTTAGAAAATATGGCCGTTGTAAGATATGACCGTTAGAAAATATGATCGTTAGAAAATATGGCCGCTGTAAAATATGACCATTGGAAATATGACCGTTAAAAAATATGACCGTTAGAAAATATGGTCGTAATAAAATATGACCGTTGTAAAATATGACCGTTGGAAATATGAAGTGTCTCTTCGTGAAGTGTCTTTTCGTGAAGCGTCTTTTCATGAAGTGTCCTTTCATGAAGTGTCTTTTCGTGAAGTGTCTTTTGACGAAGTGACGAAGTGTCCTTCTGCGAAATGTCTTTTCATGAAGTGTCTTTTCGCGAAGTGTCTTTTCGCGAAGTGTCTTTTCATGAAGTGACGAAGTGTATTTTCACGAAATGTCTTTTCATGAAGTGTCTTTTTGCGAAGTGTATTTTCACGAAGTGATGAAGTGTCTTTTCGCGAAATGTCTTTTCATGAAGTGTCTTTTCGCGAAGTGTCTTTTCACAAAGTGTCTTTTCGCGAAGTGTCTTTTCATAAGTGCATTTGTGTATGCTATATATTTGAGGATAGATTTTAACAATATATAACACATCTAAGACACAATTAAATAGATAATCATAACCTATATCACTTTTCCTTTGATCTTCTCTTCTTCCTTGTCATGAATCAAAAACTTGTGATCTAACATTCTCCCCATTTTTTGATTGATAACAACCTCTTGCAATCTTATAGAGTTATTTATTTTCTCCCCCTGAATGTATGCTTGCATATATTTATCTCCCCCTTAATATAAAGCTTCTCTACAACATTTTGTTAGTGCATACGTAAAAGTACTTACCATTTGTTTCCCTGTAACAAAATGTTAGTATATAATGCATATATATTCCATAATTTTTCTCCCCCTTTGTCATCGATTAAAAAGAATATATAACATGATAAAGCAGTAATCGAGAACAAATAAGAGAAAACAAGCATAGATAAGTTTTCAAAGAGCATACGAGACTATTTATTATACGTCCATAGAGATACCGAAATAGTCTTCTCTTTGTTGTGGTGTACTTGCAAAACAATATGATGTATATACTTTGGTACCACTTGTTTCGATTGGGTCCAGGAGTTAGATAGAAGGTAATCATACCCAAAAGGGTTTAATGGAACCTTTAAAGATAAAGTTTTCATTATTAACTACTGAATCAAAATAATCATCAATATATTTTTCTCTGTTTCTCCAATCTACAGGAACCCAAATACTTAAGTAATCTCTATTGATATTCCTTTTCATACTTCTAGATTTATTATAAATATCGCTAGTCATAGAAGTATTCGAATTTCTATAAAAATTGGGTCTTGGATGTGTATTAGTACTAGAAGTGATATTCTTATTGTACATAAAAGCATATCTAGTACTATTTCTACGATTGGTTCTATTATATCCTAAACCACTTTTGTCATGTAAAGGTCGAGATCTAGATAAATTCATGTTTAAATCATTTTGACCTTTATTAAATATCGCGAACTTATTTGAACATTTATCAAATCTAATTCCGAAATCGCGAGTGACAAAAGAAATTTTGTTATTTTGAAAATTATCAATTTCCTTATTTAATTCAGAGTTCTTCCTTTTTAAAACATTCTCAGTTTTGAGACCACAAATTTGAGATCCTGAATTAATTAAGGAAGATTGTAATTTTTCAAAATTTTCTTTTGTGTCAGAAATTTTATTTTGCAAAATATTTTTATTCACCTTTAAAAACTCACATTCTTTAGATAATTCCAAATTCTTTTCAGTTAGAGCTCCATTCTCTTTTTCAAGAGACGAAATTAAAGAACTAGAATTATTTAAAGAATCTTCTAATGATTTATTTCTATTTTGCAAAAGATCGATTTCCTTTAAAAGAACATTGTTTTTATCTTCTAGTCGCTCATTTTCTTTTTGAAGGAAATCTTTTTGAGAAACAAGCTCTTCTAAGGTATTTTCAAAATATTTGGCTTGTTTTACCAAAAAATAGTTTTCTTCTTTTAATTTGGAATTTTCTTGCTCGCATTTTTTTTGACTTAGCTATAATGATTGTATTGAGTTTACTCAAAGTTTTAAAATCTTTCAATAATTTTTCATGGTTTAACAAAAGATCTTTATCTCTACACACCGATTGTGATCTGACATTAGCCATGAGACATTTGCTTTCTTGCTCTCTTGATTCTGCTTTGTTGCTCTTCCACTTTCTAATTCCTTAACTAGATTTCTTTATTGCCATTTGTTCTAGGATGTTGTTATGATCTCTAGAACACCAGGCTCTGATACCAAATGAAAGTGTGTGCATGTACTTGTCAAGTAATATAATACACACACATGGATCATGTAATATAGTGTATAACACACAAGTATGCAATAATAACAAATCACAAATATAAAACATTAAATGCAGTAAAAAGGAAAAATCACACCAGTATTTTTATACTGGTTCGGACATCCCGTCCTACGTCCAGTCCTAGACTCCTTTTGGAATTCACTATCAACAACCTCACTTCACCAGGAGGAACAGGTATACAACACCCGAGCAGCCGAACGGGATTTCACGCCTCTTTCAACACCGAGGACTTCAACACGTGCCTCTTACAACACCGAGGACTTCTCTCCTGAGCACCAACACAGGACTTCAACAAATAACAAGAATTTGACTTCTGATTGTGTTCTTGAATAACACTGAATAGCCAATAGTTGAGTACACCCTTCCTATAATCTTATCCTCAAGTATATAACGTGTATGTGAAGAATGAAGGAAGTATATTACTTATTGAATCAAGAGATATGAAATAATTTCAACGATTCAACAAGTAATTTGAATAATGGAGAGCTTTTTAGTATGCAAGAATGTATAAAGTTTAAGATCAGAAAATATGAGAAGATTTTTTGGTGATGTGAAAAAACGCTTGTGATGTATATATAATCATTGAAGAGTTGTCAACTTCCATGAAGAGTTTTGTCAAAGAGATGCACCCATTTCCTTTCAGAAATGAAAAGGAATCTCTTCATGAAATATGATGCCTTTTAGAAAATATGGCTGTTGTAAGATATAACCATTGAAAATTTGACCGTTAGAAAATATGACCGTTAGAAAATATGGTCATTGTAAAATATGACCATTGGAAATATGACCGTTAGAAAATATGGTCGTTGTAAAATATGACCGTTGTACAATATGACCATTGGAAATATGAAGTGTCTCTTCATGAAGTGTCTTTTCGTGAAGCGTCTTTTCATGAAGTGTCCTTTCATGAAGTGTCTTTTCGCGAAGTGTCTTTTCACGAAGTGACGAAGTGTCCTTTCGCGAAATGTCTTTTCATGAAGTGTCTTTTCGCGAAGTGTCTTTTCGCGAAGTGTCTTTTCATGAAATGACGAAGTGTATTTTCATGAAATGTCTTTTCGTGAAGTGTCTTTTCGCGAAGTGTCTTTTCATGAAGTGATGAAGTTTCTTTCGCAAAATGTCTTTTCATGAAGTGTCTTTTCGCGAAGTGTCTTTTCACAAAGTGTCTTTTCGCGAAGTGTCTTTTCATAAGTGCATTTGTGTATGCTATATATTTGAGGATAGATTTTAACAATATATAACACATCTAAGACAAAATTAAATAGATAATCATAACCTATATCACTTTTCCTTTGATCTTCTCTTCTTCCTTGTCATGAATCAAAAACTTGTGATCTAACATTAGCCACTCAACTATGTCAAAACCTTAAAACATCAAAATATGGGGTTTCGACTGAGTCAAAAGGTCAAACATGTGACAAGAAGGAGTCAATATGGAAGATTAGTGTGGAACTAAACTACAACTGGTCTAACTCTATCTCAAGCAAAAGTATAAGGGATGGATTTAAAATAGTCGAACGAAAAGAGTTCATTCATAGCATTATCCCTATCTTCCATATTTGAAAGCCAACATATTTAATCTTGGATATTGGATTTAAACTCATGACCTAGAATAATAAAAGTTTGTCAAATACACTTGAAAACTAATAAATCGGGTTTCAATTCCTAAACTCGCTTCAACAAACAGTGATATTTCAGAATTAGGGAAAATAAGACCGAAATCCAAATAGTTGTTTAATTTCGATTGAGTTCATTTTGAAGCATCTTGGATCCATCACAGAAAATACAATCGATTAACCCTAAATCAGTTTTAAATTCTAACATGAGAATTTCGAATCAAAACGCTAGAAATAAGACTCTAAGTCGATTACAAAAATTGAAATTTATACAAAAGACCATGTAAGTCGCCATTATGTTGGCTGGAGATAGGCTACAAGCTAGTTCTTGGTCCATAATTTGTGAAAAAAGTCACAAAGAAAATTGAAATCATTCGAGGTCGGATGTGGAAAAATGAATCCAAGCAATAGAGTTATGCAAATAGAAGGCATAAGGATTTCGAAAACTCTAATGGAGAATGGGTTTTCATTAAGGTATCGCCAATGAAAGGCGTGTTCCATTTAGGAAAAGCAAAGAAGCTTGTGCTAAAGTTTGTTGGGCCTTTCCCAGTACTACGAAGGATTGATAAGCTTGCCTATCAGTTGGAGTTGACGGATTGTGATGTCCCTGAAATTTTAATCGATTTAAATTTTAATTTTGGTAATTTTCTAAATATATTTTTAATTTAATAAGATTTAAAAAATAAATGTTGATTTGATAATTCTTTTTATTTATTTGAATAAATAATTTTCTTTTGTAATGACTTTTATAAATAAAAATTTATTTTTAAGACTATATGAATACTTGTTAAGTAGTAATATTATTTAAATTAACAATAGTGTTTTTATATAAGATTTATTTTAAGTAAATAATATATTATATTTTATATGAATTGTAATGTCATTTATATTGAAATTACACACATATGTGTTAAAGAATTGTTTCATATGTATGTATTGCCAATATGTTGCAAAAATTAATTTTTTATAAATAAATAATATACACTTATTTGTCTACCATGCATTAAATTAAAAAATTAATAACACCATGTGTCCTTACATGTGTAACATAGCATGTAATGAAGATTTTAAAGGAAACAAATGATCTTGTTTAAAGGACAAATCTACCCCTACGTTCAAATATAAAAGAAGCACGCACCAGTTTTTTTCCACTCACTCACACATTCTCTTCCGCCTCATTTACCTCTTCTCCTTCACCGTGTTAATCCCTTTCCACCGCACTCCCTTAAATTTTTATATAGCAGCTTCGTGTATTTTCTCCAGCACCGCAAGTCTTCTCTTTTATATCTCGTTCACTCCTTGTCCTCGCACATACACAAGCTCGGCCCCTTTGTGTATCTTCTGTCGCCGCTAATGACACTCCATCGCCACCTCACCCAGTCCAGCAGTCCCCCCCATGCCTTCGCTTCCCTTTTCTCCTCTTAAAGACGCATTGTCCCTCTCTTTTGGAACAACTCCACCGCATTCATCAGGCCTCCCTCCCTAAGTCAACCACTACTACCTAAGACCCTCTGACATGACATCCTCCACCTTCCTGTACCACACCGCAAGTTAACGCACCCGCTTGCCGCCACTACCCAGCATCGCTCCGTTGTCCCCTCTACCTTATTCAAGTAAAACAGTCGGCACCCCATGCATTCAATCACTTTCCTTTAGCCTCTAGTCCACTTCATTTATAATAATAATAATATACACACAATAGTTTTGCAGTGAAGCAAGTTTGGGGTCCTCGTGAAGGTTAGACGTGAAGGTTAGATGTGAAGGTTGGACGAAGTACATGCAAGTTTGCGGAAAGTGAGTGTAGGCGTGACGGTAACAGCGTTCGTGAAGGTCTGTACGTGGTCATCCAGTTCATACGATTTTTACGGTTAAATTGGAAAACAATGAAGGTGAGATTTCTAATTTTAATTTATTTTAAATTTAGTTAGAATTGTTAGTTATAATTTATTGTTAATTATAATGAGTAGATGATGTTGACTGCTTGTAATGGTCGCTAATGTATGTTGATGGATGTTAGTGCTGTTAAAAACACATCAAACACCAAGCGTTATTTACCATAACGCTCTGTGCACAATAGTTGATTATATTAATTGTTGTGGTTGCGATGGATGAAGTTGTGCTTGTTTATTTGGGTAAATTATTTGGTTAATCCGGATTGCATGAATTCACACATATGCCGTAGCTGTGTGATTATATGGTTAACCGATTTAAACTCTCCTTCCATATAAATAAGGATTTATTTATTAAAATAAGGTTGTAAAATTTGTTTTAAAATTGAATTTAAAACTATTTGTATATCAAATTGATTAAAGAGTGCTAATGTGTTATTGAATTGAGTTTGAAAATTAATTCATAGAACGATTGTGAATATACAAACAACATTGATATTGTAATGGTTATTTATAAGCGATTACCCGAATTTGATAAAAACATATTATCATTTCAATTTAATTCGAAATGAAAGTTGAAATTTAAAATAATGACTTTTGAATAATTATTTTGGGAATTAGTTTAACGAATTTGGTTAATATTATCATAAAGTGGGAAAAGTTGGAATAATGGGAATTACGTGAATGTTTGATTTCATAAGGGTTATTGGAAAAGAATAATTAAACAAGTTTTAAATTAAATATTATTTTATTCAATTTGATTTGAAATGGAAATTTGGAATTTAAATGGTCTTGAACTAAAGTTGGAATATGAAGATATCATTTCGGGAAACGGGATTTGAAATATGATTTTGAATCTAAGTATGTAAATGTAATTTATCTTGGGAAAAGGAAAGAATTGGGCAAATTATATTTAAACGTTATCTAGCGCAAATCGAATGCGTCGTGTAACGACAGTTCGATAATATCGATTTCAAATTTCAAATGGTTATAACTTGAACGGTTTGAATCGAATTGACTTGAAACGAAAAAAATCGGATTTCTATTGATAATGGTTTTTAAATAAAAGAGAAATTTTCGAATTCCATAGTATGGTTAAAATAAAATTTGGAAAAGTCGCTATACGCGCAGTTCGACGACCGAAAGGAGAAATCGAATAAAATGGGCTTATAAAAATTATTTAAAAATCCAGAAAAATATGATAAATCATATTTTGTTATTTAAAAGTGATTCGAGTTAGAAAAGGTGAATTTTTGAATGATTCTGGATCAAATTGGTTAAATAACCATTTTGCAGCACTTTTTAGTAACGCTTTCAACGTTATTAAACTATTTCTTTAAAGAATGATTGGAATTTGAAGATTATAAACCATAAACCATTGCTCAAATTATGGAAGAAGAATTGTTGAATATTTTTGAAAGATTTTAAGAGTTAAATTGTATGGTATGGAATTTGTATAAATTATAAAGAAGATATGGAAAGTCGGGTTTTGAATAGAATTGATCGTCACATATTCAATATGGAATCCCAAGTTTGGAAGATTACTATCAGAAATAGCAAACCCTATTCATATTCTGATTCTGATGGTATTTGACCAAGTTTGTGTATCGATATCAAATATAAGTCGATTAAATTATGTTTAAACTTATATTTGAAGTATCGATCATTTGATTTATCATAAATGGAGATTTAAATCCAAATTAAGGTTTGGTGGTTTTGAACACTTAACGAAAGGGATAAAGATGATTAAATGGACTTTGATTTTTGGAATATAAGGTTGGAAGCGAATTTTATATATTCAAGAAAAGAGTTAAGATGAAAATGGGGTTTACGGGAATGAATCCAACCTTAAATGAAAGTAAAATGATAACGTTTGGGAAGGAGATTTGAATTGGAAATCTGTATAGGCCATAGCTACTGATTTTAAAGTACGCTTATTTCTTGGAAAGTCCGGGATTAGATGTATGTCCAAAAACCATTCCAAGTAATAATACGACGTTATAAAGCAATTGAAGATTTGGAAACCGACGAGTAAAACCTGGGAGTTTCCGAGTCATTTGGGTTGAATGTCGATGTCTCGGATTGGTCCGTACAACCAAACGAGGTTATAAGTGGCACGATATCTGAATGTATTTGGAGATTTTTGGATGATGTTTGGTTCAGACCCAGAACAGACATTTATGGTTGTGTGTCTGACATTGTAAATAACTGCGTAGCACTGTTTTATCAATATATATCTGTTTGGTGGCGGAGAATTATTCTCTTGCTTAACACCCTTCTCTAAGACGTACGAGCTTAGAGGTTATATATTGGAAATCAGTGATGCGTTGTTAATGGATAATGTGGCATACTTAAGATATGCAATGAGCTATGGATGATCAAAGCATGGCTTATTTAAGCGTAGATTTTTGTATCGTGACCTCGGCAAGCCTCACAACCCGGTAAATGGCTAAAACAGGAAAGATGCAGCGGGGTTAAGGGTAGTCATTTCCTTTTAGATAAAAGGTGTACTATGGTATGGAGCCCAGATATTAACCTATGCGGAAAACTTCTATTTATATGGATGTTGATGTTGCGAGGCCTCGGTTTAAAGGTTGGTAACAACCGGGAAGTGATATATTCAGGCGTGCTCTAAGTAACCCAGTTAAGGGGTAACCCGACTTCGTGTTGGCAGAGAGCGCGATTTGGTTCTCGAGGCGTCCCTCTAGAGGTGTACCCATCGGTTCGGTAAGGAAGTTCCTTTGCCTGGTCATTATTTAGAAATCCAATTTTCCATTACGAGCCGTACGATTTTAGTTGTATAGCCTACTACCAGTAGGATTGTCAGTATAATGGGATGGGGCATTATGCTACATTTATTTGTAAAATTGTTTTCACACTATGCACTATTAGTAGTAAAAGAGGATTTTCACGTATTAAGCATTTTTGACTATCATAAGGAGAAACCTCTCCCATGTGTGCGTTTGCATTGTGTGTATGCCGCGAGACCTTATGTTAGTTTCATTCTTCAAAATTCATAGCGAATTTCTATGCATGGAAATTCATATGGAGTAAACCCGTTCCGCGTTAGCGGCGTGGTCCGGTGAATTTCCCAACTTTAAAATGAAGCCTAAGTAAGAACTGTGTAACGATCTGCATTCTACGCATCGAAGGATCGTAGAATATTTATTTCTTTCACACATGAAGTCGTATAGCCATGTAACTTTGGGAGACGACTATTGGGGTCATTTCCCATGTTCATGATTTTTGCCGATTTTTAAATGACCGTTTTACCCCTAGTTGGTCTTGTTTTGGCCATAACTTTTGACCAGAAAGGAGTTTTGACCTGAATCACTTCCATTAGATCTGGATGATGGTTTAGCTTTCCGTAGAGTGGTCACATTAGCCAAACGGACTTACCATTTGGGAGATATGGCTGAAACAAGGTTTGGAAGGCGAAAAACTGCTTAACCGGGCCAAATGAGGTGATTAGCGAATGGGCCCATAACCCATTTCGGGATTAGGGTTATGGGGAGGCTGAAATGAGTTAGGTTTTCATTTCATTTCGGTTTTCTAGCCGCCATTTACCTCCTAGGAACCCTAACAATGGCCTCCGACCTCTTGAATCATCTCTAATCACTCTCTAATCAAGTTTTAGCCTAATCTACGTCAAATCAAAGGGAAATAGGACCAAAGCAAGGTTGGAGCTGCTGTATAGCCTTGGGAACAGCTCCTAATAGAGGATAATTTCAGATTTGGTAGTTTATTTGTGGCTAAGGTGAGTGATTTGCATAGTTCCTCACTAATTATGGTTAGTTAAGGGTAATTAGTGTTAATTAGCGAATTTAAACATGATTAAATTTTGGAAAAATATTTAGAAATTTTGAAATATTATTTTAGACCTCTGTTAGAAGTTTGGATTGATTTGGTTAAGTTTTACTAATCCTATCATTAGTTTTGCTTAAACATGCTTAAGGGAAAATATGGGATTTCGTCTATGTTTGATCCGTTTTAATCTATCAAATTATTGTTTTGGTGTTTGTGGTCAATTCTACAAGTTGCTATGATTGTATGGTATGCTTTGTGATTGATTAGAAAAGTTAGATTGGTCGAAAACGCCGTCGAATGGCGTGAAACAGTCGTTGGAAAGAAGTACAGGAAATTACCCGAACCGGATCGGATCGGAGGGGGAAGCATGATCTAAACCGCTCGCACTTGAAGCTCCACGATCTGACTTGAGCATGGTGGCACGACCTGAAGAGAGCACCCGATCCGAGCCGCGTCACTCGACCCGAACCGATGCACCATGGATGGACTTGAGAGGCTCGACCCGATCCAGAGTGCTTGGGAAGGAGAATCGAACCGCTTGCCTGAAGTCACGATCTGATGCTCTGGAGATGACCCGAACCAATCCAAAGTAGGAGCCACGATCCGACCCATATGGGGTATTCTGATCCGAATCGAGATGCTTGGATTTGAGGCTTGAACCACGATCCGAACTGGAAGTACGAGTTGAAGTGAAGAGCAGGAACCGAACCGATCCGGAGAAGACCAATACCCGAGATGCAAAGGTAGTCCAAATGGGAAGTATGTACCCAGGATCCAGTTGGGAATCAACGGGTCAACTTCATGAGTTGGCTTTGTTGTGGGACGTGTGCAAAGGGGTTATCGACGTCCATAGCTTTGATTCACCACCGAGATGGATGTTAGGCTACGTATCAGTGCAGTGGGGTAGTTATTACTCCATGGGGGCAGAGTGATCGTAGCATGGCTATGAGCCAGTGCAGTGGATTTGTTATGACTTCATGGGGCAGAGTGGACATAGCAAGGACTAGTGGCTATGGATCAGTGCAGTGGTGTCATTATGACTCCATGGGGCAGAGTGATCATAGCAAGGAATGGGTGGTCAGAGCGGTTGATATCGTATGCTTTACGCATTGAGTGAGAGATGTGAGGATGGTTGCTATGCTTGATGGGTTGTTATCACTATGACATGCACAACCCCTCCCTCGTATTCTTTACACTATATGTTAGTGGCACCTTAGAGTATTGAGCGGTATGTTGTGCTAACTCTTTGGTTGCAGGTCAAGGTTCAAGTATGGTTTAGTATACCTGTTATTATTCTGTTTTGCTGCTTATCGCTCATACCAGACTTTTGTCTGACCCAGAGATTTATGTCCCTTCTTATTACTCTGGGTGCTCTTAAACGGGCAGACTAGAGACAGGTTAGGTGGTATGCACGAGTATCTGTACCGGAGACGAGCAGGAGGCTCCCACGTATGATATATAGATATTATCCCTATGTCGCTGCTGGTCACTACTTTGGGCATTAGTAGTGTACCTTCCTTATTTGCTTTAGAGACAATTTCAAAAGTTGTAATAATGATGATGTGGAACATAAGCTGTATTTGGATTTTCCGCTGCTATGATGTTTAGCTTTCAGCTTATGCACTGTCTCACCTGTTTTATGTCAAAGTATGTTGTTATTATATTTTATTCCATGCGCTATGAGACATTCTACAGGTTCTTTGTTAGTTCAAATTCCTTTCTTTTCCTTTCTTTGGCGACCGTCCCGTGCTGGTTGGACATTGGCACAACGCACTTTCTTTGGAAATGTCAGCTGGTGCAAGGCGGGTCGTCACAAACTGTGTTTTGAATCTCACACCAGTCCCACGACTGACATAGAGTTTATTGTTTCCTACACCTAAACTCTGGGTGCCCATATTTTTACACGGGCAGTCAGAAGTTTAGTTTGCAGGTTTAGATTTTAGAGCTGGATTCAGATTTGAAGCAAGAGTTATGATTTAGGTGTTTCGTATCCCGCTGGAGAGTTTATTTCCGCTGAGCATGTGGTACTTTGATATTCCTTGTAATCTCTTATGTAATCCATGATATGAAATAAAAAGTTCTATTATTTTTGTGCAAATATGTAAGTACCCATAACAATCCATCTTTATGAACGGTTTAAGTTGGTTTAAATACCGGCGAAAACCGGTCAGAAAGCTGGGTCGTTACAAAATTGGTATCAGAGCTTTGGTTTAAACAAAGCTATGGGGTATGACATATTTGAACAAAAGATAGGATTCATCAGAGTTACAATATCTCATTAGAGATAGGGTTAGGAATACCCTAGAATGAGATTCCGGAATATTGCGTTTGAGAGAGCGTCTTTTCCTTATGAAATCGATAAGTTATATTGGAATTTGTGAACTTAAAATGTAAGTATTAGATTTGTTTGGTATGAATGAATTTGGATGGAAAACTTAAGTATAAAATCGTTTAAAATGGTAATTTAGGGAATGTTGAATTTGCATTAAACTTTAAGTATAAGAATGATTTCTGGTTTGGTTTGGTAGGAATAAGGATGACCCGATTAGGACCCTTAACCATTTTATATGATTCTTGATTTGGAAATTCCTTAACAAATTTTGGATACTTTGGAAAAAAAATAATTTGGGTATAAACCCTTAATTTAAATCATTTTGGTTAAGTTAAACAAATGATACATTTTATGTTTTAAAATTAATAATAAATTTGGATGATTTCTAAGCTTAAATTTTTTATTTTTACTTTTAGGGTGGCAGACCTCTTAGCACTAGACAGTACCTCTCTCAGTTTCATCCTAGCAGTAGCTCTGGGTCTAGTTCAGAGGACTCCATTGTAGACATCTCTAGTGACTCTAGTGAGCATGAGGTCATTGAGATATCCTCAGATTCTACGCCTACAGAGGATCAGACCATATACACTGACAGCGACATGGATGTCGGTTCAGACCATTATCCTGATATGTTAGGGGCAGACCCAGCTCCACAGTAGGATGATCAGGAGATGATGTATGAGTATCCCCAGGACCAGTGATTCTTGATCAGATGATGGGGGTTGAGGCAGCAGCTCATTTCAAGATTGAGATTTCCCCCGATTTGGATGAGCATACGTTGGAGGCTATATGGCAGCAGATCCTTGATGAGAGGGATCAGCAGATATTGGGAGACCCCGCACTAGTACAGGCCCCACCAGAGGTCATTGGTTGGATGATAGACCCGACGTTAGTAGAACAGTTTGATATCTTGTTACATGAGCTAGGGCAGCCAGCAGTTATAGCTGAGTACGACTCACTTCTAGAGGAGGGAGATGACGGTCTTGATGATGCTATGGAGGACGTGGAGCAGCCCCTTCATAATGATGTTGTAGCAGATGATGATGTAGTAGCATATGATGATGAGATTGAGCAGCCTATATTCGAGGATGACCCACTTCCATTAGTGGGAGATGATGAGTTTGATGAGGAGATGGAGGATATAGAGCAGCCTTTAGATGAGGCTGATGAGGACGGATTTATGGGCAACGAGCATAATGGATTCATAGTAGATGAGGATGGATTCATCATAGGACATGATGACGATGGAGAGATTGTTTGTAACGACCCGGATTTTTCGACTATTTTATTCGAATATTTAAATATATTTTATATTTTATTTGGGATATTTATGGAATCCAATATCGAAATTGTTAATTTAACGATGACTGAGTGTTTATATTTATATTTAATATAAAATGAACTCGAAACAGCGCGGTAGTTCGTAAAATCGAATTTCAACTTTAATTGACTATACTGAATATGTGTTAAGTCGGATTTCGGTGAAACAAGAAATGTCTGAATCTAGTTGATAATATTTTTCTAATGAAGGAGAAAAATCGTGTTTTTGTATTATAGATTTTATTTTACGTCTAAATCAAATTTTCAAATAGTCGTTGTGGAATCGTTTATACGCCATAACGATTTATTTAAATATAATTAAATATTGGCTTCGAATTTGGACAAGTCCTTTGAGGCGTAGTCATAACTTAATTTTTACAATTTTACTGTAATTTTTAATTTGTAAAATAAGCAACTTTTTATTTGGAGTATTTTGCACCCTATATGAACATTTTGAGGTATCACAATATAAGTTAACCTACCGATATTATGATATATTTGTGATCGTGGCACACTGCTGAGCACGACGGTATTTTTATTTTTGTCGACAGCGAGTCATATGCAGACGGAGACTTATGTAGTGGGGTACGTTAACCTTAAAGCTAAAAATCGTTAGTCACTTTCTGAAATCAAACCAAAGTTAAAATAAATAAAAAATCTAACGTCAAAACCTATTGTAGAGTGACCTTAGTCCTAGAAGCTAACAATGGAAAAATCTGTACAATATAGTATGGTTCATTAAGTGCGGAAAGTGACAACACCAAGGCTTTTAGCCTATATTTCCAAGGACTAGGCGTTTCTTTTTCAACCCCTAAATGTCTCAAGCCATACGCCTAAAGGCTACTGAAGAAAAATCTTGACAAAATCTCAAAACCATATTGAAAGTGACAAAGCTGAAAGGTGACAAAACGTAATTTTCAAACTCTATTTCTAGAGTCACCTTAAGCCTAGAAGAAAATATCTCTGACACGCCATGTTACACCATGTTCTCTTTTCCTTCCTATCGAAGCCTTCTTCTCCTATAAAATGGTCTTCATTCGTTCTTCAGCAAACAAAGGGCAGGCTTCATTTCCCTTTCGATCTAAATGAATAATATAATATATTATATTATATAATACGTTTATATATAATACTCTAGTCTCTTTCCCTAACAAAACTCATATTCGAATCGGTAGCAAGCCAGTGAGGCCAACGGCGAGCTCGAGGCTGACGTCAAAGTGGAGATGGTGATGTATGTTTGTGAGGAGGCAACACGTGAGTTGCTGAGGTTAAAACGTGGTAATAAAGGGGAGCATTGGGTGGTTTGGTGCTTAACCATGTGTAAGGATGGGGAAGGCGGTTGTTTTACTGAAGGAGGAATATAATTAAAGGAAAAAAAGCATGAGAGGGAACTATATGCGGTCGGTTGTTGCTGTGTTGGGGACCTGGGCTTCGAAGCCCAGTTGTTTTTGCTTGGAGAAGGTTTAAACGTGCGTGAAGGCTTGGGACATGGTGAGGGCGTGTAGTTTTTGGTGGAAGGGATAGCCTGTTGGAAGTTGAAATCTGTTTAGGAGAAGAAAAGGTAAAAGAAGTATGTGAATGGATTAAAAGGAAGGGGTTAAACATGTTGGGTATGATAGGGTTTGCGGAACCAAACGTGAACGATAATGGAGGTTTAAACGCTGATGACGTGGCCGGTTCTAAATGGTAAAACATTTATTAAGATTTAATTAGTTAACGATTAGTTTAGTTAAATTATCGTTTAACGTATAAACTGGAAATGAGCGTAACTCAGTCATATATTATTGGAATTCAATGAAACAGGATCCGTAGGGATCGTGGCGATGGAGGCTACGCGTACAAGCTGGTTTGGTCAGAAACGAAAGCAGTTGGAATTTCGAGTAATTTTAAACGTTGGTTTAAAATCATATGATGCGCGTACCGATCGTCGAAAATAAAGGTGAGTTGATTCTCACACATTTCTGAAATACTAGGAGGTGCTAAATTCATATAATTAAATTTAATTGGTTGATTGGATGCCTTGGATGCCTATGATTGATTTAATGGTTGACGTTAATTATATTATCGTTGGTTAAAATATTTCTATGTGCTGATGTGAAATATTATAATGATCTATGTTGCAGGGAAGAACAGGTAGGAGGAATCAAACTGGTTCCTCAAATATTTAGTATGTTGTTATTTCATATTTTATATGAACTGTTTGAAAACCGTTGACTTTAAAACCCTGTTGGTTGTTGATTGTGGTTGAGCTTTAAATCAATATATATTATTGATTTAGGAATAAATAGTAGATGGCCATGATATACACCGTTTTATAAAGATCGATTCGCCGTCAGGTGAATCGCTAGAAATAAAGTATGGAATTTATTTTATAACCGAATATAGATTTTTAATTAGATTATTTAAATGAAGTTTCTAAAAAGGGGATAAAACAACCACATCTATGCATTGATTGGTTTAGCCAAATCTACCGTGCGTGAAGCACGTGCTTATTAAGTGATTATTAAAAACAATTTTATTTAGCTAATTCAAATGACCAGAATTTACTAATGGGTTTACATTGATATTGATTAATAGAAATCAAAGTGAATAGAATTATTTCGATTAATTAATTATTAATTAATTTAAATGGCAAGATCAATAATGATTGATTAACAGGTTGATCACGTTTAGAGTTGAACAAGTTAACGGTGTTAACTGAAATTGTTTATTTAATTAGTTCACTAATTTAATGAGGATAGTTAATGGTAAACCAAACCATGTTTATTTTTGATAAAAAGGTTGAAGGACGATTATAATCAAATGGGATTATTTAAATTAATCAGTTTTGTGATTAATTTAAATGGGAAGATAAATTAAGATTTGATTAGCGAGTCACTCATGTTAAGATTTGACTAAGTCAACTTTGTTAGCTAAAATGAATTTATTAAATTAATTTATATTTATTTAATGGAAATGATAATTGGTTAAGTAAAATGTATTTTTAAATGTGAAATTTGATTACCAATACTCAAACTGGAAATATTGGGACTTAAAAGGGAGATTGGCGAAAGCATAACGGTATTTTCAAAGTATTGAAATAGGATTTAAATGGGTTTATTCTAAAAGGAATGAGTGGTGATAACGAATCCAAAGAAGATGTCGTAATGATTGTTTTACGAATTATAAGTTGGATCGATAGGATAATAAGAAATGTTATAACCATGTTTTGAAATGTTAAGTTGAAGGTTAAATTAGATATAAGATATTTTCTACGTATATAAGTAAAGGAATGTGAGTATAATTATATATTAAACCAATATATTATTTTTGGGTATTTCAACTGAGATATTGTTTTTGAATGGCCAAGTGATGTTGTGTATAAACCAATGGATCTGGTTTATTTTTATGGTTGTTTATTTTGATAGTCAAATAACCAACTATCAAAATCTGACCTAACGTTATTGGCATGGAAAGACCGGGATCGAATTCATATTCGAAAACCACTCCGACCAATAAATACGAATACGTCGAAGACGCTGATCGAGATGGAGCAAATTGAAGACCATACATCCTCATGAAGCGGAAGAGTTACTTACAATCTCTGGTTGATCCCTAGAGATATATTGTGATTCTGTCGTGATTGGAATCTATGGGTTGCAAGGACTTCTCGCTGCTGATCCATGTGGTGATTCCTATATTGGATGCAGTAGGAGAGTACCTTCGGTTCAACCTGTACCTGGATGACGTATATGGACGATGTGAATGGTGGCCAGATGTTTCAAAAGTCGATTTTAGCCTTAAGCCTCATCAACCGGGAAATGACAAAAATCGGGCAGGCAGCATGGCTATGTGGGTTGCACCCATTAGGGTGTATTGTCACCATCTAGAGAATATTCATATTTGTTACTTCTTTCCATTTTTGTATCTACCGGGGATTACGGTGGTCGCGACAAAAAGCTGTAAGGTGACAATACATTCGATACACTCTAGAGAAATGGATGGTCGGTCATGTGTGGGTCGGGTTGCAAGACGTTCTTGTTGAACCCAGTGTATTCGTCTCTAGAGATACACTATCGGCAGGTGGTCCCATACCTTGTCATAGTTGGAAATCCAATCTCCAATAAGTGCCCGCGGTTTTGATTGTATACTACATATGTGGAGCGTGAGATACAAGCGTTCTACTAGATTATATTTATTTGTATTTAGACACTATCATAATATTAGAATAAGATATTGATTTCAAAACGTTTTGGGTTATAGTAAGGTAAAAACCGTCCGTGTTTATGTGTGGACTGGTCTTACTATTATCCTTTGTTTTCGAAAAGGATTTCCAAAGTTAAACAAGTTGTTTGTGTTATGAATTTATCACTGAAAGTATTTCAGACTGATCCGGGTGAATTTTGCTTTGCTTCAAATATGCTCGGGTCAGACCGAGTATATTATCAGGTTAGGTATCGCTTGGAGCTTCATAAGAGGAGTTGAAGTCGAGACGTATTCCATATATATATGGGTACTAGTTTATTTCCGATGTGCGTTGTATTGATCTGAATGTAAACTCTGATGTTGTAATATATAGTTCTTTTATAAAGTATTATTAATTATTATACTTTGTCCATTCCGCTGTGAGACTCTGATCTTCTTATTCTAATATTTCTTTCTTTCTTCTCTCACCCTCTAACTTCTTTCTATTAGCTTTCTGGGTTCCCGATACTTGAGTTTGGACACAGGATGTGTTAGTGTCTGGATTCAAGCGTCGAAATACCCGGGTCGCTACATTGTTGATGATGATGGGTTTCTGGCTGATGATGATGAGGAGTTTATTGATGAGGAGCTAGAGGAGATTAGTTTGTCTGGTCCATCCGATGATGGATCAGATGCATCAGATGAGTAGTATGGGATGAGTTTAGATCTTGTATATAGTGTATATATGTTATCTTAAGTGCTTAGATGCACTAGGATGTTTTGGGCTAGGACGGTTTTTGAGGGACTAGTACCTGATAGGTATATTTTTTTGTGACTGTACATTTTTGGACTACCTCAAGTACGTAGTACGTACTCAGGTAGGGATAGGTACATTTTTGTATGCTGACTTGAATTATCTTTATGATATGACATTTTGGGTTGACTACGATATGTGTGTGTTCCATTTTTATGAGATAAATTATATTTGTTTATTCTAAATATCTATTCAAAAACCATATAAAGGAGTTTGATTTTAAATTCGTATAGAGATTTAATACCAACTGTTTATCCTTTTCGGGGACGAAAAATTCTAAGGGGGGATGAATGTGATGTCCCTGAAATTTTAATCGAGGTTAAAATTTAATTTTGGTAATTTTCTAAATATATTTTTAATTTAATAAGATTTAAAAAATAAAAGTTGATTTGATAATTCTTTTTATTTGTTTGAATAAATAATTTTCTTTTGTAATGACTTTTATAAACAAAAATATATTTTTAAGACTATATGAATACTTGTTAAGTAGTAATATTATTTAAATTAACAATAGTGTTTTTATATAAGATTTATTTTGAGTAAATTATATAATTATATTTTATATGAATTGTAATGTCATTTATATTGGAATTATACACATATGCGTTAAAGAATGGTTTCATATACATGTGTTGCCAATATGTTGCTAAAATTAAATTTTTATAAATAAATAATATACACTTATTTGTCTACCATGCATTAAATAAAAAAATTAATAACACCATGTGTCCTTACATGTGTAACATAGCATGTTAATGAAGATTTTAAAGGAAACAAGTGTCCTTGTTTAAAGGACAAATCTACCCCTACGTTCAAATATAAAAGAAGCACGCACCAGTTTTTTTCCACTCACTCACACATTCTCTTCCGCCTCATTTACCTCTTCTCCTTCACCGTGTTCATCTCTTTCCACCACACTCCCTTATATTTTAATATAGCAGCTTCGTGTATTTTCTCTTGCACCGCAAGTCTTCTCTTTTATATCTCGTTCACTCCTTGTACTCGCACATACACAAGCTCGGCCCCTTTGTGTATCTTCTGTCGCCGCTAATGACACTCCATTGCCACCTCACCCAGTCCAGCTGTCCCTCCCACGCCTTCGCTTCCCTCTTCTCCTCTTAAAGACGCATTGTCCCTCTCCTTTAGAACAACTCCACGGCATTCATCAGGCCTCCCTCCCTAAGTCAACCACTACTACCTGAGACCCTCCGACACGACATCCTCCACCTTCCTGTACCACACTGCAAGTTAACGCACCCGCTTGCCGCCACTACCCAGCGCCGCTCTGTAGTCCCCTACACCTTATTCCAGTAAAACAGTCAGCACCCCATGCATTCAATCACTTTCCTTTAGCCTCCAGTCCACTTCATTTATAATAATTAAAAAAATACACAATTGTTTTGCGGTGA
Organism: Allium sativum; assembly: GCA_030737875.1. Lineage (NCBI taxonomy): Eukaryota > Viridiplantae > Streptophyta > Magnoliopsida > Asparagales > Amaryllidaceae > Allium > Allium sativum. The sequence continues at coordinate 975,923,251 of CM060920.1, forward strand.
AGCAAGTTTGGGGTCCTCGTGAAGGTTAGACGTGAAGGTTGGACGAAGTACGTGCAAGTTTGCGGAAAGTGAGTGTAGGCGTGACGGTAACAGCGTTCATGAAGGTTTGTACGTGATCATCTGGGGTTGGATTAGCAGTTCATACAATTTTTACGGTTAAATTGGAAAACAATGAAGGTGAGATTTCTAATTTTAATTTATTTTAAATGTAGTTAGAATTGTTAGTTATAATTTATTTTTAATTATAATGATTAGATGATGTTGACTGCTTGTAATGGTCGCTAATGTATGTTGAAGGATGTTAGTGTTGTTAAAAACACATCAAACACCAAGCGTTATTTACCATAACGCTTTGTGCACAATAGTTGATTATATTAATTGTTGTGGTTGCGATGGATGAAGTTGTGCTTGTTTATTTGGGTAAATTATTTGGTTAATCCGGATTGCATGAATTCACACATACACCGTAGCTGTGTGATTATACGGTTAACCGATTTAAACTCTCCTTCCATATAAATGAGGATTTATTTATTAAAATAAGGTTGTAAAATTTGTTTTAAAATTGAATTAAAAACTATTTGTATATCAAATTGATTAAAGAGTGCGAATGTGTTATTGAATTGAGTTTGAAAATTAATTCAAGGAACGATTGTGAATATACAAACAACATTGATTTTGTAATGGTTATTTATAAGCGATTACCCGAATTTGATAAAAACATATTATCATTTCAATTTAATTCGAAATGAAAGTTGAAATTTAAAATAATGACTTTTGAATAATTATTTTGGGAAATGGTTTAACGAATTTTGGTTAATATTATCATAAAGTGGGAAAAGTTGGAATAATGGGAATTACGTGAATGTTTGATTTCATAAGGGTTATTGGAAAAGAATAATTAAACAAGTTTTAAATTAATATTATTTTATTCAATTTTATTTGAAATGGAAATTTGGAATTTAAATGGTTTTGAACTAAAGTTGGAGTATGAAGATATCATTTCGGGAAACAGGATTTGAAATATGATTTTGAATCTAAGTATGGAAATGTAATTTATTTTGGGAAAAGGAAAGAATTGGGCAAATTATATTTAAACGTTATATAGCGCAAATCGAACGCGTCGTGTAACGACAGTTCGATAATATCGATTTCAAATTTCAAATGGTTATAACTTGAACGGTTTGAATCAAATGGACTTGAAACGAAAAACATCGGATTTCTATTGATAATGGTTTTTAAATAAAAGAGAAATTTTCGAATTCCATCGTATGGTTTTCAAGTTATGGTTAAAATAAAATTTGGAAAAGTCGTTATACGCGCAGTTCGTCGATCGAAAGGATAAATCGAATAAAATGGGCTTATAAAAATTATTTAAAAATCCAGAGAAATATGATAAATCATATTTTGTTATTTAAAAGTGATTCAAGTTAGAAAAGGTGAATTTTGAATGATTCTGGATCAAATTGGTTAAATAACCATTTTGCAGCACTTTTTAGTAACGCTTTCAACGTTATTAAACTATTTCTTTAAAGAATGATTGGAATTTGAAGATTATAAACCATAAACCATTGCTCAGATTATGGAAGAAGAATTGTTGAATATTTTGAAAGATTTTAAGAGTTGAATTGTATGGTATGGAATTTGTTTAAATTATAAAGAAGATCTGGAAAGTTGGGTTTTGAATAGAATTGGCCGTCACATATTCAATATGGAATCCCAAGTTTGGAAGATTACTATCAGAAATAGCAAACCCTATTCATATTCTGATGGTATTTGACCTAGTTTGTATATCGATATCAAATATAAGTTGATTAAATTATGTTTAAACTTATATTTGAAGTATCGATTATTTGATTTATCATAAATGAAGAATTAAATCCAAATTAAGGTTTGGTGGCTTTGAACACCTAATGAAAGGGATAAAGATGAGTAAATGGACTTTGATTTTTGGAATATAAGGTTGGAAGCGAATACTATATATTCAAGAAAAGAGTTAAGATGAAAATGGGGTTTACGGGAATGAATCCAACCTTAAATGAAAGTAAAATGATAACATTTGGGAAGGAGATTTGAATTGGAAATCTGTATAGGCCATAGCTATTGATTTTAAAGTACGCTTATTTCTTGGAAAGACCGGGATCAGATGTATGTCCGAAAACCATTCCAAGTAATAATACGATGTTATAAAGCTATTGAAGATTTGGAAACCGACGAGTAAAACCTGGGAGTTTCCGAATCATTTGGGTTGAATGTCGATGTCTCGGATTGGTCCGTACAACCAAACGAGGTTATAAGTGGCACGATTTCTGAATGTATTTGGAGATTATTGGAAGATGTTTGGTTCAGACCCAGAACAGACATTTATGGATTGTGTGTCTGACATTGTAAATAACTGCGTAGCACTGTTTTATCAATATATATCTGTTTGGTGGCGGAGAATTATTCTCTTGCTTAACACCCTTCTCTAAGACGTACGAGCTTAGAGGTTATATATTGGAAATCAGTGATGCGTTGTTAATGGATAATGTGGCATACTTAAGATATGCAATGAGCTATGATCAAAGCATGGCTTATTTAAGCGTAGCTTTGTGTATCGTGACCTCGGCAAGCCTCACAACCCGGTAAATGGCTAAAACAGGAAAGATGCAACGAGGTTAAGGGTAGTCATTTCCTTCTAGATAAAAGGTGTACTATGGTATGGAGCCCAGGTATTAACCTATGTGGAAAACTTCTATTTATATGGATGTTGATGTTGCGAGGCCTCGGTTTAAAGGTTGGTAACGACCGGGAAGTGATATACTCAGGCGTGCTCTAAGTAACCCAGTTAAGGGGTAACCCGGCTTTGTGTTGGCAGAGAGCCCAATTTGGTTCTCGGGGCGTCCCTCTAGAGGCGTACCCATTGGTTCGGTAAGGAAGTTCCTTTGCCAGCTCAATTGTTGGAAATCCAGTTTTCCATTACGAGCCGTACGATTTTAGTTGTATAGCCTGCTACCAGTAGGATTGTCAGTATAATGGGATGGGACATTATGCTGGCTATGATTAATACATTTATTTGCGAAATTGTTTTCACACTATGCACTATTAGTAGTAAAAGAGGATTTTCACGTATCAAGCATTTTTGACTATCATAAGGAGAAACCTCGCTCATATGTGCGTTTGCATTGTATGTGTGCCGCGAGACCTTGTGTTAGTTTCATTCTTCAAAAGTCATAGCGAATTTCTATGCACGGGAATTCATATGGAGTAAACCCGTTCCGCGTTAGCGGCGTGGTCCGGTGAATTTCCCAACTTCAAAATGAAGCCTAAATAAGAACTGTGTTTTGAATCTCACACCAGTCCCACGACTGACCTAGAGTTTGTTGTTTCCTACACCTAAACTCTAGGTGCCCAAATTCTTACACGGGCAGTTAGAAGTTTAGTTTGCATGTTTAGATTTTAGAGCTGGATTCAGATTTGAAGCAAGAGTTATGATCTGGGTGTTTCGTATCCCGTTGGAGAGTTTATTTCCGCTGAGCATATGGTACTCTGATATTCCTTGTAATCTCTGATGTAATCGATGATATGAAATAAGAAGTTCTGTTATTTTTGTGCAAATTTGTAAGTACCCATAACAATCCATCTTTATGAACGGTTTAAGTTGGTTTAAATACCGGCGAGAATCGGTCAGAATGCTGGGTCGTTACACGGATAGACTACCAAGTGTCCATATTGTGTTTCATGTGGCGACGCACTTACGAAAGTATATGCATGTCCCTGACTCTACTGTTAAACCAAAGGCATTGGAGGAGTTGGTAGTTGAACCTGATTTGGCTATCGCAAGACAATTAGCTAAAACTAGAGTAAAACTAAACCTAATCGTCAATGGAAACTCAAATCAATTATCATAATTTGACATCTCAATTCATATATTATTAGCTAAAATTCCCAACATCAAAATTGTTTGTATCGACAATACAAACACGTCTAAGTTAATCATTCCTCGATCGGGGGTCGGAGTAGGGGACATCTGGCCAAAATAAAGAATTGGTGCCTTTCGTGTTTTTGCTTGTAGTGAGCGCTACATTGAGTTTCGGGTGGTAGCGTCTAAAAGAAAGAAGAAGAAGAAGAAGAAGAAAGGGAGGAGATCCGGCTAACAGTAGTTGTCCAGTAGGGGGATGGCCTGTAGACGTCAGAATTTAAGGATGAACAGTTTCTATTCTTGTTTGTTTTCTCTTGACACTAGGTGGTTTTGGGAGGCGCAAGCCTAACGCTTGTGTGGTGTGGAGCGGCGGTCACGGTGAAGGGGTTAGTGTGTTGTCCGACGGTTTAGAGTGACGATGGCGTGGTTAAAGGTGAAGAAGTGCTATACGTTTCAAACGAAATCTAGGGAGATAATTATATGGATGTGATTAATGTTTAACAAGGTAATTAGTGGCTTAATAACATCGTTATGTATATATAATTTATTTTAATTCATTTAAAAATTATTACACATGTATCTTGTTCATACAATGTCGAGTTCGGGGGCCACAAGTTTTTTTGGATTCATATTCACGTAATCTACCCATACGTTAGATTAGCTTGTTAATTTTTTGTTAAAATCGAATGCCTTCGATTTTAACTATTCTTCAGCGCAAAATCATTTATTTTGATTAGATGGTGAGATAAATATCACACACTCTATTTTTTTGTCATGAGTTAAAAATCACTTTCTGATGTACTATTATTTCATATAATGGTATTGATTGTTGATTTCATATTTTATTACTACTTATTCAATTAGTCCGAGTTATATATACATATATATCCGCTTATGAAATATATGATATTTGCTCATGAAATAGATGACATTTGGCACTACCTGCTTTATGTGGAAGAAAAATCTTAAATGAATTAGTTTATTTTATATGTTATGACATATATATGTGTTGATACATGAGGTTGATGCGGTGGGACAGGTTAGAGGGATCCAGTAGGATTCCTTAATGTTTTGGATGTTATTCACTTTCACTTTATACGCTGGTGAATAGTCTAACTACGTATCACTAAAAGTTTATTTAGATGACGATTGCTAAATTAAATTCACCGTTGCTATGTAATTAATGAACAAACAATATTGGTTAAGTTATTAATGGCAGATGCTTAAATTCAACACTTTGAATATGATTACTTGTCAAAAGCCAAATTGACTAATTTTGAATGTAATAAACTATTTTAAAATAAAAGCAAGATTCTTAACTTGATTTTAGTAGGATTCATAACATGACTTTTTATAAATAAATCAAGATCTGTAATCGAAATTCATAAAGGATTTTACAAATGCTATTCTAACGAATTCAAGTTATATAAACCAATTTTATAAATTTGGTTCTCAAGCATTGAAACTTAAATATTCTTTAAGATTTAGTTTTATGAAGCTATAAATGAAGGCTTAACAAATGACTAAGTCTTATATTTGATTTCTAAATGTTTGAAATAATTTAATGAAATGATTTATTGAACTTATAAAATGACTTATGAAATGTCTTAAACATAGAAATAGAATTTTTTATTAAGAAACATAAACAAGAACTTGTAAATGATTCAAAATGGTTTTATAACCTAAGTTCTAAACGAATTGATTTATAATCATTGATTTTCTATAAAATTTGAAAATAAGGATTTAGGCTTTCAAAAGGCTTAGCATGTTATGAAATAAAATAGTGAATATTAGGCACACATCCCTATTTTCAAAGTTAGTTAGACTCACGTCCTTCTCATCTTTTCAAATGCAAACCCGGTCCCTATTTTTCCAACTTCCGTGTTTTACGTTTTTTGGCCAAAATTTTATGCGCTGTTAAGTAAAGAAAAAAAAATCTAAAATCTGGAAATGTTCTCGGAAGTCCACGAAAGCCAAAAAAAAGTTGCGTACATGTATGCAACTATTACTAATAACTGCATACATGAATGCAACTATTGCAGAAGTTGTTTCCATTGAAAATCTGGACAAAAACTTGCATACATGTGTGCAACTATCTTGAAATACTTGCACACATGTATGCAAGTATTGCATAAATAATACTTAACTGGTATTTTGCCTGCAGATTGTTGCACGTATATATGCAGCTTTTCTGTTTTACTGCATGCCTGAATGAAAAAAAAAATGAACTGATATGCATGCAATTGAATTTTTGCACACTTGTATGCAAGAATAATGGAATAATTGCACAGATGCATGACTGAAAAACGTGCACGGATGTATGCAAGAAAATACAAATATGTGCATTTTATTATGCATTTAACTGCATTTTCGTTGTTTTTTTTGACATGGTTTTCAATAGTTTTTTTAAATGATTTTTTTAACGTTTACGTATTTTATTTAAATAAGAATTTACATGATTTTATTATATATATATTTTTACTAAATTCTCAAAAAATAAGGACCTAATTTACAATAAGTTTATGACCAGATGTGAGCCTAATTTTGAAACTTAATAGGGACTTGTGCCAAACGGACTCAATAAAATATTTATAATACTCTTCTTTGACTTGTACTGAACTCCAAATATGGAACTCGTGCTATCATATAAGTTTGAAAGGTGTAATCATCGTTATCTGACAAATAGTATTAGGTGAAATTTGGGGATTGGAATTTGGTATGATCATTTTCTCATTATACTTCTTTGTTTGTACTAAATGCCAATATTTTTTGGTTTCATAAGGAATATGTATTCCATGACATTGTTTATGACTATATTTTGCAACCTCTTCAAAATTTATGACTATATTTTGCAACCTCTTCAAAATAATTTATGACTATATTCCATGACATTGGTTTCATAAGGAATACCTATAATTTATGACTATATTTTGCAACCTCTTCAAAATAACCATGAGATTGGGTTTCAAACTTTTTGACAATTAATTTCTGTAAATATTCATAAACAAAAAACAACAAGTAAAAATGATATATTTACTAAATATGAATGTATGCTGTATTTTTTCTAATGAATGTTTATCTATAATAATAAACCATTCCAACTAAAATACAACACGGTATGCATCCAATTTTGGATTATGAAAATAATTTAATTGTGTGTATGGGCTTTAATGCAAAATATTGGGAGAGAGTTGGGGAAAATCATAGTAGCTGCATATTTAAAAGGTTGGTATTTGAATGCAAAATTGTTGAAGAAAATTAATGTAATAATTGTTAAGTGATAAATAATAAAATTTTGAAAATAAAATATCTACACTTGGATAGATTAAGGAGATTGAAGAAAACTTGCTAGAATTAATAAGAAAGCTTTGAATTCTTTTGCTTTACCATGTACAACCGATACCATAAACCAGAAATTCAAACATGTCTAATCAAAGTCCTTCTAAGTTGATTACTGAACCAAATATGATATGATAGCTTGCTACTAGAAGTGAATATTTTAATATTATTCAATTGCCACAATTTTGGAAAAAGGTAAGTTTCCATTAAATTTATCCAAAATCAAAATCTTATCATATATTGAATAATATTAGTTGTAAAAAGCACAAAATAGACGTATTTTTTATTAATTTCAAAAATCAAAAGCATGAATAATAATTTGATCATATTATCTCGTTGAATGTCTAACCATTGATGTGATATTATTTTAGTACATCTATTTTGTTTAGAAGTTATGAATAGATATATAATATATTCAAGTAACAATACTAGTTTGTTGATTTGTTCTTACAATATCGATATTGAATTGCAAGATAAAACAAGAGTACAACTTATTTTGAGAAATAGTAAATAAAAGAAGGGTTTTCAAATCAAATACCACATATGTCTGTCTTCAAACAAAAAATAATCGGTAGAAGGAAATTTATGCATTTCAGATAATTAGAATAAGAAATGGAAATGCATCTATTTTATATGCGGCATGTGCGTCATACAATGAAAATAAAAGGCACAATCACCGTGCCATATGGCACACCTTCAATAACTCTGTTTCCACCATGCAAATCCTTCTCTTATCAAATTAATCTTTGATTTTTTTTTCAAGTAATAAAATAATAGTAATAAATAATAATAATCTTTATCATTGTCAGATTTCTTATTTATCACAATTATAATCAAACGCAATTCAATTTTTTTTTGTCAGGAATAATTTGAAAATAAATTGTTTCATATAATATTTTATTTTGCGACACACATGATATTTTAGTGTTGAATTTCATTTGTCGCAATGATAATAACTATGATATAAATGCATGAAAAAAAAATCAAATATTGTAGGGATTTCATCACAAAAGTCTCTTATCGTGAGCAAGCGCCAACGCACACCTTTAAAACATGTCTTAGTTAGATGAGCTCAGATGCTTTATTTGCTTGGCCATTCAATGTTTATTATTTGACTCAATATGAGTTCCAAGGTAGTAGCCTACACTCATATATCACATCAGTTATTCAAGTTAGAAAGTGAATACCATATTTAAACATTACATGCTTCACTATTTGTGATCCTATCTAACATTTTTTAGATATCCTTCTTGCTTCTGTTTCCTTTATTATTAGTTTCTTAATTTTACCGCATCAAAATTGAATCAGGACAATTTCATAATATAAAAAGTAATAAAAATGTGAACTAGAAATATTATAGCACTATATCCAACTCCTTATGATTGAATTTCAATTCAAAGAACCCAAAACTAGAAGACCTTAATGTTTATTTATACAATCCTAAAAGGTACCATTTCAGACTTGTAGCATAAGCAGATTAACAAATTGATTTTTTTTCCATTTAGTTGCAAATCACCTAAAATAAAATACACGTAGTAACAGTTTATTTACCTAGATTATTTTATACATATATTTATATATTGCACTATAAAATTCTATTAGCTTTAAACACTTGCATTTTAATATTTCTACAATTACTTACAAAACCATCTTATTTCTCCATTAATTTTTACGATTATGTCTATATATTTACCTGACTGTGCAATCTTTAATTTAAACAAGTTTAATAAATTTAGTTAACTAATATAATTTTTATAATAAATCCTAAGAATACAAAAAAATCCAGTATATTCACTATATATATATACATACACCTAAGAAAAAATGATAAAATTAATTATTATTTAAATATAAGTATAATTAAATCAAATAACATAAAATGCATTGGCAAATAATAACAATTATTTTAATATCTAATTTATTTACTTCAGAAAATTCATGTATATAACATAACTTTATTTTTAACAAATTTTAAAGGATAAAATCATATATCTAACAACATTACGATGTGAACACTTGGAATATACCAACAAGAATCAATTTATATGAACACTCATTTTCAACATGATATTAAACTTAAGTTCATTACTCAAGTAAATGCTATAAAACATTAGTTTGCAATTATTAAAGTTACAGGCTTAACTCATGTAATTTGACAATCTGCTATTTTGGACGATTTTTAAGTTGACAATAAACCATATATGTCCAGCTTAAACCGTTCCAAATTGACTTTATAAGAGAAAGAAGAAGAGAGAGAACAAAATAATATACAAAATATCACAATGAAATGACAAGATATAATAACAACATAAACAATTCATGAAGCTGTTTAACCATACACAATTGATTTATATTACAATAATAAGAGTTATACATAAAAGAATTAACAATAATGCAATGGAAATAATAGTAGTAAATATGGTCTTCAAAACTCCATCTTTGTCTTTAAGTAACTAACATTAACTGAAAACAACTCAGACTGACCATAAGCGTAATGAAAAGACAACACATTCAAGTTAGGATTATATATTTTTATTTAAGTAAATTCAAATAAGGAAATAAGGTACGTTGATTATAGATGTTGCATATTGTAACTTTATTACTTTACTATTTCCAACTTATAGTCCTTTTCACAAATAATCTCTTTCGTTTATAAACTATGTTTATAAACCAAGTTCCATAAATAAGATAACTTTGTAATATGTATCCCTAAACACTTATTCTTCAAAAGAAATTTGGAACATAATGTCAATATCCGATCATGGATCAAGGTTTACCCGATGGTTCCCCTATCACAAATGATCCATAATATACTATAGGTGATCTTTTCCCCTTTATTTATGCCATAGGACAAAATATGACATTCTACGTAATGGTTACGTAGCTATCCCAGCAAAGTTACAGTAAATTGTAGGAATTTATAATTCAAAAGCACATATTCAGAAGGGGCTTAGCGATTTGCAATAGTACTTAAAATGCTACCATATGATTCAATTTAACTTGCATTTACATAATCATCGTTATCTATGTAAATAAATAAAACAATTAACCAGGGTTATCACATTACATATTCAACAAAGATCGATTGTCATATCGATTAAAAACGTAAAATTTGATGCTCAAACCTATATAATAGCAAAATGAGAATTTATTATGCTAATTAAGTGATCAATTTATTTAACTAGTGAAATGGTGTTTTATTATACCGAACAAGTGTCTAAATTACCATATTTTATTCATTTTTAATGGTACATTGTTAATATGACCAAATGGGCAACACCAAACATATTTAAATTCAACACCGTAATCAAATTGTTGTATAATTCAATGCTTGAAAAACTTTGAACATAAAACAAGATCAAACAACATCTAGTAGCATTTTCAAGATGGTATACCGCGATCCCAAGTCAAATTAAAATATTCTAATAGCATGTCAAGAGGATGTATCGCAATCGTAAATCCAATTTAAACAGTCAACTAATTCAATAACCTAAGCGAATATAAATAACTTTCAATATACTGTATTAAATATAATTACAGTTGATTTCCCAAAAAGGTGAGTTTGACTCACTGATATTCCAGTAGTCGCCAAAGCATTTTGATTCCATTTAAAATTGAGCAACGTTCGGTTTTAACTTGAACTCCACTATGTTCCCATTTCGACTAACACGAGGTCTATCGCGAAACCTTCGTTATAGCGAGCGTGATGTAAACATTTTTGTCTTGATCATACCTAATATGGATAAAATATTGGAGTAAAATTTCATGAATTAATTATAAAATTTAATTTCCTACTTAACACAAGTTAATCACCCAAGCCAATTCTCTGATTCCCTCCTTCCAGGATCAAACTCATAAACCCAACTTCAACACACCGCTCTGATCATCTTAGGACTGCCGTTACCACTACAGTTCAGCCATCGTCGCTCCATCGCCGTTGACCTCTCCATCACCTCCTCTTCCCGTCCATACCCTTAATGCTGAGCTCGGCTCCATGACACGGAACACAACATCCAGGCCTGACCCTAGGGCTAAGCTAGTCAACGGCTACCTAGGGCAACCCCCAGCCGAGGCCACAAGGTGGAGAAGGCGGGGGAGTATAAGAGTTTGATTTTACTACATCTGATAAACTTTCCTTTTCAAGCTTCGCTTGAAGTACGTACGGGCAAATTGGTATTAGGCTTGCTTTGTTGTGTGCAGGTTGCAAGTTGGATTCCTAAAAATGACAACTTTTTTAATTAATTTTCCTACTTCAAAATGCTTATAGGGGGACGTTTTTACTTCATTTTCTCCTTAGAACTCCAAATTGCCTCGGGGAACCTACGCACATGGACCGAGCCTGACAACATCAACCTGCACCCTCTCTGCCATGAACGACGCACAATACAAATCGAAACGAAAATCCACCAAAGTTCGCCAAAAGCTGCTCCTCGATATGACAGACCAATTACAACCATCCTCGGGCCATAAGTCTACCTTTAGTTATTCCAGTGGTATGCCATAGATCGACTGCACACATGCTTCTTTGATAAAAAAACAACCATGACCACTTATTCTTGACTTAATGAAAATGCGTGATTCCACGAAGCTAAAGAATTTACTTCCAAGATTTATCATCAAGACATTCATTTTATTTCAAAATTCTAAACTTTGGCCATTATAGTGTTTGTTGCAGCTAAGATAAGAGAAGCAGGTGGAGATCTTCGTTCGTTTATCAGATTGTACAAGTAGCTTTAAACGATATTTGCGAGGGAGACAAAAAGTTGTGCTATTTGTACAAATGTTTTTATTTCTTTAACCTCCCTTTTCACTAATCGGTTTTGAGTATGCATAAAGGGAACTTAAAAAAAAAGCGACTATATGTACGAAAAGTCGGAATGATGTTTGATTTAACTTTGAGTTTTTTTTCGTATTTCATTGCACAGACTTTTGTTTGCGTACAAACTGAAAAGGATAAACCAAAAATATGATCATGCTCAGATGATAAATGCGACTTCAAAAGAATAAAGATACACGCTAGTTATTAGATTCTAGAAAATCATAAGAACATTGCTGTTTTGCTAAAAATCATCGAATTTATTTTCAATATTTTTCAACTAAAAATCATAGGAAAATAAAATAAATTTAGAACATATCAATAAAAATCAAGTCAAAACATTAACAACAAATTTATAATTATTTATTCAACTTTTTATTACTACAATCAACTGTTGAAAGGGTTCACAGTTATTATTTAATTATAAAATAATTAAATCATGCCATATTTAATCATTTGTATACAATTTAGAATCCATGTTATTTAATTTCAATTCATAATTAATATCAATATGATCAAATATTTTATAAATCTTAGTGTTTAGAATCCAGATATAAATTTAAATTTCATCCATATATATTTGAATTTAAGTTGTTACACTCTTTTAAATCCCGTAATCTTAATATTTTAAAGTCATTTAAACATTCAAAATCAAATGACAAAAATTTTAGGTCGTTACAAGCACCACGAGTACAATGATATAAGAAGAATATACATTTGTGTGAATGTTACGATTTTTTATATATAAATAGGCAACACCCACAACCATTGACATTTTTAGCCATGCGCGCGCGCGCACACACACGCGCATATACATACATACACACACACACACACACACATATATATATATATATATGTATGTATGTGTGTGTGTGTGTGTGTGTATATATATATATATATATATATATATATATATGTATGTATACGCACACGTATCGATCTCATAAATGAATTTAAGTATTTCCTTTCAGCTGAGGCATTTGGTTACTTGATTATCAATCTTAATGATTAAGATCTTTTTTATGTTATTACAGATCAAGTTTAATGTTAATAAATCACATTAAATATGTTGTGGGATTCCCTTTTCAAAACTCAAATGTTGCATTTGTATTTAATATTTTCGTAAACCCTTAACAACTTAGAACGATAACGAAATGTAAATTGTAATATTTTTTATTTTTGCCGAATTGACATTTAAAGATGTTTGTTTAGATATTCCTACTTTACTCTAGCAACACTAAATTGCGTGAAAAAGAAACATGTTTATAACATGTTTTCTTAAATATTTTAAATGTTATTTATTTTGTTATTTTTCATAGCTGTGTTCTTAATAAATTTTTTTTTTAAATTCAAAATTTCTTTATCATAGTATCATTTAATGTAATGTTGAAATTAATGAAAAAAAAGTAGTAAATTCGAAAATATATAAATAAATAAATAAATAAATTCTTATTATTGTTCTGAAATTAGATACTCGACTGATTGGCACCGATTATAATAGTATATGGTGTTCTACACTATAAAATTGGACTACGAGTTGTGCCATGTTTAATCTACTCCAAGCACAAAGAATACACGCGTAGTGAGAAAAAGAAACACTTTAGAAGTACAAAAATATAGCAATCCGCACCCCTGCATTCGTACCCATTTAAACCGTTCAGATAAAAATATCTAACGTTCAGAAATGGTCATCCGCGTCCATCACGATCCCGAAATCGATCGAATTTCCCAGCAGTAAACTTTGCAACTGCATAAATACCCCTTCCATGCCACCCCTTTTTTGCATCACGCTCTAATCAGGAAAAAGATCCCTAAATCAAAGAAAACCTAAATCTCCTTCTATTGCCATGGCGCGTACAAAGCAAACAGCTCGAAAATCGACGGGAGGCAAGGCCCCTAGAAAGCAACTCGCAACGAAAGCGGCTCGCAAATCTGCTCCGGCCACCGGCGGCGTGAAGAAACCCCACAGGTTCAGGCCAGGAACCGTCGCTCTCCGTGAGATCCGAAAGTATCAGAAAAGCACCGAACTTTTGATAAGGAAGCTTCCTTTTCAGCGATTGGTTCGCGAAATCGCTCAGGATTTCAAAACTGACTTGAGATTCCAGAGCTCTGCCGTCTCTGCTCTTCAAGAGGCTGCTGAGGCCTACCTTGTTGGTTTATTTGAAGATACTAATTTGTGTGCAATTCATGCTAAGAGAGTTACAATCATGCCTAAAGACATCCAGCTTGCCAGGAGGATTAGAGGTGAAAGGGCTTAGATTCATGTTGAATCCAGACTTTCTTCGGCAAAAACGTGTTTTTAATTTTAGTGCTTGTGTTTTCGCTATCTATCTCTTGCATAGTTTAGTAGTATCTATTATTATAGAGTTTACGAGTTGAATGAAAAGTTTCTGTTAAGCTTTCTGTTTATGGATCTGTTATTTGTTGCCATTTACAGACGATGCATATAACTCGAGTTCCAAATAGTAAAGGCCTAATGCTTTATTTTGGTGTCTGCTTGTGTTAGGCCGATGACAGTGGCCTGAGTGGCTGCATTAGTGGTGCTTAATTTTGAACAGGCGTGTACACAGAGGTGTATAACTAAACAATTTTTCATTAGTTTGGAGGTTGACCGGAAGTTTAGCTGTACATATATTTTATTAGCATTATTGTTTTAATGCTCACCATCATGGGAGATACCATTGTATTCCTTGGTCCTTGTAACTTTATGGTTTGATTATTGTGTTGTTCATGGTGCTTCTAGTTCCTTTTATCATTTCAGTTTGCCAGATCGGTCCTCTCTTTGAAACAAATGAGCGTAAAATCGTTGAATGACATAGCAGTATGCGATCTTAATTTTATGGGTAAACAGTATAATGTTGGTGGGTTTTGATGTTTCTAATTTAAGGTAACCTGCGTAACAGTGATGAAAGTGATTCTGTGTTTTGCTATTGATTTGGCTTGCATTATTAAGATGTGAAACTGATGAAATCGCGTTAGTTGATGTTGTTTGTTTGTTTTAGAGATCAAAATGGGAATACGATTGGTTTTAGGTAAAGCTTGTGATGGTGCCTTGGAACGCCAAGAGAACGAAAGAAGTCTTCTTTCTCCTTTCTGTTGTGCAACGGTCCTATGAATGTACTTCTAACGTACTAGATTGAATACACTACAGATTTTTTTTATGTAGGTTTTAAATAAGGCTATTAATGGATATTTGAAAAATCTAAAAACATATTTTAAAAGCGAATAAATATTCGATTAAAATGTATGTAGATGCGAAGATATTTACAGGGTATTTTTCAAGATTACAACTTGAATTATGTACTTTCTAATGCTAGTATAAGTCATTTCATGAACATTCAAAATGAAGTTGGGCGTAATGAGCCCGTCCGAGGGTTATTACCACATGGGCAAAACTTGATTTAAAGTTTGTACAAATGATCAAAATATCATGTGTACCACATCCAAATGAAAACCATAAATTGTTGCATAAAACAAATAAACAAATATTTTAGTGAGCTTCATATAAATGACATATCATTTTCATCAAAACAATCAACGTCGGCTTTTGCTACAGTTAGCTAATTATGAATCCAATGTTAATACACAACATTGGCTGAAATGCTTAACTTATTTGCATAAATGTGCTACTTAATATTTTAAAAAAAGACGTACCATAATGTATAATTAAAAAAATTCCATTTATGCAGTTAGTTAGAGATTGAATATTCGACACTGCAGCGACCGACCGCTAATTCCTTCGTTGAAGCTTTAGCAAAATCAGGAATAGAATGCAACCTGCAAACAAAAGGAATAGAGTGAAGGAATGAAATTGTTTGATGGGCAGAGCTGATTGTTTATCTCATGAATTTGACATAGCATTTCAGCCTACTTAAATGTTTGATGTACCTGCAAACAATCACTATGCAATTTAACAGTTGATGAATGCACATGATAGACACACTAGACAGCAAAGAGTGGCTCCCCTGTCATGTAATCATAATAAAACATTTATTTTTTAACTTTCCTTTCAGCCTACTGGATCTAAACAAATGATGAGAATAGCATCAAGTTTCAACATATTGTTCCGCTTGAGTACAGAAGCTCTACATTTTGATTGATCCATTTCGCTAACCATATTTGGATCCTTGTGTGCTTATCTCTTCCACACGTGGCTCTTTATTTAAATAGAAACCTAATACATAAGTTATTTTTTGGACATAAAGCAAACATGCCATTGACTTATAAAATTAATATTTAGTAAATGTTACAACTAAGCGTATAAGTGAGTGTAAGGAATTATTTGAAAGACAAATATTCTAATCATTAGTGACATTCTGGCATTTTAGTATAACAGAAGAATTAAGTTAGTGCATATTTTAGGAAATTTTCCAAGACGACTTCCCAAATAATTGTAATCCCTAATGGAGCCATGTGAAATTTTTCATGGACTCTAAGTGTTAGTAAGTGTTATAGTAGTCCTTCAGGAATTTTTTGGCAAACATTAAATAACCATCTTGTTTATGAAGGTTGTGGTCCTTCTGATAGTAACGGAAAGAAGTAAACGGATTGTACACAATACATTAAAGGAAATCCATTATCAATATGAAGTTTGTATCAAATACCGAATTTATAATAGTTTAAAACACTAAAGTAAAAAATGAAAGTCTCTTAAACGGAGATCAAAATCAACAGAAACATGCTTTGCTTCCATAGATTTTCATGCGGCCTCCACTAATCTAAAATCAGATTTTATTGGAATTGTTTAATATCAAGAATTAATGGAAATAAAATATTAAGAAATTAATATCGGAGTAACAATTTAATAGGGGCATGGCTTACGTTCAGATATTAGGGACAACATAGTGGTGGTCGATTAAGAATCCTTAAGGTTTGGAGTTGATGCGTGCCTCAGAATCATCACTCGTCATTAAAGTTTAAATGTTTTAAGTTAAAGAATAAAAGGGCAATCAACAATCCAACTACATTTGCAAATATCCATCTCAGGCCATCATCAAGCCCCATTGAAATTATGACCTCTTTATAACAACATGTCCTCTTTTGGTCCTATTACACTTCAAATGGGGTCCAACTATGATGCAAAATTTTCAAACTGAAAATTTGGTAACCATCTTTCGATGCATAATCCATGAAGTTCTTTTTCCTTTCTTCACACAAAGCAAATTATGTTTGATAACTTTTCATACACGTCAACGTCAATTAATGATAAACAACACACACACACACACACACACACACACACACACACACACACAGAGTAATCTTACCCTAGTGCCAAATATCATCTGGAACATTAAATATACCTCTTTCAAAATATATCATTGATACCCCAACATTTCTTTGAATCAGTATAATAAATATATGAATCCTAATGATTGAGAGGTGAAGTACATGAAGAAAAACTACCTCCTTACTAGTTCGATAATAACAAACTAACAACCTATTTCTACTCAATTTAGTAAGCATGTGTCAAATAAATTTGGGATTGCGTTATGCTTTGCTCTGTGTAAGACCCACATTAATACAATACTAATTTCATTTTTGGTTCAACTAAATTTGAAGGCAGGTTCTTATTTAGTTCTATGGGAAGAATGCTTAATCTCATAACATGCATAATACATATCACATGATGTATCGAGCCTGAACTTCAGTTCAAAATATCCAAATATTAGACATGCACACCTTTAGTAAATTCTTTCTACTGTATTTTTTAAGGCAACAATTGCATGCTATCCGCATTGAAGCTTGTCTGATTACGTTTGTATGCTGCATCAACTTATAATACACACAATGTATTATTGAACTATATCAGTGTATTATATATTTTATAGATTCAAATGAACGTATCTAAATTTTATATACCATCTTTCTATTATTCCACATAAATCTGTTTTCAAACAGTACACAACATCCATAAATATTAGTCATTAGGGGAAGAAAAAATAAAAATAATAAAACATGCATGAAGATACCTTCCAACTATCATTATATTTGCTTGATGTGAAGTGCAAGATGTTAAATCCAATGCATGTTTATCCTGCTTAGCCCGGTATCATCCTAATAACATGCTAACATCATCCCTAGCCTGGAAACATTAAAACCAAAGATATGTAATAGATGCAAGAAATCATCCCTTAATTATCCATATATTGAAATTTCATTTTTCAACCCCTGATGTTTGATTTGAAGCACAATGGTTCAAGACTTATTAATCATGTTATAAATTAGTGATACAAATATATTTCAATGAAAATAATTTAAATAACTGTACTCTCGTACTTACACTTTTAAAACTAATTTAAAAGTGTGCACCCGTGGTTTGCACACGGACGTGACAAAAATAATTGTATTAATGTGTAAATATGAAAAAGCATGATACATAAATACCCAATATCAAAGGAAAAAGGTTGCATAGATACCTTCTCGTCATATAATTTGTTTAACACCGTATTCTTTGAATTTTTGGGATACGAAGGAGAAAATATATAATTCTGAATTGTAATTTTTTTCACAGCTTTTTATTAAACACTATTAACAAATTATTGTTAATAAAATTAATTAAATACACTCGAATACTAAAGATATAACTCATATTTTTAAACCATGTTGACTTTATTAAACTAATGCTTACATCAAGTATAAAGTATAATGTTAATGCTCATGTGAACTCTGCTCTTTTCCAGATATTTAATGTAAAATATAAACCACAGACTATTTTAAATGCCCAAGCAACTTGTATCCTTTCTTTGGAACTCAGTCAAAATACAAAATGAGAAGTTTAAGTGGTATTACCATTTGAAATTAAAATAACACCTAGCAGTTTTATTTTGGTAGTTTACTAAAATGGATAAATTGATAGCGAACTGATGTATGGCTTTAAGATAATATATGACTTATAATAATAAATACTATGTTCAAAAATTGTAATAATGAAATAACCCATTTTTTTAGATAACCGACAATATATTCACAAAAAATATGCGTGTTATTGAAAAATGACTGAAAACGTAAAGTCATGGAAAAACCAAATGCGGATGCTTCAGTAAAACAACAATCATTCAATTGAACTGGATAAGATAGAATGGCCTTTTCTATAAGCAACAT
Organism: Allium sativum; assembly: GCA_030737875.1. Taxonomy (NCBI): domain Eukaryota; kingdom Viridiplantae; phylum Streptophyta; class Magnoliopsida; order Asparagales; family Amaryllidaceae; genus Allium; species Allium sativum. Next base: position 975,942,411 of record CM060920.1, read on the forward strand.
TCATCAATGTTTGATTAGTATACAATTAACACCAGAGTTTGATGAGCATGGATTCAACAATGGCCCATAAACTTGTTTGATAAATATAACACATGTTACATAACCCATATTTTCTCGGCTAAAAGTATATACAGTATGTATGTGTACATGTTATTTTCTAACCATCTACAACAAACCCAACTTCTCTTGTTTGTACTAAATACAAAAGTAGAACTGATTTTAGGATTACCTACACCAAAAAGTATTCGCTAATCAAATACAATTCCTGTTTTCTAGGGTAGTCTTACTGATATATATATATATATATATATATATATAACATAAGTTCAAATCCATTAAAAAAATCAATAAAAAAGACTGTGTAAAAAATGTAAAGGTACATTTTTTTAGGACTAGAAAAAATGTAAAGATACTTACCTCCAACAAAATATCAAAAGTAGGAAGCTAGTGTTGGAAAGCTCTAAAAACATCATGAAATGATTAAAAATGATGTGTATGCTGACAACAAAGCCAACTCCATTAATACATTAGTTGCTCCCACATGTAGGAGCAACATCATGCCACTACCACGTTAAAAAGTTTCACTGCAAGGGCAAAAGCAATTTTCATCAGTATGATAACAGGATGACTAAAATTTTAGGGGAAATTACACCTCAAATTAAACTACTTTAACAAAATTCTACTAAATGACATCTAGCAATACATACGGTACAATATACGTTTTTAACCATTGTAGAAAAAGCAATAGTAAGAAACATCAAACTATATAATTCTATTTTTCTTTCTACCTATAATATAATTCCATATACCTAAAGAAAAATCCTTACATTTCGAAACATGATCAAGCTTCCCATATATAAAAGCCCAGTCAGATGTTGAAATAAATTTTGCATGCAAATAAGATTGATGCATTTTCATGTCATGCAAAGAAAATATTTCTAAGTTGACTGTTCTGCTTTATACTTGTAGGCTCTTGGGAAGAAAAGAAAAAAAAACACATAGTTGAATTCTGCAAGGAAGGTCTTGTTTAACTAGCTAATCTATCATTTTTCTTCCTTGGTAATGTGAATTGAGCTTCAAAACTCATTCTATTGATACTTATATTGACTCTAAAGAAATTTCTTAATTGACATGATCTAAAATCGTAATAACATACTTCTGAGATTTGATCCCTTCAATAGAAAGCAATGGCACATAAAGATTTGTCGTAACTTTCATAAAAAAGGTTTCCATGAATGACTACTTACCATTTTAAGGCATTTGATCATTCTCATAAAACATCATTTAATATCTAGTAGGCCTTTGAGTATTGAGTGAGCAATCATTATATCCCTTTAACATCTTTAGATATTTAGATATATAGAATAAAACTAATCAATATATATAATCAGCTCTGCAAAATGTAGTGGAATGTATATAACCATCTCATAGAACTCCTTTTAATAGTTTAAAAGGTTATCCATTTATAAAATTATCAACTACCCATGCTAAAGTAATAATACCAAAGTAAACATAATATATCATGAAATACTTGTTATTACTGTTAATAGTACCACCCTTTTGAACTAACAGAAACACTGCTTCAACGACTTTAGGACTATAAAATTTGATTATTTACAAAATATGGAAAGAAAGTTAACAAATAAAAAATACATAGCTTCCTTTCCTCCGCTTATTTCCGGATTCACGGGACTGTATTTTAACGGTTTCCTAGAGAAGAAAGGGCGTTCCTTATTGAAAAATAAATTGAAGACCTGCTTGATATTAAGGGAGCCGTACTAATGTTTTTCTTCATAGTTAGCTATTCTACGCATTTTTACAATGAAGAGTTTAGGAATGAAGTAAAGATATTATGAGAATCAGATTAGAAAATACGAAGTAGAAATGCTCTTTTAATTGAATAACATACTGCCAAGATGAAGTAAACTAAAATGGAAATCAAAGTTATCATAAGATGAAGTCGCAATAGTTCGAAAATAGGGCATTTGGAAATGAAACATAGAGTTTACAAGGATCGAGATAGAAAGCAGTTGTTTGAATTGAAGAGCATACTGCTTGTCTAGATCAAATTAAAATGGAAAATAAATTTATTGAAAGATACATTCGCAAATGCAGGGAGAAACAATAGAAAACGGAAGCTAAATGCGAGAAATGTTCTCATAATCGAAGAGATTTAAAATATTTATGGAAATGAAATGCCAAATTAAATGTATGATGACAAAGATGAAAAAATGGAAACTCGTCAAAACTATGAGAGTTCTTTTCCCAAAGACATAGTAATAAAGAAAAAGGGTAACATATTCATTTCAGTGTATAATACAATAGACATAAAAGTAAAACTTAGGTGAAAGGAGAGAGCTAGATATTTTGCCATCTTTGTCTAGTTCACTGTCATTTATGAGTGTGAAATAATGAAAATCTTCGACTCTGCTTTATATGTACTTGATCTGCTGCCTTAAACAGGAGTTGAAGAATTTCAAATATTATCATGCTTAATTAGTATTTCAATTAACCTAGAATATCTATTTTCAATTAGTTGCATAAAAAAAGGAGTTTGTTATTGACACTTCAATTTATGTTAAGGGAGGACCAAATTTTAAGGATACTCCACTTTTTTAAATTGTTAAGGGAGGGCAATGTAGTTGACTATTTTTTTTTACTTCTTACGCTTTTACCCTTATTTGTAAAAACTTACTCAACGTAAAATCATCAGTCCCTTAAATCAAAAAACCTTAAATCGTTCAATTGCAAATAACGTAAGGGTAAAGTCGAATAAAAAATAGTGAGAACGAAGAAGACATCACTATCTAAAAGTTTCGATTTTGGAGTAATCAATTGAATCGACTCATTAAATTTTGTGGAATTACTTGATGCAATTTTTTTTATTTCGGTACGGGATGTCGTGATAACGATTTTAGTTCGGTCAAGGGGGTTTGATTCCCCACAGCTAATGGTGTTGATTAACCATTAAAAAATAGACTAATGAGCATAAGAGTAAACTAAGCCTAAATGGGTAATAATGTAAAATTACATTTATTTGTTAAGGGGCCTCATTGGTACTCTCCTTAACAAATTTTTTAAAATAAAAAATTAGCCCCCTAACAGTATTTGGGGTGTCAATTACAATCTCCAAAAAAAATACTTTGGGAATGCCTTCGGTAAAATTCATAGTATCGGCTTCCATTTTAATAGCTAAGTGGCCAGGTTTTATATCATGTTTGGGTACTTTTATTCATTCAAACAAAGTAAAACGAAATTTGAATATGTATGAAGACCCCTAAAACTTTGAATATGTACGAAGACACCGTAAACTATGTAGTTCATATAAAATATTGTAAATTAGATAAGGCATTGTGTAGTTTTGACAAACATTGGTCAAAAGCCTTCCCAAAGTCCTACTAACTAATAAATATTTAAACTTATCTTATAAGCATTGAAATACTTATTATGGGTATTTCTTGTAAAGAAAAAAGGGTCGAGGTAAACAAAGCGAGATGTAGTAAACATGAAAAACAAATACTGCTGTAAATTTAATTTTAACTTAAACCGACTAATTTTCAGAAGGGAAAAAGGTATCATTTCAAGATAACAATTACGATATCCATTTTGAAATGGTGCCCTGAGAGTAACTAACTAATATTGACATGGGCATGAACAATATTTTATGAGTTGTGATCACTCGTAACTATGAAAACTTATTTATGACAACATCTTGGGTAGCATATCAGTTGCAACTGATGCATGGAACAAAATCATCAGCAGATAAATACAATGTTGTGTTTACAATATATCCCTCTAATGCAATTTTTAAATCACGGTACTACAATGTGTATTTTGAATTACAAAACATTTACAATTACATAAATATTCCTAGAATCATTTAACACTGATTCTCGTGTTTACTTGCAAATTGCAGTTGTTTTCAATACCGCCGCATAAACTCAAAAAAAAAGGTAATGACCTAAAAATACTTCAATCAATCTCAAAGTAAATGTTTGTACTCCAGATGTTGGCTTCCAATTGAAGAACATTGCCTCAAGAATACCACTACAAGAAACATACGAATTTCCGATGGTTGTCAACCGTCGGCGGCCGTCGAAATCGATCGGCAGCGGTCGGAAATCCCTGTAGCAATCTAAGGCATCGAGAAACAGGGTTTCTGACGGCTCTCGACACAACAAGTCGTTCTTGTTTCCTACGGCTTGAGTCACCTGGTGGAACGATCCAGAATTTTTAACCAATTTAAAATTGGAATTTTTATTACTTAATTTGAATTTGAATTTGATATAAATATATATGGTTAAGAGTATTTTGATAAGTTATATGATAGATTTTACTTGAATTATAAATGAGAATGATTATTAATGAGCTTGGATTTATTGATACTGTTTGTCGTTTGATCGGATTTGTCAAACCATAACACGAATTAGTAGCGTTAGAATTAAGTGTTGCCTTTAGTTTTCATAACATTTAAAAGAAAGTGCTACCAAAAGTTCCTTTTTCTTCTTAAGACAAGTGTTAAGACACATGTCTTTATGCATGCTCCCTTTCATGCATGATTGCCACTTGCCCCCTTATGTGTCTTTACCTCCTTACTCCTCCTTTCCTATATAAGGAGGCTCTTTCTCCATTTTTTTACCATTCCATTTCCATTTCTTCCTTTCCACCTTCTTCTTAAAGTTTATAGCCATGGTTTCCATGGCATAAGTCTTCCTCTTTTCCACCACCACCTTGCCAAAGTTCGTCATTCTTCTCCTCCTTTTATAATATAAAGAGAGATTATTGTATACTATATTATATATATTGGTGAAGAAGACGTTGCGCTGAAATACTGTCCGACGGTTCGCTTAGCTAGGCTCGCCTACCATGAAGATTTGGAAAGCTATTAGGTGAGAACTCTTTAACCACGGTTTATATATTTAATTAGTAGCTAGACTAATTTAAATATAGTGATGAATTATTATTGGTTAATGATGATTGATATTTGTTGTGATGGATGATGGATGCGAAGTTTAGAACACACACTATTAAGCGTTAGTGTTATAACGCTTGTGCACAATTATGATTTATTGAATCATGTTGATGATGGTTGCTATGGATGTTTAAATGGTTGTTGATGTTGTTTTGCACACACTATGACACAACAATTATCGTATCACATTGGTGGTGATCGACAAATCTCCTTCATAATTAAAAGCAATATCATTATTGAAATTAAAGGTTAATAATTGGAAAAGACCATATGTATGAATTCATATATATTGTTAAAGTCCTTTAAATGAATAAATAAATACCGGAACATTCTAGGATGACAGCGAAGATAGAGTCTAGGCTTGGGTATGGAAATAAAGTTTCCTGCTCTCCCTGGCTATCCCTAACTGATCCGACGAATGGGAAGGTTAATTTGAAGTTATTTGAATTTAGAAATGAATTGGAATTTATGAAAGTTGAATTTTAGATCCAAAATAATTTGGAAAGTAAACTTAAATGATTTTAAAAGGGTTATATAAGGAAATAATGGTTTTCTAAGATATTTTGAAGTGTCATAGACCAATGGTTATTATGGTCAAAATAGAGCATGTCGCATAACGGCAATTTACGTATTTTAGATGCAAACTTTAAATGCTTATAACTTTTGCAATCTAAATCGGATTTCCATAAAATGAAAAACGTTTGATTTCCATTAACAAGAACTTTCAAATGAGTGAAAGCAGATTTTAAATTCGAGTTATAATTTTCAAGTTATGCTTAAAACCATTTTGGAAAAGGTCGCTATAAGAGAAGTTATCGACCATAACCATAAACAGCCATTTTTTAATGTTTTTAAAAATATGGAAAAAATGGTAAAATCATTATAAATTATGTAATAAATGTTTTGAATTGTAATGTTTAAGTTTTGACTAAGAAAAGCGATGTTTTGATCGAAGTAATTAAGATAACTGTTTTGTAACGCTTTTGTAATACCTTTGAAACGCTATTGTAACGCTTTCTTCGAAAACAATCTATTTTGATGTTTTTAACTTGCAAACTATTTTCCGAACGATAAGTAATGATTTTGTGGAATGTTTTCAAAGGTCTAAAAGTATTGGAAATATTTTATGGAATTTAATTTGATATTAATACGGGTTTTCAATTTTAAATAATTGGATATGGTTGGAGATAAATCTTCGGATGTTTGATATTAATCCGGTAGATGATGATTCTTACTATTTGAGGAATTATAAAGGTAGTTCACTATTATTCCTCTTATAGTGTGAGTTGGATATTGAGATTAATATTAAGTATAAGTTGATGGTATTTCTATCCAGATCTAATGTCAAAGAGTTGAATAAATCTTTCCTAAGTTGACTGGGATAAGTTGGATAGAAATAATCTTCAAATATTTGATATGAAATTCTGTGGTGTAAATGTATACTATTTGAGGAATTTGGAAGATATTATTATATTGTTATTCCACTTATAGTATTCGTTGATTATGAGAATTGATATCGAATATAAGTAGATACAATTTCTGTGTAACTTATGTTCAATATCGATTGATTTGGGTTTTGTCGTGAATCATATCTTCAATAATATCATTCTTGAAACCCAATGAGATTGAGTTATGGAAATTCATATCGTAATTTGGGGATTTAACCAAATTTTTGATTTTAGGAAATTAAAAATAAGGAATTGGGAAGGAAGAATAATCTTTTAGTTAAGATTACAGAATTGAATGTTGGGAAACCGATTTAATTGGAAACAATGGTTGAAATGTAGGGTAAGGACTTTCAAAGGAAACTGGGCTTTTGATATCAATTAATTAAGGCTTTGAGGCTAAATTATCTTTGATTTGAGGGATGTGTTTTTAAAGAGAAAGGTTAAATATTGATTTTGTTATTTGAGAATGAAGAAGTTTAATTTAACAAAATTCAAGACGGAAGGAGATTGGTAGAAAGCATGTGTGTTCTGTAATTGTGTATTTAAATTGCATTTATTATTTGGAAAGACCGGGATCAGATGTATGTCCGAAAACCATTCCAAGTGATAATACGATGTTATGGAGCAATTGAAGATATTGAAGACGCAATTGAAGACTAGGACCCTTCATGTCGTAAGGGTGACTTGTTGAATGTCTCGAATGGCTGGCTCCCATTCGCAGATGGATTTTATATATCAGTTAAGTAGCAAGAAGCCCGAACGTATGTGAAGGAATTCTGGATTGTTGTTCCATTCAGACCCAGAACAGACATGTATGGATTGTGTGTCTGACATTGTAATTGACTGCGTAGCACTGATCTTTATTAATATATATCTGTTTGGTGGCGGAGAATTTATTCTCTTGCTTAACACCCTTCTCTAAGACGTATGAGCTTAGAGGTTATATATTGATGGAAATCAGTGATGCGTAGTGAATGGACAATGTGGCATGCTTAAGTTATGTGATGAGCTCTGGATGATCAAAACATGACTTATTTAAGTGTAGCTTTGTGTATATCGTGACCTGGACGAACCTCACACCCCGGATTGATGGTAAACTGGTGGTCAGATTTTTATGTTCGTTTCGTATGTTCGGTGCACCAGGATGTGATGATGAAAGGGTACTGCGAAGTCCCCAGTCTGGGACGCTATTTGTTGGGTACTCTGATTCATGTATGGTGGGTTAGTATAATGGAGTCGGAGTCTGGACGTTATCCACGAGTACTGGGATGATGTGCGCAAGAAAGTTTGTGAGCCCACGAATGATCTTTCGTACCAGGAACCATCATGTTCGAAACCCAATCCCTACTACGAGCCCATACGGTTTTCGATTGTATAGCCTGTTGGTTACTGGCAGGATTGTCAGTATAATGGGATGGGGCATTATGCTAGCTAGGATTAATACATTTATTTGCGAAAAGGTTTTTCACACTATATATAGTAGTAAAAGAGGATTTTCACGTATGAAGGCATTTTTGGTTATCATAAGGCAAAACTCACCCATTTGGTGTGCGCTTGCATTGTGTGATGTGGGACGAGCTTATGATAGCTTCATTTTTTCAAAAAATTATTGCAGATTTCTATGCACTGGTATTCACATGGAGTAAACCCGTTCCGCATTAGCGGCGTGGTCCGGTGAATTACCTAACTTTAAAATAAACACTAAAAATAACTATTTTGAGTTCTCACACCAGTCCCATGACTGACCTGGAGTTTATTGTTCCCACACCTAAACTTTGGGTGTCCAAAATTTTTACACGGGCAGCCTAGTAGTTTGGTTCGTAGATTTAGTCTTGGAGTTGGTTGGAGCAGGATTCTGGTTTAACTGGAGCTATTATGTTTGGTGCATTCGCATTCTTCCGCTGAGTTTAGTATCTTTTCCGCTGTGTAATCGATGTATTCTGATGTACCTCTTGTAACTCTGATGTAATATTATTTTAATGATAATGGAAAAGTTGTTTTTATTTTGTGCAAATGTGTAAGTGCCCCTAACAATCCGTCTTTATGAACGGTTTAAGTTGGTTTAATTACCGGTGAAAACCGAGCAAAAAGCCGGGTCGTTGCACCTGGTGTCGGTTTCCGATGGCTATCGATAGCCGTCAGAAACCGTTACGTACACGGTACCAATAAGCCAGCCTAAGCTGTCGGAAACCGTTGCTTATTCATGTACCTGAAAAACGTCGGAAGCCATCGAAAAACCTGCATTTTTTTAAATTTCTGCTGCTATTTAGCCTTCCAGCACACACTCATCTCAAATCATCATACCAAACCATCAGTTTAAAAGCCCAACACTGAAAAATTCTTCCAAAACACGACATATCAACCAAAAAAACATGAAAAACCAAAAAACAATATAAATACGTACAAAATACATCAAGTCTACCATCACATCAACACAAAATACATAAAGTCTACCACATCAACCATACCAAAACATGTCTATCGTCATAATACATACAAAATGTCAAACCAAAGTCATACACCAATACCTTAGTCATTGCAACCCAGTCATATTTACATGCCCCAAGCAAAAAAATATACCTATCCATCCATCACTGATTGTCTTCTCCTGCATCGTCATCTTCTGCAGATCTGACTAATGAGGGGAAGTGCCCGTACTGTTGTGCAAACTCCGCTAAGTGACGATCTAGAAGCTGAGTCGTCTCAATGGCTTGACGACGATTCTGGTCCTCAAGTTGTGCCACCCTAGCTCTCAACTCCTCGATCTCTGCGGCATCTATGACAGCTCTAGTCTGTCTGCTCTGTGCCTACTACCTGGTGGACTGTAACAATTAGTTAAAAATCTTTTAATCATGTACGGTTATATTAATAACCTGTAACTCTTAAAAGTTATTTTATTTCTAAGCTGAAAATTAAATTAAGGTAAAAATCCTTTACCACTTGATTTCCGAATCCATGACATCTATTTCGCGTCGTTGGATCCATCACTGACTGAAAGATGATCTCCTCCTCATCGGTCATGAGCTGCTCATGTCCAGTCTCAGCTAGACGCTTCTGACGTTGCTCCATAAACTTCTCCTGCAAGACCAAATAAGAATGTATCTAAAATTAATATCATGATATATTATTTTATTATAATTTAACAATTACTACAAATATTTCTACATATAATGAAATCTTACGTGACTCTTCCTGGATTTGTCGTCATGCCATATGTATGTGATGTTCCTGTCTTCATCGACATGCTCGATGGAATGCATACAGGTGAACACGTCCATATATGAGACTAGACCCTGCCACTCAGCCTCCTGAATTTGATTATTACACGCAATTATTACATTTTCAAAATTATATAGCATACTAATTTTTATATAAGTCGCATTTAAAAAATTTACGAACTCCTGCCGATACTACTGAAATGACTTCGATCCTCCTTGATGCGTGACTGGATTTTTATTTCAATTTGCAGTGTTTCTTTCTAACTCCCCCTGTACATTCAAAATTTGATGCATTACTTATCCAACAAATATTTTTTATATTTTAAAAAAATTTAGTACACTAACCTTCGCTTCATCACTATCCCAATACATCAGAAATCCTTCCTAAACGGTTGCTCCCATCCATGGAGGTTTTTCATGCTTTTCTTCATTATTGATATGCCATCTTTGTAATTTTTCTTCATTTTCTGCATCCAGTACGTCTGAGCCAGCTATAAATCATGCGTCTGTATATTCACCTCAGCCTGTATTTAATGTTAAACAACCATTACTAGTAGAACATGTATAGTATATTAGTGATAAAAAGAAATCAAAATGCAAAAAATATACAAGAAAAATACGTACTAGCACATCCTGCTAAATGACCTCCTATATGTGAGGTGGGTTCAGATCCCACTTGGGCCAACATCCCAACATCTGAGCCCTATATGCTGCTCGGGAAACATCCAAAATAACCTTCGAAGGTTGAAGATCGAAAACCCTGCGTTAAATATGACATACATAAGTGTATAGCAAAAAATAATTAACATGCTAAGTAAAGTTTAATTTTTACCCTGTACTCGTAGGGACCAAGGAGACGATTGGACACTTAGAGGGTTGCGATCTAGAACCCTCGCCTGAAGAATTCCCTCTAGATGGCATACCTTTCACATACAAATCATTTAAAAAGATAACAATAACATCATATTCAAATTAATTTTACAACTACCTTACACAAACGATATAAGCTGCTAAATAAACGACATAAAACATAATGAAATTGTTTATACCTATATTTGATTAGGTCTCATATTCCAAGGAGTATCATATTACATTGCAGATTTAAGATAAATTAATAGGAAAAACTGCATATGACATAAAAGATGTAAAAAATGATCATAATATTCAAAAATTTAACAGAGTTACATGAATTGCAAAATATACGTTGTATACTCCATAATTACATTACAACTAGAAAGATAATACTCATCATCTACATCAGTCATCATCTTCTTCTGATTCAGACTTAGACTCAGATTCTATAATATCTTCCTCCGCACTCTTGAATGCTTCAACCAAAACATTTGTCTCATCGACTAAAGGTCCAAAATCTGCATTATCGTCTTGAATTATTATTTCATTGTTCTGTTCGAATTCTGCCTGATAGGCTCCTTCGTCTGGAATATTCTTTCCATCGAACATAAATCTGGCCTTTGTTTTAAAAACTGCCGACCAATCTGCTTTATCTCTTTTTAAAGACGGGTAAGGAGCGTAATAAACTTGAAATGCTTGTTTGGCTAGTACAAAAGGATCATACTTGTAATAGTGCGATGTATGTTTTATTTCAATCATATTATAATCCTTATGCACATTAATCCCAGATCTCGAAACAGTGCTAAACCAATTGCATTTAAATAGAAACACCTCCTCCGCGGGTCGTGAGAAATATGCCAGTTGCAAAATTTGTGTTAAAACGCCATAAAAATCATTAATGTGATTTTCATGATCGTCACTACCTTTAACAAATGCACCTGTATTGTTCGTTAATTTTTTAGCATCGTATTCTTTGGTGTTAAATTTACATCCATTAACAAAGTATATTGGATATGTCATGACCAATATTTTTGGTGCCATTGCAAGATGTTTCAACCCTTCATCAACAACACAATTTTTGGGTTCATAAACGTAATTTGTAAAGCAAGCAGAAAATTCTTTACTGATATCCCCGTTTGGATGTTCACGTTCATAAACGCTGTAAATATAAATAAAATTTTGCATTAGATCATAGACATGCAAAAATATAGAAATGAATAAAACACTAATTGATATTTCAGATTACCTAACAAATGGTGCAACTTCAACACAATTTAGAAGAATATAAGTGTATGCTACATGAAGATCTTTATTGTCTAGCTATACGTCCACACATTTCCCAGAAGGTCGACCATGTTGTCTAAAAATAGACAACACTGTTTCAGTCGATTCTTGTTCGTCTCCTTCATCGTTTCGAGGAACACTTTCAAATGATATATTCACATGATCACTGAAATAATGAGAGAAATAGAACGAAGCTTCTTCTTCGATGTAAGATTTACATATCGAATCTTCAAATCGTGCTTTTTGTCTCACTTTTCTCTTCAAATGATTCAGATATGTATGTAAAATTAATTTACATTATTTCATATTTTAAGGGAAATTAAATTAATAGGTAACATGTTTATTTTTACCTCTCAAATGGATACATCCATCCATATTTGACGGGACCTCGAAGTCGTTCTTCAATTGGAAGGTAAACAGGTAAATGCTCCATTACATTAAAAAAATCTGGCAGAAATATTTTCTCCAATTTTCAAATCAATATTGAAATATCTACTTCAAATTTACGTAAGCGTTCCACTTTTAAAGTAGTCGAACAAAGCTCTTTGTTAAACAAACTAAGCTCCGTTACTACCTTCCAAACTTCTAATGGCAGTAACTCTTTGAACATAACTGGAAATAAATGCTCCATCATAATGTGACAATCGTGACTTTTCATTCCGCCCAATTTACCGTTTTTGAAGTCAACACATCTACGAAGGTTTGATGAAATCCCATCAGGAAATCTCAACCCTTCAACCCATTTTAACACAACTTTAACCAAATTATTATCTAATCATAACATGCTTTGGTTTTTTTTACTGTCATCTGGTTTCATACGAAGCTCCGGACGTTTGCATAATTTTTCTATATCGCGCCTTGATTTTAGATCATCTTTAGTTTTCCCTTTAACATTAAAAACTGTGTTATAGACATTATCAAATACATTTTTCTCATTGTGCGTGACATCAATATTATGACGAAGCAGAAGATGTTTCCAGTATGGCAACTCCCAAAAAATAGACTGTTTGCACCAATTATGATAAATCGATTTGCCTTCAATTTCTGTTTGAACTGCAGTTTCATGTATCTTTGGATAATCTTTAACCATTTCATATATTTCTTCACTAGACCATATCATTGGAGGTTGTTTGGTTTCCACTCGATTAGCCAAAAAAATTTCTTGTCTACTCCAACAGAATTATTTACATGGATAAAACATCGATGACAGTCAAACCATGAAATTTTCTTACCATGCGGTAAGGTAAACGCTCGTGTCTCTTCCATGCAATATGGACATGATAAACGACCAGGAGTACTCCATCCTGAAAGCATTGCATAGGCAGGAAAATCACTTATAGTCCACAACAAAGAAGCAAACATACGAAAAATTTTCTTCTTCGAAACATCATATGTTTCTAATCCTTCATTCCACAATGTTCTTAATTCTTCAATTAGCAGTTGTAAATAAATATCAATTCCATGTGCCTGATCACCGGGGCCAGGAACAACAACAGTAAGTAACATATATTGCGTTTTCATACACATCCATGAAGGTAAATTATAAGGTGTGATGATAATGGGCCATGATGAATATTTAGAACCAAATTGAGAAAATGGTGAAAAACCATCCGTACATAATCCTAGTCTGACATTACGACTCTCCGCTACAAAATTGGGATAAGTTTTATCGAAATGCTTCCATGCTTCCCCATCGACCGGATGGGTCCACGTACCTTCTTCCTCTGATCTCACCTTATGCCATCTCACATGAGATGCAGTTACAGAAGATGCATATAATCTTTGAGGCCTTGGAGTAATGGGTAAATAATGCATACGTTTGTATGGAACTTCCTTTCTCTTCTTCTTTCTTGGTTTATATCTTTCTTGATTACATATTTTACAATTTCTAAGGTTTACGTCATCTTTCCAAAACAACATGCATCCTTTTAAACATGTATCTATTTTCTGATAAGGTAAACCATATGCTGACATACGTTTTTTTAACTTCGTAGTGATTTTCACACATTAAATTATCCGGCGGCATGTGCCTTTTTGTAGCTTGTACAATAGCTGTAAACTAAGCTTTAGTGATGTTGTATTTTGACTTCATCGCAATGTATTCTGCGATTACCGATAGCTGAGTGCCCTATTACAACCATTCCAAATAGGTTTCTTAGCATTATCCAACAAATCATAATTTTTCTTAGCTTCAATATTCGGCTCTTCATCATTTCCATCATCGTCGTCAACTGCAACCATAGGAAACATTGATCGTGCTGCATCTTCGACCATATTTTCAATACGGGTCATACTAACATTTTCATCAACATCACTTTCTACCTCAGTCTCTACTAGGAGTATTTGATACAACTTCTCCATGACGATCCCAAAAATAATACTCGGGTACAAATCTGTTTTTGTACAAATGGACTTTCACAACATCGGACAACAAATATTTCAAATGTCTACACTTGCTACACAGACAACGAATTTTAGGATCGCTTCCATTATTACTTGAAGCGAATTCAACAAAGACATTTATACCATTATAAGAATCTTCTTTTATTGAACCTCTCTGTCCTCTTTTTTGGTACATCCAACTCCTCCGATCAACAAAATAATCAATCAATTTTCCTATTTGAGAAATTTAGTCACAAGTTTAAAAATTAATATTTATTTTCAAGAATACAAATTCAAAAAACTTGTTTTTATGGTCATAAAACGCACATATATATAACAGTTGAAAGCAAATAACATTTTCATTAAGTTAAAAAAATTCTAATCTGGCACTTTTTTTTAATGCAACTCTTTTACATGGTCAGGCATCCTACTTTCCATTATAAACACAGTAAACATTTACAATTGTATACTACTTCGTTTCAAATGATTCAGCAAAATTTTGGCAGCATTTTCCTTTTGTTTCCTGCATTTTACACATGTAAGCAGGAAACAAAAGGAAAAATTAAACCGAAATTTTGTGAATCTTTTGAAACAAAGTAGTATACAAAATGCAGATGCTTACTGCATTTATAACTTGTCCAATACAAGGACAAATCCAACAAATATTGTACCAGATGAATATAAATGGTTGTTTTTTAATTTGACAAAAATAACTATTTATTTAATGATCATGTACAACACTCGTCAGACGGGGCCGAATACACTCTAGGGATATTAGTCAATTAGATGTGCACATTTTACTATAAAAATACAGTACTACAACACAAAAATATTTTATTTTATCACATCTGCTTGACATTTCAATCAACTGAAAGCCAATTTACTATTAGCGTCATTTCAATAGACTCAACTAACATTTAGACACTTGCTTTTTTGTGCTTAGTCAAAATTTGCACGATGTACTATTCCTAGTTCTTCCAATCATTTTTTCGTATGTCAACTGACACATACAAGAATGACAAGCGCACAACGGTGCACATGTACACAAATATCCTAAATTATACAATGGCAAAAACCAAGTTAAATGGGAACATATTCACAAATACCCAAACATTGCACATAACATTTTCAGTTTCATAATATCACATGAAATATGCACATAATAGGATGCTATTGCTCACTGCTATGCTATTGGTACCAATTACCATCAATAATTAGCCTGAATTTTTGATTTAGGACATAAACAGGTTTAGGAATTTTTTTTGACTTTTAAGTAAATAAAGAGACTAATGGTTAGAGATGAAGCCGAGGAGGATTATACGTGAAGAAATCGAAGATTGGGGGTGAAAATTTCGATTTTGGGGATGGGTAGGGTTTACTTTCATGTTGGAATGTTTGGGGGATCTGATAAAAAATGAGGAAGAAAGGCTTACAGGCAAATGGATATCGCGTTTATATTCGACAGTTTCCGACGGTCGCCGACGGCCCGTCGAAAGCCATAGGAAACCATCGCCCTTTCCTGTCGAAGTTTGCAATGTTTCTTGTAGTGTACAAATCTGGCACACATGATTTTATATTCTATATTAGCTTCACTATCAGCTAGTTCAGATAAAACTATCTATTTTTCCCGAAATAACGCAAAATTGTGAAAAGTGGATCAGAATGAATGGGGCAATAGTTGTACGAATTAAAAAAAACATTATGCAGAAGGTTACCACCAACATCAGATGTCAGTAATGCATCCTGATGTAAGCTCGCATCAAATGCAAAGTTTAAGAAAAGCTACCATCACCAGAGCTAATTAAGGTGTGCTTACGATAAGTGGTAACGGTGTGTTTTAAAGGGTATTAAAATGGGGTATTAAAATAGGGTAGAAGGTCAAAACGGAGCATGCGTTTGCGGCATCAAACAAAGCTTTTAAACGGGACAATTAAACGAAGTAATTAAAACGAAAAATGGGGCAACTAAGGAGAAAAACAAATAATTAATGGTTAAATAGGTTTAAAAAGAGCAAAAAAATTAATGGTCGGCATCGTCTATGTGAGTTTTTTGCTCAGTCAAGAAACATGGGTAAATTATCCACTGTAATTTTGGATGCGTCCGACACGTTCAAAACACAACTTGAGCAAATTTGTTGTCCGAACACTATATTAATAGTATTTGTTACCCAGGCTTCCCTATTTAATTTCAGTTCAACCTTATATCGTCACGACACTGTGCGCTTTGTTTCCCTCAAATTTACTCTTTGTTGTTTTCACAAATATTCAACTTTGAGGAGGTAATATTTCCAACAGAATTTTTTCGTTGATTACCATCCTCAATCCCCGGTTCCGGCTTTATGCATGGCCCACTAAATTTGAATATTTATATTCATTTTATTTTTATGCCATATTGCATCATGTTTCTTTAAATCATAGTTTTTATTAGCAAACATTGGAACACGTAGAGGAGATGTTTTCCTCAGTTTGTATTTAGGATCTCTTGTTTGTTCTCATTTATGAAATTGAGCTAAAAAAGGTGCCCTTCACCATTACTTAATGTGGGGTTTCAGTAAGGGTATTAAATGTTATATACATTATTATGGACGAAAGTAAATACATAAAATATTTTTAGATAGGTTGTTCTTTCCTAGCATATAAAACTTTTCAAAAGCTTTATATGTTTGCAAGTATTTGTAATATCAATTACAATCATGAGAGTTTCTTCTTACGTCTAATATGTGGATCGAGCAAAATAGTTTATGGTGTACATTCAGAGTCAGTTGCAAGCACTACTAAGAAAGAATCGATCCAATGAGCCAGAAGATTTTGTGACTATGCAAAATTTGACATTCAAACCGTGTATAGTAGTTTCTAAAACAGGCAACAACATTCCAAAAATTAGCATAAGTTGTACAACCAAATTTCAACTTGTATGACGCATAATGGACTGGACAACGCGGTGGTTGAAATAAAATTATGACAGCCGTTTAAAATAAAAGAGACAAAAATTTAAACAGAAATAGAGAAAGATAATGAAAATGACTTACTCAGGCACATGAATTTGTTATCTTGTAGTGCTCATTCCTATCACAGTCGCCAAACTTTACTTCATTTTCGAATGATTTTTTTTTTTCAATTGGAGTGCTACGTCAAGGCAGGAAATCATCAGACTGAGCAGAAATGATTAACTGCAACCAAATTACAACATAGATGTAACCACATAGCACAAAGTTTTTTTTAACACCTGCAAATTCATTACTTTTTAGCTAAAACCTGCATCGGTCGGGGAAGGTTGGGTAAATCATTGTTTCTGATAAATTAAATGCATAAAAGGGAGGAATTAAAAAACGAAAACATAAAAATACTAAGTCAGTAGAAGATGACATTATTTCAAGCACTTTATGAATGAAATTTTGTGAATGAAAAGATGAAAAAAACCAAAACCAAAACCAAAACATGACCATTTATATGTACAAAATCATTGCCATATTAAAAGGAAAATAAGATCCGACTAACCCAAACCAACTAAAAAATGCATATCAACCCAGCGCTATTTATATGAACTACACAGTTATCATAAAAAGAGAACAAAATACAGAATATATGGATGTAACTTCTGGAACTTTAGATAGTTGGTATTGTCTGACCAAAGTGTTGAATAGGATTAATTACGACATGTACAAATAAATCAATCGGAGAACGATAGCATAAGAAAGTAAAATAGAGAAATGACATGTAAGCTAGGTTTTCACCACAAATTGAAGAATTTGGCCATCGCTTGCCTAAAATGAAAACATACCCGATGTTTAAAAGTTATAGATTCAAAAAAATAGTAACTATAAATATAGGACTTCACCTTAGATAGGAGAATTCGATCGACTGAGAAACGTTGATACGTCGGCAGTCCCAAGCATGTAATCATCGATTAGGGTTGTGGGTTATTATTGGAAAGGGATGGACCTAAGCTATAGCTGAAAAAAAGGAAAGATGTGGAAGGCGAAAGAAGTTCCTTCTCCATTTTCGGCCAAAATTCAGATCTATCGAGAAAGAAGACTTCAACTAATATTCTAAAGTAGGAAGAAGGAATGTTTTGTGGTAGAATGAGAACACAGGAAGGGAAAAAGCATTAAAAGGTGCAATTAGAAATTACACGATTAGGAACCAAGAAGGGGAAGGACGAGAATTAACAAAACAATTTTTCAGAGAGACGGTTCGGTTTTTTTGTCGAAGTGGATGCGTTCATAGCTCTAGAAGCATGGCCCACTAATTATAATATAGTATAGATGAGAAAGTTTATTTAGACCACTACAACAAAAACACCATATTACAACTTTAATTTTACAACGGTGGTAAAAGCACCGTTGTAATAAATGTTTTTTACAACTTTTTTCCAGAAAAGTTGTAATAAACTTATCTTTAACAACTGTGTTATTTCGACAGTTGTAATAAAAGCCTATCACAACTTTTATTTTTTGACTGTTGTAATATATGACTATATTTTAATATAATTAACAACTAATAATTAATATTTAATACATTTATATTGATTATTTATAATTAATAACTAATAATTACTATTAATAATCAATTAGGAAGTAATAATCAATAATCAATCCGTAATATTTAATACTTAGCAATTAAGAAGAATAATTAAAAAAAAATATTTAATATTATACATAATTACTATTAAATAGTTAATAATTAAAATATAATAATTAATGCTAATCATGAATAATCAATGATTGCTATTAAAAATTAAGAAGAAGAGATTAATAACTAAGATTATATTTAATAATTAATTTATATTAACGGATGATTAATAAGAAATCTTTAATAATTGTTCCATGGTTTAAATTGTGGAAAAATATACATGTCGATTTGTATATTATTTGTGTGTTTAATTTGTAAGTAAAGATTCATGTTTAGTATTGGGTTAAATATAGCATGAAAATTAGTTAAAGTGTTGTGGGAAAATGGGCTTAACTATTATAACAGGCTAATACAAAAGCTAGGGGTAGAATTGGAATTAGCAAGGAATTAAAAACCCTAGCCTTATGGAATTAACCCAGTAAAAAGATAGAGAGGCCGTAGTTTCCAGATTCATGTTCTCCTCGTTCAAAATAAAAAGAAACAAAATAATGGCCGAACCCTAGGAAATGGAAAGTTGGGGCAAATCGAATTCAGATCGTCTCGCCAGCTCCAACGACTCGTAGCAAATGGGATTCATGGTTCGTGGGGAGATCTACAGCGGATTCAGAGGGATTAGCGGATCTCGAAGCCCAAAACCGAGGATCTGGAGAGGATAACGTTGAGAAAACCCTCGGTGAGTGTATTCCTCTTTTATTTGGCAATAAGACCTTGATAGGCAGCCGTATACATATATGTTTTTCTGTGGTTCTAGTAAATGCAAGTACACCTTTCTGTTGTGTGATTATTTGAGTTGACTTGGCTGATTTTGTGAGTGATGCTGTATTGATCTGACTGGTGTGTTGTAAATACAGTATCGAATGTTTATCACCAATTGTTTGTTGGTTCGTATGTAAGAAAATGTTAAATAAAAATCTGTTAGGAAAATGTTCAGACTGTTAATTCTTATGTTCCAGTCTTGACTAAGCAAGTGAATAGTGTATGATCAACTATTTTATATGACCAAACATACAAATTGGAAAGGAGTAATTTTGATTTTATCGGTCTATTGAATCCACGTATGTATATGTGTGGCAATATATAAATAAGAGAAACATCATGTTCAAATAGATTGTAGCACGATTTTGGCAATTAATGTAGGATTTTCCATCTGTTTCTCAAAATTTTAGTACTTCATGTAATCAAAAAATTATGCAAGAAAATAAAATTAGAATTAAAAAGAAAATGCGTCTTTTGGATAATTAATTTACAATGAAAGAAAAGAAAATATGTAAATTAGCTTCTTTATCTTTCTTACTACGTTATTATCTATTATTTGAAAATAGTGATACAAGGTGGTGTACATGGTATTGGAGAGGCTTTACATAACGTCAATTGGTAAAACATAATTGTCACAGGCGTTTGAATTGTCGTTAACTATTAGTAAAACGAGTTTTCGAGAACTAGTTCAAATACTCAATCTTCATCCTCCTTGTCCCGTTATTCTAATTTTAATATTAACCATCCATAAAAGTTGATGATTCCTACCCTAATTAATCAATTTTTTGTTTTTCATTCCTGTCTCCATGTATATATTCTTCCAGACACTGATGCAACTCTTGTGTATTTTCTTGCAGACATTATATATAGTTTACTACTATGATCGATACCTCCTTTTCTTTTTCTTTTTCTTTTTTCTGTGTTATAATACAGCCATTATAATAGATAAGTCTTTTAGTTTTTAGCTTCCCAAACAAAGTTTTATATAACGTACCTGCATTGCCAATATCAACTTTCGTCAAGCCAAGATTATCCCGAATTATCGGAATCATGGGAGCTGCGGCTAACGTGGATACGAAACAAGTGAAGAATGATGCCCAGGAAAGATGGAAAGTTCTCATATGAGGATTGGCAAATGAGAAGAGTTTTAGTTCTTTTGCTCTATGTTCAGAATCAACTGGAAGAGCAAACTTGGATGTATCATCCATGGCAATATCCTTTGCTTCTTCAGACTCCATTCTACCCATTTTTTTACTTGGTTTTGTTTCTAGTGGGTAGAAGAATTGAAAGAGATCCGAATGAAGAAATATATCAGGTTTGAATCTCTATTTGTAGTAGCCTAGAAGTTGACATTCCCTGTTATTTTAACATAAAATATATATATATATATGGTTAGTTGATATGTTAGTTGATTCATACGATTGATAAAATACATTTAAGTTGATATATAGTTTAAGAACCTGCCATGAACATACATGTCTATTTGAAGTTATATATATTTGTATTAAAAACACTTCTTTTACTATGACGCTATTAGATAGTTTGATATAAATGTGTTGTGTTTGATGAACACCTCTCTTACCATGTTTATTTAGTTGGTTTAATTTATATACGGAAATTGCATGGTGGAAATATGTCCTTCTACATCATTGCCTCAACAGTTTGGTATATATGCATATTATATTGGGAATACATAATCTAATATATATATATATATATATTGTTTAAGTAATTTAATACATAGGTATATTTTGGAAATGAATATATTTGATATATATGCTATGAGAAAATTTCAAATTATAACAAAAATGTTGATCCTGTAGGAAGAGGATTCAGAGGAACTGGATTTTGGAGAACCTTTAGCCCAGAAATGAGATAACCTACAATTGGTATGTGTCTGTAGTAGTGCTATTGGTATGGTTTTGAATTCCAGTTCCATCTCAACTTGTTTGAAAGTAAAAGCAGAATTAATCACATCAAATGATTCATTATTTTCAAACAAGTTGAGAATGAGCGGTGTACTCAAAGTCTGTAATTGGTATGTGGCTGCATTTAGGTCCAGCGATGCAAAAATAGGGACTACATGTTGTCGTTTCGATGCCAGTCCGGATCTAAGCAAAAAGCATTCAACGCCGAAGTTTATGCTTGCGTCATAAGTCTGATGAATGACTGAGTACATTTCACTGGGACCGAGCTTCAGTGGTGACCATGTAGCAAGGCTTCTATGTCTTTTGAGTTCAGACCGCATCAAGCTCTGTAATATCTGAAACTTATTATTTGTAATGCACGAAATGTTGTCTAAAACTTATTGTTTGTAATACTGAATATTTGAGTATTTTAATAAATTAGTTTGCAAATAACTGTAATATCTGATTTTCTTATGGAGTATTGCTATGTTTAGTGTATTGTTCTTTTCAGTTGCAAAAGATGTATATTTTTTTAAAACCCAAATGTCAATCACAACGGTGCATAACAGTTGTAGTAGATATTATTACAACGGTGCATAACTGTTGTAATAAAGTTTATTACAACGGTGTAAAAAAGTTGTAAAATATACCTATTACAACGATGTTGCAACGGTGGAAACAATTTGTAAAAGATTTTAGTCTATTACAACTTCTTAATACACGACGGTTATCCCGCCGTTGTAAAATGTATATTACAACGGTGTTCCACCGTTGTAATATGGTCATTTTGTTGTAGCGGACGTAAAACGGTGACATAAAATTAAACACAAAAATCCGAACCATTAGATTTTCCCTTGAATTTCACTCACCATAAAAAGACAAATGAATCCAATGGTTCACTATTTATGTCTCTAACCTTGTGTTTAATTTTGTGTCCCAGTATATATATATATATATATATATATATATATATATATATATAGTGTTCCAGGGAACCTCTGTTTTACAGGATCCCTATCCTGCTGTGAGCTACACCAATCTTACTCCAACAAGATTTTAAAAAATGTTCAATCCACATACATATTACCGTCTATCCAAAATTTGAGCTTGTTCCGACACTCGTACCATTTTCAAAATCTTAGCTCAATTATTTAGCTTTTAGACATTTATTCGAACCGTTAAATTTAATCATCAAATATATTATTCTATGAATGGTGGAACATGCTCAAATTTTTGGTAGATAATAATATATATGTGGACTGAACATCTAGAATGTTGGATTTAGATTACTGTACCTCATGGTGTTTGAGATGCAGATTAAGGATCCTAAGGCAAATTAAACACTAATTGTTGGGGGGTGGAGGGGAGTAAATAGCGTTTAATGTAATTTATTAATTTCTTGAAATCTTTTTGGATTAAACAAAAGAGTATGCAGATCACAGATATTGAGAAACACAAAATCAATCACAGAATGTAGAAAGTAATAGTAAAAGCAATAAAAATAAAGTACACACCGGGATTTTATACTGGTTCGGGACACCCCTACATCCAGTCCCACACAATGCTGGCTTGATGCGGATTTTTTATTCAACAATATCCAATTACAATCCTTGATTCAGGGCTACAAGGGCACACCCTAACGGATTCCAAGTACAGTGAGACTTAGTTGATTTTCGAACCACAACTTTACACCCAATCGATTTCCAGGACAAAATCGCACTCAGTCACTTTAAACGGGATAACACCACACCCTTCTCTTATCAGTTTTTGTAATATTGACTCTATACGACTTGATCTTGAGATCTTTGATTACAAACAGCCTATAACTCTTGAGAAGCACTTGAATTCAAAAAGATTTTGTTTTATAATTGAAAAAAAAGTAAAGATAATCTGATTTCTATTGAAGTCGGCAGAGTATAAGCGTAGAAAATCAAGAAATAAAGCATTACAATGGTAGGATGTTAAGAGAGGAAGAAGAAGATGATTAGTTATTAAAAAAATCGAATTCTGGAAGGTATTTATATGTTTTCAATAGTCACAATGTTTCTGAAAGGATTTGAATTCAAAAGACACCTCTTTTTAAAATAAAATAAAAATCACCTTAATGGCTAGTATGTCGACATACCATTTTTCATATGTCGACATATGCTAGTGCAAAATTAGAAACTAAATTTTAAAACAACGTAAATAATGTTTAAATAAATTGTGGTGAATCTAGAGTTAAAACAAACTATATTCCTTACTTCATTAAATCCTTCTGAAACTATTGACCCCCTTACTCTAATCCCTATTTTATAGTTCTTCCCCTTTGTCATCAACAAAAACTATATATACCTAACTAGGCTATAATACCCTCCTTAAAACTAAGAAATAGTTCTAAGACTAATAAGATTCTAATACCTAGTATCTGGTCTAAGAAATAGTTCTATGCATTAAGTAAAATAAGACTAAAAATTAAGACTAATAATCAAGTCAAAGTCAAAGCAATCCAATACAAAATTTCTATACAAACAAGCATATAATTAATCCAAAAAAATTTAAATCTTAATTAAACCATAAATTCAAATTCAAATTTTAAATTAGTCAAACAACACCATTGTTAATTATATTTCTTATTATGTTTAGATTATTCCAATTAAATCAACAGTCTAAACCAAATCAAACAATATATATCAATTCAAACATTTCTTGAAACTTCAACTAATCCTAGAAATTATAATGCTCCCCCTTAATCTAATACTAGAAAAACTATATGAAAATAATGAAATGTGGAAAAGATGAGTATAGTTATATTATTCAATACCTACATATGTATAAGTATATTTTAAACCTATCAACACACATATCAAGTCCAACCACGTCAACAAGTCAAACAAATCAATTAAATTAATTAAGCCAAAACAAGTCAATCAAATCAATCAAGCCAAACAAGTCAATCAAATCAATTAAGCCTAACAAGTTAATCAAGTCAATCAAGCCAAACAAGTTAATCATGTCAAAGTAAATATGTTATGTGTTTAATCAATAATCCTATATATTTATGGTTAGACAAAAACTCCCCATACAGTATACTTGTTATATGTGGAGTTAAAAGTTAATATGTATGCAGTATGTTGGTTATAATGCAGTATTAAATGTGTGTCATATGCAAAGCAATATCTGATGATATATTGAATGAACTGCAACTTGTGATGTGAATAATTTTAATTTGACATGCATTGTATTTTATAATAATGAGGTATGATATGAAATAAGATGTGTAATGATATTATGACAATAATATATAATTGAAATAAAATAGAAACAAGGTTGTTGTCATCAAAACCATTATCATCAACATCTTATTCCTTAACACACGGTAGAGTACGGGTGCTAAAAGGGTGCCCTGGAATGCTCTTGTATACACACACTGTAAGAACCCGTAACTTCCCTGTGAAGGAAAGAGCGGATACTTTGAGGACAAGACAGATCGGAACACAAATGGAATAACATTTCATTGTTAATTACAACAATTCATCAGAATACAAGAATATACAGAGTATGAATAGATAATATACATCATAAAATACCAGAGATTACAATTTATTACATAGCAACAGAAAATAATACAAAACACAACTGAAAGAGATAAACGGATACAGAGCTTTTCGGATATCGTTCTAGCTGTAAATCAGGATCCTGTGAATATAAATCTGCAAAACCAAAACTACTAGCTGCCCGTGCAAAATAAGGGCACCCAGAGTTTAGGTTAAAACAATAAACTCCAGGTCAGTCATGTGACTGGTGTGAGAACTAAAACAGTTAATAACCTTTATTTTAAAGTTAGGTAAATCAAGGGACCACGCCGTATAACACGGAACGGGTTTTCTTCCAAGAATACCAGTGCATAAAACAACAGCGCAATGCTAAATAAAGAAAAATGAAGCTATTATAAGACCCAGGTCCCATCACACAATGCAACGCAAGCCGGAGGATAGGGTTTTTACCTTATAATAGCCAAAGAATGCTTGATACGTTTAAAACAGATTATTTTGATGGTACTATAAGTGTATAGTGTCAAAAACAATTTCAATCATAAGTATCAATCATAGGCGGCATAAGTGCCCCATACCACTATGTCGCCATATTAGGCTCTACAATAAAAACCGCAAAGTCACGTATTGGAAATTGGATTTCCCTCTGTGAACCGAGGCAAGGGATCGTCCTCACCGGCTTCGAGACTCTCTAGCCCGAGCCTCAGGGTCAGAGCGCATCGACCCTTGGATCGTCAGGGCCGGTCCATCGATGTGGATTAAACTTAATCCCGAACACTACGTTTCCCCGCCCTTTGGGGCGTAAATGAGCCAAATGACTCCATCGGCTCCACACAGTCACCGATATACCCGAGGCGCCTCGCAACAGAAACAACCACACAGGTGAAAAGTATATAAATGTTAGCCACTTTAAGCACTGACACCACCCTAGCTAGAAGGAAACACATGTCCTCCCTAAGGTCCTCTCCCGTTTCTGGTTCACAACCGGGGTGTGAGGCTCGCGAATCAACGCTACACAAAGCTATGCCACACAGGCCGTGCTTTGATCATCAACCACAAGACTTTGCTTTTCAACAAAAGCCTTGATCATTTGCCACTTAGGCATGCCACACAGGCAATTCACACCATGCGACTGATGTCTATCGATATACAACCTCTGATCCCGTACGTCTCAGAGAAGGGTGAAGTAAGGGAATGAATTCCCCTTCACCAGGCAGATGTATATTTAATAGAGATCAATCAACATAGAGCAAAACCCAATGTCAGACACACAGTCCATACAAGTCCGTTCTGGGTCTGAACGAAACCGGAGGCACCTAGTACCTCGCATATCTATCGATCTCCAAGTACGTCTGGACGATCATCAACTGATTCCCTCCTCTTGGGTGTACAACCCAATCAAGATCATCAGTAATCACCAAAACAATGTGAAGACCTCCGGTCTTCGACCACCGTCTTCATCCTCGACACCACGTCGAATCAGTTATTCAGAATGGGATAAACCCAGTCTTTCTGAATAACTTGCGTATATAATAAACAAGTGTTACACAGACACAACATATGCCTCATTCCAATTCAGAATATTCTTTTATTCAAATATTCTTATACTTTGGGAAAGGTTCCCATTAATTTTATCAAAGATAAATTCTTTGAATTTACTCTTTAATCTTCTTTTGAATATCAATTAAAACTAGTCGGGATTAGCGAACCACACCGAAGTAATCATTTATTTTAATTTCCCAACCCCAACCTATTCATCCCATGAAGTAAAACTGGTAATACTTCATATCTAACACCACGGTGTTATTGGTAAATTCAATTACCATTTCACGTTCAAATCTAATTAAAGATTTGACTATCGCCTGGAGCAAAACTGGTGATACTCCATTCTCGATTATTTCAATCTAATTAAAGATTCATTAAAACTCCACTTGGTTTTAATCTTCCCAAAAATCAATATTAATGATTGTTTAACATGGGAAATCACATCCTGTCTTTTACTGGGTCAAAGAACCAATGTCACTTAAAACACGGTTCACGATAAACCCAAAATCACATTCCTATTCAATTCTAATTAAATATTATTTAATTGGTACACTTCATTAAATCTAAATAAAAGATTTAATCTTTTTCTCAACTGGGTTTAAGAACGGTATTATTAAAGATACCATTCACAACAAACCCAAATCACATTTGATATTAAATACAAGGCTCTGAATAGAAAATATATCGACTTATATTCAATATCAAATTCTACGACCAACAAATATCGTATTGAAAATAACGATATAAATATATCTTTCAAATTTCCATAACAATATCTATATAATCACGAAATCCAACATCGAAATATTCCAAAGACAATTTCGATTCAAATCCATTCAAATTCAATTATTGGAAATTCTGGTTATTTTCAAAACCATTTCAAATCCAATTTATTTATTTTAACAATAAATGGAATTATAATTCTAGTTCAAAACTAGTTCATTTCGATAAAAATCTATTTTTATCTTTTCAAATATGGAAATTTTCATACCAGTTCTTCACAAATCATTTCTTATGATTTTACACCAATTATTACTATTTTTAATAATTTTATCAAGGCCCGTACAATCGATTTCCATCAACGGCTATCGAACTGCACTTGCACCGACCTTTTCCAAATTTGATTTGGACATAGTTCCAAATCCAACCATTAGATTTCTAATTTCTAATATTCGTTAGAAAGCGCTTTTCGATACGAACCCAACGGTTCCGGTTTTAGGAGAATCCGACGGTCGGATCTCCCCCAACGTCAATTCGAAGTCAATGGTCGAAATTCGTGAACTGCCGCAGCGCGGCGCGTTCTATTCAGGCCATTATATTATATATATAATATATATTTTGTCGATTTCAATTCAAAACGAATTTTATAAATCGTTTTAACTTCGTTTTCAAAATGATTTCAACTTCATATTCAATTTCAAATCAAAATTGAATATTCCATATCATCGATATATAAATGATAATATTTTCAAAATATTATATTTTGAAATCACTTCTTTTTCTATAATCATTATAAAAACGAATATAATCAATATAAATATCGTTCACGTCAAAATGACGCATATCTAACCAACACGGCTTTATATATTTCAATAAATTCGTTATTCTATTCAACAAATGAATATTTATTTTCAATTCAACACATGAATTTATTTTTATTCAACACATGAATATATATATTTTATTTCAACACATGAATATATATTTTATAATATTCCTTCTTTTTCAAATTGGAATGAGGCCTAATCAATTACCATATAATGTTAATTATATGGATTTTCTACAACACATGTATATAACAGCAATGATAAATCATCAACCATCATCCAGAGTGCACCACACAACTGCATAAGCATTAAATATAAACAATTAACGCTTACACAGTCTGTCGACCAATCAATCGACATACAACTAAATAATTGGGATTAATGTACGCCAAATATCATCCCAATACCCGTGTGGGGTTTCAAATCAACGAACACATATTTTTATTTGTGCAGTTGGGCGATGTGTAAAATTTATCGTCCCAATCAATATCAGTCAAATCAGTGTATATAAACAAATCTCCGATTTGTTTATTACTATTTATTTTATATACACGTTAAAAATTATATTTTTAACTATAAAATATTTTCCACTATAAAATATTTTATTTTATTTCACATCACGCAATCAAATTTCATAACACAGCAATCAAACAAACAAGTCATCGATGGTCTGTGGACGACGGGTGTCGGGTGCTGCTAAGCACCGTCTGCATCCTAGTATATATTTCAAACTAGAAATTAAAATAAAGTTGAGGAGTTCTCACCAAGAGCTAAACCAAACGCCACGACTCTTCATATGTAGAATCTTCGTCGTGCTCGCCTTTTGTCACTTCATTGTCTGTATTCACTACATATATAAAAATCATATATTTTTATCTCACTTTCAAGATGATAAAATTAGCACCTTTAACATGATGTTTTCATTATAAAGATTATATTTTTATAACGCTACCTTCTATATAAAAATTATATTTTTATATCTCTACTTCTTATATAAAGATCGAATTTTTATTATCTATATAATACAAAAATCATATTTTTATTCTTCACATCATATAAAAAAATCGAATTTTTTATAATTTCAACTTCATATTATAAATCGTATTTTTAAAGCGAAGTTATCTAAATAAAAATCATAATTTTATTTTCCTACCATCCATATAAAAATCACATTTTTATTATTGTACCGTTTGTATAAAAATCACATCTTTATATGTTTTCCATACGAATAAAAATCGAATCTTTATAGTGCTACCTTCTATATAAAAATCGAATTTTTACTTTCACTAATCTGTATTTTTCTTCTAGCATTTCATATAAAGATTCAAACTTTTCTAAACTAACAATCACAACTTTCTTTATAAAAGATCACACTTTGCTATATTAAAAATCCAACCTTTTTAGCATTAAAAATCAAACTTTTATCATTTTTAAAATCAAATCCTTCATTTAAAAATAATATAAAAACCCTATTTTTCCTAATAAACTAATTACTTACTTTCCATATATATAAAAAAATAAACAACAAAGGAAAAGGAAAAGCAAAAATTAAAAATAAATAAAAATAAAAGAGGGCTTACAGTAAACGGGGAGGAGGGAGGGGGTCGAAGGGGCGCGCTGAGGTGGCGCAGGCGGAGGGCGAGGCCGGTAGGGGGTCACGGTGGTCTGTCTCTGGCGGTGGTGGGTTAGGCTCTCGGTTCTTGGGGTTTGGTTGGCGTCGGTCCTTGGAAGAGGGTAGGGGGAAGCTCGACATCGATAGAGGAGGGGGGGGGGGAAGAAGGCGGCGGCGAAGCTACTGGGAGGGGCGCGGCAGACCTCCGGCGAAGTGGCGAGGGGTGGAACTGGAGGCGCGATCGATTTTTAGTTTAGGTTTTTTTTCCTTTTTGTTCTCTAAAATCGAAATGAACCGGGGGGGGGGGGGGGGGGGATGTAAAGGAGATGGAAAAAAGATAGGGGGAGTTTATGAAAATTTATATTATTTTAAAATTTGAAAAAGCAACTTTTTATTTCAGACTCGAAATTGAACCCACCGACTGTCGTCTAAAGCTAATTACCCCCATTCCGAACAAAATGGGATATGTATCGTAGGCTGATTCGATCGTTTCGATCAGTTTTCGTCAAAATCAAAATATAAATTTATATATTGAATTTGAACGCGCATTTCAATTTACCGGGGCCACACACGGACTCTAAAAATTCCCGAAAAATATTTCCTAGCTTCGTATTGACGATACGGTCCTAACAAAACTAATTTCTTCGAATTCTGAGACCGTTTGAAAAATGGCCATTTTCTGGTCGATCGAAATTGACTGAAACTGTTAAAACACGTTTTCCTTTGCCACGCTCACATATTTTTCAAAAATTATGAATTTTGAAACCTAGCAATAACTTGACATCCCAGATCCAACAAAAGTGGTTTCGTCGAAAACCGAGGTCATTTGCAAAATTTCCATTTTTAAGGGCCAGAATTCCATAGCGATTATTCTGAAATTTCATCTGGGCGTAACATTTGATTCCCGATATGAAATTTCGATTTTTCGGATTCGTTGGAAAGATATTCTCAATTAGATTCTAATATTTTTGGTTTTGCTAAAATCCGGTTTATTTTGTACCCGGTACATTCATTTGAACTTTGAAATCGAATTTTCAAACTACCGCGCCATTTTCAATTCCTTTTACAATTATAAATAATTATTTATATTCTAACGACGATTCAAATAAATATTTTCGTTATAATTCTATTCAAAATAAATTTCTCGTCATTATTATTTAAAATAATACATTTTAAATATTCAAAATTCATCAAAATTGCCAAAATAAAAATTTTAAATTGGCTTAGATTTCCGGGTTATTACACACACACACACACGAGCATAACGGCACGTGCTTTACCCGTGAATTGTTGTTCCTCAAATATTGTGTATTTTAGATATGCAAGGAAAATGATTTGTACTACTGCTGCATGATTAATGAATGACACTCTAAAAAAATAGTAAACAATATAAACAAATTCATCCTATTCATTTTCTCAGAAATAATACACGACTTTAAACATATTCTCGCTCCCACCCTACACAAATAACTCATTGATCCAAGTTACCTGATAGTCGAAATTGTTAAAAATTTGTTCTTTACTTAAAGCAAAGTATCCGCTGGAAGCAAAACAGGGTAAAACAACACCAAAAACCAAAAATAAAAAAACATGTTGATTTGCATAAATAAGTCCAAAGAATAGAGACACATTTTATTATCGTCAGTGTCCAATTTTGTGTTTGTTAACGATATTTTGCGTCGATACTGAAAATAGGGATAAGGATGGAGATCTAAGGAATCCAAGAGGTTGTTCAATTTGCACAAGCTTAAGTTAGTTCACCGTTTCCTAGATTTCAAGGTTTTGAGCCTGCAGATTAGTTACTCTTCCTTCAAAAATGTGAGTATCACGCTTACCGACTCAAAGACCAACAGTTACCTTAGGATAAGGGTACCCTAAGCTCAACGCAAGCTTGAAAGCTAAACGGGTAAGGAAGGGTACTTCGGTAATTTGTACTTAGGCATGAAATATTATCGAATGCTTATGGAGCTTGATTGGAGACTAACGATAAGAAAATACATGAGATTTGTGACAAGTATTGATTTCTCTCTTTAATGATCATTTGCATGAGTACATAAGTGATTACAAGCGAAATCCCTAAATTGATTTACAAATTAGGGTTTGAGCTCTCAAAAAGAATACAAGATTGTGGAACGAGGAAAATTCCTTCAAAATGAGACCCTTGGGGTCTTATTTATAGAAAAATTGGGCCCCCTTTCGGTTGCGGTAAGCGGAAGCCTGGTTTTGAGTGCTTTCGGCTTTGGCAGCTGTCATTGAGTGGTGGTATCGACCCGCTTTTTCTTTCGGGGTGCTGGTCTTGATCTTTAATGGCTTGTAACTTTGGTGCCGCCTCTGTATAATGTACCGATACCACGCAAATTGGCATGGATAGCTTTCTTTCCTGCTTTCGATTTTGATGATATGCGTATGTTCCAATAGCAAGTCCTAAGCTTTGCCCTACTTTAGTGGCTTTTTGGTAGCTTTATACTTCCTCACTTATGACTTTGGCATCTTCCTTGGTATTAGTATCGAAACTAAGCTTGTTAGTGTGGATGATCCTTCTTGATGACTTTGAAGCTGCCTTTTGATAGCGGTATCGATATCAGGTATGTTGGTATCAGTTGTCCTTTGCTCTAACCTCCACTAGTCTTGTGCTTTCCTTTTGTAATTTTGAGCGTCGATATCGAACATTATGTCTCTAGAGTTAGAATCATGTTGATTGTTTTTGGTGCCAGTGTCATAACCGCCTTTGATTTATTGTCGTTTGTTGGCTCCGGCACTGTCTTGCCACTATCCTTCCTGTATTGATACCAAGCTTCCGTTGCCATGTTGGTACTAGTAGCATTTATCTGAATTTCCTCCTTTTTGATTTTTGGTATTGACTCCATATTTTGTCCTTGCCGGCGATGCCGTCACTAAATTGTATACTCGTTGGGACTGGTGTCGATGTCACGCCCTTTGTTGCCACTCCTATGTATCAGCATCAAGCTATTCTGTTCCTCTGTGTTGATGCCAATATCATTCAAATTCTTGTTTCTGTACTGAACTTCTTCTTCTACCTTTCTAGCTTTCGAAGTTGGCTTGACTTTCCTAAGTTCTTCTTCTTCCAATATTAGTTTTATCCCGATACCCCTTCACCCTTGTTTGGTTTCGGTATCGAAATCTGGTAGTAACATTTTCCCCCTTAGTGAAGGGATATTTTTGACTTTCAAGTCAATGGTCTGCGCTCTTTATCCGTCCTATCTCGAAAGTACATAATTTTTCAGCCTTTTGGTCTTTTGTGATTGCTTTGAATTGTCGACTTGTACTTGCATGCAAGGCTCGACTACGAGTGTAATAAGGGCATCCGTTGACAAAAGGATCACCTTAAGATGATCATCTCATGACTATTAAGAACGAATCAAATCAGATGGTTCTATTTCTCAATCTTTCTGACTTGTGCTCCTACAGAACCCAGGTGCTTGCGACTGAAAAAGTTAGTCATTAACAACCACTAATGAAGGATTCCTCGAAAAGTTAAGGATTAGTAATTCGTATTAGAAATCGAATGGATTCGGTCTTATACATACGCGAGGAAGGTAATCAAAAAAGAAAGAAGATGAGTTCTTTCTTTTATCACTAAGGATCCATGCGAGATGAAAGTCTCATGCATGGTTTTGAATGAGAGAAGGAAATGAGGAATCCTCTTTTCGACTCTGATATGTTATGTTTCTTTTCCTCAGGTCGCTGCGAATGATTGTGCTTTGTCCTCAACCTAATGACAAATGCCTCACCAGACACCAAATTAATTCAGATTGAGGTAAAAAACTTATTTTATGTAGTTTTCATATTTTTCTATTGTTCTGGTCTTCTTTTATATTAGTCTGTCTTGAGTGATTTTAATATTATTTTTATTTAAAACATGAGTTTCATGTTGCTTTGGTTCAACATCTATTTCAGGCTATGTGTTTCTTTGGCTGGGTTCATATTTATTTAATGCAGTAACATACAATTATTAGGTTCTTTATCGTTCATATCACCTCAATATATTTCCATACAAAAGTAATTTAATGCGATATTGGATTTAGAATAACTAACTAATTGAATAATATTAGGAAATCTGTTTTGGTATTGAAATTGATGTTTCTATTACATAATTTTACCAAATGAAAATTCTAAAGCATAAAAGCTAATTAACTATTTAATTTATTAATTTTGATTGATTGATGAGGTATCTACGTTGCTCAATCAATCGATTTCTCCTATCTGAGGTGAAATCCTAGATTTACAGTTAATGTTTTCTTCTTCTGAATTTACAGCTTCCAATCATCGAGTAAGTTTTAATTTTGGTTGAGGATGGCCAGATGCACCAATTTGAGGAGAAAACCTGGATTAAATGCCTTTTCTTTGTTTTTATTTCTTAACTTATCATTCTAAGATTGATTTATTTATACATATCATAATTATTCCTATCCAAAACTTCAGTTCGACAACACCAGCAACCTAAACTTTAAGAAGTTAGGTTCGTATATTTTGTATTTTATTATATTTTTATGGTAATTTGTTACATATGAATTAATTATTATATAAGCCAAACAAATAATCATTACAAAAATGTTTCCTAGAAACCACGATGATCACCCTTCAGTTTTATAGACCAAAATGATTCTTGTGTTCATGTTTCTTTTCCTCAGGCCCCTGCGAATGATTGTGCTTTTGCCCTCCACTTAATGACAAATGCCTCACAAGACACCAAATTCATTCAGATGGAGGCAGAAAACTTATTTATGTTGTAGTATTCATATTTTACTATGGTTTTGTTCTTCTTTTCTATTAATCTATCTTGAGTGAATTTTAATATTATTTTTATTTAAAACATAAAGGTGGTGCCTTGCGCAGCGGTAAGGTTACCCGGCTGGTAATCTGGAGCGCGCAGGTTAGAGTCCCGGCCTCTTCACATATGTGAGGGAAAGGCTGTGCACACCAATCGACCACCCCTAGAGCCTGGAAAGCCGTGAGAACAGTACTAGGACAGGAGACTGTCTGGGAAGTCCTCTCGTGCTTGAGTACGGGAGCCTTTTGAACTGGGTATCCATGAAATTTTTATTTAAAACATGAGTTTCATGTTGCTTTGGTTCAACACCTACTTCAGATTATGTATTTCTTTGGCTGGGTTTCATATTTCTTTAATTCGATTATATACATATATTAGGTTCTTTATCGTTCATATCACCTTAATAGGTTTCCATACAAAAGTAATTTAATGCGATATTGGATGTTAGACTCACTAACTAATTGAATAGTATTAGGATATATGTTTTGGTATTAAAATTGATGTTTCTATTACATAAGTTTACCAAATGAAAATTCTAAAGCATAAAAGCTAATTAACTGTTTTATTTATTAACTTCAGTTGTTAGGAATTACTATTTTTAAAGTTCAAAGGACTAACCATTCTTTACTGTAATGCCTACATAATGTTAAATTTGGTGATACAAAATCACAAATTGATTGGAGCAAATTTGCAAATAATGGAAAGTAAATATTTTTATAATGGGAATGCATTGATTGCATTTGATGAGATGGTAGAGAAATAAATGAAGGGATTAATTTCTTCCATCTATGCTAAAGAAACGGATTGATTTACTTTCTACGTTTGCACAATTGTTGCTATGGTAATTTTCTTCCATTATATTATTACCATATGTTGGTTGGTAATGTAATTGATGACTCACATGGATTTGCACTGGCTATATATTGAGGGGTAGACTTCTTTGTAAAACCATCCTGGTATGGAGCCAATGATTCCCAATGGTGTCTCTTCTAGTTAAGCCTATTTGAGGTTATATGTAAACTCTTATTTTGTAATCTCTTGTATTCTCTCATGTGGAATAAAATCTCTCTCTTTTGGACTGGACGTACACTATCTTATGGAGGATAGCGTAATCAGTACAAATATTGTGTCTCTTTGTTTCTTTGTTATAGTTATTTACTATTTTGTTGATGTAATAGAATAATTGCTATCAGATTAGATTGATGTTCAATTGGCAAATCTGGATTCTGCTTATTGCGCTTCCACAATTGTGCAATTTTTGCATAACAGATTGGTATCGGAGCGAGGCGATTTGTTATAAATTGTGCACCAATTATTTATACAAAGGTTGGTAGATTCAGTGGTGATTATGCTATTACTATTTTGGGATAAAAGGAAGACTTTGGTGGAGGAGATTATGTTGAGAGAGAAGAACGTTCCAATCTGGGAACTTTGACGTGATATGGAGTTTACTGCGTTGAAGGGACCATTGGATATGGGAACTTTTGATCATGTTTTAGACAAATGTCTTCACGTTGATGATGCTTGAGGGATACAAGATGATCCGGAAAGGAGCTCAGGTCAAGTGATAGACGTGTGTCGAGACAGTGATCATTGAGGTTTAGACAGGGGTCTTCACGTTGATGATGCTCGAGGGATCCGGGGTGATCAAGGAAGGAGCTCAGGTCAAGTGTTAGATGGGTGTCGATGTTATTGCAAGCACTTTTAGACCATTGGTTTGTGCGTGGTGCAACTCATGGTAGTAGATGCATCTTTTGCAAGAGATGGGTGAAGTTTGTAATAACTAAGTGGCAGGAGAGAAAATTTTTATGCGTATAGAGATTTGGATTTTGGCTCTGTATTTGAATTGGCGATTGAGAGAATTATTTTTGGCCTTGGCGGTGTTGAGATTACTTTGGTGTCTGCCACCTTCTTTTTCTTTTGGATATTTGCAACATTTTGTCGGCGGGTGGGGACATAGTCTGAGCTCGTTAACATGGTGTGACGGGGGGTAGCTTTGCTGGAACCCATTAGGCAAATATTCATTTTTGGTTTCTATCTCATTGTGAGATTTAGATTGAAGGTGGAGTTTTTTTTGAAGAGTTTTATGTTGTGAAGAGAATTTGACTCAAGGTGGGGTGCTGAAGATATGTGATTTTGCATCAAGGTGGAGTGTTAAATTTGGTGATACAAAATCACAAATTGATTGGAACAAATTTGCAAATAATGGAAAGTAAATATTTTTATAATGGGAATGCATTGATTGCATTTGATGAGATGGTAGAGAAATAAATGAAGGGATTAATTTCTTCCATCTATGCTAAAGAAACGGATTGATTTACTTTCTATGTTTGCACAATTGTTGCTATGGTAATTTTACTCAATTATGTTATTGCCATATGTTGGTTGGTAATGTAATTGATGGCTCACATGTATTTGTACTGGCTATATATTTAGGGTAGACTTTAGTGTAAACCCATCCTGAATGGAGCCAGTGATCCCTAATGATGTCTCTTCTTATTAAGCCTGTTTGAGGTTTGGTTATGTAAACTTATTTTGTAATCTCTTGTAATTCTCTCATGTGGAATAAAATCTCTCTCTTTTGGACTGGACGTACACTATCTTATGGAGGATAGTGGAACCAGTATAAATATTGTGTCTCTTTGTTTCTCTGTTATAGTTATTTACTATTTGCTTGATGTAATATAATAATTGCTATCAGATTAAATTGATATTCAATTGGCAAATCTAGATCTTGCTTATTGCGCTTCCGCATTTGTGCAATTTTTGCATAACACATAAGTACATATTCTTCAAGGTAACTAGTTACAATGGGCCCAAAGACTTTTATTTGAACATAGTGTGATCAAAATGTCATTTTCTTTGATGATTTTTTTCCTTTTTGGCACTCAACACTACTTGTGTTGAGTGTATAAGTTATAGAATAATGTAATTTTATTATTAAATTGTTAATTTACAACTTGTAGTTTAATATATGCATGTTACTTGCAAACTACGGAAAATGATTTCCTTGAACTGTGATATGTCAACTATTGCATTATGTAGGTATGCACTGGTATGTCTTACTCATTTGGTTTAGACATTAAAATTACTACTTCATGTTTAGATTTAATTTGGTTAGAATAAATGTATAAACATTGTAGTTTTTTCTTTTAGTTTATAATATTTTTTCTACTTTTGTTTATTCCTATTTGATTCTATTTTCCTATTGTTTCTTAGGAGAATTTTTCAGTTACAATATTAACATGTATACATTGTAGATATTCAATGAAAAAACTTCTCATCTACTCACTTAACAATGACACATTTTTCCTACAATATCAATATTCGTCGAACTTGGGGTTTTATATCATTTGTATTTGGAGTTTGGCTTTTTCTCAAATGCATCAGTAACATGAGTCTTGATGAAGAAGTAGAAGTTGAAAGCTATGCTACACAGTTTCAATTCATAATGCTTAATTTTTGATGGTTGCCTCTTCATTAGCCTGCTATTTGATGAAAAAATGATAACAAAATCATACTTCTAAGTTTTATTATTAGCTTTAAATATAACATGTCAGGTTTCATTAATACGACACTTAAATTTTTGCCCTTTACAGCGTATCCCATGAATGGTATCTATTTCGTTCTGAAATAAAAGAAAATGATATATCTAGAATTATCTCAAGTACATCTTGCATCAAAAGATTATATTTTTATTACTATTTTCCAAAACAGGAGGAGAGGATGACAAAAGCATGACATGATAGGTATCTTTTACGGTTAATTCTATTTATACACCAACAATCTCTTAACATACATCATACAATAAAATATACTACTATACACCAAAAATTAGTTTACATACACCATATCTTTTACAAGCCTTATTTTATTCATTTTCGACCTTCTTTAAAGCTACAAACTAATATATGGATAAATAAAAAAATTATGGCATTAAAAGAAGTTCAAGTTCAGCAAAACGAACTTTAATTTTTTGAATATATGGTAAACAATTTATTGCGCTGTAAAAAAAATCAACAGAAAAGACTCTATTTCTAGATTAAATTTTTTAAAAATTGAGATTTTACTCGTAAAAGTTCTCTTAATTCAAATTTTGGGATCTATGTTCTAAACACATTAAGTTCTTCAAACATTTTTACATAGATTTGACCAAATATTATTAATTGCAATGTTTTAGCTTGATGGGTTATACTTAAAAGAGTAAAAATGCGACAAAGAAGAAGGGTAGTTTAATAATATATTATTTTATCAAAATACTGGTGTACATTAGGTAATTTTCGGTGTATGAATAGAATTTTTCATCTTTTAATTCATTTTTAAGCTTTAGAGTAACTTGATAAAAAGTAACTTGGAAAAAATGAACGAATAGATTATTTATTTGTCATTACATATTTGAGCTAACTAATGTTATTTATTTCATTTGTCCTGACTAATGACATTTACTTCATTTCGCTAATTAAGGACAAAAGTTTTAAAGAGGAAGAAAGAAAACATAAGGCAATAAATTGAAGAGTTTATGGTTTGTTGGCTTACTGCAATGACTGACTGGTGGAAAATTGGGAAGGGAAAAACTCTTATTAATTTTCTCTGAAATTTCCAAAAGGAACCAATTTTTAGAAATGTATCGATGAATTAGATCATGTTCATGATGAAAAACTCCTTTACAAAATGACATCAAAGAGGGGGGAGGTTTTTTTTTTATGTAAACGAGTATATAGGCACTACCAGGTGAGTTTGCATCTAATCATAATATGCATGCATTAATTAATTCAACCATGTGTGGACTGTTTATAAGAAACCAACATGACATGATATGAAAATTTTCAAATCAAACTCCAAATTATTTCCAAGCAAACATGTAGGTTTTCAAACATTTTATACGTAGTTTTTGAGTGTAATAAATGCTGAATATTTCCAAGCATAAACTTACTGGTTATGCAGGTTTCAAAAACTTATAGGATATATGTTATTTAATATATCATATAAATTTAAAAAAATAATAATCATTTTTTGATGAAAAAGCAAGACATTTAATTGTCAAAATATTAGTAGTAGTACTATATATACAATAGGCTAATGAAAACAAAATTAAAAAACCGTCCACTTGCATTCAATGATACATGTCTACTAACACTCAAACCACAAATGAATGCAAAGTTATTTTGAATAAATACTTCAAAATCGGATACACATAACAACACACAAAAATACTAAGTCAAACAATAACAACGTTCCTCCATAGTTATGTTAATTGAAAGATATGAAAATAAAAGTACTGCAAAGAAGCTATATTTTAGCAAAGATGGCTAGCAAGAATCAAATTTAATCAAAGTACTGCACATTTTAGGATAATATAAAAAAAGAAAAGAAAAAAGTAGGAATATTTGCAAAATAAATCACAGATTAACCTCAAAAAAGCATACAACTTGTACAAAAATGACCAACTTGTACAGCTTCCACGTCACAATACAATGTCATGCCTTTTTTATTAGCGTAGATATATTAAGAAACATGCTGGACTCCAGAAAGAATGCCATCTATTTCCTGAACCCATCAAACAAAGCAATTTCCAATCCAAGCTGTAGATTCACTCTCACCCATCAAATGACATTCATCATTCCCTAACCTCAAACGGGCATATTCACACTCGGTAATTAAAAGCAAAGCAATTTCAACATATATGCCTATAGAACAAAGTCTTGAATATCAGCTTGAGGGAGCTATCTGGACCTTCGAAGAAGCTAGTTTGCAGTGCATCCCTAAAAATTGGTCTTACAGTGATGCCTGCTTCAGAGACTTTGAAATGTAATGTAAAATCAAAATGGTAGTAAGGAAAAATAACCGGAAACATGGTAGCCTGTGCCGACGGCACGACATCAAGTTTTACTTAACGTAATGTACAATATACCATGTTGGAAATGTACGATTTTGAATAATATTTCTGCTATGTCTTACAGAATTGTTAAAGGCACTTTCTCTTCTTTCGGCAATATATATACCATTTAGATTAATATTTAGTTGTACCTCCAGAGCCACAGATTCACCATGCTTTATACAGTTACCATATAGGTACAGACTGACCATGCAATTATAATTAGATGTACCCATATACCATAAAGCCATAGACCATGGATTTGGAATACACCATGCTGATGTGTAATATTTAGTTGTACGAAAGTATTTTATTTAAAATTGTACATGATTTGTAATTCTGAGTAATATTTAACATCCCATAAACAGACGTTAGACAAAAATATTATGCATGAACTTTAAGAGGGGAGGAAATTAGAAGTAAGAAACGATAATAGTTAAAAAATACACCTAGAGCTGCGAATGAAATAGAGTACACTATATGACTTACATTATTAAACTTGCTCAGCTCTTTGGATATGTCTTCGTAGAAGTCCTCAAATTCTCCAATTCTTCAAACATGCCACAGTGAAAACATAAATATTTGAAATATTATTGATTATGGTAAATGTATGCATATAAAAATGTCAATATACTAAAATCAAACTCCTTACATTATTGAATATAGTTCACTAAATTGTGGATGATTAAACCATACGACTTGAACCTACATTTTCAAAAATCTCATACCATTAGTACAACTAAAATAATTTACAATGTTGCATTGAATCAAACACAATTGAATCGTATAACTGTTTTGTTGCAAATTATCTTACTAAATGCATCATCAAACTTTGTTATGGAAAATTCATTAGTTTTTCTTTGTAAAGTTATTGCCTAATTTGCTAGGACCTGGCGCACAAGCTGATGTTGCTACCTTGGTTTGATACAGATATTGGTAGCTGTTGCAGGCATAATTATTATCCGTTGTTATCGATAAATGATGCATTAACTCTTTTAGTTGTTACTATAATTAACATTGAGGGATGACTCAAAACTCTATACCAAACTGTATCAGTCAGTTTCATAACCCAACTCAAAAAGTCATTCAATTCAAATCAACGTAAAAGCCATTCAACCGGAAAAATACCCACATTGTATAGTCTTAATAATACTATGGTTCTTTGTTTTGCTTTGATTCCTACTTGTTTAGATTTGTTGATAGTTTAAGGATCTGTAATTTTTCTTGAAACTAGATATAACGAAAGCATTTAAGTTGCATTTGATATACTCATCAATTTGGAAATTGTTTGAGGACACTTTAATACTATTTGCCTATGAAACTCCATTGGATAGAAGTCCATTAAATTTGATTAGATTTTAGAGCTCACAAATCATTCATTCAATTGGGGAGCAAATTAAATAGATAAGAGGTGTGCATCGCAAAAAAAAGGTTAAAGGAAAAACAGTGATATTTTATGTAAAGGAAAAACATATCTTGATTATTTTCTTACATTCCATAAATAAAAGCCCATCCTTCTGGTTCAGATACAGATATGGGACATTCATAATTTGTATCCTTGGTTGTAGTACTAAATATATATAATAAGGTTGCATCACAAATTAACTACATTTACACTTTAATTTCCATGTAGTTTTTAGAAGGAAATCATATTTTATCATGGAAGTCGAATAAATTTCTTCATAATAAACATTCAAACACAAAATAATATGAGTTGATAAATCAAATTATCCCTGATGAATCACAACTTCTGTTAACACTTCTACCAAATTGCCTACTCTCTATGCTACCAACTTCAAATGAATTATCCTTCTCAATTAACTTGGACTTCAAAACTGAAATTGATAGCAGCAATTTTTAAAACAAAAAGGGAAGGAAATAAAATAGAGAAAGTCAAATAAATTTAAAGTTCATGTACCAACATTATGAATGACAAATAAACCAAATTGAAAAATATTTGGCTTCGATCCTTCCAAGTTTTTTGATTCCACAATGAATCTAGCCGTTGGGGAATGGCTAGATTCTCCATTTTGTTATATATATATATATATATATATATATATAAAAGATAAGTACAATTCCACTATTTCAAATGTTGTTTTGATCATTTGAGATCCAGCAAATTTGCATTTTTTTTGCTTGGAACTAAAAATAATTAGAAGACTCCTTCAGTTACATTGAAGCTAACATAAACTCCATGGACCTCATTCTGTCATAAACACAACTATTGTTCACTCAGCCATTGCTGACAAACAGCAAAAGTGGGAAGCAAATCAGTTTTGGTACTTGCATAATTACCAAAACTTAGTTTCTGATATGTAATTAAATATATAAAATCCATTTGAGACCCAAACCTAACAACAAACAACTATAAATCAAATCAACGTACCTACAAGGATGGAAGTCTAGCTTCGACAAAGATGAGCATGTGCAATATATGCACCAAGGGGGATGAGATAAAAATAGTTCCTGCCGAGTGAAATAGTGCTGTATGCAGAGATTTACCATTTCTTTCAGCCATGAAATGAAATGCCATGCATTATTTGGAGCAATGATGAAATGAGACAATTGAAGATCTACTTATCTATAACAACACGAAATTGAAATTTGTAAACTATTACATTTATATTAAAATTCATTTTTATATTCTCTGTTAACTCTTTGTTTGCACTCTCTGTTACAAACTGCCGGTGACCATCTCCCCTCAATGACCTGAACAAACCACTTGCATTTTCACTGCACCACAACCTGTGATCATAAGAACTCCTGATTCCTCCACCACCTTTACCGACTGCAATGCATCCCTTTTTCAGTATCAAACTATACAACCTGCACTTTATATCCCACAATTTAAAGATTGTCCTTCACAAATTTTAGCAACCACTACCTTCTGTAACTAATCACCGCGTACAGAAAACCTAAACCACCTGCAACTCGTTTCCATACCCAACCATCACCTTGAACCTGCATTTAGCTACTACACACATGCGAGCATCAACACCATCTCTGCATCACCACCTAAACTAATACCCAAGCAAACACCAGCCATCCCTTCCATTTTGCTATAATAGGATTGACTGTATTTTTATGTACAACAAAAGAAAATGGAGAAAATAAATTGGCATTGTTAACTTATGAAAAGATACGGCAAAATATTTGAAAGCCGAATTTTGAGAAAACGATTTTCAACCTCCGAAGATATAGCTACCACATATTTTTTAGAAAAGATTTTAAATGATACATGAGCATAGGAACATAAAGATCCCTCCTGGGCATAATATATTCAAGATTTGGATAGGTTGGATTAAAGACAAAACAAATAAAGGTTTTTAGATCCGCTGTTACAACCCAGCACATATGCATGATTAATTTCTTGCTACACGTCTTGTGTAATGGAAGAACATGGGTATGATCTTATTCATTGTACTTGGAAACAAATGTGGCACGTTGCTTTATTATCTGTCCATGTAAAAGAATGGTAGTGCATCAATATTTTTTACCAGGGAAAAGTATTATTGCATTCTGACCAATAACATGTAGTCATATTTTATTCTTAGTTGATAACTACACATAGTAAAAGCATAATTAGAATAGCACACCTAGCTACTCTTGTGGGGGTAACAGTGATCTAAACAACAAAATTATCATACCTTTAATGTTATATCGGATGATTTCTCAAATAATTTAATAACATGTAGCAGCATGTCAACATTATCTAAACTCATTAAATGTTGCTAAAGATCTTATTGATGTAAACATAAGATAAATTTTAGTACTAAGCAACCCAAAAGTGCTTAAAATCCAGTAGCAAATTTTTAGTAGCTTAAAAAACAATTAAGCTGAAAAATATTAAAGGTTGAACATTCTACAAACCTTCAGGTGATGAAGGAATGCAGGCGCAGTTTATTTGCTAAAACTTCATGGCTTCAAGTTATAGCATATCTGCATTAATTATAACATAATATAGTCAGCAAGGCATTTAGAGGGTAGATTGCTGATTCAAAAGCATCAAACATGCTTACAAAAACACATGTATATGCAGACTAAATGTATAAGATTGAACCTGCAGAATTAAAAAATGGTTAATG
The DNA here is from genome assembly GCA_030737875.1 of Allium sativum. NCBI lineage: Eukaryota > Viridiplantae > Streptophyta > Magnoliopsida > Asparagales > Amaryllidaceae > Allium > Allium sativum. The sequence continues at coordinate 975,986,853 of CM060920.1, forward strand.
GGGAAGATTATCGCTAACAAACTATTCTCAAAGGAACTATAAGTAAATGTTTCCTTAATGCACATTTCCCTACACTTGGAAAAGTAACCAAGAATATTGACATGAATAAGTTGGAACTATATACTGGGTTCTTATTTATCTTTTGGTTTTACTATGTGAGCTCTCAGAAATTTTATTGCTGCAAATACAAAGGCATGTTACTGGTTGCGACTGCTGCCGATGCAAATGATTCACTGTACCCGTTGGCGTTTGGGATTGTTGAGGCCGAATCAACCGATACATGGGGCTGGTTTTTTGCGTGTATACGAAAATTTAGCCATAGTGTTCAAAATCGGCGCATCACTTTCATTTTTGATAGGATGTGTTGGAAATGTTTTTATAAACATTAGGCGAATTATTAAAAATGTTGGAATAAGTGTATGAATGACTCCTATATGTGAATAGTCCCACATCATGGGACTATATGAAAGAAGCAAGTATTTATACTTGTTTCTAAGAAGTCATGTTGGGGCCTTGGGCTCCCAATACATGCTTTGTTGTGAGGAGGGAGACCATGCATCATGACCACCACACACGCGCGCGCGACCGACCGACTCGACTCAACCCGGTCGGGTTTGGGCTTTGGCTTTGTGGTGTAGACACTCATATTTTTTGGACTAGAAAACCTTGCTTTTTCAAACCGTTTGCCGACTTTTACATGAAGCATTAAACTCTTGACTCGTTATTTCAGTAGATTCGATTTTCTCTCACTGCCCAATATTTTCGTTCAGCCCTAATCCCCATCTATATATTATCTTCAGTTGTAGATGAGAATCTCAATCTGAACAACGTTTTCTTACCTCCGCCATTAAAAAAAGAGCAGTATTTTATATTCTAAAGTGCAAATCTACACGGTTTTGTTGTGCAAGCCGATCGGTTATTCTTTTCAAAGGCTGTTTTATCCTAAAGGCGACGGCGGAAGTACGAACTGGTTTGCACCACCGAGTAGATCGTCGAATCGTCTTCAAGAAAGCGACCAAGTACATGACTCAGCCATTGTTTCCCAACAATTTGAAGACGAACTGAAACAATGGCTTTGACATCAACCCTGGATGATGCTGCTCCTCCCTCTGCCTTCCAGATCCCACTCGTGACTGCTGCTCCATTCAGATTCGAAGGCTTGCATTTCAAGCGATGGCGTCAAAAGATGGAGTTCTATCTGACGATGAGAAAGGTGGCTACTGCTCTGACCACCGACAAATCGCAGTTGCTAGACAAACCTGACGGAACTGATGAAGCACAGATGGCGTCCTGGACTGAACAATCAAAGCAACTACAGATCTGGACTGAACAGGATTACTTGTGCAAAAAATTCATACTCAATGGCCTCAGCGATGATCTGTATGACTACTACAACTCGGAGGACAAGACAGCGAAGGAGATCTGGGAAGCGCTGAAGAAGAAGTATGATACAGAGAAGGCAGGGGCAAAGAAGTATGCTGTGAGCCACTATCTCAAGTACCGGATGACATATGACAGGTCAGTAGAGATGGAGCCTCATGAGCTTCAGAAAATAGTTCATGAGATCATCTCCGAAGGTATGACATTGGACGATCAGTTTCAAGTTGCTGTTATTATTGACAAATTGCCCCCAAGTTGGAAAGATTTTAAGAATGTCTTGCGGCATAAGACTAAGGAAGTTTCCTTATAGATCTTGATCACTCGCCTCCGTATGAGGAGGAGGCACGCAAACACGACCAGAAAGAGGAAGTGTTGGTTGTCTCAAACAACAAAACTAAAAAGAATAAACCTGCGGTTCTGAAACCAAATCAGAAGTCCTTTAAGAATCAGAACAGGCACAACAAACAGAATGGGAATTCACAAGGAAACCCAAAAGGACAGCAAAAACCATCCCAAAAGAATGATTCTGGACAGTTGTTTCTATGTTACAATTGTGGAAAACTAGGTCATATGGCACGAAAGTGTCGGAATATGCCAAGCTCTACACCGCAGGCGAACCTAACCGAGGAGCCTCTTACAGCTATGATTACTGAGATTCATCTTGTTGGTGGATTAGAGGGTTGGTGGGTAGACACTGGTGCTTCTCGCCATGTCTGCTATGACCATGATATGTCCACCACATACACGGCTGCTGATGATCAGAAAGTGTAGTTGGGAGATTCTCACACCACTAAGGTTGCAGGGGTTGGAAATGTGAAAATCAAGTTTACTTCTGGAAAGACTGTGATTCTGAAAGATGTTATGCATACTCCAGAGATGAGGAAGAATCTGGTTTCTGGCTTTCTCCTTAATAAGGCAGGCTTTACTCAAGTTATTGGGGCTGATTTGTATACTTTAACTTATAAGGAAACTTTTGTGGGAAAGGGTTAGGCTTGTGAGGGAATGTTTAAATTAAATGTTGAATCTAATAAAGTGACTACTTCTACTTATATGTTGTGTGATTTTAATATTTGGCACTCTAGATTATGTCATGTTAATAAATGAATAATTCATAACATGAGCACCCTAGATATGATTCCTAAAATGTCAGAATCCGAACCTGATAAATGTGAATTCTGTACACAAGCTAAAATCACAAAGAAACCTCATAAATCTATTGATAGAGTTTCTGAACCCTTAGACTTGATTCATTCTGATATATGTGAGCTTGATGGCACTTTGACTAGACATGGACATCGTTATTTTATCACTTTTATTGATGACTGCTCTGATTTCACCTATGTATATCTTATGAAAAATAAAAGTGATGCATTTGACATATTTAGAACATTCAAAACTGAAATTGAGAATCAAGCAAATAGGAAAATTAAGAGACTTCGTAGTGATAGAGGAACAGAATATGAATCTAGTTCAATTCTGGACTTCTATAAATTACATTGTATTGTGCATGAAAGAACTGCACCCTATTCACCTGAAATGAACGGCAAAACTGAAAGAAAAAATAGGACTTTTACCGAATTAGTAGTTGCCATCCTACAAAATTATGGTGCAGCAAAACATTGGTGGGGTGATATTTTATTGACTGTATGCTATGTTCTGAATAGAATCCCCAAATCTAAGAATAAAATTTCACCTTATGAATTTTTTAAGAATTATAAACCCAATGTTTCATACTTTAGAACTTGGGGGTTGTTTAGCATATGTTCGCATTCCAGATCCTAAGAGAATAAAATTGGCAAGTAGAGCATATGAATATGTATTTATAGGCTATGCTATCAATAGCAAAGCATACAAATTTTATGACTTAAATACACATAATATAATTGAATCAAATGATGCCGATTTTTATGAAACAGAATTTCCTTTTAAATTAAGGAATAGTGAGGGCACATCAAGTACGCCTATTAGAACATAACTTAATAAAAGTTCTAAAGCTGAACCTAGAATAAGTAAAGAGCAAGAACCGTAAAAGATTTTGTTCGGATTTTTGTGCTTTTACTATAGAGGAGGATCTCTTAAACCTCCAAGAGTCCTTATCTTCTTTAGATACCGATTTTTTGGTAAGAGGCTATAAATGATGAGATGGATTCTTTGGAATCCAACAAGACTTGGCATTTGGTAGATTTACCCCCTGGTTGTAAATTCGTGCTTAAAAAGAAATTAAAACCTGATGGCACTATTAATAAATATAAAGCACGACTAGTAGCTAAAGGTTTTAGACAAAAAGAAAATATAGATTTCTTCGACACTTTTTCACCCGTAACTAGAATAACATCCATTCGGTTATTAATCTCACTTGCTTCCATTCATAATTTACTAATACACCAAATGGATGTTAAAACCGCCTTTTTAAACGGTGAATTAGAAGAAGAAATTTATATGGACCAGTCTGAAGGATTTGTACTACATGGTCAAGAACATAAAGTATGCAAATTAGATAAATCATTATATGGTTTAAAACAAGCATCTAAACAATGACATGAAGAATTTGATAACTTAATCATTTCACATGGTTTTAAAGATAATGAAAGTGCCAAATGCATTTATTACAAATCTGAGAATGACATTTGCACTATTATATGCCTTTATGTAGATGACCTACTCATCTTTGGGTCAAACATTCATGTCATAAACTCAGTCAAATCCTTATTAAGTGCCAATTTTGATATGAAAGATCTAGTTGAGGTGAGTGTAATCCTTGGTATTAAAATTACTAGATCAGAAAAGGGAATTTCTTTGGATCAATCTCATTACATTGAGAAAATACTAAAGAAATACAATTACTTTGACTGTAAACCTGCATGTGCACCATATGATCCAAGTGTAAAGTTATTTAGGAACACCGGTGAAGGTGTTACACAGTATGATTATGCGAGCATCATAGACAGCCTTCGGTATGCCACTGATTGTACTAAACCCGACATTGCCTATGTCGTAGGATTATTGTGCAGGTTTACCAGTAGACCTAGTATAGAGCACTGACATGCTATTGAAAGGGTCATGAAATACCTTAAACGAACTATGAAAGGTTTCCCTGTACTTGAAGGATATTCTGATGCAGACTGAAATACCTTATTTGATGATTCTAAAGCGACCAGTGGCTATATATGTAGCATCGCTGGAGGAGCCGTTTCTTGGAAATCCAAAAAACAGACTATTTTGGCTCAATCCACTATGGAGTCTGAGATGATAGCACTAGCCACAGCTAGTGAAGAAGCAGAGTATTTGAGAAACCTGCTAGCTGAGATTCCCTTAGGCAAAAAACTAGTACCAGCTGTGTTGATACATTGCGATAGTACCGCGGCTATTGCAAAAGTTCATAACCGTTATTATAACGGTAAGAGACGGCAAATACATCGTAAGCACAACACTATTAGAGAACTACTTTCTACAGGTACCGTTAGAGTGGATTACGTACGTAGTGATGAAAATTTGGCAGATCCTTTGACGAAAGGACTGTCCAGAGAGGAAGTCCTTAATTCTTCTAAAAGAATGGGACTATTTCCCTTAGATTGTTGAGTCACGCACAATGGTTACCCGACCTAAATGACTGGAGATCCCAAGAACTAGGTTCAATAGGTAAAAACAAGTTGTGTAGTGATAGGAGTTGAACATGCTATTTAATAAACCAAGAAGCATGTATTCCTGAAGTGATTAGAGGATGAGTTGATAGAAACTCTTAGTGAGATCTATTCTCTATTTAGAGTGGAGTACCTAGACAGACTCACCTATGTGAATGTGGAAATGTGGTCATTTCCTATGGAGTTTTGGGCAAAACTTCTAGAGCGTTCACTAAACTGGGATAGACGTGCATGGCCATAAATGCACAGGCTTATTTGATTTCACTATAGAAAAGGTTGTGTGTGGTTTGATGTCAGGAATAGAGTTCAAGACTACGTGTCACTCTAGTAAAAACTGAATCTTATTCACTATACAAAGATTCAAGTCTGGTGGCACCTTTGTTTATGCACAATCTTATGTTTTTAGAAACTGCTCAAAAATATTTTTAAAAATTCAAGTGAGGGATTGTTGGAAATGTTTTTATAAACATTAGGTGAATTATTAAAAATATTGGAATAAGTGTATGAATGACTCCTATATGTGAATAGTCCCACATCATGGGACTATATGGAAGAAGCAAGTATTTATAGTTGTTTCTAAGAAGTCATGTTGGGGCCTTAGGATCCCAATACATGCTTTGTTGTGAGGAGGGAGACCATGCATCGTGACCATCACACACGCGCGCGCGACCAACTCGAGTCCACCCGGCCCGGCCCGGTCTGGTTCGGTTCGGTTCAGGCTCGGGGTTTGGGCTTTGGCTTTTTGATGTAGACACTTATATTTTTTGGACCAGAAAACCTTGCCTTTTTCAAACCGTTTTCTATGGAAAATATTTCTGAGCCGACTTTTACATGAAGCGTTAAACTCTTGACTCGTCATTTCAATAGATCCGATTTTCTCTTAATGCCCAGTATTTTCGTTCAGCCCTAATCCTCGTCTATATATTATCTTCAGTTGTAGACGAGAATCTCAATCTGAACAACGTTTTCTTACCTCCGCCATTAAAAAAAGAGCAGTTTTTTATATTCGAAAGTGCAAATCTACACTGGTTTGTTGTGCAAGCAAATCAGTTATTCTTTTCAGAGGCTGTTTTATTCTAGAGGCGGCGACGGAAGTACGAACTGGTTTGCACCACCGACCAGATCGGCGAATCGTCTTTAAGAAAGCGACCAAGTACGTGACTCAACCTTTGTTTCCCAATAGGATGAAGGGTATACCAGTTGCTTGAGAGAATTTTCGGAGATACCCGCACAAACATAGATATTGCTTCAGGCATTTAAAAACCAATTTTCAAGCTACTAGATTCAAAGATAGAAGTTTGACAGGTTTATTTTATGCAGCAGCATGTGCTTCGGAGGTGGTTGAATATCAAAAGATCCGTGACGAAATTAAACTAACTAACGTTGCGGCACATAATTGGATTAAGCGTAGTTTGGGGGGAAAGGAAGAGAACTTGGCATTGTGTTTCGATGACGGTGGTAGATTTCATGTCATGACGACAAATGCTTCTGAAAGCTTTAATGGTGTACTTGGAGGTGCACGATCATTGCCCGTCAAAGCTCTAGTTGCGCGTACGTTTTTTCGGTTAGTGGATTATTTTTGTAAACGAAGAGAGCTTGATATGCCAGTGACGACCAAGATAACCCCCAAATGGGAGTTGAAGATATGTGAAAGGGAAAATGAAGCTAGACGTTGCCGCATTGTCCGATATAATGAAGGTGAGTGGGGAGTGGTTTCACATGTTGGTAAGGAATACAAAGTATTACTCGATCAAAACACTTGTTCTTGTACGTGTAGAATTCCATTACTTCAACACCTTCCATGCGAACATGTAATGGCAGCTTGTTCTAATGTAACTAACGGTGCTAATCGAGTTTACCATGAATTTGCTTCGAAGTGGTATTCGGTGAAGAAGTACTACGCAACTTACAAACTGGAATTTCATCCTATTCCAGATAACGTTACTGGAGCGAATTCAAGGGACAAGTTTTATTGCCACCAACAGTCCATAGAACACCAGGGAGACCCAAATCAACTAGATTTAAAGGAACCATGGATGAAATGTGGGCTCCAAAAACGAATAGATGCAGTAAGTGCGGAGTGGTAGGTCATAGAAGTAGTCGATGTAATTCAGTACATTAGGATTTTGTATTGTAGTTTATGTTTGAACTATTTGTAGTACTGTTTGATTGCAATCGTTTTTATTTCTTTACTACATTACCGACAATTTGCAACGAGCTTTTAATCATCATCTTCATTCATACATTCAAGCAATAAGTAATATATACATTGACTAATACATTGTTGCAGACTACTTTAGCATTTGGATACGTTAATACATTGATACAATGATACAAGTCCTACCTACTCATTGGGATATCGTGGTAACATGGACTCTAAATCTGAGTTAAGTTGTTTCAGACGAAAAATCTCCCTTTTCAGTTGTTCGTTCTCATCTTGCATCTCCAATGCATACTCATGTCCTCTTCGGCACATTGGAGAATCAACCCACTCGCTATGGTTACGAACTCGGAAGGTGCTTGGATAAAGGAGGCTCATATTGTAGCGAGTACATTTGTAGAGCCTTCGCCTTGTACTAACGCTTCTATTTTTGTTCATAATCATGCAGCAGTCCGACCTACAGTAACAAATTTTTCTTGGTACTGCCTCGTCGATTGCTAGTGCTTGGCCTCGTTTAGTATATTTACCTCCATGCACCACAACGAAATGCATTTGGGGTGCACCCACGAGATGATTTGGGAGTTCTCATGTCAAATGTTTCCGATCGGGGTACACTTCCTTACCCGGTCGACGGTGATTTGGGGACACTTGGGCTTGTTGGGTCTCATCAACAACTGTCAGGCTGTCATATGCTCCAGACTTTAAACTTTCCCAATATTTCGACAAAGTGTCGTCTTCAGTTTCCCATTGATTCATCCTACATAGTAATGGAATAAATTTTCACTTTGAAACCAATTGTTTAACATTCATTGCGAGAGAGTAAGGGATTTCATGCAAGTACTTTTGTAAGAGCGCAATCCTGCTAAAGAGAAGGAAGCACCAACCTTTGTTTTTTAAATTTCTAAAAAGTAGAAGTAAACATGGATTTTGTTAAAGTGGTAGGAAGAAAAGGCAAATGAGGATTTTAATTTCACTTTTGTTACATTTACTTTTGCATTTAATGGTCAAAGAACAAGTACATAGTAGGCACCAACTACATTTTTTTGCTTTTTGACCAAAAACAAGGGCACCTACTGTGATTTATTCCTCCTAAAGATATTACACCTTCTTATATAGCCATACTTGTTCTCATTCTTGCAACACCTCCTTCTTCTATTACTCAGACAAAATGCCTTCTTGGCCATCCTCTTCAGACTCCGAAGAACAAGCGTATGAACAAATGAGACTTCAACAGTATGCAGACGAATTCCCCGAGCTAAACTTGTTGGGACTTCAGGATGTACCATCCAGGGAGCATGCCAATGTAGAACCACCTCACAAAGTTCAAGCACCTCAACAAGATCAAGTACCCTATGACCAACCGATCGCTCAACCACCGCACGAAATAGAGGTATATAGAGCACCTCATGAACAGATGGTTGAAACTTATCCCGTACGATGCTATTACGGTTATGCGATCGAAGTTGTTGTTCGAGCTAATGGAAACGATATAGGTCGGCGCATTCATACATGTCCAGCCTATCCAAATGGGTGCAACTACACCGAATGGGTAGACGAACCTTTAAGCTCGAGGGCAATAACTTATACAAACGAACTAGAATGCAAAATTAGACGACTCCAAAATGTTATTGAACAAATGCATTTCGACCATAACCAGTAGTTTTTACGCGTATGTTTAGTGCGCTTGTTTATTGTAAATGGTAAGAGGACTATATTAAGGTCCTCTGTAAGACATACTATTGTTCTAAAATGGTTTTGAATGAATTGTATTGTATTGAAGCGTATTGAATGAATTGCATTGAATTATTGAAGTCCAATATTGCACCCCGGGGACCAAGTAGGCTACTTTTGTTTTCTTTTCACAATTGGGCGCAATCACTGTATGCGCCTACTGGAATCAGAGAACTTGGTCCCTGGGGCGTAATCAAAGATTGCGCCCCGAGGACCAAGTACTGCAAATCTTTCCCATTGGGCGCAATCATTGTATGCGCCCAATGGAAACAGAGAATTTGGTCCCTGGGGCGTAATCAAAGATTGCGCACCAGGGACCAAGTATTGCAAATATTTCCCATTAGGCGCAATCATTGTATGCGCTCAATGGAAATAGAGAACTTGGTCCCTGGGGCGTAATCAAAGATTGCGCTCCGGGGCCAAGTAGTGCAAATCTTTCCCATTGGGCGCAATCATTATCTGCGCCCAATGGAAACAAAGAGCTTGGTCCCTGGTGCATAATCAAATATTGTGCTCCAGAGAATAAAGAGGGAAAATCCTGCTCTCTTTTTCACACTCAATACAATCTGAAATCATTTCAAGTCGACCGTTCATTACAAGTCTAAAAAACCAATTAAAATAAACCAATCATAACAAATGATCTCCAACGTTTCAAACTGAAAACATACAAAATTAAACAAACCATCTGATCAAAACAAATAACAAAACCAAACGTAGCAATCATTACAACAATTCGTCCACAACGACCATCAACTTAACAAAAGTACACTTTCACTAACAATTTCACTAATACTTTCTAGTTCAAACAAATAAAGTTAAAACAAGTCTAAATGCCAACTTAGAACAAATCCAAATGCCACGACTAACGTCCAGTTTTCTTACGTGCTACATCTTTTCCTTTTCTCCTGGGAGTCCTGGGAGTTGCCCCCTACGACTGGGTTGGCTGCGAAGGACCGGGCACAAACTCAATATGGGAAGGCTGAGAAGATGCTGCTGATCTTTTCCCCTTGTCTTTTCGTGCGGACTTACGAGCAAGAACAACTGGAGCAGATTGAGATGGAGGCGGTGGTGGTCGTGCAAGCCTGTTCTTCCTCAAAATCGATGGAAGAATGCGGTTAATGCTCATACATTTGACCTTTGACATCTCCAGGACCTCCGCTGATTACCCCTTAACCAACGCGGTTGTATGGTAAATTGCGTTGGTCTGCAATACACATACTGTAAGCATGTATTTTTAATTATCGTTTGTGTTAAAATAATATGTGCAAAAAAATATACATACAAGACTATGCTCAAGTGGCGCTCTTGGGATGTAAGGTTCATCGCCTTGAGGAACATCTAAAGGCGGATCTATGGAAATAATAGTATACCGCCGCGTGATGTTCCAATACCATATGTAGTACGCCAAATTGGATACCGGTGCCGCACTTTGCTCTTTGACAAAGTCAAAGCGATTGTTCCTTGTATTGACTGCCGTTTGATAGGCCGCGTTGTTTCGGACATGAATCATGTAGTGCGGTGGGTTCTTGGGAATATGTTATAGTAGGCCAAACTGTCTCATCACTCTATCCGGTAGATGATACATGACGTCGTTAAAGCAAATTAGCGGCACGCGTGCTTGCCAAAGCTGGATAGAGGCAACGCACAATGGCGGTAGATTATCAGATGATTCGCTGTAGGGGGTCCATGAAATAACATCGTAATCGAGTACGTCTACCTCGTTACGATATAATGAAACGTTGTGTCTAGGCGTGAACAACAAGCACTTCAGCCCAACCCACCTATTAAGAATATTAAATTAAAGACTTTCTCCCGCAATTTTAAAAAAACCTATGTTCAATTTATACTTTTAGTAATATTACCTTAAAGCAAAAGGCAATGAAACACCAATTTGCGCTCTCTTCATAGTTACTCTCCCCTCGTGGAGATACGCCCAAGACCACGTCTGTAGGCAAGTACAGTTATTATAAAACATAGGACGCAACAATAAAGTAAATATCCCTGAAAAAGGAAAACTAAAAAATGTAATACCTGCATCAATGTAAGGCAACCTCCAACGGAATTGGTCCGCCCCAAAGCCATCCGTGTTAGCTCCGCATGTGTGAAGCCAAGCACGGCGCTACCCCAAGCATACTCATGGCATAAATCGAAGTCCTCCAAGTAATGTAGCCATCTAAGCCAAACACGAGATTTCGAATGGTCGCAAACCAAACGAGAAGTGATAATGTGAAGGATAATAGCCCGCGCACGCTGCTCCATTTGTTCTTGAGAAGCATCCTCAGGAATGCCATCGGCTAATTGTTGCCTAAACCACGACATAGTAATCATCTCAGGCCCGTGCCACTCGACTCCTGGAGGAGATAGGCCTAGCAAACTCTCGCGCATTTCCGCATAATCATCGGATTCAGGAGTGGTGAATGGACGACCATCGATGGATAAGCTAAGCAAAATCGCCACGTCCGCTAATGTGATCGTCATTTCACCACATCTAAGGTAAAATGACGATGTCTCCGGTCTCCATTGATCTACTAAAGCTATTATAAGATGGCGGTCAAGTTGTACAGATCCAAGGCGATGTATCAAAAGAAAACCCACTCGATCAAGTAGCTCTAACACACCAGCACGTTTTGAAGTGACCAACTTTAACGACAATGAGTGCTCGATGGTTTCAACTGCAGTTTTGAGCTGGCACACAATAACAAAACTGAATTTTTAATTAGTTAACAGGCACATATATTCTAGAGCTCTATATTCTAATTAGTATTGAATGGTGAGTTTTGGTTACCGCCATCAACTCTGGTTTGTTTGAACGATGTTGTGCCTTTAAATATAAGATGCTACAATCTACAGGTCCGAGCGCCACCTCTGCATACTCTACAATAATTTAATGCTAACAAATTTTGTATTAGGTTTCACCGAAACAAATACAAACCTACCAATCTTCAATCTACACAAATTCAACATCATGAAGTCGATTACCAATCTTCAACTCTCCACAACAAACTTTACATGCCTTTTCAAAACACAAGAAAACGCTCTCCAAATCAAATGACCACATTTTCCAATCTCAACAAAACTCTCACAAAATCAACTATATTACATATAGATATGAATAACACATCATCTATATGCAGCTATAAACCATCGGTGTACAAAATATACGAAAAATCAAGAAAACCCTAAACCTAAATTCTAAAATAAACACACAAAAATTATAGAGATAATTACCTGTAGCTTGCTCCTCTGTTGAAGAACTTGCCATGTTTAATTCAGAAACTGAAATTACTTGAATATAATTAGGGTTTTAATTTAGGTTTTAGGGATTTATGGGTTTTGAGGGACTTATGGAAAAGGAGGGTGAATGACGAGGAAAGAGATGGCCATCTGTTTTTTTTTAAAAACCTTTCGGGGTGCAATCATTGATTGCGCTCGTGTTAAAGTTTCTTTTTTGGCCAACTCAGCGCTGAGTTGGTCAAAAGGAGGCTACATTTGCAATTATTCAAAAATAAGGGCTATTGGCGGAATAAAAAAAAAACCGGGCCAAAAATGAAAAAATGCTCCTAGAAAATAATTCTGCCAAAATTTTCTACTACGCAAAGCATGTGGTCCCACTTTTAATCCTTTATTATGCGTTGTTCCCATTTTTTCTGCTACACAACGCACGTGGCCACAACTTTTTAGGGTTTTTTAATGTTTTATTACATTGTACCCATATTTCCTGCTACATAAAGACGTGGCCACATTCGTTGTTCCCAAATGTTAAGTTCTCAGGGTGTAATCTGTAATTTAACGCTGCCACTTTATGCATGTGGCTAATTTAGTTTTCTGAACAAATGCCTGGTGTTAGGCATTTGTTGATCAATCGTCCGGTCTTAAAAACTATTAGGGTTCCTTGCTTTTCGGGATGCGGAAAATCGAAATTCCACATCCTCGAACAGTTGGAGTTGCTCTAACAACACAAAGATGTTGCAGCTTAGATTTGACATTGGGTAGCAGAAAGAGGCAAAAAAAGCAAAAGGAGAAGCACGACAGCACATAAGGGATAAATTTATATCCATTTACTTTACTACAGAAATCCTGTTAACACGGTTGAACATTTATCTTTATAAACTAATAAACTCTAAAATCCAGATCAAATAACTTCGGCCAACAAAGCCTTTTGCTGGAAGACCCGAAGGTAAAGAGGCCCGAATGGGTGTGGGGCTTATCTACACCACACAACATGTCTGACCCCTGAATTCCAGCCGTGGATTCGTTTCTGCCCATTTTTCGCACACCTTTTTCCTTGTCACCTAGCAAAGTCCGCCAACAAGAAGAGTAAATAACAATAATTTTATAAATATTAATATAAAATGATATATATATATATATATATATATATATATTGGCCAAATATTAAACTTAACCCCAAAAGAAAATCATAGTATCTTGAATTCTTGATCAGACCTACATCTCAAAATAAATATTCAAAAGCGGAAACTGAGTCTTTAATCTAGAATTATAAAAAAAAGTAGATCATTTCATAAGATAGTGCAACTAGAAGCACAATTTATGATCTCGAATTTGGCAGTGAGGAGGCCACAAGCAATCAAATAATTACTATTATTCTTGTAATTGGAGCATTATATAAATTCATCAACAAAAAATTAGAGGATAAACGAACAATGCAAGTATAATGTTTGTTCCAAAAAAATTCGCTGGCATTGGGCATTTCCATCAAGTGGCGCGCAATTTTAGGTTAGAGGAGGAGCTTGTTATGATGGAAGCAACATGATTGAAAACTCAAATTTCTAAATTCTCTTTTTTCATTCAAGAATCGTGAACAAGACGAACGCAAGTAGAAGCATCCTCAAAGTTTTGAACGACAAACAACTAAGAAGTTAGGGTTAGCAGATAGGAAGGCTTAGGGGAGTGCTGCTCTGTTTTATTAGCACACTTGGGATGGATTGTAGATCAATTGTGTTTGAAGAAAGTAGAGTTCATTTTGCCGGTGGATCTACAGGTAAAGAAAAAGGACATTCTATCTGAGATCTCTATTAAGTTTCAAAATAAACTAAAACTCCCATCTTAAAACTTTATAAATTATGTCACTGTTTTCTGAAAATCATCAAAAAAACATTGAAAATCAATGTAAAAAATTATCTAACTTAAAAACTGTTGCTATAGCAAAATTGGGATCTGCCATAAAACCAAGTTTAGAAGAGGATCCACTTTATAGTTTATACTGTGTTTCATTTAAGGATGTTATCCTAATTTCGTCCAAAGAAAAAGGGGGCGTTAAAGTGGGAAAATGAAAAGCAACAACAAAATCTAGTGGGATATGAGTGAAATTAGCGCCTTAGCTATTATTTTCAAAGGCAATGTAATAAATTTTTATTTTAGAGCATAATAAAATTTGAAAAGGTCCGTAAATTTGGTATTTTTTTTTAATAAAATTATAAATAATTTGATATAATGATTATTAAATATCATATACTATTCAACTGGTAATGCAACACAAAAATTTGTTACTATTAACACACAATAATACAACATAATGTTATATACATAATTCTTTCATCAAATAATTATTTGTATAAATCTTTGTAATCATATATCCTTAAACATGTCAAGCAAAACTGATTAATTACCGGGCTTCAAGGAAAACATGAAATAGCTCGAATAAACTAATCACCAGATGAAGTGCACCATCTCTTGTCCAACAGCACCGCCATTGATACTTGCACCCATACAATAATCGTCACATAACCAACTGTTGTGCTGATCTAATCCAACCATCATTATATCATAAGCATATAAATATCAATATCACCAAAGTCACAGACACAGACACTGTGAGCACAAGAATCGTGCATTACAGTAGGAAAAACATTTACTTAATGGGCAGTAACGCAAACATGTTGCATGCTAATCGCATAACCATAAGTACCAGTCGTCTCTGAATACTATCATTATCTAACAGCCTAACCTTACCAAGTTAGCATCAAATTCAAGATTCTATGAAGCTTTCCATTGACCGATCACACAATCAGCAGTCAACATAGGAGAAAGAGGGAGAAATCATATCTACACGGTGGGCCGTAGGCAGTGCCGACCCAACAAATCCGTTGCCCAAGCCACAACTATAATTTTTTGCGTCAAAAAAAAAAAAATCAGAAGTTTTTTTTAAACAAAATGTACAATTTTGCATAGGAATTCTAGTATCATAACATGTTACATGAAATATGTGCACACTTATGAAGAAATAAAGAGGTTCATTGTATGATAATGAACAATTTGAGTTAACAAACCTTCTTAAGTGAGCGACAAATTCTTGTCTTGACATATGCTTCATCTCATCCATCTCTTTCTCATATATAGATAACTAAGGATCAGAAACATAATCAGAAATCATAAATGTTCGCATGAAGAGAAATCATGTATGAACTTTTTGTTTGAACGCAAAAAATGTCCTTGTTTTAACACAAGATTTAGCCATATCACATAATGCAAGGTTTAAACTATGACAACCACTTGGCATGTAAAATGCTCAAGGATTCATATCAAGAAGTATTTTTTGTACACCTTGGTGTTTACCTTTCATATTAGATCCATTGTCATAACCTTGACTTCTTACATCATCAATATTAAATTTAATTTCATGCAAGACATTTTCAAGTTGCTTGAAAAGGCCAAGACCTGACGTGTCATCAACTACTATAAATTCGATGAAAAACTCTTCCATCTTCACCTCATTAATATCTTCGATATCCACACATCTTATAATGATTGACATTTGTTCTTCATGGCTTAAGTCCGGTGTGCAATCAAGAATAACCGAAAAGTACTTGTGATGACCCCGAACTTCCACTAGGTGAAAGTAAGAGATGATCATTTGGAATACAACATAAATACAATAATACATATCACAGATACAAAATAGCATAGGAAATTCATAGAGTAACAACATCATAGCAGCGGAAATATAATGTCGTCCATCACAGAAAATCCACAGTCACAAACTTCTACATTATTACACCAAATTCGCAGAAAAGAAATAAGATCCAACTCCAACTTAAACAACGTGGAATTAAACAAGTTTCATGACTGAAATAAAAAGGAAGAGAAAAATGTAAGAGCAGCGAATGATGAGTCTTCAAATCTACTAGTCATCACCTTCCCCCAAGCAAATCCAAGAGAAATAATAAGCAGCTCCAAGGGAAGACTCCAAGCGAAAGATAACCTATTTACTTGGCTGCCCATGTGGAAAAGAGGGCACCCGAGTTTGTAAAAAGGTGAAACAAACTACAGGTCAGTCGTGGGACTGGTGTGAGAATTATTAACTAACATACTATTAATAATATGGCAAATCTAAAGACCATGACGCTAATGCGGAACGGATTTATTTCAATGGATTGCCGTGCATAACTTTAAAAGTGTCAGAACAAGCAGAGAAATAGATCATGCAATAACCAATGCTTTTTAGAAAAAATGGAATCACCATAAGACTCAAGTCCCATCACACAATGCAACGCACACCAGAGGATAGTGTTTTCCCTTATGGTGATTAAACATGCTAAATACGGCAAATACGGGTTTAATATTATTATTAATATATATAACAAAACATTTCAAAATAAATGTATCAATCCTAGGAAGCATAGGTACCATATGCTATTCCTCCGTACTAGTAATACAATCAAATCCGTAGGGTCGTATTTGGAATTTGGATTTCCATCCGAGTCAAGGCTAGGGAGGAGCTCCTACCGATTCGAGACACTCTAGCTAATGTCTCAGGATTCCCCGCAGTGAACCCTTGGAAAGCTGCAGGGC
This sequence comes from Allium sativum, assembly GCA_030737875.1. Taxonomy (NCBI): domain Eukaryota; kingdom Viridiplantae; phylum Streptophyta; class Magnoliopsida; order Asparagales; family Amaryllidaceae; genus Allium; species Allium sativum. The sequence goes on from CM060920.1 coordinate 976,003,578, forward strand.
CGGTCCACACATACAGCTTCGTGGATTGGCAATTCCTGAACACACGTTTCCCGATCCTATAGGACCTATCCGAGGCGCCTCATTCCATCATCCACATAAGTAAAATGTCAGGGCTGGTAGGTCACTGACACCACTCTAGCTAGAAAGAAACGTGCTGCTCTCCCTGCGTTCCCTTCTCCCGTTTTAGACTCCGCCGGTATGTGAGGCTCGCGAAGTCACGTTGTACACAAAGCTATGCCTGAACAGACTATGCTTTGATCGTCCCACAAGGCCTGTGTAACACCCCGCAAATTCTATAACTATGAAATTAACAAATTAAAGTATAATTAATCTGAAATCAAAGAACTAAGGGAAACGGGATACGCCATTGCGTTCGTCTCGGAAAAATACGCGAAATAGAGTCCGAGTTTTCGAAAAACGGAGTCCGTATGAAGAAGATATGGCCTTCGGAAGTTTTGAATTAAATTTAAAATTCAAATAGAATAAAATAATTAAAAATCGGGCCCAGTGGGCCAGGGCGGATAAACACCCGCCTAGGCCACCCAGGTCGACTGGGCTGTCGACCTGGGCTACCCATGTCGACAGGGCTGTCGACAGCCCTGTCGACAGGGGTGTCGACCTGGTCGAGCCCAGTCAACCTGGCTGGCCAGGTCTGTGTTTGGTCGAATTTCTGTGGTCTGCTTTGTCATTAGGGCTAGGTGGCGGGTTCTAATTGGTCTCTCTATCTAATGAATGGCTACGATCTAACCTAGCAACATCAATGGTCCTAATCAATTCCTAACCTCTATATAAACAACCCTAGACTAAACCCTAATCTATTCATTCAAAATTAAGAACATAGCCGCCATGTTGCTGAGGAACGACTAAGAGTAGCCGCCAACTAGAGAGAGAATTAGGAGGAAAGTTCTAAAGCCTAAAGCAATTCAAGCAACCTAAAGCCAATCAATTCAACAAAGGAATCATATCTCTTAATTAGAGAATTCGCCGCAACCATTGTAAGTAGAGTATTACTTTGGTATGAATAAACAACTGTGTTGATTTGTATGCTTGAATTGGGATAATAAAGTAATTCATATTTGTGCCAAATTATGTTATTCATTATAAATAACTACATGCGGTAGTTCTATACAAGTATACGTTTGGAATATTGCGCAAATTATGTAATCTATGTTGAAGCTACATGTATGTAGTTGATTGAAATTCATGCAAGTTTGGGGCTTTGTTATTATGCCATCATGATGTATATTTTTGTGCATAAATCATTTTGCAAGTAATTGAAACAAGTTTGGTTGTTATAGTTCATAAGAAACCATGTTGGAATTTTGACACCATAATCCATGTATTAAGTCATGCTTTTGCAAACTTATGAATATGGCTAGGCTATGAATGATATTGGGCATAATTGAAATCCATGATTAAGTCTATCTTGTTTACAAGAATTATATGATGACATATGTGAGACATGGCTAGGTTAGACTCAAAAATCCCTTTTTGTAAGTTTAAAGCAAACACCATGTTTAGGAATATTTATGCATAAGTATGTTTATACCATCGTTATGTGATTAGACTTAAACCATGATTAAGTTGAACTATGCTTTTGTGTTAGTAACAAAGTATCCCCTTTGTAAACATGTAGAAACCTTATGAACATGACTTGTTTATGTTTATGCCTAAATGAGAACATAGGTCTATGTTGTAGTTAAGACTATGTGACACCTAATTTAGATTCTTATCTTAAGTTTACATGGTTTGGTTCATGTCACCTATGCTTTATGACCAAAGTATATATATGCAAGTACACCAGTTTCTGTTATGTATTGCCAACGCCATATGCAAGTTCATGCGCTCACCTTCCCCTCTTTGTGTATGTAATCACGCTTTAAGCCTCCCCTTTTCGCATGGCTAAATTGGGCTTTAAAAGGCTAAGCCCAATATATATATAAACGGACGTGTAAAACGGGGGAAAATAACGTTGGGGTAAAATTAATTAATGAATGAAAATATGAAATAGAAGGGCCCAAATTCAAGTATGGGTTGGGCCCGTGATTGGTGTAACCTTTACACCATTAACTTAATAATGGGCCGCAAATATTTACATATAAGAAATAAAGAAGAATGACAAAATATGTAAATGTAGAAAATACGATGTGTTTAACCCGAGGTTGGATTGAGTTGTGATGTAAACCTGCCCGGAACCGTCCGGCTGTCCAGTAGTCACAACAATACCTATCCAATGTGAGAGGTTAAACATGGAGCCCAATAAGGACCCGAGGTTAGACTGAGTTGTGGCGTAAGACTGCCCGGAACCAACCGGCAATAGGCAGCCACAACAATACCTGTCTAATGTGAGAGGTCAGGGCCTTAATAAGACAATTAAGGCTGAGTCAGGACTGTTAGGATTAAGTGAACTAAAGACTTAATCAAAATGGAACATGCTAAACTAAACGGACTGGTGGGGTTAGGTTAGGAAACACTTAACCAACTTAGCATGTTGGCTAGAGATAGAAAACCTAGTAACGGGGGACCCTTTTCAGCAGTAACCCTAAAAGGTGTATCAGGATACCCTGAAACTAGGCAGGGTGGGGCACGATTACTGGGCTGATTGTAAGAGGTCAAAGCGACGGCGGTGGTGTAGCAGTGTAGGTTCTAACGGAGTGCGGGCGTGCACACACTCCGGCGCAGAAAAATAAGGCACTGGACACCAGTAGCATACCTGTGCACTCTAAGGTTGTGTCGGGTTGCCACTATGGGACTTGATACACCCCATGGTGGGACCAGCATAGGTAACTACAACATCGGGGGCCGTAAGACACATGTAACTATGCGAGTAGGAGCCGATCATCATAGAATGGATCACATCACCCTGATTATGGGGTGCCAGTTGGAAACTAGTTTATATGGGTTCAGAGATCAACATGGGGTACGATAGTATATTCGACCCTAGACAACTTAACCAAGTTTATAGTACATGCCCACTTCCTGTTTATACTTATCATACCCAGTTCTTTATTCATAGACAAAATAGTACTAGACTTACTCATGCTTTATGTCTGACTCTACTTTTCTTTCGTCTTCTTTCTTCCGTTTCCCCCCCCAGGTCCTCAGGGAGGGAACACAGCAGCTTGACCGACCTCAACATCCAGCTTGAAGAAGAGAAATGTATTGCTTGGACTTTCCTGTTTTGAACTATGGCTTTGGACAATCCACTATGGGGCTTTTGCAGTTTATCTATGTTTTATTTATGCTTCTTTAAATAATGTACTCAAGACAGATTATGAAAGTGTTATGTTATGTTTTTGGAAAGGATGTAAGACAATTATGGTGATGTTTTGTAACACGTATTTGGCTTTATGAAATAAAGTTTGTTGTTCTTCCGCTGTTTACAAATATGTGTTCCTATATCTGTCTTGTATATCTGTGACTTGTACTTATAAACCTCCACCAAAATTAGGGCATTCCCTTTGAGAGTGACCCTAACGGAGGTGGGGTGTTTCACTTGGTATCAGAGCATAGGTTTACCAGATAAGATAAAAAGTTTTGAAAAATTATTTTCAAAAAGGAAATTTAAAGAAGCATTTTTAAAAGAAAAATATTATTTTATTTTAAAAAAAAGAAGCAAAGTCCACTCCCCAAAGCCATAGGTACTATCTCTTATCCTTCGTTTTGAATCTATCCTTTTTGTTTCAGCATGTCGGAAAATCTTAACTTGCCAGAAGGGGTACCAATACCTGGTTGGTTTAGACGATTCTTAGAAGCAAGGGCCACTCAGCCAGGCCCTACCATTCCTCCTCCCCCAGCGGAAGGAAATCATCCAGCCGCAGCGGCACCTTTTCCTCCACCTCCTCCTCGGGGAAACACTTTTGCTAAGATATGTAAAGATTTTAAAGCTATGGGAGGAAGGGATTTCCATGGAACTGAGTCCTTCGTAGCAGCTAGAAATTGGCTGAAAGAAACTGAGGACCTATTCATCATCTTTGAGGTAGAAGATAGACAAAAAGTACAATTGGCAGTGTGGCTATTGAAGGGCGAGGCTTCCTACTGGTGGGAAGTCACTAATGCTGAAAGACCAGTGGAGACATGGGAGGACTTTAGGGCAAGGTTTGAGACTAAATTTCTCTCAGATGCGGAAAGAAGTTTGCAGTTGGAAAAATTCTTATTTCTTAAGCAAGGGGACAAGACAGTCAGAGAGTATGTGAATCAGTTTGATGAGCTGGCTAGGTTTGGGCTTGACCTAGTCAACACCCCGCACAAGAAGGCTCTCCGTTTCGTCAAAGGGTTGAATGAGCCATTACACAGTTTGGCCATGACCCACATACCCATGGGAGCCACGTATGAAAGATTGGTGCAAATGGCATTGCTGAATGAAGAGGATAAGGGCAAGAAGAAAGAAGGTTTGCAGCCCAAGAAGACAGACTTTAAGAAGGGCGGGAAAGGCAACAAAGAGAAGAGGAAGTGCAATTTCTGTGGCAAAGTGGGGCACTTAGTAAAGGACTGCCGGAAAAAGAAGGCCAAGGAGAATGGTGGGTGTTTTTCTTGCGGTGAGACGGGCCATAGGGCTAAGGACTGCCCAAAGAAACGAGGACAGGGGCAGAGGGCTGGATCCACCCCAGGGGCACAGGTTCATGTGCTAGAAGCGCCACCTCTGCAACAGCGAGGTATAAATACTTCTGTAGAAAGTGTAGTTTATCTTTATGATCACCCCGTTCGCACTTTATTTGATTCTGGCGCATCACACTCCTTTATCTCGTCTGCTTTAGTAGAATCTCTGCACCTAGAAACTAGTATGGTAGAGGACCCCTTAATTGTTTCAAACCCAATTGGGGGCCCAGCTCATTTGTCTATGATCTGTTTGGGATTGAAAATTTCTATTCTAAGTGTAGAATTTCAATGTAGTGCCTTTGTTTTGGGCTTTTCGGGGTATGGTTTGATTTTGGGTATGGATTGGCTATCCAGCAATGGGGCCATCCTTGATTGTGAGAAAAGGGTTGTTAGGCTCCTAACCCAGCTCGGTAATACTTTGGAAATTTCTTGTAATCCCTCGTATGCGGTTATGCTTAGTTATCTTGAATCGCTAGATGCCTCCGTTGAAAATTTGCAATCGGTTAGAGTGGTCCGGGAATATCCGGATGTCTTCGAAGAGGTGAAGGGCTTGCCTCCGAAGCGGGAAATAGACTTCCGCATATATCTTGTAGATAATGCAAAGCCCGTTGCATTGCCCGTTAGACATATGGCTCCACGAGAAAGGAAAGAGCTCAGTAAACAGATTAAAGAGCTTCTAGAAAAGGGGTTCATTAGGAGGAGCATTTCAGAATGGGGCGCTCCAGTGGTGTTCGCTACAAAGGCGGATGGTTCACTCCGTCTATGTGTTGACTATAGGGAGCTCAACAAGCTAACGAAAAAGAATAGGCACCCTCTCCCTAGAATTGACGATTTGTTTGACCAGCTTGTAGGAGCGTCTGTTTTCTCCCAACTCGATTTAGCAACCGGTTTTCATCAGCTAAGGGTGGCTGAAGATAGCATCGATAAAACGGCGTTCAGAACCCCAGACGGCTTCTTTGAATGGCTTGTCATGCCTTTCGGCTTGACAAATGCACCTGCTTACTTCGTGGACCTGATGAGTAGGGTATTTAGAGATTTCCTCAACAAATTCGTAGTGGTCTTCGTAGATGATATCCTTATCTTCTCAAAAAGTGAAGAGGAACATGCTCAACACTTAAGGGCAATCATGGAAACTTTGCGAGTCCATCAACTAAAAGCCAAATTCTCCAAATGCCACTTTTGGAGAGAAGAAGTGAGGTTCCTTGGGCACATAGTATCCAAACAAGGGTTAGCAGTGGACCCTGCTAAGGTAGTGGCGGTACAAGATTGGAAGACACCAAGGAATGCGACTGAGGTCCGAAGCTTCCTAGGACTAGAAGGTTTCTATCAAAAGTTCATAAGGGATTTTGCAAAAATCTCAGCTCCGCTCACGAAATTGACTAAGAAGAACCTAGCGTTCAATTGGAACTTGGATTGCGAGTTTGCTTTCCAACGACTAAAAAGGGCTCTCACAACAGCCCCAGTTTTGACGCTGCCAGATAGGAGCAAGATGTTCACTGTTTATACGGATGCATGTGGGACAGGGCTAGGCGCCGTCTTAATGCAAGAAGGAAGGGTAGTAGCTTATGGCGGGAGGCAGTTGAAAGTACACGAAAAGAACTACCCAACCCACGATCTTGAGTTAGCCGCCATCGTCTTTGCACTCAAGTCTTGGCGACACTATCTCCTAGGTGAGAAGTTCGAACTTTACACTGACCATAAATCGTTGAAATATCTTTTCTCGCAGAAAGATCTTAACTTGAGGCAACAAAGATGGATGGAGTTTCTTGCCTCGTACGATTTCGAAATCTCCTACACTCCGGGCAAAGGCAACGTAGTGGCAGACGCGTTGAGCCGAAAGAAATTAACCCTAAGCCCGTTGTTTGTTGAAAGACAAAGCCTAGAGTTTATAGCCAGCTTCGACTTTAGGCCCTCCTCCGATTTCGTACCGGGCTTGCTAGCATCTCTCGAAGTACGCCCAACTTTAGTGGATTCAGTAGGGACAGCACAACGCGAAGACCCTCAGCTTGTGGAAATGATTGATAGGCTAATTAGGGGTGAGACTTCAAGTCACCTCAACAGATACTCCATCGACGATAAGGGTTTGCTAAGGCGAGACGGAAGACTATGCGTCCCACAGACAAACGATTTAATAAAGAAGGTTCTCGAGGAAGCACATCACTCCAAGATGACGATACACCCAGGCGGGGATAAAATGTACAAAGACATAAAAAGGACTTTCTTTTGGAATGGCATGAAAAAGGACGTGGCAGAATTCGTTTCTAAGTGTATGGTGTGCCAACAGGTTAAGGCGGAACAGAAAAAGCCTGGCGGACTACTACATCCTCTGGAGGTCCCGCAGTGGAAGTGGGATAGCATCTCAATGGACTTCATCGATGGGCTGCGTAGGTCCAGGAGAGGCAACACTAGCATTTGGGTAATAGTGGATAGGCTTACTAAAAGCGCCCACTTTTTACCTGTCAAAAGTAAAAGAACTGCCTCATCCCTAGCATCACTCTACCTTAAGGAAATCGTTCGACTCCATGGAATACCATCTAGTATCGTTAGTGACAGAGACCCCATCTTCACCAGCGAGTTTTGGCGGAGTCTGCAAGAAGCAGTAGGAACGCAGTTATGCTTGAGCACATCCTATCATCCCCAAACCGACGGCCAAACAGAAAGAGTGAACAGAGTTTTGGAAGACCTCTTAAGGCTATGCGTCCTTGACTTCGGAGGGACATGGGAAGACCACCTTCCTTTGGTGGAATTTGCCTACAACAACAGCTATCAAGCAACCATCGGAATGGCGCCCTTCGAAGCTTTATATGGAAGACCGTGCCGATCGCCCACTTGTTGGTGGGAGTCCACAGATAAGCTCATACTTGGACCAGATATGATCCGAGAGACCTCAGAGAAAGTAGACTTAATACGAAGAAGGATGAAGACGGCCCAAGACAGACAAAAGTCCTACGCCGACAAGAGGAGGACCGACCTTGAATTTGAAGTTGGAGACAAAGTTTTTCTCAAGGTGTCACCGCTAAGGAACGTTGTTCGTTTTGGAACCACAGGAAAACTAGCACCAAGGTTCGTAGGGCCATTCCCTATTATCGAGAAAATTGGGAAAATGGCCTATAGATTAGAGCTACCCGAGAAGTTGGCTGGAGTCCACAACGTTTTTCACGTTTCACACCTCCGAAAATGTCTGCATGAGTCTGCTGAAGTGGTAGAGCCAAATATCCTCGAAGAGGCCGAAGTGGAACGCGAAGCAACCATAAGAAAAGTTCCAACCCGCATATTAGGAACGGAAGTGAAGAAGCTACGCAACCGCGAAGTCAAGCTCGTCAAAGTTCAGTGGAGCGACGCCGAGGGAGACGCGACTTGGGAAACTGAAGCTAGAATACGTACTGCCTACCCTTTTCTGTTCGAGGGTACATTCTTGATCTTTCTTTTTCCTTAAGTTGCGCTTTTATCTATCTTCTTAGGTATATTTCCTCGACCTTATCTTTTAGGTAGAAACCCTTTGGATGGAAACATGTAGTTGAAACATGTTATGGATGATAGTTGCAAGTGGTTGCAAGTGATTGCTAGTGGTTGCTCGTGGTTGCATATACACACACAATCTAGGTTTTAGATCGGCTCAGTCACTTCATTTTGCATATGCATATATGTTTGCATTCGTATGTGGTTGAACTTTAATGTGTTGACATGTGGATGCTGCATTTGTATTGAATGATTGTGCATGCAAGTGGTTGCAAGTGATTGCTAGTGGTTGCTCGTGGTTGCATATACACACACAATCTAGGTTTTAGATCGGCTCAGTCACTTCATTTTGCATATGCATATATGTTTGCATTCGTATGTGGTTGAACTTTAATGTGTTGACATGTGGATGCTGCATTTGTATTGAATGATTGTGCACTCATGTAGAATCAAGAATAGGAAAATTTGCATACATAATGGATTCATGGCACTTACATAATTCGCATTAAGGAGGTCAACTGAATCAGTAGACCGCCTGATTTTGCATTAGATAAGTACATGTACGCACACACTTTGCATATGATCATGAAGCATTAGAAGTCTTTTAAGGACAATGGATGCTCGTGTTTAATAGATGAGTAGATGGATGATTGGATGTTAGGATATACATTCCTCCTAACTTGAAGATTTCGGGGACGAAATCCTTTTAAGTGGGGGAGAATGTAACACCCCGCAAATTCTATAACTGTGAAATTAACAAATTAAAGTATAATTAATCTGAAATCAAAGAACTAAGGGAAACGGGATACGCCATTGCGTTCGTCTCGGAAAAATACGCGAAATAGAGTCCGAGTTTTCGAAAAACGGAGTCCGTATGAAGAAGATATGGCCTTCGGAAGTTTTGAATTAAATTTAAAATTCAAACAGAATAAAATAATTAAAAATCGGGCCCAGTGGGCCAGGGCGGATAAACACCCGCCTAGGCCACCCAGGTCGACTGGGCTGTCGACCTGGGCTACCCATGTCGACAGGGCTGTCGACAGCCCTGTCGACAGGGGTGTCGACCTGGTCGAGCCCAGTCAACCTGGCTGGCCAGGTCTGTGTTTGGTCGAATTTCTGTGGTCTGCTTTGTCATTAGGGCTAGGTAGCGGGTTCTAATTGGTCTCTCTATCTAATGAATGGCTACGATCTAACCTAGCAACATCAATGGTCCTAATCAATTCCTAACCTCTATATAAACAACCCTAGACTAAACCCTAATCTATTCATTCAAAATTAAGAACATAGCCGCCATGTTGCTGAGGAACGACTAAGAGTAGCCGCCAACTAGAGAGAGAATTAGGAGTAAAGTTCTTAAGCCTAAAGCAATTCAAGCAACCTAAAGCCAATCAATTCAACAAAGGAATCATATCTCTTAATTAGAGAATTCGCCGCAACCATTGTAAGTAGAGTATTACTTTGGTATGAATAAACAACTGTGTTGATTTGTATGCTTGAATTGGGATAATAAAGTAATTCATATTTGTGCCAAATTATGTTATTCATTATAAAGAACTACATGCGGTAGTTCTATGCAAGTATACGTTTGGAATATTGCGCAAATTATGTAATCTATGTTGAAGCTACATGTATGTAGTTGATTGAAATTCATGCAAGTTTGGGGCTTTGTTATTATGCCATCATGATGTATATTTTTGTGCATAAATCATTTTGCAAGTAATTGAAACAAGTTTGGTTGTTATAGTTCATAAGAAACCATGTTGGAATTTTGACACCATAATCCATGTATTAAGTCATGCTTTTGCAAACTTATGAATATGGCTAGGCTATGAATGATATTGGGCATAATTGAAATCCATGATTAAGTCTATCTTGTTTACAAGAATTATATGATGACATATGTGAGACATGGCTAGGTTAGACTCAAAAATCCCTTTTTGTAAGTTTAAAGCAAACACCATGTTTAGGAATATTTATGCATAAGTATGTTTATACCATCGTTATGTGATTAGACTTAAACCATGATTAAGTTGAACTATGCTTTTGTGTTAGTAACAAAGTATCCCCTTTGTAAACATGTAGAAACCTTATGAACATGACTTGTTTATGTTTATGCCTAAATGAGAACATAGGTCTATGTTGTAGTTAAGACTATGTGACACCTAATTTAGATTCTTATCTTAAGTTTACATGGTTTGGTTCATGTCACCTATGCTTTATGACCAAAGTATATATATGCAAGTACACCAGTTTCTGTTATGTATTGCCAACGCCATATGCAAGTTCATGCGCTCACCTTCCCCTCTTTGTGTATGTAATCACGCTTTAAGCCTCCCCTTTTCGCATGGCTAAATTGGGCTTTAAAAGGCTAAGCCCAATATATATATAAACGGACGTGTAAAACGGGGGAAAATAACGTTGGGGTAAAATTAATTAATGAATGAAAATATGAAATAGAAGGGCCCAAATTCAAGTATGGGTTGGGCCCATGATTGGTGTAACCTTTACACCATTAACTTAATAATGGGCCGCAAATATTTACATATAAGAAATAAAGAAGAATGACAAAATATGTAAATGTAGAAAATACGATGTGTTTAACCCGAGGTTGGATTGAGTTGTGATGTAAACCTGCCCGGAACCGCCTGGCTGTCCAGTAGTCACAACAATACCTATCCAATGTGAGAGGTTAAACATGGAGCCCAATAAGGACCCGAGGTTAGACTGAGTTGTGGCGTAAGACTGCCCGGAACCAACCGGCAACAGGCATCCACAACAATACCTGTCTAATGTGAGAGGTCAGGGCCTTAATAAGACAATTAAGGCTGAGTCAGGACTGTTAGGATTAAGTGAACTAAAGACTTAATCAAAATGGAACATGCTAAACTAAACGGACTGGTGGGGTTAGGTTAGGAAACACTTAACCAACTTAGCATGTTGGCTAGAGATAGAAAACCTAGTAACGGGGGACCCTTTTCAGCAGTAACCCTAAAAGGTGTATCAGGATACCCTGAAACTAGGCAGGGTGGGGCACGATTACTGGGCTGATTGTAAGAGGTCAAAGCGACGGCGGTGGTGTAGCAGTGTAGGTTCTAACAGAGTGCGGGCGTGCACACACTCCGGCGCAGAAAAATAAGGCACTGGACACCAGTAGCAAACCTGTGCACTCTAAGGTTGTGTCGGGTTGCCACTATGGGACTTGATACACCCCATGGTGGGACCAGCATAGGTAACTACAACATCGGGGGCCGTAAGACACATGTAACTATGCGAGTAGGAGCCGATCATCATAGAATGGATCACATCACCCTGATTATGGGGTGCCAGTTGGAAACTAGTTTATATGGGTTCAGAGATCAACATGGGGTACGATAGTATATTCGACCCTAGACAACTTAACCAAGTTTATAGTACATGCCCACTTCCTGTTTATACTTATCATACCCAGTTCTTTATTCATAGACAAAATAGTACTAGAATTACTCAGGCTTTATGTCTGACTCTACTTTTCTTTCGTCTTCTTTCTTCCGTTTCCCCCCAGGTCCTCAGGGAGGGAACACAACAGCTTGACCGACCTCAACATCCAGCTTGAAGAAGAGAAATGTATTGCTTGGACTTTCCTGTTTTGAACTATGGCTTTGGACAATCCACTATAGGGCTTTTGCAGTTTATCTATGTTTTATTTATGCTTCTTTAAATAATGTACCCAAGACAGATTATGAAAGTGTTATGTTATGTTTTTGGAAAGGATGTAAGACAATTATGGTGATGTTTTGTAACACGTATTTGGCTTTATGAAATAAAGTTTGTTGTTCTTCCGCTGTTTACAAATATGTGTTCCTATATCTGTCTTGTATATCTGTGACTTGTACTTATAAACCTCCACCAAAATTAGGGCATTCCCTTTGAGAGTGACCCTAACGGAGGTGGGGTGTTTCAGCCTGCTTTTCAACAAAACCTTGATCATATGCACCTTAGCGTGCCACATCATCACCCCATACCTTACTACCAACCCTTTGCCGAAATATATGTACGGGTGTTAAGCAAGAGAATAGAATCCCCGCCACCAAACATCCATACCTTCGACAAAAGACCACTAACGTGATATTTAATAGAGTATGATGTCAGACACACAATCCCTTTAATAACTTATGCTCTGGGTCTGAGCGAAAGCCTAATCCGTTCAATCAACATGTTCGTTCGGGCAATGACCTTGACCTTGACTTGGGAGAAAATCAATTCAAAGTCTAAATCGCTGTCCTCCTGAGGGGAAGATTGACGGTCTTCATTCGTCGTCCTCTACTTCAAACCTTAACGTCGCTTGATTATTCAGAATGAGATTAACTCGGCCTTTCCAAATAACCTTCGTATATTTATCTATATATTCATAAATAATGAAATTTTTGTCATGCAGTGTAAAGTTACCTTCTTAATTACAAAGAAAAATGTAATTTTTATCATGCGACGTATTTTCTCTCTTCCTACATATTAAATCAAAGGCAAATTAATCTTACGGTGTAAATCCCTTTTAATTACTTTACAAGTGATGTAACTTTCCCTACAGCGTACATTTCTTTTTAATTAACATTAAAAATAATGTTAACTTAACAAACGAAGAAATCTCTTTTTATTAACATAAAAAAAGTGTTACATCATCCTACGGTCAAATTCTTTTATTTTATCATTAAAAATGATGTTAAATCATCCTACGGCCAAATTCTTTTATTTTATCATTAAAAATGATGTTAAATCATCCTTCGGCCAAATTCTTTTATTTTATCATTAAAAATGATGTTAAATCATCCTACGGTCAAATTCTTTTATTTTAACATTAAAAATAATGTTAAATCATCCTATGGTCAAATTTTTTATTTTAACATTAAAAATAATGTTAAATCATCCTACGGTCAAATTCTTTTATTTTAACATTAAAAATAATGTTAAATCATCCTACGGCTAAATTCTTTTATTTTAACATTAAAAATAATGTTAAATCATCCTACGGTCAAATTCTTTTATTTTAACATTAAAAATAGTGTTAAATCATCCTACGGCTAAATTCTTTTATTTTAACATTAACATTTAAAATAAATGTTAGCTTCCTACGATGTAAATTCTTTTTAATTAACATTAAAAATAATGTAAATTATCATTCAGTGTATTTCTTTTTAATTAACATTAAAAATAATGTAAATTATCATACGGTGTATTTCTTTTTATTACATTAACAAAAATAATGTAAATTATCATTCAGTTGAATTTCTTTTTATTACATTATAAAATAATGTAATTTATCATACAGTTGCATTCTTATTTAATTTACATTAAACAATGATGTAACATTCCTACGGTAAAATTCTCTTTTTATTTACATTATAAATTAATGAACTTATCCTACGGTAGAATACTCTTATTTTAACATTAAAATAATGTTAAATCATATGGTGTAAATACTTTTAGTATTATCATTACAAATAGATGTTAATGTCATACGGTGTAAATTACTTACATATTAACATTAAAATAATGTTAATGTCATACGGTGTAAATTACTTACATATTAACATTAAAATAATGTTAATGTCATACGGTGTAAATTACTTACATATTAACATTAAAATAATGTTAATGTCATACGGTGTAAATTACTTACATATTAACATTAAAATAATGTTAATGTCATACGGTGTAAATTACTTACATATTAACATTAAAATAATGTTAATGTCATATGGTGTAAATTACTTACATATTAACATTAAAATAATGTTAAATTAACATACGATGAAAATTCCTTACTTTTTAATATTAAACAAAATGTCAATTTCTCATACAATGTGAATTTCTAACATGTCCAAGATCTCGCCTTTTTACCACATCATAATGTAATTCATACACATGCCGTCATATTTTCCTTTCTTATTTTCCATATTCATCTTTTAACATTTATTTATTTGCAACCAAAATTTGCAGATCTAAATATCTGACAAGAAAATGTGAATCTAGCAAGCAAGGTGTACTTTCAACATCAAACTAGCATGGTGTAAATTGTTTTCTAGATGAATTACTAAAATGGGATAACATGTAATATCTCACAAAAATCAATAATCAACATCAATAACATAACAACAAGTCCAAACCCAATAACTAGCATCAAGGTAATTACAAACAGAGGTTTAACTTGGCATGAGGCAAAACAACAATTCAGGGTTTAATAAATTAATACATAATTAATTCTAATTAATCACTAGTTTAGATTTAAACATTAAAATTTCAGATCTAACATCATGTCGTTATAGGCAATTCAGATTCTACATCATATGGTGTGAGCAATTCAGATCCATGTTTAAATATCACGTCATATTAGCTCTACTATGAATAATCATAGAAATAATGATTAAATAAATCAAATTAAAAATAAATTCTCACCTTGCGAAGTTTAGAAAGAATAATTTGATTTAGAAAGGTAGATGTTGTTGTTGTAGAGCCGTTTCAATGCACAATTTTAATTTGGTGTTGATTCCCCAATTCCCTTCTTTAATTAATTTTTTTCTTTCTTAGAAGAGAGTCTTTATTTTGATTTTAATTTGGAGGAAGAAAGGAGTGGAGAGAAGAGGCAGCCATTGTTGAGAGGAAGAAGAAAGAATGTAGATTTTGGTTTAGAATGGGTCTAAGGTTAGGAAATAGGTAGGTAATTTATTAAGGAGAATTGTACAAGATTGAATTTCTGTTTCCCATATGTTATGTTTTATTTCTTCCTTTTTATTACAAATTTACTTACTTTATATATAAACTTTTGACATTTATTGTCCTATTAATTTGCCTATAAAATACATGATTACAATCTTAATTCTTATTTAAGTTAGTTGTAACCTTTACAATTACTGCAATTAATTCCAATACTGCTAACAATTCAAAAATCACAGCCATTTATTCCCCATTTATTAGGGAAAACCTTAACATATACCTATCATTAATAGAGTACATTCAAATCCAAATCTATAATTTGCACTTACCTAATTTATAATAACAGTACCTTATTTACGTATAGAAAATTATAATATAATTATTCATCTGTTAATGGCGTTTGGCGTTTTAAAAGTAATAATTAATTCTCCAATTCTTTTTTTTTTATATAAACAAGAGTACATACATGCATATTGTTTGTCTTGATATTTTTATACATACACATATATATATATATATATATATATATATATATATATATATTTCTGTTCGTAAAATCATAAAACTATATTTCTCTCATTAAAACCTTTGAATACATTTATTATCCTAATTGAACCAAAACATATATTTCTCTCTTTTCATTTACTATCCTATTTGAATTAATGCATCTTGTGAATTATTTCTTTCCTTCTTTTCTTTATAACATAATAATGTTGTTTTGTCTTTTATACAGATATTTATGTTAGATATATATATATATATATATATATATATACACACACACACACATATGGGTCTAGAAAATTTATACAAAATATCTTTTAAAATTTATTATTATTTATTTTTAGAATTAAAACTAAATTCCTCTTTTAACTTCAAATTTACCTTTACTATCTTTCCTTTTTTTTCTTCCATAATGCTCTCATGAAAACCAACAAAATATTGTGTTATTCAAACTTCTTATACACAAGACCAATTTTTTTTTATAACTTGAAATCAAACATAAATTCTTCATATTACTATGCACAAATGTTTTATACATCATCATCATTTTTATTCACCTACATATCTTTCTGTTGAATTGGAATTTATTTTCAAATTACCATAAATGCAATAATCAATTAATTGCACTTTTGTTGGGAAAACATTAGTTATATATTTCAAAAACGTTTGCATTATCTCATGCTAATTTAGACTGAAGGTAATATTGCCATCTCTATGTTTAGACTTTTAAGTTCAGAATAGAATTAATATTATAAACTTAATATTTCAGCCATTATTAATAAAATAATTTATTAAAAATATAATGACTCATTTCCTTAACACAATTTATTAAAATAAAAATTTAAAATTAGCCCCAAATTTTCGGGTTGTTACAGTACTTTGCTTTTAAGATCTTGGCTAGTATTTTTTTTGATCTCTTTTGATAATAGAAGTATTATCTCATTTTGAATCTTATGACTAAGGTAGTGGTGTTGAATTTCTTTGTCGACTACACGTTGAAGATGATCTTGCATAATCAGATCAAATTTAGCAAGAAACTCAATAAGTTGGCAAAAAATTCCATTATTCTTCTCGTATATCTTCTTATTGCTTCCACGAAATGGCAAGCTATTCCTACAAAGTGTTTTCACAACTTCAATAATTCGAATCAATATCATCTTCCAACGGATTTTCTCTTTCTCAATTTGTGCTTCCATTTTTTTATCAATGGTTGCCTTTTTATTTAGCCCCTTTTGCAAATCAACCCATTTCACAACATTTTCACAATGTTCCAGATTAGTTTCATGCTCTCTAAGTTTGTGTGGAAGATTATGCCAATCATTTATTCCATCTTCCGATAATTTGCTTGCCATCAATTTATTTTTAAATAACTTGCAACAAAAACAAAATACTTTGTTCAATGCATTTGAATATATTAACCACTTCCTTTCATGTTCTTCGCCATTTGGAAAACGACGAATATAATGCTTGGATGAGAAACTTCTACTTTTTCCGAATTTTATTACAGTTGGAAACTTGTCGTTTTTCTTTAAAATCTTGATTGGTCCTCTTTGAAAAATTATTATCCTTTTTGTATCAATTATAAGCCCCCATAAACCCGGATCATGATCAACATCAACGTCTTTGTCCAAATCAAGCACACTTTCTTCCTTTTCACTACTTACTTCATCTACATCAATGTCTTTGTCCAAGTCTACATTGACATGAATATCGTCGCTTGTTTCTTCATCAACAATTTCATTTGAATAAATAATTTCATTAATACGCACTTCATCTACATCAATGTCTTTGTCCAAGTCCAAGTCTACATTTTCATTAGTAGCTTCACTTGTTTCTTTAACTTGACTTGAACCAATAGATTGTTGCGTTTTTGCATTGAACAATTTAGAAGTTGAGCCTACTAATGATGTAGATAATGCATCTCAACAATATTTTACTTTTCTGTTATAAGCTCCTGAGTTTTTCTTTCTATTTCTCAACCGTTTCTTGTCGTCTTCTTCTTTTGTCGTATTCTCTACTTTTTAACAAATAACAAATTAACGATAATATCAACCAAACTAACTAACATACAAATTAAAAAATAATATAGATACTTATTTTTTTCCTTTTGAATAATTCAGAAACTGAATGGCCTTTGCTGCAGCGGCTTTGCCTAAATTTAGTTCATAGTGGCCTTTGCTTAAATTAAATTCATAGCAGACAACTCATTAATCATTGTTTACTTCTAAGTTAGAAACAACCAATTACCAAACAATTGAAACAACCAATTACCAAATAAACCTAAATTACCAATTTATTCATAGAATTCCAATGAGTAAACAACTAATTACCAAAATCAATTAGACCCAAATTAAATATATCCATCGAATTGGAATTACCAGCATTTGAAAGAAGAAATTACCTTACGTTGTTTGGAGATGGAAGGAGAAACAGTCGTCTGATATTCGGCAACGGAGAAGAGAAATTTGCACCAGCGATTGAATTAGGGTTTTGAGTAAAATCCCCAAACTAATCGGTTTTTTTCCACGAAGAAGAAGAGAACGAGACTGGAGAGATGGAAACAACGCGAATTTTTTTCCACTAACTAATCGGTTTTTTTTCCTTTGGCCTCTGGTTGGCCAAGCCCAAGGTCTAGGTGGGCTCGGGCCCAGGCCGGCTCTGGCCGTAGGAACAGCTGATAATGGAAAGCTAGAGGGAATGATATTCTACAAGGTCCATTCAAGTGCAATGTAGAGGCCTCTTAAATCAAAGGAATATATCCGATAAGCCTGTCAAAAGGCACCGACCTGCCACACAAAAGATGAGTTGAACTACAGGTTTCTAGAGATGGAAAATCTTGTTTATCCAGGTGGAGGTAGGAAAAGATTGGCCGGTATCAATCGAAATTGAAAGCATAGCAATACCTCGTGAGGGATAGTTGCGCTATAGAAATAAGAGGTGGGCCAGGCGGCGTTAGCTGGCTGGATGAGTAAGACATCAAATTGACAAATTAACTATTTTAGGGTTTTCTGGAGTAGATGTATGAATCTCAGTCAGCTTCAAATTGACAAAGGAAGTCCTTATTTTGATATGATTTGACGTAGGTGCTCGGCATTGGTGAGAAAACCCAGTAATTGTAACTTCAGGTAAGAGAAGTGGTCGAGATTTAAAAAGCAAAGACGAAAGTTAGTTTTGGGAAAGATGATAATTTGGGAAAATGATAAATTTCGAAGGAAAATAAGGAGGCTTAGAGCAACCCCAATGGGGTTACGGGTCGTAACATTACGACCCGTAACATGTTGGGAGATATCTTTGATATCTCCCATCAGTCGCGCCCGATTTTATCGGCGCACCACTTGCGAGCCGATTTTATTGGCTTGCAAGCTGGCAAGCCGATAATATCGGTGCGTGCGGCCCCCATGCCTATAAGTATGGCGTGGAGGGGGGCCTTGGTTTGTATACACTTTCTCTATTTCCTCATTTTTAATTTTTTTTATTGATCTGGACGCCGGTATGCCGCCATACGTAACGAAGTTGGGTAAACGTACAGTTCCAGCTCAGCCGGACGACGCATTTGGTCCAGCGCAACTTCCTCTACTAGGTGGGACGGTGATTGAGGACTTGCAGATCCTTCATGAGTTGCCAGAGGGGTACACACACCGCTCGTTTACTGCGCTCGACACTATTCTAGTATAAATTCTAATTTTATCATTTATAATTATTGAAATGCTGAATAGTTTACTATATTACGTAAAGAGCTTGATCTATTGGTTTTATAGTTATAGTTTAATAAATAGATATTGAACTGTTGATTATATAGATATTGAACTGTTATGATTTTAACATTTACATTTACTGTACGGGTGAACAGTTTAGTAGATTATGTAAGGACTGTTATAATTTAGTTCATTTACGTAGAGAGCTTGACCTGTTGGCTTTATAGCTATATTTTAGTTCAATTACGTTATAATTTTTAGTAGTATATACTGTTGATTATATAGATATTGAACTGTAATAATTTTAACATTTAGGACACTTACATCTACGTTTGCGATAGTTGGGCGAAGTTTATCACATAGGCCCTTGACATTTTACCGTTACATATTCGAGAGAGGCTAGTGGCTAGTCCGTTCGGACTAATTTTACAGATTGTACCTCCGTAGTCCTTCGATCGACCTTTAGTAGAGGCATTGTTATAGAGATGGTGGCCGACGACACACACATTTCACTTTCTCAATTTTGAGTTAGGTATCACCCCAGCAGATTTTTACATGCTTTCTGGGGTTGAGATTGGCCGCCGCGATAGAGTCTCCTGCCCATTTGATACCTCATTCGAGTCACCCGAGTTGTACCTGCAATATTTGCTAGATTTGCCTGTGACTCATATCTCATATGGTGTCATTTCAGTCACATATTTACTTGAGTACATTAGAGCGCATCTCGATGCAGCAGATTTCCATGATGTAGTATATCGGGCCACCATTTTATATCTCCTTGTATATCGAGCCGCCATTTTATATCTCCTTGGTTCGACATTCTTTTCGAACCAGCGGAGTTCGATTAGATTGGGTTATCTAGCATCATTAGTCGATTTAGATTAGCTGCATATGATTGATTAGGGCAGTGCTATATTGGGTTATCTGTATTCCGCTCTTTACTCTTACGCTTTTGGAGTGGTTCAACAGATGTTTAGCTTTTGGTACATGTTGTTGTGCTGGTACTACGAATACACGGCCAACATGCATCCACGCATGTTTCCCATCGCCACATACCGCCGAGTCCTTTTTCCAACGTATGCGTAGATGGGAGAGTAGTCGCCTAGTCCGGTGTGTTCCTGCTGGTGTGAGACACGATTTAATGGAGGCTCGTTCTCAGTTAGATATGAGGGAGAGGGGCAACATATTACGTGCACCTTGGAACACTTATTGGATGTTACTTTCAGCAGGTGGCCCACTTCCTGATGACCACCCGCTCGTCATTGCATGTCGTTTATCTATTCGTCGTGTCCTCTTACTCCCACCGGCCCACATTCCTAATTGGTACTTGGGCGATCGCTGTTATTATCAGGGCCCCGGCCAGACGCGCGTGCCCGGAGATCCACCTCTTCCAGAAGATATGTTCGGGTCTCGTCGTTCTATAGGGAGACAGTACATACAGGGTCTGAGACAGGGAGGTAGGATTGATACAACCGAGTTTTACATACCCGACACAGATTTTGACACTTATTGGGTTCGGGTAGCTCCTAGGCGGTAATTGTTGCCGGATTACGTGCGGGGTGTGAACTCCAATCACATTGGTCCCCGATTGGCTACTGGTAGAGTTCATCCTCCACCGTTCACTTTTGACCCGACTCCTACATAGATCTCTGACCAGCCTATGGAGTTCGCTCTGGTCGATACATTTCAGACATTTGATCTCAGCGGTACACAGGTATACCTTCCTATTATCTACCCACTTGCTCACATGCTAGCAGGTGTCCCTACTGCTGGATTATATCCGGCACATGAGGTATTCTACTTACTTGTGGATTTATTACCTTGTACATTCTAAGTTCTAGAAACTGATTTTATATGTTCTATATTTGCAGTATGCACCCCGGCTAGACCAACAATGGATGCATATTGCCGCTATTCAGGAGATGGGGCTGCTACATGCTCAGTCCTTATACCAGGAGCACCAGGCGATAATGCAGGGATTGCAGGAGCAGATTGAGGAGTTACAGGCCAGGCTAGCAGCAGCAGGGGGTGGTGATACAGCAGGTTCAGGTACGGTTGTAGGGTCGTGTGCTGGTGGAGGTTCAGGTGCTGCTGGAGGATTAGGTGGTGATGGAGGAGTCGCTGGTGGTGGAGGACAGGGAAGTGGTGGAGGATTAGGTGGTGATATAGGTGTTGGTGGGGGTGGAGGATTAGGTAGTGACGAGGAGGATTTTCCTTATTATGATGGTGAGGGTAGCGCAGATGACATGGAGGAGGATGGTGAGGAGTCTGAGCACGATCATGATGATGATGCTACGGATTTAGATTGACTTTCATGAGGATAGTGCTAATGATATTTTGTTTTTTGTTACCATGATGTATATATGTGTACGGCCCGATGTAGTGGACTTTACGTTATTCTTTCTTCACGTATATATGTGTATGGCACGTTGATGCATGTTGTACTATATTATCTACATTTTATGTATATTACCGTCAACACCTATATTTTATGATGTTCTGTGTACTGGACCCTTTATTATATATATTCCGTCATATTCTGTGTAATGTTAAACGATGTTTGAAACGTTTAATAATAAAACGATGTTTGAATCATTTTATTTATAATTTAATTATAAAACGAATTGCGGCGGCGCGGTAGTTCGTAATATAACGGTTTGAACTTTAATTGGTTGTACAGGATCCAATTTAAGTCGGATTTCTCTAAAACAAACAACGTTCGAATCGAATCGATAATATTTTTCTAGTGGATTCATGTTGTAGATTTTGTTTTATGTACAAACTAAAATTTCAAATAGTCGCTGTGGAATTCCTTTATAAATTATAACACTTATTTAAATAAAGTAAACAATTCTTATTTAAAGTAAAATCGTTTTGGCTCGGAATTCAACCAATGAAGTAGCGCACGACACGATGTACACTACATTGGCCATATATGTGTGTAATGTTAAACAATGTTTGAAACGTTTAATTATAAAACGATGTTTGAATCATTTTATTTATAATTTAATTATAAAATGTACTACAGCGGCGCGGTAGTTCGCAATATAATGGTTTGAACTTTAATTGGTTGTACAGGATACAATTTAAGTTGGATTTCTCCGAAACAAACAACGTTCGAATCGAATCAATAATATTTTTCTAATGGAAGAGAAAAATAGAGTTTTCATGTTGTAGATTTTGTTTTATGCCCAAACTAAAATTTCAAATAGTCGCTGTGGAATTCCTTTATAAATTATAACGCTTATTTAAATAAAATAAAATAAACAACTCTTATTTAAAGTAAAATCGTTTTGGGTCTTAATTCAACTAATGAAGCAGCGCACGACACAATGTATACTACATTGGCTCTATATATGTGTAATGTTAAACAATGTTTGAAACGTTTAATTATAAAATGATGTTTGAATCATTTTATTTTTAATTTAATTATAAAACAAACTGCAGCGGCGCGGTAGTTCATAATATAACGGTTTGAACTTTAATTGGTTGTACAGGATCCAATTTAAGTCGGATTTCTACGAAACAAACAACGTTCGAGTCGAATCGATAATATTTTTCTAATGGAAGAGAAAAATACAGTTTTCATGTTGTAGATTTTGTTTTATGCCCAAACTAAAATTTCAAATAGTCGTTGTGGAATTCCTTTATAAATTATAACGCTTATTTAAATAAAATAAACAATTCTTATTTAAAGTAAAATCGTTTTGGCTCAGAATTCAACCATTGAAGCAATGCATGACACCATGTACACTACATTGGCTTTATAACTATTGTGGACGACCCAGGTTTTTCGCTTGTAATATCGTTGTAGATGACCCAGTTTTTTGCTATATATATCGGCTTCTCCAAATCAGGCTAAACACTCATTCGCAAATTCTTTTCTTCCAACCACCTACTCCTTCCTCTTTTCCCATTCCATCCTTCTACTTGAAAAGAAAATAGCATAGTTGGCTTATTGGTATATGTCGAAACAGGGAAAAGAAAGTGTAAGCCGAAATAAGACGTTTGAGCATGATTGTTGCTAAGCCAACCAGAGCTGAGTTTTTCCCGCGTCTGTGGTAGGTCTATGAGAAAGCTATGTTATCGTGTTTTATTGTCCTTTGAAGTTGATGTTTATGTGTTCAGTAGTTGTGGTTTGTACGATTGTAGGTTGGCATTTCTTAATGTTGTAATATTGTAGTTCGTTTGTTTATGTGGAAACTATTCTTTGTTGTGTTTATCACTAAAAACTGGGATATATAAGGATATGCACTTTACTAATTCAAATATTATGCATAGTCCAATGCTCATAACGTCAGTGATAGAGAATCTCCACTATGTAATAGTCACTGTCCACTGTACCCATGAAAGAGAATCTACACTATACACTAGCACTATTAATGCCATGATAGAGAATCTACACTATGCACTATTCCCTTCCCACTGTAGCCGTGATAGAGAAACGTTGAAATATAATTTGATTCTCAAAACAATATAAAATAAAGGATTTTAATTTTATTCACTATCGTTTTGGGTTGGCGTTTAACACGAGTTACTACATGGACGACCCTACTTGTTAAATTCCATGGCTACATTGCCTGGACGACCCTACACACATAAATTCCTAAACAGTTATTACGTGGACGACCCTACACACTATGAACTAGACCAAGACATGTACCGGTAAAGGAGCACTCAAGGTAAATTGAGTGACACCCAAGCCAAAAAAGGAGCTCTCTATCCAACAAAGGAGCACTCTGTCCAATAAAGGAGCGCTCTGTCCAATAAAGGAGCGCTTTATCCAATAAAATTGCACTCTGCCTAATAAAGGAGCGCTTCGTCCAATAAAGAAGCGCTTTGTCCAATAAAACCGCACTCTGTCCAACAAAGGAGCACTTTGTCCAATAAAGAAGCCCTTTGTCCAATAAAACTGCACTTTGTGCAATAAAGGAGCACTCTATTCAATATAGGAGCACTTTGGCCAATAAATGAGCACACTCCACCCAATAAAGCTACCCATTGGCCAAGACCTCTTACCTTATATACAACTGCAACATCGCAACCATATCTCATTTCCAAACACATTCACAAACAAAAATGGATTCCTATTTTATGACATGCCTCATGCCTTTAATAGCGATTCCGAGGAAGAGGAAATCCTTCAAGAAGAAGCGAAAGAAATATAGGAAATACGGGACTTATACCATGAAGCCTACGGGTCATCATCCACAAGTCGAGGGGGATCGGTTCTTGGAAGGAGATTTATACACCGAAATCATGCTAAATGCCATAGGTCTCTGATGCAAGATTACTTCAATGAAAATTGTACTTACGGGCCTGATATGTTTGGTAGAAGATTTAGGATGCGGAGAAGTATATTTCTTCGGATATTGGCGGGTATTCAAGGTAACAATGATTACTTTAAGTACAAACAAAATGCACTGAAGACGCAGGGCTTGTCCGGTTTTCATAAAATGACGGCCGCTATGAGAATGTTGGCATATAGCACTCCTGCTGATGCATTGGACGATGCATACCGAATAGCAGAGAGCACAACACTAGATACACTTGAAAAATTCCGCCAAGCTGTGGTGGACGTCTATGGAGAAGAATACTTAAGGTCTCCGAACGAAGCAGATGTTGTGCGAATCAGAGAGATGCACAAAAGCAGGGGATGGCCGGGAATGTTAGGGAGTGTGGACTGTATGCACTGGGAATGGAATAACTGCCCTACGGGATTACAAGGTGCGTACAACAGCAAAGAAAGGCGACCAACTGTCATTTTGGAAGCTGTGACATCGTACGATCTGTGGATATGGCATGCTTTCTTCAGAATCCCTGGTTCGAATAAGGACTTAAATGTTATAGAAAGATCCCATCTGTTCAATGATCTTGCTCAAGGCCAGGTACCTCCTTTAACATTTACCCTAGGCATAAATATTTACGACCATGGCTATTACCTAGATGACGATATTTACCCGAAATGGAGCACCATTGTTAAAACATGTCCGAATCCATTGACTCCTAAACAATTGAAATTCGAGGCAATGCAGGAGGGACAAAGGAAAGATGTAGAGCGTGCTTTCGGTGTTTTACAATCTAGATTTGCAATGATAAGTAATCCATGTCGGTTGTGGTCAAGGAAAAAGATGTCTACAATCATGTTTGCCTGCATCGTTCTACACAACATGATTATAGAAGATGAAAGAGATATGGATGAAGGGCAACGTCACTACGAATATGACGATGCTTCGCAACCACCCCAAGTATTCTGACAAAACACACCGCTAACAAAAGAGGACTTCAACATTCATTTGACCTGCCAGGTTATGTTTAGAGATGCACACCTCCACAATCGGCTACAGAAAGATCTTTTGCATCATTTATGGAACCACTATGGCGATAACTAGTTATGAAGCTTGCTTGATTGTCCGAACTCGTGTTTCATTTTATGATGGTCCTAGATTATGGATCATTTATGCACTAATGATGTTGTAGTTTTTTATTTTACTAATCTCGTTCTACTGTATTTCTACGGGTTAATAACCAGCTATTATTAAGTTCGGAAGCTAAATTAGTTTATTTCGGTGTTCCCTAACATAACTATTGTGTACGAAAATAATAATTATTATATTTTTTCATATTAAAATATAAGCTAGGATAGGAAAATAAATATTTGAAATATAAATGTGTGAGGCGCCGACTTTATCAGATTATGACGTAACGAGCCAATTTTATCAGCACGTGCCGAATAAATCGGCTCGCAATGTGACGAGCCGAAAAAATCGGCATGCGAGACCAATTCAGGATCCTGAATTTGTCCCATAACATTTCGCTGAATATTACATGAAGTAATATCTGTTGGGGAGAAAATTATCCAAAAATTCTCAATTAAGAAGAGGAATACTCCTCTGTTGGAGTTGCTCTTAGAAAATTTGGATTTCAAAACCCACGATTTTGGACTGGAGCCAATTCAAATTAGATTTGGAGCCATAGTTGTAGGGTTGAGCTAATGTAAAAAAAAACTAGCTTACGTTAGTCAAAACAGTAACACTATGTTACATTTTCAAAATTTTGAAATATCTAAAAGAACAATAACTTTTACATGTTAACGGACAAAAGCTGCATTATTTTTTATTACTTTTTTACAATTTCATACTTTACAAATAACATAAATTTAAATAAGGGAAATTTTATTTGTATCCATCAAATTTGTTAGTTCATGCACGTACATAAGTTGGCTTTAGTAAGTTAATCCACCAGTCTATTTGTAAGTTAATCCATGGTGGATTAACTAATTAATGGTGGATTAACTAACAAATAAACAATATTTTGCTTCTACCACTCAAAAAAAATATGCTCTAGCTAGAAGTACTATTATAGATGTACATCCAGACATCACAAGCTCATAAATCACTTTGTCGATCTGGGATCTCTAATCTGGACTGCACTCAACCCATGGCAAAGCATTACTATTTGTTTGCGTTAGTAATCGCCACTTTTTTTTTACTAGTTTTTGCTACGAAATCAGGTGATGTAACTGAACTTTAGATCAGCGTTAAGTACAAGCACACAACTTGTAGTGTACAAGCTTACAAAGGCAATAAGATTAAAGTGCACTACCGTGGAACTCTCACGGATGTCAATGTATTTGACTCCAGCTTTAAAAGGGGTGATCCTATTAAGTTTACATTAGGCACTGGCCAAGTAATCAAAGGATGGGATCAAGGAATTTTAGTGATGTGTGTTGGTGAAAAAAGGTAGCCCGATTCCTTCAAAGCTTGGCAATGGTGATCAAGGCTCCCCTCCTAAGATTTCAGTTGGAGCAACTCTGATATTTGAAACTGAACTTGTTTCCGTGAATGGAAAGCCATCATCGACTGGAGGAAATACCAATGATGAAAGTGAAGAAACAGAACATGATGAACTGTAATTTGGTATTTTTATTTTAGTTTGACTACAATTTTCTAATAGGATTTCGATGTAAAGTTATATGAGCTACTTTATTATGGACTTCGCAAAAATCTCTAAAATTTTCTAATAATCTTATACTGATCCTTGTTATGACTTCTTAAAAAATAAAAAAATAAAAAAAATCACAAATAATATTGACCGAAATACAGAATCTCTTTAATTTAATGGGGATACATCAGAAAATTGAAAGAAGGAGAAGTCACTGCAGATCGTATGTTTGAGATAGAAGTTCAGGAAATCTTATGCAGACAGCTATCCTTTTGACTTTTCAATCTATTTTAATTTATTTCCATGCATAATGTATAAAATGAAGTTGGTCATAAAATAAGGAGAGGTTACATATGAATAAAGTTTTTCTTGGTAGCTTGACAACCACTAACAATATAAACTGAAACTTTACGATAAATATGCTAACCATTCTCAGGTAGCCTGAATGCAAAATATAGAGAAAGTAAATTGGCACATAAATTGGACTACAGACAAAACAAGCAAATTTGGAGTATAAAGTAAGGCAGCTACACATGCACATAACAGTGCAAACACAAAGTAGCAAGTCACAAACATCAGTATTTGCTGGCCCATAACCCCACTTTTCTATAAATACCAAAATACCAAAACTTGAAAATGATTTAATACAATATTATATAGCTATACAAAAACATATAAGTTTAGGATTTGTGATCATACCGAATACTGATGTCTTTGCAGAATGCTCGTTCTTGGTTTACAAAGATTTATGCATTCCTTGTTTGTCTCGAGTATCAAACCATACAGCTCTTCCTACAAAGCCAGTTTTATGAAGGAAATATTATTTGGTAATTTGTGTTTTGAGTTTCTGACTCGTACGTGGGAAGAAAGAGAACGAAAGTCGAGAAAAATATAAATTATACTTTGTGGATTAACTAATCAAATTTAAAAATTTTAAAAACCCATAAAAGTAGGCAGTATCCCTACAAATTTGGGTGTATTAACTTACAAATTTGGTGGATGCAAATAAAATTTCCCTTTAATTAATTGTATTATCCCAAAAAGTTAAAACAAAAATGAGATAACTGGAGTAATTATTTATAATAAAATAATTAAAATGCCCCCTTCAGAATGCTCATTTCATAACATAAGAATACGTTCTCGTCTCATGAGCAATTCTCCTTTCATTCCACTTTTAAATGTCTCCTTTATGCTCCTTTCGTGTTGCATATGAATGCACTCATTAATTATTAACAACTAATAAATAGTCATTAGTTATAAATTACCAATAATTAATTATTAAAACATTGTAATCAATTACAAACATACTCAAAATCTGTACATGACACAAGCAACTTGATCAAACTAGTTAAGATACTTGGACATGTCGCAAAAGATCAATGGTTTGATTCTTGTCTTGCAGGTTTGAACCCACTTGCTATGTGGTATGATATATACTTTCTAAACTTGTATACAAAGTCCTCAATTTCAAAAAAAAACCTATAAATGTTAAAGCGTGCATTTCAACAAGCGAAAATTGTTTGAGATACGGATTAAGGATCTTAAGGCAAGTTAAACACTAGAAGGGGGGATGAATAGTGTAATGAAATTTATAAAATTTCTTGAAATCTTTTTAAATCAAGCACACGATATACAGATCACATATATAAACAAACATAGAATCAATCACAGAATGCGCAAAGTAAAAGTAAAAGCAATAAAAAGAAAGTACATACCAGGATTTTATACTGGTTTAGGATTCCCCTACATCTAGTCTCACACAACGCTGGGTTGATATAGAATTTTACTTAACAGTATCCAATTGCCATCCTTGATTTCAGGGCTATAAGGGCACACCCCAACTGATTCCAAGTACAATGAGACTTAGTTGATTTACCGGGCCACAACTTTACATCCAATCGGTTTCTGAAACACAATCACACCCAATAACTTTAAACGGGACATGACCACACCCTTCTCTTATCAATTTTTGTATTATTGACTCTATAGGACTTGATCTTGAGATCTTTGATTACAAACAACAAATAACTTTTGAGAAGCAATTGAATTCAGAGAGTATTTGATTTAGAATTGAAAGAGAAGAAGAGTGATATGATTCCTATTGAAATTGGTAGAGTATAAGTGTATAAACTCAAGAATTAAAGCACTATAATGGTTGGAAGTTAAGAAAAGAAGAAGAAGATGAAAACTTGTTGAAAAATTCGAATTCTAAAAGGTATTTATAGGTTTTCAATAGTCATAACATTTCTGAAAAGATTTAAATTCAAAGGACACTTCTTTTCAACATTTATAAATACCATGACGGCTAATATGTCGACGTGCTATTTTATATACTCCGATATATGCTAGTTATAATTTTAAAAATGATTTTTTAATCAATTCAAACAATATTTAAATAAACTATAATGAATCTTGAGTAAAAACAAATTAAATTCCTTTATATTTAAACATTCTTTTCAAAGTAAAATATATTTTAAAACTTATATAAAGATACACTTAAAATAATTAAAAAATTAAATATAAAATGATATAAAAGTATAAATATATAAAACTATATATATATATATTAAGAATTTTTTTATAAACAAGAAGTTTGAAATATAAATACTTAAGCAAACTTAATTTGAATATAAACTTAGTTTTCAGGAGTTTAGAAAATAACTGCAAGAAGTTAAAATATTATTAAAATAAATAATTATATATTCTGAACAAGGAAGTAATTTTGAAATCATTTAAAACAAGTTTTAAAATCAAGTTATAAATTTAAAATTATTTTGAAATCAAGTTTAAAATCTGTATTTGAATTTTAAAATCAGATTTTGGTTTGAAAATAAAATCAAGTGATAACAAGAGCTAACCTAAAATTCTATACATATCGACTCTATAATTCTTGAACTCTTGAACAGTTGTATTCTTAAAACTCACGAGTCTTGAAACTTGAACTCTTCTATTTGAAATCTTAATTCTTGTAAACTGTACAGTTTTCAGTTATATAATACCTACGTAGACTTCCTATATATATATATATATTCTATAGAATTGTGGTAGTATATATTTTATAACAATAATAATAGAATCAATGTAGAAACAAGGTTGTTGTCATCAAAACCATCATCATCATCACCATCCGAATCCTTAACAATCTCCCCCTTTTAATGATGACAACCTTGGTTAAAAAATATTCATACTTGATGTCTCGATACTTCAATTACTTTCCCTTGCTTCATTAACTCCCCCTAAAACTACAAACTCCCTCTTAATCTAAGCCCTATTTTATAATTCTCTCCCTTTGTCATCAACAAAAAATTATACAATCCTAAATATATTATACTAAGACATAACTCTAAATGTAAGAGTAATATAACTGATCTAAATAAATTTGATATAAGACAAAATCTAATATCTAATACTGTTCCTATAATCTAAAAAATTTAAACTAAATAACTATAATATTCAAATTATTATATTTTGAACCATTATGCCAAAACGATCCAATATTATATGTATATATATATATATGTATATGTATATGTATCAATGTTTGTTAATACATCAATCCAAATAAATCAAATCAAGCCACACCATAGTATTTTATTTACAAATTTGAAATAAATCAACCAAACCACACAAACTAAAACAAATTCATACATTTTGTGGAACTTCAACCCAACCACCTCCACCGGAAATTGGATCAGCCTTTATAGCATCCCAATCTTCATTGTCTTTGATGAGAGGTGTTAGAGTGATGTTGTTATCTTCATCTTTTGAAAGAGAGGCAATCATCCATCGAATTGCATCTTCTTGTTGTTTGATCATCTGTATTTGACTCAATTAAAGATGACGTTGATCACGGAGTATAATCGAAAGGATATTCTTAAAGGAATTAAGGATTTCTTAAAGGTTTTCACTAAGATTATGGAATTGAGTAGCCATATTTTTTATTATATTAAGAAATATCGAAAGGGAATAAAGGAGAAATAAATAGAGAAGTTTTTCTAGAAGAAATGAGTTTAAATAGGCTCTAAAATTCGTTAGAGTTAAATAGACATGAGTGGGTTAGAGCAGTTTCAAAATTCAAACATTTTTGAAATTTAAACAGTTAGTTGTCGACATGCACAAATACATATGTTGACATATGTATGTGTATTTTTAATTTTTAAAGGATTTTGTGTTTTTTTTTGACTTATTTAAACTTATTTTTTCTTGATTTAATAACTATTCAAGAGATATTTAAATAAGAATTGACAGAAACAAATAGCTTCATTTCATTCTAAGGATAATGATACATGAAATGAATACATAACTTAAGATAGAAATATGGAAATAGAAATACAAGCACATATACTACGAAATTAAACTTAGAACTCGGCGGAGGAGGAGGATGACAAGCCAAATTTTTTTCCAACTTTTCCAAAAAACTTACTCATTTTAGTAGAAATCTTTTCAAAATTCTTACTAAAAGATCTCTTAAGTATCTTTTGTTTTTTTTGCTAAAATCTTTTGATTTTGGAGAATGGTTTTCTTGGAGGAGTTGGTAGGAACTTCAATACTCTCTAAAGAGGTATCTTCTTCTAAATCAATATCCATTTCTTCTTCTTGTTCAATTATAGCTCGTTTATCCTCATATGTTTCATATGGATGAAACACAAGTGGGGTCTACATAAGAGAAATATTTTCCGCATTAAAAATTGTTCTAGAAATGAGCTCTTCTCCTTTGAAATCAACTCCAAAATATTTGAAAATACGTGTAAGATAAACTCCATGATATAACGTATTTTCCTTTGTTGAAATTTCCTTTGGTTGAAATTCACTTAAAATAACTTTGATCCAATTGATTTCATAATTTCCAAAGATAGCAAAAGGAGCCGTGTTAACTTTCATAGTAGGGTTGTTGAAATTTCCGGACTGAGGGGTGATGGTATGTTGGAGTAGCAAATTGACGATTCTTGCTTTTGGACAATAAAAACGATTTTTGAATTCCAAATGTTTATCACTTTAAAAAATGTGATGAAAAGTTTCCAAATAACTTTCATTAATGTTAAAATCCAAAAGATCCATCCTTGTATTCTTACAAACCAAAATAGTACTTAAAACATCACAATACAAAACAATTTGTGTTCCTTTAGCACTACTCCAAATTTCATCTTCACTTCCTTGATAAAAGTTGCGATTAAAATTTGCAAAAACATTTTCACAAGATTAGGATAACAAATTTTATCTTTATCCTGAAAACCAATAAGACTTAAAATTCCATTTTGATAAAAGAGAGGTTCAAGTTCATAAGAAGCAAAATCACTAAAGATAGCAAATTTTCCTATGTCTATTTTTCGAAAATTTACATAGCTAATGTAATATTGGATAGCATCCAGGTTACTGAAAAGGAAGCCTTTGATGTTACTGGTTAATCTTGTGACGACCGTCCACAACCATGCACATAACAAGGAAAATAATGCGTTGAAAGACGTGCCAAGACGCTTTCGACGATCATCAGGGTGGAATAACACAAGCGGAGCCTTTTGTATAACCCACAATACACGGATAAAATATATTAGAACATATACAACAGACAATAATAGTGAAGAATAATTGAACAAAATCTTAAATTTTTTCATAATACTAGGAAAGTATCCACACAACTTTGGATAACTCTATAAG
This sequence comes from Allium sativum, assembly GCA_030737875.1. NCBI lineage: Eukaryota > Viridiplantae > Streptophyta > Magnoliopsida > Asparagales > Amaryllidaceae > Allium > Allium sativum. Next base: position 976,036,121 of record CM060920.1, read on the forward strand.
AGTCTGTACAATAAGCCTCACTACAATACTCAAAGAATACATTGAACAACGGAACCAACAAATGCTAGATAGTATAAAATAGTACGCAAGCCTCCTGCTCGTCATTACACAACAGCATCGTCTAACATAGATCTATCACCTGTCACCTGCTACTCAGTCTGCCCAACCACCACCGGATGAACAACCTAAGGTAATAAGAGGGAAACATAAAATCTTGAGTTAGACAATAGTCTTAGTGAGAGATAAAATAGCTATCTAACATCATCAATAAAGTATATGAGAATAGACAGATTAAACAACAAATCTACCAACATAAACAGAGAATAACTCACACCTGTCTTCCCCAAATCCGACAGTGATAGCCTTTACAACAAGCATTTAGGAACAACGGTACATTCATGGCAATCAGTTATCAAGCGTAGACCATTATAAACGACATTGACATCTCCCAAGCACAAGCCCCAGAGGCCTAAACAATATCAGACAAACACCCAAGAGATATCTCCTTCGATGTTGAATAACCTACATAAGACAATGCAAGTAAACAATCATCATCCATGATTATGGCTATCACTACCAGTCTTACTTTGAAACCATCGTTAATCGTATGACCGGCTCAACACCTTTCCGTCGGTCAAGGGCTAATGGTAAACCTCGATTCTAGCAAAACTCCATACGCCATCATGACTCGTATCTCTCGGCCCATCGTGACTTCCCAGGGTACATGAACAACCACTTCTAGTCTTCGGGTGCCCCCATTGTACCCCTGTTTTGAGTCCGCTAGAACTTACGACAATAATAATCTCTCGGCCTCCATTATCTCTAGTCATCCAACCTGATAACTATTCACAAGCTCAAGCGCCTTCTCGAGCAGCCATTATCCACGAACTCACCACCTTGAGTCGTCTTCACATTCGTTGCATTACGACAATCGAACACATCACATCACTTTGAACATTCCACCTTGAATATACTTCGAAGCCACATTCATCATTGAACCAAAAAAACATCAATTATGGTCCACATCAGTCCGGTCATCCATTCCTGAAACTGACCCTCCACCAGGTCGTTCAGACCATCCAACGACTTGACTCTCCTGGTACCCCACAACTTGCTTTTCACCAACATAGGACGACCCACTCCCTTCTGAAGTTCAACGACCTGAAGCCGTCTACACTGGCTGACCCGAATGCTTTAGGTCGCTATAGAACCTAACACACACAACAGTAGCCAATCTGCTTTCACCAGAAAACCAACAACCCGATCCTAGTGAAGCTTCTGCGACCTGACCTAGCCAATCCAATGACCTGACTTGCGCTCGAGCCAACGACCTGCTTCCCTCAGGGTTCAACTACATGGAGCTATTCACACTAGCCAAGTCTGACGAACCACGACCTGAAGCCAATCACGACCCAAGTTCATTTTTTGGAGAACATGATACACGACTCGATCTCCATGCCACATCACCAACAACCTAAGAAAAACGACCCGACTCCAGATCTGACCGAAATGGCTCAAATATTGACCAAACTATCACCAAACGACAACATCGATTCAATAAATTCATCCAATTCAACCATAAACACTTTATGAAATCATTAACGACATCAAAATGACAATTATTCATCAATAATCATATAAAATTCACCAAATCATGATAATTCAATGCATAAACTAAACAATGGATCTAACTTGCATAAACATTTGAATTATCATAAGAATTGCTGGTTTTAAGTTGCCAGAATAGATCTTATGGTAATTCAAATGAAAATATACTTACCATGATGTAGGTGTAGGTGAAAACAACTTAAAATGATGGAAATAAGATCAAACAACCCATATACTTGATTGAATCCGTGTGAGAGATGCTTATCACTCACCAAATCTTCAAACAAGCTTAAACACAATGAATCACGAATCCGAATAGCGAAGAACAACCTTCAGACCTCTCAATTTGATTAAATCTCTCTTCACTTGATGTAGATATTGCTTTGATTGATTTAGATCTCCAGTTACCTTGCGTAGATCTAGAACTTTAATGGTGGAAATGTGTATTTGATTGAGCAAAGAGGATCACGAGCTAAATCAAATGAGAGAATGAAGAAAGTAAACTATTCTCCATGCCTCTAACCCTCTATTTATAGCCTCCCACCAACCCACTAATGAACCACCCCAAATCAACCCATCAATGGCACGCAAAACCTGAACAAAATATTGTGAAACGCTAAAACAACGATTCCTCCCAAACCTCTGAACCAAATCTTTAATGTGACAACTCTACGGAATTGGAAACACCATTTCCTTTCTAATGAAATCGATCTTGACACTGATTCGATCCCAGTCAAAAGTTTTTCCCTATATATGACTGATAGGGGAAATATGGTCACAAATGAAATTGGTAAAAATTATGGACATGTCTCACATCCCCATAACTAATATATCAAAATATGAGAATGATCCAACCCTCAGGGAATTTAATAAAATTATTTTATGACCCTCCGATACGTAAAATGTTGTCTATTACCTTCTTCCTCCCTTAGGAATTTCTCCCCCGAAATCCCTAGCAAACAAAACAATTCTACATGCCTATTATCCATAAGCAACCAATTTACCATCGAAACTAACATCCATCAAGCCATGCATCCATAGCCTTATCCTAGCACACATAATTTTAACAACAACAGTGCAAGCTACAATGATGTAAGGTGACCCGACATCAATAGGCCATACCGATGAATAGCTTTAGATGGGTCGTCTTCATACTCTCTTCCGTCTCCCACGCACAGTCGTCATCATTCTCACTCCGTTGTACCTTGACTAGCTTGACCGTCTTCCTCCTAAGCTGTTTCGTGTCATACCCCACAACACGAAGCGGCTTACGCGGTCTCATAACTATAGACTTGACTTCTAGGTCATCGTACTGTTCCTGAAATACCACCACATTCGAATCATGTACACACTTCCATAGAAATGACACATGGAAAACATTGTGCACACTCGACATCTTCTTAGGTAAATCCAATATGTACGCAAGCTTTCCAATCCGCTCGACTATCCGAAATGGTCCAACAAACCTTAGGGCAACCTTTCCTTTACTCCTGAACCGAATAACATGCTTCAACGGCGAATCTTTACGAAAACCATATCGCCAACGTCGAATTCCAAATCTTTTCGATGCTTGGCATAACTCTTCTGACGATCTTAGGCTGCCTTCATTCATTGTCGAACGATCTCGATACAATGTGATGTTTCTCTTATCATCTCTGGCCCACGTATCAACTTATCTTCAGTTTCTAACCAACAAGCTGGATAATTACGCGGTCTACCATACAATGCCTCGTACGGTGCCATCCCAATGCTTGAATGGTAGCTGTTATTATATGCAAACTCAACCAGATATATATGGTCTTCCCATGATCCCCCAAAATCCAATACACAAGCCCTTAGGAGATCTTCCAAAACTTGGTTAACTCTCTCGGTTTGACCATCAGTCTGGGGATGATAATCCGTACTCAAACACAGTTCGGTTTCCAAAGCATCTTGCAAACTCTTTTAAAACCCACTCTTGAACAAGGGATCTTGATCACTAACTATACTCTTTGGGATACCATGGAATCGTACTATCCATTTAATATAAAGCTTAGCCAACTTCGATGATGTCCTAGTCGATCTAACAGGAACAAATCTCGCACTTTTGGTCAAATGATCCATGATGACCTAAATTCCTTCGTTTCTTGCACTTATTCTAGGTAGTCCATCGATAAAATCCATCGATATCTTCTCCCACTTCCACGTAGGAACTTCCAATGGCTGAAGCAATCCATTCGGCTTATTCTGGTCATCTCTCACCAACTGACAGTTCATGCACTTGGAAATAAACTTTCCAGTATCCCTTTTCAACCCTTCCCAGTAGTAAGATCGCTTCATGTCTTGATACATCTTACTACCACCAAGATGAATCGTCAATTTCGAGTGATGACATTCACTCATAACCTCATCTCTCAACCCGGCGACATTAGGAATAACTAGTCGTCCTTTCTTTCGAATCCAACTCTCTCTATCGACCTTGAACTCTTTATCCTCTGGTTCCAATTTATGGATAATCTCGACAAGCTTTGCATCCTGCTTTTGGCTCTCGCCAATCCTTTAGATGAGAGTAGGTCTTATCGATAAGCTTGCCAACATTTCAGGTTCTAACTCACACCCTGGTCTGAAATCAAATCCGGCCAAGTACTCGAGGTGCTTCCATTTCGAAAACATCGCTCCTAAACTTGTGTGTCTTCGACTCAGCGCATCTGCTACTTCGTTACCTTTACAATGAGTATAAGCTATACCAAAATCATATGATGCCGGATATTCTAACCACTATTGTTGCCTAAGATTCAAATCATTTTAGGAGAAAAGAAACTTCAATGACTTGCGGTCCGTAAACAACTCGAATCAAACTCCCAACAGGTAATGTCTCCACATCTTCAAAGCAAAAACAATCGCTGCCAAATCCAAATCATGAGTCGGATATTTCCTTTCATATGGCTTCAGCTTCGACTAGCATAGGCCACAACTCTATCCTTCTGCATTAGCACTACTCCAAGTCCAGTACCACATGCATCAGTGTATACCACCATCTCTTCATTCCCACTTGAAATGGCCAAAACAAGAGCACTCATCAGTTTCTCTTTCAGGATTCCGAAGGCTTGCTCATACTTTACATCCTATGTGAACACTTGATTCTTCTTTATCAATCCTGTTAGTAGTGCAACTATCTTGGAGAAATCCTTGATAAAACGAGATAATATCCTGCTAACCCAAGGAAACTCCAAACGTCTATCAAATTCTTAGGTCTATCCCAGTCCTGGATTGCTGCCATTTTAGCGGAGTCAACCGCTATCCCATTTCTAGAAACAACATGGCCTAAAAACCTCACTTCGATCTTCCAGAAGTGACACTTCGAAAACTTAGCTCTCAGCTGATGCTTTCGCAAGATTTCCAAAACAACTCGCAAGTGCTCCTTATGCTCTTTCTCATTCTGGGAGAAAACCAGAATATCATCCATGAACATAAGCACAAACTTATTTAACTGATCTCTGAAAATCCTATTCATAAGATGCACAAAATACGTTGGCGCGTTAATCAACCCAAATGGCATCACCAACCATTCGAAAAAACCGGATGGTGTCCTAAAAGCAATCTTCGGCATACTATCCGTTGCTACCCTCAACTGGTGGAATCCCATTGCCAAATTCATCTGAGGAAACACCTTGGCCTCGTGAAGCTGATCGAACAAGTCATCGATCCTTGGCAACGGATACTTGTTCTTCTTGGTCACCTTGTTCAGCTGACGATAGTCCACACACAATCTCAACGAGTCATCAGCCTTGGTTGCAAACACAACTAGTGCACCCCATTCGGATATACTTGTCTGAATGAATCCTTTTCACAAAAAGTCACATAGTTGCACCTCTAACTCTTGTTGTTCCTTAGGCGCCATGCGCCTAAGAGGCATGACGATAGGTCTAGCACCTTCAACTAAATCGATTCTGAACTCAATCTCACGATGCGGCGACAACCCTTTGACCTCATCAAAGACATCCTTAAACTCATTAGTGATCAGCACAGATGACAAGTCTTCCTGTGGAATCACAGATGAATATAAAAAGCTCACAAAGACACCATCTTCGGGCTTACATCGAATCAAAACATTTCTCCCTTCCACATCCTCGACTCTCACCTCAAACCTCTTGCAATTCAATCTTGCCGCATACCTCTTGAGCAGTCCATACCCAAGATAATCCCAAACCCAACGAAGTTCAAAACAAGACAGTCGCGCACAAAGGAGCAACCATGACTCGATAACACAAGACCACGACAAAGCATACAAAGGCTGGACGAACCCCCAACTGGATTAGTCACAACCAAAGGTTTATCACAAGTCCTGGGTTCCAAACCTAAGCGGCACACAAGCTCATTACAAAAGAATGAATGAATGTGATGCTCCAGTATTAAACAACACACGAACTGAAACACCTTTAACTGAAAGAGTACCTTGGAAAATGAAACCCTTCCCTTTATCCTCTGTAGTAGGAGCTCTTGAAAACGATGGCACGACTTCCAAACCAAACACCTTCACAATATTCTTTCCCATAGCTGGTTCTGAACAGTCCTTCTTGAGATGCCCAGGCTTGCCACAGTTGTGACACTTACTTTCAACCTTCGGATTCTTGCAATCCTTGGAATAATGGCCCTTCTACTGACAGTTAAAGAAAATCACCTCGTCTTTCGGATTTTTATTTAATATCCTTTCCTTTCTGTTGTTGTTGTTTCATCTTTTTGTTGTTACCACCCTGGTGTGGTTTCTGCTCATCCCTGGTTTCAACAAAGGTTCTTCTTTAGGAAACATACTTTCATGCCTCAAAGCCTTCTCAACGATCTTCTCAAGTTTCATCGAGATGATCAACTAGCTAATTCCCATGATATTTGTCCAAACCAATAAAAACTTCTCATTCTCCTAATAAGGAGTGTGTAACACCCCACGTTTTATGACAATAAAATAAAATATGATAATATAATTGCATGTAATAAGTCACACATTGAAATGAAGAAAATATTAATAAATTACATGCAATAAGAAGAAATGCAGTGCGATTAAAATACATATTTTAAAAAAATTTGAAGAACTTCAAGAATTTGGCCGTGGGATTAGCATCATTGCGTTCGTGGTGATTTTCGGGTCAATTTATACCTATGGATTGCAGAAAACTAAGTTAAGGTGAGAGAGATACATTTAAATGAAGTATTATAGCAAAACATGAGAATAAGGTAAAAGAAGGAAAAAATGACTACCATTGTTTCTAAACTTAGTACCAAAAGACATCATAGCTCAGTTGGTTAAGGTATAGGATTCGCAACATAGAGGTCGGGGGTTCGAACCCCGACGGTGACATAATTTTTATCTTTGTTTTGGAGAGGGCCATCTGAGCATACAAATATATGTACGCATACAAATTCAAAATTTTAAAAGATAAGAATGTGCATATAAGGAAATAAAGAAAATATATGTGTATATATATGATAATATATATATATATGTAGAAATATATGTATACAAGAGATTCAAGATAAGGCTGCAGTCAATGAAATATAGCAAGAATCAAATAACGCTGCAACACCGTTTGAATTTTGAAAACAAAAAAAATTGCGCATGTATATATACGCGTAAAATGGTCATTATAAGAATTGTATACGCATAAGAAGATAACATGGGAATATAAAAGTTAAATAAATTCAATCATTGAAAAATCAAATTACTGCGCCAAAATAGTTTGCGGGACCTAGTGCTGACTCAGCACTGCGTGCACGATAAGATCCAGCAAGATTCATCTGCGCACCTGGACTATTTTCTTAACTGGGTTCAATGCTGACTCAACGCTGCGTGTACGATAAGGTCTTGAGCACCTATAAATAAGGCCCTATAACAAACCCTAGAACTCATAATTCTAAAGCTATGCTGAAGCTCTGCCATTACTCTCTTCCTCTCCTCAAATCTATTCAGAAAATTTAGATTATTAGTAAGAAGATTTTAAAATTCAAGATCCGAAAGAGATAATTGATGTTAATAAAAGATTGTTTAGATTCATGAAAAGCAAGGTAAAATTCTAGATCAAATTCATTCAAAATTTTACTCTTTCTTTCCCTTCTCTTTCAATGAAAATAGTCAATCCACGGTTATAAGGTTTCAAATCAAATTAAAAGGGAATTACCATAGATGCTAAAACTGGATCAGATCCAGAATTGGGGAAAGCATAAAAGGTGAGTGGATTTAAGCCATATTATTTTAGATAATGGTATATTACCGTTTAACATTCCCCATTATGAAAAATTGGAATATGACATGTTAAGATGCCTGAACATATGCTAATCATGGTTAAAGTGGTGCATATGACATGCGGGAATGATTAGCATGATATAATGTCAAATTGTTAATATGAATAATCCATATATTGAATCAGTTGAAATGTTGGAATGTTTACATGTTATAATATTAATATGAACATGTTGGAAAATTCAAATATTGAATTAGTTGAAGTGGTAAAAAGTTTACATGTTATGAAACTTGTTAGAATATGGGTATCAACTGTGACTGCTCTTGTTACATGTTAATTTGTCCCAATTGTATACATGAAATAATTGGAGTAAGTATATGATTATATGGTTTCATGTTAACACAGAATTGAATAAATAAATATGGATTGGGGCATCGACCAAATTATGTTTAAAGATCTTAAATTGGGCTAGTAAATATGACTTGGAAAAAGGGGCATGAAGAACCTATAATGAAATAGGAATAATTATAAAAAAAATGAACATGCCCAAAATTACAGCAATTAGAAACTATAACCGTGCTTGGACACGAGGCTAGATTACTCTTGTGGTAGAAGTCTGCCCGGACCTTATCGGCATATCCAGCAACCACAAGTGGTGAATCTAATGTGAGGGGTCTAAGTGCATAAACACGAGACGTGCCAAGACACGAGGTTAAGTCCGACTTGTAGTGTCCCGAAATTCTGGTCCAATTTGAGCTGACCAAATAACACAAGTCCAACCCAAATTACATTGGAAACCAGAAAACTAATAGAAAGAAAACAGAGGGTGAGAATAGATAAGATAGAAACTTAGAATAGAAGAAGAAGAAGAACATACAACATCAGAGTAACACGAATCTCACAGTGGAACGAACAACATATAATAGATAACATATCCTTGAAATAAAATCAGTATATGTATACAGTAATATTATCAGAGTACAACACTTACAACACAGCGGAATAAACAATAGCTATATAATCCTGAAGCCTCCTGCTCCAAGCTCTCCTAGTATATGTGTAAAATTCTGACTACTTGAATGCCTGTACAAAATTGGGCACCCAAGAGTTTAGGGAAAACAAAACAAAATAAACTCTGGGTCAGTCATGGGATTGGTGTGAGTAAAACACTTTAAAACAGTTTGAGCAATAAAACGATATCTCATAAGACCACACCGTATAATGGAACGGGTTTTTCCCTTATGAGAATCCAAAACATTTGATTTAACTTTCAAAATCCTTTTGAAAGAAACGATAAACTTTATATCAAAACTCTTTTGATATTACAATAGTGTCTATCAACCACAATATAATAATCATCTAGCAGAACGCTTTCATCTCACGTTCCACATATATAGTATACAATCAAAGCCACGAGCACTTATTGGGTAATGGATTTCCAACTATGACATGGTATGGAACCACCTTCTGATAGTGTACCTCTAGAGAGGAATACACTGGGTTCAGCAAGAACATCTTGCAACCCGGCCACACATGACCGACCACTCATTTCGCTTGAGTGTATCGAATGTATATCACCAACTGTTGGGATCAGCAACTGTTTCCCGATAAGGGACAGCATTGATAGATTTAAGAAGCAAATGAATATTATCTAGATAGGTGATTATACACCCTAATAGGTGCGACCTACATAGCCATGCTGCCTGCCCGACTTTTGTCATTTCCGGATGTAAGGCTAGAAGCAACGCTTATCTTTTTACATATCATATCTTCAGTTACTTGGAATACCACATCGTCATACCCGCCAAATCATTATCGATTTCCCTAACGGTATCACGGGTATGAATCTAAGAGAAACGAATTCCTCCACCACCAAACGTAATATGTTTGAAGAGATCAACATATATGATTCGTCAGGAATACTCTGTCAGACATTCGTCCATACAAGTTGTTCTGGGACTGGACAAACGGAAGGCACTATTCAGTACATCCATCTTAGGCAATCTCTACCTAAGATTTATACAGCAGCCCTTGCACTTTACTCCGTCTTCAATATATTCAGCATACTTGGTTGGCAACGCTTATGCCAATACGGAGTGGTTCTTCAGATAATAATCCAACCGGTCTCTCCATATTAACAACGTTAAAATGGTCAAAAACTTTGATAGTCGGTGATTTAACTATCAAATGAAAAATGTCCGTGTACACACAACGATCTTATTTCCACATGGAATTATCGATCAAATCATCAAGCATATATATATATATATATTCATATTTCCTTATTTTCTATGTTTTGAAAATATATGTTATTAATACTGGAAAACTTTTCCATAGCTTATTTACGTATCACTATTCTTCTACAACTATCAGTCTCTGACTATAAACTAGTATGAGAACAATTCCCTAAGTATCAATCCCGAAGGTCGAATCCAACATCAGATAGACACTTAGAAAACCATTCAATTTACTAATCTCTAGTCTGTTTCTGATCTTGCTTAACTCTATTACTTAACTCCTTATAAATAAAACATTCCATTTTCTATGTTTAGAAATATTCTATACTTGGAAAATGTTTCCAAAACTCATTTATATGGATTTCAAACTACCGTTGTATAAAACATCGTTATGACCGCTCAATCCATAAATCGCTTATTACTTAACTGTATTTCTAACTAACTCTCGCGATCGAACCTCAACTATTTCTTAGTTAAGTAAGGAAGTCAATCAAGTTGGGGTATAATTACCTCTCAGACCTTAACTGAACGATGTTCTTAACCTTGCAATAGACAAAGCTCACCGCTCCAATTTCTACAATCATTTGCTTACGCAAATTCTCGGATTCGGATTATGAATCCACTTCTTTTATGAAAAACATTTATTATAACGCTAACGTTATAAACCCTACTTTCAAAATATATAACTTCAAATATACTTTTATTCTTGAATAAATAAATAAACACCTAATTTATAAATAAATAAATCTTGATTTAAAAACCGGAAAGTATAAGTAGTTTCCCGAATTCGATATAATCGATTTCGACGATTAACTCCCTTCGAATAACTAATATTCGATTAACTCCTCACGAATAACTAAATTCGATTAACTCCTCTCAAATAACTAAATTCGATTCACTCCTCTCGAATAACTAAATTCGACTGACTCCTTTCGAATAACTAAATTCGATTAACTCCTTTCGAATAACTAAATTCGATTAACTCCTTCGAATAACTAAATTCGATTAACTCTAACTGATTAACTCTAATCGATTAACTTTAATTGATTACCTCTAATCAATTAACTTTAAGTGATTAACTCTAACTAATTAACTTTAATTTATTAACTCTAATCGATTAACTTTAATTGATTAACTTTAATCGACTTACTCTTATTCAAATAATCATATTTGATAACTCTATTCGATTACAAATACTTCCTTTTCTATTTGTCTATATTTATTTCATATAAATATTTCCTTTTACAACTTTATTTATTTTCTAAATAAATATTTCATTTTCTATTCTATTTGTAAATGTTGTACAAATATTTCTCTTTCTATTTTATTTGTAAATGTTTTACAAATATTTCTCTTTCTATTTGTTTATTTTCTAAATAAATCCTTTTATAATATCCTTTGATGTGATAAATATTCTCTTTACAAAATCCTTTGATTTTATAAACATTTCATTTTCAATATACATTTTGAAAATTCCCTTTTATCATTCTGGTATTACTTATGGTATTTAACATACCATATAACATTGATAAATATTATCCAAACACACATAATCTAAACAGATTATATATCACAATATATGAATAACAGTAAAATAAATGTTGAGGAATCCAGTTGGATTCCTCCGACCTGTTTCCCTGCATCCACAGATGTTAAACAATATAATTAACATCAATTTCATTTCACTATGAAATATTCTGTTAAATAGAATCAATTTATATATATTTATATTTATATTTATATATATAACCAGATCTATAATTTCAAACAATTACTTAGCAGTTCAACCAAACAGTTAACACATAGCAATCAACAGATAATTATCAGTTCTAAAAGATGCTATAAAAATATAACTGTTCAGAGTTGGTGAGTTTTACTCACAATGGACGATCATCGTTAATAACGATAACCATCGCTTGATTCAGACGGACAATTTATTTTACTATAAATTGTATTGAGCTTCGATTCACTCCCCGTCTGTTCCATTGGGTAGTGTCTGTCCATACGATCCTAACAGATCTTGTTTCGTCTGATTTCGATAAAGTATGAGAAAGTTATGGCTTATACAAGTTCATACATTTTAAATGAATTTAAAACATGTATTTAATTTTAAATTTGGGCCTTCACCTTTTTACATCAGCCCAACAACACCCGTAGAAAACCCAACCCGCTCCTTTATCTTCCCAAATTGAAAATAGCAACTCCAGTAAACCAACCCATTTCAGCGTTGACCCCACTTTGACCAACCATCGTCGTTGCTCCGGTCACCAATCTCCGGAGCCGACATCACCATCGGACTTAGAACCTCAATCTCCTGTCACTCATCACCTCCAGACAAACTCCGGCGTCGTGCCTCAATATCCGACCAACAACTGTGTTATGCCCCTACCAGTGACGCGTTTTGCCTCCGAGCGACGATCGACCTCCATCCAATGTCGATTTGAACCCCAAGCCACCAAGAATACATCTGTGTCCTTCGTTCACCCTCTGGCATCACGAATCCCGCTGCGACCTGAACCCTAGTCCACATTGGTCATCTTCCAACTTCAGGAAATACCATCGCACTGTAAATGGTGTATACGAATGTGAAGCTTTAGTTCGTGCGAGTTCCTTGAATCAAATGATGTTAGACTTCACTGAGTATTGGTGGAGATTTTATCGTTTAAAGATAAAAACGAGGAGGCGACTTGTATTTTGGTTTACAGAACAAGGAGAATTAGGTTATTAGGAGAAAGGTGGGATACTTATAGGAGGAGGAAGTTAGATATTTTCATAAGGAGATATTTGTTTTTTTAGATATTTTTGAGTAGATATTTTGTATAGATGTTTTCTATATAATATTCAATTATAATCATGTTCGACATTTTCAAGCTCGAACAGCTTCATAACAAACCGGATCTTCACGAAATTCGACATTCTGCTATATTATAATATTCTGGACTCGTCGAATTCCGACTCCGTTTGCTCACACAGCGTATTTTTAACCGTTAAAATATCGACTGTTTTTCACATTAAAAATCCGTACGGCCACACACTGACTTCAAAAATCGCGGAAATTGAAATCTAACAATAATTTAACATTACAAATCCAACAAAATTAGTTTCAACAAATTTGTAGGTTGTTTGTAAAAACGTGTAACAACCCAGAAAATCTGAACCAGTTTAAAATTTTTAATTTGGCTATTTTAGTGGATTTTAAATATTTAAAATAAATATTTTAAATAATAATGACGAAAAGTATGTTTGAATCGATGTTTGAAAATAAATATAATTATTTTAAATTATAAACATGGCCTGAAATGGCGCGGTAGTTTCAAAATTTGAATTCAAACTTTGACTGACTGTACCGGGTGCAAAATAAAATGGATTTTGGTGAAACCAAAATTATTTAAATCTGTTAATGAATATATTTCTAAGAATCTGAAAAATCAAAGTTTCATAGCGGGAATCAAAAGTTATGACCAAATGAATTTTCAGAAAGGTCGCTATAGAGAATATATAGCCCTTGAAAATAGACATTTTGCAAACGACCTCAGTTTTCGACGAAACCACTTTTGTTGGATCCGAGATGTCAAATTATTGCTACGTTTCAAATTCCATAAATTTTGAAGTTAATATGTGAGTGTGGAAAAGTAAAATGTGTTTGGTTGATTTTAGTTAAATTGGATCGACAAGAAAATGGCCATTTTACAAATGGTCTCAGAATTCGACGAAACTAGTTTTGTTGGGACCGTATCGTCAAAACCTAGCTAGATTTATTTTTCTGAAATTTTTGGGATCAGTATGTGGCCCCGACAAATTAAAATATACGTTCAAATCAAATATTAAATGTTTTATATTTTAATTTGAAGAAAAACTGACTGAAACAGTCGAATGGGCCTAAGAAACATATCCCATTGTGTTCGAAATGGGGGTATTTAGCTAGGGACGACAGTCGTTGGGTTTGGATTGGAGTTAGTATGTGATGAGGGGTATTTTTGAGATTTTAAAAATATATAAATAAAAAAAATTTGGCCAATCATCGTTCAGCCTCCCACTTTCTCTCTACCCGACTCTTCTTCCTCGCGCAACACGGAAAAGTGCTGCTCCCTTCTCTCCTCTTTTTCTCTTCCATCGCGCCACGAAACCCGGTGCTCCAGTTAAGGATTTTGAAGAGTTTCCTTTGCTCTTTAAATCCATACCACCCTCGCTGTCCCTCGTCGCTAATCCTGGCCGGATCGAGCCCCTAAAGTGTCGGACTTCGAGGCGCCGTCGTGCTCCACAGCCGCCACCGAGTGGGTCCACTCCCCCACGCGCCTGAGCGCCATTCCACGCTTTACAACGTGGTATACTTCGATTTGGTTATCGTGCGATGGATTGGAAGTTAATTGGTGACCTAGTTTTAAATCAAAAGGGTTGAGGTACGGTTTGATATTTTTGAACTGATTTTTACACTTTTAAGTGTTGCAAACTTCTAAAAATCATATCTTTTTACTATGTGGTCGAAATCCAGTGAAACAAGAGATAGTGGACTCTTGCGGACGTCCTCTACATTCTAGAAGAGACCAGATATTTTTCTGAGCCTTCTGCAATTTTTGGAGGAGTGGAAACCAATGTGAGATTTCTGAATTATAAACGATATGGAAACGACGATGTATAAATTATATAGTCGATGTATGAGTTATATAAGCGTTGTAGACCTCATGTATAAGCGTTGAATAAGTTGTATGTTCGATGTATAAGTTATATATGCGTTGTAAAAATTATATATGCGTTGAAATGAATTGAAATGAAATTGAAATATATTTGTGTACGCATATCTATATATATATATACTCCCCTCGTCCACAGACCATGGACGATATATATTGGTTGTGATATTGTTTGGATTATTTGGCTGATGTGAAATTTGGTGAATATCATGAATGATTGATTGGAAATGATTGATTGTGGTTGAAATCCCAATAGGATTAGTATATGGGAAAATTCGTCTGCGTACGAACTAGATATTGAAATCCCGATTGTCAAAAACTGCGAGGTTTTAAGGTAGAGCGAGGAGCCGTACTCGGGACGGTGCCGGTTTTAACTACCATGCCGTTATGATGCCGAAATTTTCTGAAATGTTTCTGTGTTTGATTTATTTTCATGTATTGAAATATATTCATGTGATGGATGAAATAAAATGATTTGAACGATAAAAATAACTTTTTTATCGAATAATTAGAATAAATTGTTTTACAATAAAAATCACATTTTTATTATCTATATGAAGTATATAAAATAATCATGTTTTGAAATAAATTGTTTTACAATAAAAATCACATTTTTACCTTATGTATGAATTATATAAAATAATCGTGTTTTGAAATAATTTGTTTTACAATAAAAATCACATTTTTATTATCTATATGAAGTATATAAAATAATCGTGTTTTGAAATAAATTGTTTTACAATAAAAATCATATTTTTATCATCTATATGAAGTATATAAAATAATCGTGTTTTGAAATAAATTGTGTTACAATAAAAATCACATCTTTATTATATATATATGAATTGTTAAAAATAGTGATGTGTTGAAATAAATATCCGTTGGATAAAAATATCATTCTTATCAAATATATGAAATGAATATGGTTTTGAAATCGAAGAATGAATTATATATATGTATATATATATAACTAAAATAAATCGAATAACGAAGCTGCAGTTCGTGTTTTGAAACCGTGATTTAAAACAATTATTGCGGGAGATCCGACCATCGGTTTTCCCGAAACCGAAACCGTTAGGTTCGCTTTGGAAATATCTTTCCAACGAAACCAACTTTGTAAAGATCCAAAGGTTGGATTGTCTGGAATGTTTAATTCAAATCTGAAGAAAAACAGCGCCAGAATCGATTATATTTATATATATATAAAAATATAATTAAAATATATCGAATAACGATGCTGTAGTTCGTATTTTGAAATCGTAACTTCAAACGATTGTACTAGGAGATCCGACCGTCGGATTTTCCAAAAACTGGAACCGTTGGATTCGTTTTGAAAAGATCTTTCTAATGATATAAAATTTGCAAAGATCCAACGGTTAGATTTTCAGATATGCGTAAATCAAATCTGAAGAAAAACAGTGCCACAGCCGCGTTATGGCCTGAAGCGTCGTTTGAATGAATTGGCTATTTATAAATAAATAAAAATAGCGATAAATCGTGATAAAATATTATAAACGATATGGAATGGAAATAAACCGAATTTACCCGGTTTAGTGAATATTTGATGGTTGAATGTATTTGTGAAAATTACATTAAAGAACAGAATTATTGGTGTCGAATAATTTAACCATTGAAATGAATTGATTTGAAAATCTAAATATACGTGAATTATTTGAAAAGGCCGAGTTAATTCTCATTTCAAATAATTGATCGACGATTAAAAGTCGAAGATATGAAGATGATGCAAGACCGATGATCTTCACGTCGAATGGAGGGGTGCTACTGATGCTCATGAGGGGAGTAGCTACCTTGAAGGGGCTGAAGTGGTAGCCGTCCGGACGTACATGTTGATTGTACGGATGTGCGAGGTATAAGGTGCCTCCGGTTTCGTTCAGACCCAGAACGGACTTGTAAATGGATGTGTGTCTGACGTTGTATACTGACAACGTGGCATGCAGAGATGCTGTGATCAAAGCTTTTGTTGAAAAGCAGAGCTTTGTGGTTGATGATCAAAGCACGGTTTTGAATAGCTAGCTTTGTGTTTGGTGTTGTTTCGCGAGCCTCACACCCCAGTATGAGCCAGAAACGGGAGAAGGACCTCAGGGAGGACATGCGTTTCCTTCTAGCTAGGAGTGGTGTCAGTGTTTTACACGGCCTGACATTTTACTTATATGGATGATGGAAAGAGAGGCCTCGGTTAGTTCGGTCTCTTCGGAGCCGATGATTTGGTCGGATATGACCAGTTTACGCCCCATAGGGTGGGGAAACGCAGTGTTCAGGCATTTTAATCCACATCGAGTGGACCGGCCCTGACGATCCAAGGTTCAATGCGTTCTGATCCTGAGACTCGGGCTAGACAGTCTCGAAGCAGTAAGGACGATCCCTTGCCTTGGTTCATGACGGAAATCCAATTTCCATATACGACATCGTGCGGTTTTGATTGTATACCTATATATGGCGACATGATATATGGTACCCATGCCGTCTATGATTGATAGTTATGATTGAAATTGTTTTTGAAACATATAAACACTAGCAATAATATCAAATGATTTGTTTTGCTCGTATCAAGCATATTTTGGCCATTATAAGGTAAAACTCTATCCTCCGGTTTGTGTTGCATTGTGTGATGGGAACTAAGTCTTATAATGGCTTCATTTTTAATAAAAGCATTGCGATGTTTAAAAGATTTACTTGTTTTAAAGAACTGGCAATCCAATGGAGTAAACCCGTTCTGCGTTAGCGGCGTGGTCCTGTGATTGGCCATATTATAAAATAAGTTAAACTAGATTTCTCATACTAGTCCCATTACCGACTCGTAGTTTGTTTCACTTGCAAACTCGGGTGCCTCTATTTCTACACGGGCAGCCTTGTATTCAGGTTTTAGTAGGTTCTTTCTGGATAGCTATGGAGCTGAAGATGGATTCTATCATTTATCTCTTTTTATGCTGTTCAGCTCCTATTGTACATATTATGTTTTGTTTCCGCTGTAGACATTTATATAAAGCTGAACTGTATTTTGTACTAAGCATGATCCTGTATAACTTTGATGATTATATTTATCTAGTATATTCTGTTGTACATTATCTGGAGTATTTATTTATTTCTGTTCTGTTGTGATCTGTTTATGTGTTATATTCCAAAGATTACCATTGCCACCGTCTTACGGGGGTTTGGGGTCGTCACAAACGTGGTATCAGAGCTTTGTTTAAGCTTAGTTCTGGAATATGACATATTAACGAACTCGTCAGAAATAGAACCGGTAGTGTTCTAACACGAGTAACTCATTATAGATAGGATCAGTAATATCCTAGTATGAGTATAGCAGAATGAAATACACCCCAATAGATGCATTTACATTCAAGTATATGTTTCTATGCTTTATAATATCTTTTCTGTTGACCTGACACTTGGTCTGCTATTTGCAGAAGTATTAGAAAATGAGTGTCAAAAACAGAAGAAGGAATACAGAACTAGATTTAGAAGATCTATTAAAGAAATATCGAAATCTGGGTGGAGTATCATTCTCGGGCAATGAATCCATTAGTCAAACTCAAGATTGGATGCGTTCTGCTGAAAGAATTCTTGAGCGTCTCCAGTTGAGAGATGATCAGAAAAGATTACTGGCATCTTAGGCACTCAAGGACGAAGCTTTGTTCTGGTGGGAAACAGTTATTAAGGATGATCCAGAAGGTAATATTACCTAGGATAGATTTAAAGAGATTTTCAGTGAAAGATTTATTCCTCCAGAAGCAACTGAGCGGTTATGTGATGAATTCTATTATTTGATACAAGGAGATATGAATATCCCAGAATATCATAAGAGATTCAGTGAAATTTCTCGTTTTGCCCCTCATCTAATTCAAAATCCGAAGAGGAAGAATCTGAGGTTTATTAATAGGCTCCAAAGAAAGTACCAAAGTAGTGTAATGGGGCATGTGAAGCTTCCTTTTTCCGAAATGATATACATGGCTTATCAGTATGAAGATCTAGATATGCGAGGCCTTTTTTTCGATGAAGAGGAAGTCAGTTCTAGCAACAAAAGGAAAACTGAAACTGATAGCCTAGAGACAAATACACAGCCAGAGTCAAGCACGACGTCTGGAGCCAGAAAGAAGCCTAGGTTCAATCGGGAAAAGGTTAAATCAGAAAAAGAACCAGTAACGACGACCACATGCCATAACCGCAATAAGCAAGGGCATTTGACCAGGAATTGTAAACCCTTAAAGATGCAAAAGAAGAAAGGATCAAAATCCAATCGGAAGCAGAAGAAGAGGGGGTTTAAACTCGATAACCAGTTTCAAGAGAGTAGAAAATGCGGTCACTACCATTGGACTAGCCAACTTGAAAAGGATTGCCGGCTCTTAAAGAAATCTGAAAAGGTTCATGTAAATGAAGTGACTGAAACTTCAGAACCCTCCGCTAGTCAGAGAAAGTCAGATGTTTTAGAAGGCACGCTTACTATCAAAGATATTTCAGTTAAAGTACTGTTTGATACAGGCACGTCGCGAAGCTTTATTGCCAAGAATGCGGTTAAGAAACTGGATTTGAATTTGAAAAAGCTCAAAGAACCTGTGACTGTCCATAATCCGGTTGGGGGTTCCCTCGATCTTAGTTGGGTTTGTGGAGTGCCTATTTCTTTTTCCCGTTATCGGTTCCCCACTATCGCGATCGTCATGAATTTTACAGAATTTGATCTTATCTTGGGATTATACTGGTTAACCAAATATGAAGCCGAGGTTAAATGCGCCGATAGAGTCGTTAAGGCGAAGATTAAATCAGGTGACTATATAACCATTCCTTGAGAAGGTCCGAATTCTGATAGAAAAGACTTCTGGGCAGCTTTAGATGTTTCTCCTGCTCAAATAGAACCTGTCCCTGTCGTTACGGAGAATATTCCGGTCGACATTGAAAATATCCCAGTTGTCAAGAACTATGCGGATGTGCTCGAAAAAGTTGTTAGCTTACCTCCGCAGAGAGAAATAGATTTCAAAATCTCTTTAGTCCCGAATGCACGGCCGGTAGTTCACGCTATTCGAAGAATGACCTTGAAGGAGAAAGATGAGTTAGATAATCAAACTCGGCAACTTGTATGGAAGGGTTTGATCAGGCCTAGTTTCTCTGATTGGGGAGCAGCAATGGTATTTGTCCCGAAGTCAGACGGTACTCTCAGACTATGTGTAGATTATCGTGACTTGAATAAGAAGACATTGAAAAACAAATATCCATTATCGCGGATTGATGATTTATTGGATTGATTGAATGGCGCACAAGTATTCTCACGAATGGACCTAGCTACAGGTTTCCATCAGCTTCGTATAGCTGAAGAGTGTGTTCCTTTGACAGCATTCAGAGGTCCAGACTTATTCTACGAGTGGTTAGTAAACGAGTGGTTAGTAATGCCGTTCGGCTTATGTAACACTCCAGCTTATTTTGTCGATCTAATGAACCGAGTATTCAGAGGAGTATTGAATAAATTCATTCTGGTTTTCATTGATGATATCTTAATCTTCTCTAAGTCAGAAAGTGAGCATGAAAAGCATTTGGAACAAGTTTTAGAAATTCTAAGAAAGAACGTTTTGAAAGCATAGTTTTCCAAATGTATATTCTGGCAAGAAGAAGTCAAATTTCTTGGCCACGTCGTGTCAAAACAAGGAATTTCAGTGGATCCCAGTAAAATCACTACTATTCAGAATTGGAAACAGCCTCGTACACCCGCAAAAGTCAGAAGTTTTCTCAGATTGGCTAGTTATTATCGGAAATTCATTAAGGATTTTGTGAAGACTTCTAGTTCCTTAACAAAGCTTACTAAGAAACATTCGAGATTCAACTGGACTCCCGAACGTGAGGCAGCTTTCCCAGAGCTGAAGTTAAAACTGACGACTGCTCCAGTGTTAACAATAATTGATGGCAATCAGGATTTGAAAGTCTAGACTGAAGCTTCTAGAGAAGGCCTTGGTGCAGTATTTATGCAAAGAGGTCAAGTGGTTGCTTATGCTAGCCGTCAGCTGAAACCGCATGAGAAAAATTACGTTACTCATGATTTTGAGTTGTTAGCCATCGTATTTGCTTTGAAAATCTGGAGGCACTATCTTTTGGGTGAGAAATTTGAACTGTATACAGACCATCGGTCATTGAAGTATTTGTTCACCCAGAAAGACTTGAATCTGAGGCAGCAACGTTAGCTAGAATTTCTTGCAGCGTACGATTTTGAGATTTTGTACACTCCGGGGAAAGCTAATGTTGTGGCTGATGCGCTAAGTAGAAAGGATCTAATAATCACCAGTTTTATTATTACGACTTCATTATTTGATAAAATATCTGCTCTTCAGAAGGACGATCACTTCATTCAAAGAATCAGAGAAAGAATACAGAAAGGCGAACCCTTGAGTTTCCAGATTGATAACCAAGGGGTTCTAAGGTTGAAAGGTCGGATTTGTGTGCCAAACATTGCTGAACTCCGGAGAGAAATATTGGATGAATGTCACAAAGCCAAGCTTAGTATCCATCCAGGAGTGAGCAAGATGTATAACGATATCAAACGCACTTTCTGGTGGAGATCTATGAAACGAGACATCTCCTTATATGTTAGCCAGTGTTCCACCTGTCAGCAAGTCAAAAGCGATCAGCAGAAGCTCGCTGGATTGTTGCAACCTTTGGAAATTCCAGGTGGGAAGTGGGAACTGATTTCTATGGATTTCATAGATGGTTTGCCCAGAACCAGGAAAGGAAATGACATTATTTGGGTGATCGTAGATCGTTTCACGAAGACCGCCCATTTCATACCTGTTAGATCAAATAGAACTGCTCAGAGTCTGGCGCAGATTTATTTCAAGGAAATTGTTAAACTTCATGGAGTTTCCATGAGTATCATTAGTGATCGTGACCCGATTTTTGCTAGCGAATTTTGGGAAGCATTCCAAGCAGAATTGGGAACGAAACTGAACTTGAGCACCGCCTATCATCCTCAAACAGATGGTCAAACTGAGAGGGTGAATCGTATTTTAGAAGATTTGTTGCGGGTTTGTATTATTGATTTTGGCGGATCATGGGAAGACCATTTGCATTTGGCCGAATTCTCATATAACAACAACTACCAACCGAGCCTGAAAATGTCTCCATTCAAAGTATTGTATGGTAGACCGTGCCGATCCCCTGCTTGTTGGGTGGAACCTGGCAATAGACTTGTATTGGGGCCAGATATGATTCGCGATGTGCAGATAAAGTCGGTTTCATTAAGAAACGATTACTAGCCGCTCAAAGCCGACAAAAGAGTTATGCAGATAAGAGAAGAAGAGATATATCATTTGCTATTGGCGATTATGTGTATTTAAAGGTATCTCCGATGAGAGAAGTCATCCGATTCGGTAAAATAGGGAAATTGGCGCCCAAATTCATTGGTCCGTTTCCTATTCTTGAACGGATTGGAACTCTCGCTTATAGGGTTCAATTACCTGATTGGTTGTCGGGGGTACATGTTGTATTTCACGTATCTCATCTTCGAAAGGATGTTCATGATTGATTGACATAGAAATGTGTTTATTTTATGCTCTTATATCTTATCTTTTGTATATAAATAAATATTACTTGGGTATTGTTTTGTTACTTTTACAGATATTCCAACCCAGCCCGCATGCAACCAGAAAAGTAGAGCAATGGAGATCAGATTGCTATATATTTACATTTTGAAGAATTGTAGAAGAAGACCCCACATCTAGTTGTTGTTGAACAAGGAAATGATTGATAAAAAGGCCATGCACATATCAAATCAAGGGAAGCTTGACAAAGAACCAAGAGGAAAAGAAGAAAGGCCAAAAATTTAATAGATTTAACTAAGGCCCATTTGAGACTCTCATTGTAAACTCTTTTGTGAATTCCCTAAGGCCCATCTATCATTGTATTAGGGTTAGGGTTAGGGTTTGGTTATTCCCTATAAATACCCTTGTAATGTCATTGTAGCCACCATCCATTATTCTGTATTCTCTTCTCCATTAATAAAAGTTCTTCCTTTTTACTATTTCTGCATTTTTCTTTCTTAGCAATAGGTGTTGTCTTCACAATTAGTTTTGGAGGAGCACCAATTGTATTTTACATTTGTTTCATTAGTGATTAGTCGTTTGATTAGTTTCAACGACAATCCTAATTTTATTTTTGTTGTTCTTCTTATTCTGCACTTTTATTTTCTGCCTTGTTGTTCTTGTTTTGCAATTTACTTTCTTTAGTGATTAATCGTTGATTAGATTCAACGATAATCCTAAGTTCGCAATTTCAATTTGTTTTTATTTCAACAAAATCTCCAGGTTTCGTCTAACTCGCCCAAGAGATTAGATAAATAATTTAATTTTAATTTACCTCCCTGTGTTCGACCTGTATGCTACACACCTGTGCGCTTGCAGAATTTTATTACAAATATCGCGCTTTTCTAGCGTCGATCAAGTTTTTGGCGCCGTTGCCGGGGAGGTAAACACTAAATTTTATTATTTATTTAATTTCTGATTCGTGTTAGTTTTTTTTATTTTAATTCATTTTCCTTTTATTTTCTTGTGTATATAGAAAAAAAATCTTGATTAAATAGATTTGGTATTATTCAATGATACCGTAGTCTTCTAAGCAAGAGAAAAAAAAAATAACTTGCCATTTTCATTGATTTTCTTTCTTTGCCATTTTTTCTTTTACTTCTTTCCTTTTTTTTTCCTAATCATTTCCTCCTTTGTACAATTTTTTTTCTTGTTTTACAAGCCTAAAAAAAACTGTTAATTTTCCTTTTTTCTTTCCATCTTTCCACTTTCTTTCCAATCGTCTACATTCTTTTTCTTTTTACAAATTTCAAAAAAAAAAGATTCCTCTTTTGCTATTTTTTTTCTTTTCTTCTTTTGTCTTTCTTGTTCTCAATTCATTTGATTTCTTTTCTTCTCTTACAAATTTCCTTTCTTTCCTCTTTATTTCTCCTTTCCAATTTTCAATACAATTACTTCTCATTCTTCTTTTACAAGTTCAAAACATAAAAAAAAACTTGCCATTTTTCTTTTGTTTCTTTCCTGTTTTCAACCTCTTTCCCCTTTCCCCTTTCTTTCATTTATTTGTTTCCCTCTTGCAAATTCATTCCTACTTTAGACAAATAATAATAAAAAAAAAATAGAACTTGCCAAATTCTCTTGATTTTTTTTCCTTTTCATTTTTGTTTTTTCCTTTTATATTTCTTTTTTTCTTTCCCTCTTCATCTATTCCTTCTTTCCAATTTTTACTTTATTTTTATTGTTCATTATTGTTGTACATTTAATTTGCCAAATTTTCTTTAATTGGTTTCCATTTATTCCTTCCTTCCTTTTACTTCTTTCCAATTGTCAATACACTGGTTTCCATTCTTTTACAACAATAACCAAAAAAAAAACTTGCATTTTTTTATCGATTGCTTTCTAATTACAACTCTCTCTCACTTCCTCTAATCTTTCTTTCCATCTTTCTACCACCTTGTTGATTTTCACAATTTTCTTTTCTCTTTCCTTTTCTTTTTATTTGTTTCCATCTTTTGTCTACAATTTTCTAAAAAAAAAAACTTTTGCATTTTCTTCTCCGTCTACGTTGATTTCTTTCTTGTTTTTGTATGCTTTTATTTCTTTCCTCAATTCCTTCTACCCTTCCTCTCTACTCAAAAAACCTTGTTTTTTTTCCTTATTTCCTTCCTTTTTTCATTTTTTCCCTTTTTTGTTTTTCTTTTTCTCATTCATTTCTTTCCCTTTCTTCTTGTTCAAATTTTCAAAAATAAAATAAAATTGCATTCTTTTCTTTTTATTTATTTCTTTCCAATTGCATTTCTCATTCACCTCCTACAATCTCTCTTTCCATTATTTCATTTATTTCTTTCCAGCTCTCTCCTTCATAATTTTTTTTTCTTTTTCTTTTCTCTCTTTTATTTCTTTTGTTGATTTTGCTACCTTTCTCTCTCTCTCTCTCAAAAAAGAAGAAGAAGAGGTGAAATTCAAATCAAAAGCCAAAAGAAGGAACATATTCAAGCAACGAACAAGGATTCAAAGGTCAACGGATTTGCAAATAATGGATTTCAATCATTAATACTGCTCAATTTTTCTGGACAGATTGCCATACACCGCTGTAATATTTTCTAAACTCTACAGGTGCTTTGCTGCAAAGAAAAAATATAGAAATTGTGTGTAAAAATCTTCTGCAGGGGCAGCGGCTTGCTTGTACAAATTTTTTATTCTGCTATTGTTCTGTGATTGAGTTTTTCTTAATCTGTTTAGTTAGGAATTATTTTCCATAACTAAAATCATCACGCTCGTCGTTTTTCAATAATAAAACTTGATTTGATTTTCAAAATAATATAATTGAAAAGTGGTGTTTTGTGAAGTTGACTGTCTCGTATAATTGGTTCGCGGATATATTGTAGTTCAATTTATTGAAATATTAGCAAAAGAGGTTGCATACTACCCGTAAAACACTGGTCGTATCCCTTAGTATTTATACTATACGTGAACGACCATAAGACCCTCTTCCCCCTTCTAATTGAGTCAGTTAATTAATAGAGCATAACTCATTCTTTTATACTATTTTGAACTAAGAATAATTTCTATCTTCTGCTGATTGCATTCAAATGTCTGATTCCAAGAGATCCTTGAGAGAATCATGGGATAATAACCGAAGTAGACGTTCCCTTCAAGAGTATGATTTTGAATTACAACTCATGAAGCAAGATTTTCCAAAATTTCGCGAGCCAAATGTCAACAATTTTCAAAATGATCAATATTTTCAAAGTTATGATCAAAATGGCTACTTCAATTCAAATTTCAATAAATTCGATTATGGGCCCCACCCATATCAAAATAGTTTTGAATCCCAATATACTTTTGATCAACATCAATACAGGGTTGGAAACCAATTCGAAAATAATTTTGAATATGAAAATGATTATCAAATCGAACAAAATTTTGAAAATTACAACCCATATCAACATCTTGAAAATAACCAAAATTTCAATTTTCCATCGAATTTCAACAGTTTTGGTTATGACCCTAATTTTCAAAATCAAAATGATTTCCAATATCATTGTCATTTTTTTGAAGATTCAAACAACCCCCACATTGGGAATGATATTGATCGTGAAATTGATGTGGACTATAATTTTGAGAGTCAAGAAATCCAAAACGAGAGCTTTCAAATCAACGATTCAGAAGAATATCATCTTAACATTCTTAGAGAGAGGGTTGAAAAGCAAGATAGACAGCTTGGTGAAAAAGATAGACAGCTTGATGAACTTCTTTGTTTAATGACGTGTTTTAAAGAACAACTCGAGTAACAAAATCAAATTCAATGGGATGAATCAGGAAATAATCCATTCTTTGCTGACATTGAAAATTTTCAGATTACAACTTTGGAAATTGAAAATGGCGATCTAAATGAAGTTGTTCATAATTCAACAAATGATTTGGACTTCAACTCTTTTCAGGAAAAAAGATTTAAGTTTAATTTTGATCTTCCTCTTCCGGGCTGCGAGAAACTTGAAAATTTTGAAATTGAACGAAATAAAAATGTTGAATTTTTCAATTCAAATTTGGAAAAGGATTTTAACGAACATGAATTCTTTGGATTGTACGAGGATGAGTTGCCAAATGAGGAAGAAGTGGATTCACGTCACGAGTTCGAAAATTTTAACTTTGAGAAAATTTCAAATGAACTTGGAATTGTCAGCGTCGAAAATATGTTGTCAATTAATGACGAGAAATGTGATCACATAGTCTTGAACAACACTCAGAATTCTAATTTCACTGAATTTATATACGATCACAAATTTTTGAAAAATTACACTGATAAATTTGTTGAACACATGAACTACTTTTGGAATGTTAGCTTTGTTGAAAAACTTCATGTGAGGACGACCCTGAACATTCATTTACTGGACTATAAATCGAGGTATAAAGATGAGATGGTTTTCAAAAACTTTTGCTTATTAGAAAACATGCCTAGACATAGTGGGAACAGAACTCGTCGGGCTAGAACTAAGTGTGGGGGGAAAAGTTGGTGGAATTCTTTGCATCGCATACATCGCAAACACATATATCATTGTACATATGATCCATTCTTACATATAGTTAGACTGCATTTTATTTTACAAATCGTTTTGCATTTCATCCACCTTTGGGTACTATCTTTCAAATTTAGGAAACGTTTACAGTGTGGACACTGTTTAGTTCTAGTGTAGGGGGGAGTCTGCATTTCACTCATTTTCGTTTTTTATTTATTTTTCTTTCTTTTCATTTTCAGCCATTTAAATAGGACCATCATGCATTTTAGATTGTACTAACATGCCATTTTTTTTTGAAATACGACTCATTTTCAATTGATACAACAAAATAAGTTAAGGATTATTAATCAGTTGATAGTATTTTTTTCTCTCAGCTTAGATCAAATAAGAAATATAATGAAAAGTTTAATTTTGATGGATAATAGTGTAACCGGTACATAGGGAGATTCTTAGGTGATGGCCATGAAATCTATTCTATATTGTAGACTTTGTTTAAATAAGTGGAGGACTTAAAATACTTATATTGTCTTTTCGAATCTTTAAAACTAAGTTGTGTTAAGTTGAATTCACGTAACTCTCTTTTGTGCTTATATTTTCAATAATAATAATAACAGTAATCCAAGGGTATCCAACATTGCTTGTATATCAAGCGTTGGTGTGCAAACCCGCCAAACTCTATCCGACATGTTGTTGACAAAGTCAGCGTTGGAATATCTTGGTCTCATTTGATGAGATTGGACACCTAAGCATTACCGACACGTTGTTGACAAAGTCAAAGTCGGCCTGCACAATCCGCCAAGCTCTTTACCCACTCTCCGTTAGTCCGCGAGGCAGTGCATGGGTGGTAAACCTTGGTCTTCTAAGTTAGGTGTATGTACTTAATCATAAATTTTAAAATTTTATAGAATAAAGAATAAGCGATGATGCCCAAACACTTCTTGACCTTATTGATTTGACTAGCCATACATGAGAAAATAATAATACCACTTTGCAAACTGTGCCAAGCAAACTAAGAATCTATTTCATGGCTGCACTATGTTATCGACCAAACCAACTGGCCAAACTAGAGTTTAACATTGTAAACTTGAATTATATTGAAAATTTGTGACAAGTTGAGGTATCTAAAATAAAATCAACTGATTAGAAATTATTAACTTAATTTGTTGTACCACTTTCCTGAAATAAGTCGTGTTTTCATTTTTCGTTTTTATTTGCATATGTCCATTGCATTCATGTAGTTTCATTAGAATCATAGCATACTGCATTTGGATTTTGTGGGTAGTATCCGCTGAAAACCCTCACGAGACACCACTCGTCCTACTAGGGACACCTAGAGGTTTAACGGCTTGTTGCATACGTTCAATGCAATCGTGTTTCCTACAAAAGTGTGACCTATCTAGTTTGGTTTTTCATTTCTTGTTTTACTCGAGGACGAGTAATAGATAAGTGTGGGGATATTTGATTGGCATAGAAATGTGTTTTTTAATGCTCTTATATCTTATCTTTTGTATATAAATAAATATTACTTGGGTATTGTTTTGTTACTTTTACAGATATTCCAACCCAGCCCGCATGCAACCAGAAAAGTAGAGCAATGGAGATCAGATTGCTATATATTTACATTTTGAAGAATTGTAGATGAAGATCCCACATCTAGTTGTTGTTGAACAAGAAAATGATTGATAAAAAGGCCATGCACATATCAAATCAAGGGAAGCTTGACAAAGAACCAAGAGGAAAAGAAGAAAGGCCAAAAATTTAATAGTAACTAAGGCCCATTTGAGACTCTCATTGTAAACTCTTTTGTGAATTCCCTAAGGCCCATCTATCATTTTATTAGGGTTAGGGTTAGGGTTTGGTTATTCCCTATAAATACCCTTGTAATGTCATTATAGCCACCATCCATTATTCTGTATTCTCTTCTCCATTAATAAAAGTTCTTCCTTTTTACTATTTCTGCATTTTTCTTTCTTAGCAATAGGTGTTGTCTTCACAATTAGTTTTGGAAGAGCACCAATTGTATTTTACATTTGTTTCATTAGTGATTAGTCGTTTGATTAGTTTCAACAACAATCCTAATTTTATTTTTGTTGTTCTTCTTATTCTGCACTTTTATTTTATACCTTGTTGTTCTTGTTTTGTAATTTACTTTCTTTAGTGATTAATCGTTGATTAGATTCAACGATAATCCTAAGTTCGCAATTTCAATTTGTTTTTATTTCAACAAATTCTCCAGGCTTCGTCTAACTCGCCCAAGAGATTAGATAAATAATTTAATTTTAATTTACCTCCCTTTGTTCGACCTGTATGCTACACACCTGTGTGCTTGCAGAATTTTATTACAAATATCGCGCTTTTCTAGCGTCGATCAATGATCCAGATTTAGTCGTGGAAGAAGCCGCACAATGGGATTTGGAAATTACTCCAGAATTAGCTGTGAGAAGAGAGCCGATAAATATTATTGGCAAAGAAACTAAAGAGCTGAGGAACAAAAAGGTTCACTTAGTCAAAGTGCAATGGAGTGGAGATCTGCGAGACTGTACTTGGGAAACTGAGGAAAGCGTTAAGCAAGCCTATCCCGATTGCAGGGTGGATGTCTCTGATTGACTCTGGTGCAAGGTACATTTACCATATTTTGCATTTCCGTTTTGTTCTCTACCTTGGTGTTGTTTTCTTTTCATGGATGTGAACTTTTTAATTATGTAGTCTGAATGATTTAAAAAGAATATATGAATTAATTAGTATGTTTTTGAAAAGTTAAAAATAAATTGATTGATGTTTGTGTTGTGTGATTGTGGATTTGATTAATTAAATTATTAGAAGGATAGTTAATTTAATCAATAAAAGAATGAATGGTAAATTTATTCGATTAAATCACACATTGAACTGATTTGAATATAGATAGAAATATATACATGTACATCATGTATGTTTGAACAGGTAAATGGGTTAGCTATTGCGTAAAGAATTTATTTGCGTGCTCGACAAATAGGTAAACCTTAATGAGTTGGATGCGCAGTTTTATTATTATATCAACTCCTTTGAATGCCATTGGATGCAGAGTGCTGGTTATTCTGTGTGTAATTAATAAATGTCGCCATATGATAGTAACAATTAATTTTGAACTACATTACATGGCATACTTCTTGAAGATGGAATACTTCTTGAAGATAGCATACTTCATCATATACCATATAAGCATTTGGCGCTCGTGTGACCAGGTGGAAGATTTACCATATGAGCGAGAGGCTTGTATGGCGATGACTATATATTACAGGTTGAACTGATGACAGATATGGACTATATATTACAGGTTGAACTGATGACTGATATGGACCATATAAAATGTAACGGTAAATTGCCGTATTAATAAAAACCCCACACGGGTCTAGAGATGACAATAAACATGTCTCTCTAGTCTTTTAAGGCACAAAAACTATTTATTGGGTGACGAGAATTTATTCTTTGGAGTAATTATCTATACACACTCCCCCGTGGACAATAGAATATATCACTATAAATATGTGTATGCTTATTAGGATTTATTGGGTACCTAATACAGCCCAATAAATTTCCAAACCCCTCCCCGTACAAAGGAGGTTATGGCGAAATTTTTGGAAAATTTAGGGTGTTAGCCAAATTTTTGAAGAATTTGAAAATTCTTAGAAATTGAAAAGTTGAAGAATGAAAGCCAGAATGAAAGATGAGTTGAGTAATTAAACAACTTTCGACTTCGTTCCTTTTCGGGGATGAAAAGTTTTAAGTGGGGGAGATTGTAACAACTCGGAAAATTTGAACCAGTTTAAAATTTTTAATTTAGCTATTTTAGTGGATTTTAAATATTTAAAATAAATATTTAAAATAATAACGACGAAAAATATGTTTGAATCGATGTTTGAAAATAAATATAATTATTTTAAATTATAAACATGGCCTGAAATGGCGCGACAGTTTCAAAATTTGAATTCAAACTTTGACTGACTGTACCGGGTGCAAAATAAAACGGATTTTGGTGAAACCAAAAATATTTAAATCTGTTAATGAATATCCTTCTAACGAATATGAAAAATCGAAATTTCATAGTGGGAATCAAAAGTTACGACCAAATGAATTTTCAGAAAGGTCGCTATAGAGAATATATAGCCCTTGAAAATATACATTTTGCAAACGACCTCAGTTTTCGACGAAACCACTTTTGTTGGATCCGGGATGTCAAATTATTGCTAGGTTTCAAATTCCATAATTATTGAAGTTAATATGTGAGCGTGGTGAAGGAAAATGTGTTTGGTTGATTTTAGTTAAATTGGATCGACCAGAAAAAGGCCATTTTACAAACGGTCTCAGAATTCGACGAAACTAGTTTTGTTGGGACCGTATCGTAAAAACATAGCTAGATTTATTTTTCTGGAATTTTTGGCAGTATGTGGCCCTAGCAAATTAAAATGTACGTTCAAATCAAATATTAAATGTTTTATATTTTAATTTGAAGAAAAACTGACTGAAACAGTCGAATGGGCCTACGAAACGTATCTCATTGTGTTCGGAATGGGGGTATTTAGCTAGGGACGGCAGTCGTTGGGTTTAGATTGGAGTTAGTATGTGATGAGGGTATTTTTGAGATTTTAAAAATATATGAATAAAAAAATTTGGGCCAATCATCGTTCAGCCTCCCACTTTCTCTCTCCCCGACTCTTCTTAGTCGCGCAACACGGAAAAGTGCTGCTCCCTTCTCTCCTCTTTTTCTCTTCCATCACACCACGAAACCCGGTGCTCCAGTTAAGGATTTTGAAGAGTTTCCCCTGCTCTTTAAATCCATGCCACCCTCGCTTTCCCTCGTCGCTTATCCTGGTCGGATCGAGCCCCCAAAGTGTCGGACTTCGAGGCGCCGTCGTGCTCCACAGCCTCCGCCGAGTGGGTCCACTCCCCTACGCGCCTGAACGCCATTCCACGCTCTACAACGTGGTATACTTCGTTTTGGTTATCGTGCGACGGATTGGAAATTAATTGGTGACCTAGTTTTGAATCAAAAGGGTTGAGGTATGGTTTGATATTTTGAACTGATTTTTACACTTTTAAGTATTGCAAACTTCTAAAAATCATATCTTTTTACTATGTGGTCGAAATCCAGTGAAACATGAGACAGTGGACTCGAACGGACGTCCTCTACATTCTAGAAGAGACCGGATATTTTTCTGAGCCTTCTGCAATTTTTGGAGGAGTGGAAACCAATGTGAGATTTCTGAATTATAAACGATATGGAAACGACGATGTATAAATTATATAGTCGATGTATGAGTTATATAAGCGTTGTAAACCTCATGTATAAGCGTTGTATAAGTTGTATGTTCGATGTACAAGTTATATATGCGTTGTAAAAATTATATATGCGTTGAAATGACATTGAAATGAAATCGAAATATATTTGTGTATGTATATCTCTATATATATATACACTCCCTTTGTCCACAGACCATGGATGATATATATTGCTTGTGATATTGTTTGGATTATTTGGTTGATGTGAAATTTGGTGAATATCATGAATGATTGATTGGAAATGATTGATTGTGGTTGAAATCCCAATAGGATTAGTATATGGGAAAATTCGTCTGCGTACGAACTAGATATTGAAATCCCCATTGTCAGAAACCGCGAGGTTTTAAGGTAGAGCGAGGAGCCGTACTCGGGACGGTGCCGGTTTTAACTACCCTGCTGTTATGCTGCCGAAATTTTCTAAAATGTTTCTGTGTTTGATTTATTTTCATGTATTGAAATATATTCATGTGATGGATGAAATAAAATGATTTGAACGATAAAAATAACAATTTTATCGAATAATTAGAATAAATTGTTTTACAATAAAAATCACATTTTTATTATCTATATGAAGTATATAAAATAATCATGTTTTGAAATAAATTGTTTTACAATAAAAATCACATTTTTACCTTATGTATGAACTATATAAAATAACCGTGTTTTGAAATAAATTGTTTTACAATAAAAATCACATTTTTATTATCTATATGAAGTATATAAAATAATCGTGTTTTGAAATAAATTGTTTTACAATAAAAATCACATTTTTATCATCTATATAAAGTATATAAAATAATCGTGTTTTGAAATAAATTGTGTTGCAATAAAAATCACATCTTTATTATATATATATGAATTGTTAAAAATAGTGATGTGTTGAAATAAATATCTGTTGGATAAAAACATCATTCTTATCAAATATATGAAATGAATATGGTTTTGAAATCGAAGAATGAATTATATTTATATATATATAATTAAAATAAGTCGAATAACGAAGCTGCAGTTCGTGTTTTGAAACCGTGATTTCAAACGATTATTGCGGGAGATCCGACCATCGGATTTTCCTGAAACCGAAACCGTTGGGTTCGCTTTGGAAATATCTTTCCAACGAAACCAACTTTGTAAAGATCCAATGGTTGGATTGTCAGGAATGCTTAATTCAAATATGAAGAAAAACAGCGCTAGAATCGATTATATATATTTATATATAATTAAAATAAATCGAATAACGATACTGCAGTTCGTATTTTGAAATCGTAACTTCAAACGATTGTACCAGGAGATCCGACCGTTGGATTTTCCCAAAACTGGAACCGTTGGATTCGTTTTGAAAAGATCTTTCTAATGATATAAAATTTGCAAAGATCCAACGGTTAGATTTTAAGATATGTGTAAATCAAATCTGAAGAAAAACAGCGCCATGGCCGCGTTATGGCCTGAAGCGTCATTTGAATGAATTGGCTATTTTTAAATAAATAAAAATAGCGATAAATCGTGATAAAATATTATAAACGATATGGAATGGAAATAAACCGAATTTACCCGGTTTAGTGGATATTTTATGGTTGAATGTATTTGGCATGAAAATTATATTAACGAACAGAATTATTGGTGTCGAATAATTTAACCATTGAAATGAATTGATTTGAAATTCTAAATATACGTGAATTATTTGAAAAGGATGAGTTAATTCTCATTTCAAATAATTAATCGACGGTTAAAAGTCGAAGATGTGAAGACGATGCAAGACCAATGATCTTCACGTCGAATGGAGGGGTGCTACTGATGCTCATGAGGGGAGTAGCTACCTTGAAGGGGCTAAAGTGGTAGCCGTCCGGACATACATGTTGATTGTATGGATGTGCGAGGTATAAGGTGCCTACGGTTTCGTTCAGACCCAGAACAGACTTGTAAATGGATGTGTGTCTGACGTTGTATACTGACAACGTGGCATTCAGAGATGCTGTGATCAAAGCTTTTGTTGAAAAGAAGAGCTTTGTGGTTGATGATCAAAGCACGGTTTTGAATAGCTAGCTTTGTGTTTAGCGTTGTTTTGCGAGCCTCACACCCCGGTATGAGCCAGAAACGGGAGAAGGACCTCAGGGAGGACATGTGTTTCCTTCTAACTAGGAGTGGTGTCAGTGTTTTACACGGCCTGACATTTTACTTATGTGGATGATGGAAAGCGAGGCCTCGGTTAGTTCGGTCTCTTCGGAGCTGATGATTTGGTCGGATATGACCAGTTTACGCCCCATAGGGCGGGGAAACGTAGTGTTCAGGCATTTTAATCCACATCGTCTGGACCGGCCCTGACGATCACAAGGTCGATGCGTTCTGATCCTGAGACTCGGGCTAGACAGTCTCGAAGCGGTAAGGACGATCCCTTGCCTTGGTTCATGATGGAAATCCAATTTCCAAATATGACATCGTGCGGTTTTGATTGTATACCTATATATGGCGACATGATATATGGTACCCATGCCGTCTATGATTGATAGTTATGATTGAAATTGTTTTTGAAACATATAAACACTAGCAATAATATCAAATGATTTGTTTTGCTCATATCAAGCATATTTTGGCCATTATAAGGTAAAACTCTATCCTCCGGTTTGTGTTGCATTGTGTGATGAGAACTGAGTCTTATAATGGCTTCATTTTTAATAAAAGCATTGCGATTTTTTAAAAGATTTACTTGTTTTAAAGCATTGGCAATCCAATGGAGTAAACCCGTTCCGCGTTAGCGGCGTGGTCCTGTGATTGGCCATATTATAAAATAAGTTAAAGTAGATTTCTCATACCAGTCCCATGACTGACTCGTAGTTTGTTTCACTTGCAAACTTGCGTGCCCCTATTTCTACACGGGCAGCCTTGTATTCACGTTTTAGCAGGTTCTTTCTGGATAGCTATGGAGCTGAAGATGGATTCTATCATTTATCTCTTTTTATGCTGTTTAGCTCCTATTGTACATATTATGTTTTGTTTCCGCTGTAGACATTTATGTAAAGCTGAACTGTATTTTGTACTAAGTATGATCCTGTATACTGTGTAACTCTGATGATTATATTTATCCAGTATATTCTGTTGTACTTTATCTGGAGTATTTATTTATTTCTGTTCTGCTGTGATCTGTTTATGTGTTATATTCCAAAGATTACCCTTGCCACCGTCGTACGGGGGTTTGGGGTCGTCACAAAACGACTATTTTTAAAGCTCTAAATAAATTCTTTTAAATATTAAATATATTTAAAAACAATTAAATTAAATATTTATAAATAAATATTATCGTATATATTCATACTAGAAAATCATACAGCTCCATAATAAATATATATGGATTTACAACTCAATATTTCAAACCCTGATTAAATCGATGTTCGATTTATAATGAAATTCCTTTTATATATCGTTATAAATTATAAAGGAATTTCATAGCGACTTTTCTAAAATTTGATTTGGACATAAATCAAAAATTTCACAATGAAATCCCGACTTTTCTCTTCCATTAGAAAGATATACTTCACCAGCTCCGAACGTTTCTTGTTTCACAGAAACCCGATTTAAAACGGATTCTGTATATTCATTTGAAGTTCAAATCGCCAAATAGCGAACTGCCGTGCCATTTCAAGCTCGATTATAATTATAATATAATTTGTACGTTCAACTGTCATTCAAATAATATATTCGTTATTCTAATTCAAATTCTAAACTGAAATATATATTTTGAATTGCCCAATTCACACCGTATTGCCATTTCAGCTAATTCTGATTTTTTCAGAATTATATATATATATATTATTTAATTATTATTTTAATTAATTATTATACTGTAAATATACAGGACATTACACGACTTGTGGAAGAAGTCTGTCGGACTCACCCGACATATCTAGCATCCACAGGTTGTAGGCTTAATGTGAGAGGTCTGGTACATGTGTGTATATATATACATATATATAAATAGCAGGAATTATAAATAGTATTAATTGTAATTAATGGTTATAAATGGAATTGAATGGAAGAAAGATACAACAGTAAATGATTTGGAATAAAAAGGGAATGATAATAACCTATTATAAATAAATAACATTAATGAAAATGTTGTATAACAGGTAGACTTGTCCTAGGGACAAGTGAAGATTATAACTTAGGTTACAATAAACTAGTAAGGAAATAAGACAACCTGTGAAATGAAATATGTGACACTTAATTTCAAATTAAGTAATCGGTAAATGGGGAAAACTGAAACCAATTGTTTGTAATAAGTAGAGAGAAGGGGAAAGTTTATGAATGTAAGAGGTTGTACTTAATTATAAATTAAGTAATCAAAACACTTGGAAGTATGAAATCTGCTGATAAGAATAACATGTTAAGGCTTGTCCTAGGGACTAGTGAGAATTATAACTTAGGTTATAAGAAAACGATAAGAAAATTGGAATAACTTATGTTAAGAGATAAATTGTACTTAATTGTAAGTTAAGTTACTTGTGAGAACAAGAGTATGAAATCTACGGATGAGGACAACATTGGTTATGGGAAGAGAAACTTAATGTTATTGGACCTTAGTTAAGAAAACTAAGTTAATAAGTAAACAACCATAAGTTGTGGTGATGGTTGAATTTATGATTAAATGAGAAAGAAGGAGAAAAACTTATGAATTTAAATAAGTTATATTTAATCATAAATGTTAAGTGACATGTTTTTTAGAAAACATGTGAATTGAGATATACTTAATAATATATTAAGTAGAACATGTTATTGTAATGATGAAATCAAGCGAGAACATAAAAATGGATTGTGGATTTTAGACCTTGGACCACAATCTAGGGAATAACATGTTGTGGGCTTATTAATAAACTTAAATGGGTTAAGTTGTATAACTGAGATTAATAAGTAAGAGGGGCCCATTCCTCAGAGATATAAGGGGCTAAGAAGAACTTGGTAACCTGAATAAAAAGTTAAGACAACCAAGTTAAATGGAAACCTGATAGGTAAAGCAAGCGCATAAAAGAATGTTTAGACATAGGGTTTAACAACATATTAAAGTGAGGCACTTGGACCAGTCCACACGTTTAAGTGTGAATAACCCAATGGGGTAGATCACTGTAGTGTTATAAGGCACAAGGGGAGCACACGTTTATCTAATTACTCTGTCGGCTTCGAAGGACTGGAAGGGGAGCACGCGACTTCCTGAGATACGTAAGGTGCTCCTAGTAGTCCTCTGTATGGTGGCAGATGTTTAGGCTGTGCTCACAGAGGTTGGGTCTGCGAGTAACTACTAGGTGGGTGGGCCTTGACTGCAAAAGTAGCTATGCAGTTAGAATGCTGTAACGCGGTGACACTAGTGTGATTCAGCGGTTGCCTCAACAGGGAGGCGAAGGGTCACAACCAACAAGGATGGTAGATCATCGGATACCCGTCATCGGCAGCCAGTGGGATGTGAAAAGACTAGAGCTAAACCCAAGATACCATTCACCTTTCACTATCGAGGAAAGGGATTGAGGGGAGACGCCAAATGGATGTTTCGATTGTTTATTATTACGGGCATGTCGCTTAGCTCTTGAAGTCTTTACTAGTTGAGGGAAGGGCCTAGGTGGGGACATAGCCACCATGAAAACAGACCTGAGGGATATCTGTAGAGGCTCCTAAAGACGAGACCGTACAGATGTGGAAAATCTCCCGATCGAGTTCCGTGTTTCTTGTATCGCCCTGCCATGGAACTCGGTGCACATTAGAGGTTGTGTGATTGAGGCATCGAGCTACAATTGAAGATACATATGGATAGTCTAGGTACATGCAAATCTGCTTTGGGTGGTGTATCGTAGAATTGAGGGAATTACTCCGGTATGGAGTTTGAATCGAACAAAGGTGGAAGTCCATACGTTTGCGAAACATAGTAATGACAAATATATGCAGAACGTAATATTGTTATATATATGGGTCCGTACATCACTATGGCGTAGGATGAGGGACTGCGCATATTTCGATGGTGTTACAGTGGAGACCGTGCGAGTGGGGTACCATGGGGTATACCTTAATATTGGGTGTAGCTACATATATTTTATTAGGTTAATCCATTGGGAAGTAAATGGGTGCGACGTGTGTGTAAGCCTTGAGAGATTTTAACCTAAGTAACCTAATAAATAAGATAATATGATTAAACGGTATATGTAGGATTATCCAAAGTGTATAGTTTAAATCCAGTCGCCAGAACTTGTGTTCTGACCCCTCCTCATAACATACTCACAGGTTAGATTTGTGGCAGAGACATGATAGCTTTGGATATTGGTTAGGCAGTATTATTAAAACGGTAAGGCCGTGTTTTGATCATATTATATTTTATTCATTCCGCTGTGAGATATTTTCTGAGCTCTGACATATTTTATGTCTCTGTCTTTTCTGCAGTATACCAGAGCAAACCAATCCGAGTTTCGATAGATTGGAATTTTAAAGAAAAAAATTGGTTTGTCAGAATTCGGGTTGTCACAGAGTGTCAACATATGAACGAGCATACTTTGACAAAGCTTCGAAGTTAGAAACATACTCAAGCACTGGTCGACCATTCTGCTTAAGCTCAACAAACCTATTAAATAGAATAAACTTCTGGATGGTAGAGATAAGCTTTGTCTCAAACTTAACTTGGAAGTGCTTCCATGCAATCTCATCTTTGGGAGTCTCCAAAGTGACAGAGTTCCATCAGTCCATAACTCTGCCCTGTAGCTATCTCGATGAGAGCTTCCTCTTAGTTCGATCGTCAATTTCCAAGTCTCCAAAGATCCAAATGGAAGTATCAAGACATCCTTGAATTTATTCAATCGGTTCTGTCCATTTAAACTGCTTCCCTCCTAGAGTGGTGAAGTCTTTGCACAACTTTGCGAAGTCCACTGCTCTAGGCACCTGCACATGAACTCCTACATCTATTGCGACTGTCTCTTGAGCGGGTACCCTCCTCATGATCGCTGCCATCGTATCCTCGAACATAGGTGGTGTGACAACCGCGGGTATCGAACCCCCAACCTACCATTAAGCAACACCACGCACTAACCACTATGCTAAAAGATCATTGTGTTAGCTTTTCGAGAGGGGTGTTACAGACTACCCTTCTTAAAGAGCGCAACTCCTCGTTGGCTCTTATCACTCATGACCCAGGCGTTGTGCATGTAACCCGCATCAGCACCACACCGACTGACATCCGCAGTATTACACACACAATTCCGGCTGGGTATAAGCTCTGATACCAAATGTGACAACCCGGATTCCGACAGACCGATTTTTTCTTTCAAAAACCCAATCCATCGAAACCCGTGTTGTTTTTCTCTGGTATCAAATGTGACAACCGCGGGTATCGAACCCCTGACCTCTCGTAAAGCAACATCATGCACTAACCGCTGTGCTAAAAGATCTTTGTGTTAGCCTTTCGAGAGGGGTATTACAGGTGGGTAGTCTGGTATATTGCCATTACCCCCTACAGGAACATTCACCTCCCTAGCAGCGTGTCTCGATAGTCGATGACTCATTCTGAATCTGTAAGATACGATGATTAGTCCATGCATGAGAAAAACTGCAAATGGAGTTCAATCACTATTATATCATACATTGCTATATAGTATACATCCATTAGAAATCTACAAGTGTGTCTCTCATACATAATTACATCTTCGAACTTTGGCTAAAACTGATAAACTAGCTCTGATACCAAAAGTGAAGACCGCCCATAACTCCTGCACTTAACAAGGGAAATAATGCGCTAAAAGACATGTCAGACAACTTTGGACGATCATCAGGGTAGAATAACACAAGCGGAACCTGTTGTATAACTCACAGCGGACGAATAAAATATAATAGAACATATACAAGAGGCAATAATAGTAAAGTAGAATTGAACTGAATCTTAAATTTCCTCAGAACACCATAGAAGTATCCATACAACTTTGGATAACACTATAAGAGTCTGTACAATAAGCCTCACTACAACACTCAGAGAATACATCAAACAGCGGAACCAAAAAATACTAGATAGTAGAAAATAGTACCCCAACCTCCTGCTCGTCATCGTAAAGCAGCATCGTCTCACCAAGATTTATAACATATCACCTGCTACTTAGTCTGCCCATCCACTATCAGATGAACAACCCAAGGTAATAAGAGGGAAACATAAAATCTTGAGTCAGACAACAGTCTTAGTGAGCGATAAAACAACTATCTAGCATCATTAATAAAGTATACGAGAATAGGCAGATTAATCAACAAATCTACCAACATCAACAGAGAAGAACCCGCACCTGTCTTCCCGACATTCGATAGTGATAGCCTTTACAACAAGCATTTAGGAACAACGGTACATTCATGCCAATCAGTTATGAAGCATAGACCATTCTAAACGAAATTGACATCTCCCAAGCACAAGCCCCAGAGGCCTAAACAATTACCAAACAAGCTCCCAAGAGATATCTCCTTCGACATCGATTAACCTACACAAGACGATACATGTAAACAATCTTCATCCATGACTCTGGCTATCACTGCCAATCTTGCTTTGAAACCATCGGTAGTCATATGACCGGCTCAACACCTTGTCTTCCGTCAAGGGCTAATGGTAAACCCTGATTCTAGCAAAACTCCATATGCCATTATGACTCGTATCTCTAGGCCCATCGTGACTGCCCAGGGTACTCGACAATTCTACTCTTTGGGTACCCCCATTGTACCCCTGTTTTGAGTGCGCTAGAACCTACGACAACAATAATCTCTCGGCCTCCATTATCTCTAGTCATCCAACCTGATAACTATTCACAAACTCAAGCGCCTTCTCGAGCAACCATTATCCACGAACTCACCACCTTGAGTCGTATTCACATTCGTTACATTACGACGATCAACGAACACATCACACCACTTCGAAGATTCTACCTTCAATATACTTCTAAGCCACATTCATCATTGAACCAAAATAACATCAATTATGGTCCACATCAGTCAGGTCGTCCATTCCTGAAACCGACCTACCACCAGGTCATTCAGACCATCCAATGACCCGACTCTCCATGGTACCCGCACGACCTGCTTTTCACCAACGTTTGATGACCCACTCCCTTCTGAAGTTCAATGACCTGAAGACGTCCACACCGGCCGACCCAATGCCTTAGGTCGCTACACGACCTAACACACACCATAGTAGTCGACCTGCTTTCACCAGAAAACCTACGACCCGATCCAAGTGAAGCTTCTACAACCTGACCTAAAAAATCTAATAACCCGACTTGCGCTAGGGCCAATGACTTGCTTCCCTCAAGGTTCAACGGCCTGGAACTATCCACACTAGCCAGGTCCAACAACCCACGATCTGAAGCCAATCATGGCCCAAGTCCATTTCTTGGAGAACAAGATACACGACTTGATCTCCATGTCACGTCACCATCGACCTAAGAAAAACGATCGACTCTAGATCTGACCAAAATAGCTCAAACCTTGACCAGACCATCACCAAACGACAACATCGATTCAATCAACTCTTCCAATTCAACCATAAACACTTTATGAAATCATTAACAACATTAAAATGACAATTATTCATCAATAATCATATAAAATTCACCAAATCATGATAAATCAATGCATAAACTAAAACAATGGGTCTAACATGCATAATTTAACGACCCGAACTTCCCCGAAAAGGAAAGCACGGATTGAGTTGAGAACACGACGAATCAGAACACGAACAGAAGAACATTTCATTGCTTATTACAAAAATTTCATCAGAATACAAGAATATACAGAGTACGAATAAATGTTTCACATTAAATATCAGAGATTTACAATACATTACATAGCAGCGGAAAAACAATACAAAACACAACTGAAAGTAATACACAGATACAGAGCTTTCCAAATATCGCTTCAGTTGTAAATCAGGATCCTGTGAATATAAATCTGCAAAACTAAAACTACTAGCTGCCCGTGCGGAAAATAGGGGCACCCAGAGTTTAGGTTAAAACAATAAACTCCAGGTCAGTCATGTGACTGGCGTGAGAACTAAAACAGTTCTTAATCTTTATTTTTAAAGTTCGGTAAATCGAGGGACCACGCCGTATAACACGGAATGAGTTTCCTCCCAAGAATACCAGTGCACAAAACAACAGCGCAATGCTAAATAAAGAACAATGAAGCTATTATAAGACCCAGGTCCCATCACACAATGCAACACAAGCCGGAGGATAGGGTTTTACCTTATAATAGCCAAAGAATGCATGATACGCTAAATTTCATCTTTTAATATTACTATAAGTGTATAGTGTCAAAACAATTTTAATCATAAGCATCAATCATAGACGGCATAAGTGCCCCATACCACTATGTCGCCAATATAGGTTTACAATCAAAACCGCACATGTCGTATTTGGAAGTTGGATTTCCATCATGAACCGAGGCCAGGGATCGTTCTCACCGCTTCGAGACAATCTAGCCTACCATGTCTCAGGCAAGCGCGCAGGTAATCCTTGGAGCAACAGGGCCGGTCGACTCGATGTGGATTAAACTTAAACCCTGGACAATACGTCTCCCAGCCCTATGAGGCGTAAATGAGCCAAATGACCCCATATCCGAGGCGCCTCGCATCCCAACAACCACACAGGTGAAAATAATATAAATGTTAGGGCAGGTAGGTCACTGGCACCACCTCTAGCTAGAAAGAGACGCATGTCCTCCCTGACGTCCTCTCCCGTTTCTGGTTCATACCGGGGTGTGAGGCTCACGAATTAACGCTACACAAAGCTATGCCACAAAGGCCTTGCTTTGATCATCAACCACAAGACTCTGCTTTTCAATAGAAGCCTTGATTATTTGCATCTCAGCATGCCACACAGGCAATTCACGCTATGCAACCGATATCAATCACACAGAACGAAATCCGATGTCAGACACACATCCATTTACAAGTTCGTTCTGGGTCTGAACAAAACCGGAGGAACCTTATTCCTCGCATATCCATCGATCTCCAACTACGTCTGGACGATCACCAACTGATTCCCTCCTCTTGGGTGTACAGCCCAATCAAGATCATCAGTAATTATCCAAACGATGTGAAGACCTCCGGTCTTCAACCACCGTCTTCATCGTCGACTCATCGCCAATTCAGTTATTCAAAATGGGATAAACCCGGTCTTTCTGAATAACTCGCGTATAAAATAAACAAGTGCTATAAAAACACAACATACGCCTCATTACTATCCATAATATTCTTTTATTCAAATATTCTTATATTTTAGGAAAGGTTCTCATTAATTTTATCAAAGATAAATTCTATAAATTTATTCTTTATCTTCCTTTGAATATCAGTTCAAACCAAATTATGGTTTATCCAAACTAGTCGGGATTAGCGAACCTTACCGAAGTAATCATTAGTTAAATTTTCCAACCCCAGCCAATTCATCCCATGAAGTAAAACTGGTAATGCTTCTTATCTAACACCACGGTGTTATCGGTAAATTCAATTACCATTTCACGTTCAAATCTAATTAAAGCTTTAACTATCGCCTGGAGCAAAACTTGTGATACTCCATTCTCGATCATTTCAATCTAATTAAAGATTCATTAAAACTCTACTTGGTTTTAATCTTCCCAAAAATCAATATCAATGATTGTTTAACTTGGGAAATCATATCCTGTCTTTAATTGGTTAAAGAACCAATGTCATTTAAAACACGGTTCACTATAAACCCAAAACCACATTCTATTCCATCAGCCTTTGACCGTAAATTAGCAAGTGAACAATTCCCTAAGTAATAACCCCGAAGACTGAAACCAACATCAGATCAATACCCAGGAAACCATTCAACTTAACTAATCTCTAGTTAGTTTCTGCTTTTCTTAACTCCATTGGGTCTAAGAATAGTATTATCAAAGATACCATTCACGACAACCCAAATCTCATTCCATTA
This sequence comes from Allium sativum, assembly GCA_030737875.1. Taxonomy (NCBI): domain Eukaryota; kingdom Viridiplantae; phylum Streptophyta; class Magnoliopsida; order Asparagales; family Amaryllidaceae; genus Allium; species Allium sativum. Next base: position 976,080,164 of record CM060920.1, read on the forward strand.
ACGATAGAATCTTCATGGAAAACAAATTGGTATGCATAATCGATATAAACTTCCATATCCGACTAACAATATAAATGGAATAACAGCAAAGCCTTTTAAATTCCATATTATTAGTAGTCCTCATCCACAGAAATTCACTTCGATTATTACCAAATCGAATTCCATTCCATTCCAATTTATTTTATTCAATTGGAAAACTTTACTTTGGAAAATCTCCTTTTAATCTTAACAAAAGATTTATAAATCCCAAATCACATTTCACTGTAAATCGGGTTAAAGAATGAATGTTGTTAAAACACAGTTCACAACAAACCCAACTCACATTCCATTAATTATCGGGTTAGAGAACAAATGTTATTTAAATCACCATTCACGATAAACCCAAATCCCATTTGATATTAAATACAAGGCTCTGAATAGAAAATATATCGGCTTATATTCAATATCAAATCCTACAACCAACAAATATCGTATTGGAAATAACGATATATATATATATATATATATATTTCAAATTTCCATAACAATATCTGTATAATCGCGAAATCCAACATCGAAATATTCCGAAGACAATTTCGATTCAAATCCATTCCAATTTATATATTGGAAATTCTGGTTATTTTTAAAACCATTTCAAATCCAATTTATTTATTTTAAAAATAAATGGATTATAATTCTAGTTCAAAACTAGTTCATTTCGATAAAAATGTATTTTTATTGTTTCAAATATGGAATTTTTCATCCCAATTCTTTCCAAATCATTTCTTATGATTTTACACAATTTATTGCTATTTTTAATAATTTTATCAAGGCCCGTACAGTCGATTTCCATCAACGGCCATCGAACTGCACTTACGGCGACCTTTTCCAAATTTGATTTGGACATAATTCCAAATCCAACTGTTAGATTTCAAATCTCTAATATTCGCTAGAAAGCTCTTTTCGATACGAACCCAACGGTTCCATTTTTAGGAGAATCTGACGGTCGGATCTCCCGTAATATCCATTCGAAGTCAATGGTCGAAATTCGCGAACTGCCGCAGCGCGGCGCGTTCTATTCATGCCATTATATTATATATATAATATATATAATATATATTTCATTAATTTCCATTTAAAATGTATTTTATAAATCGTTTTAAATTCGTTTTCAAAACGATTTCAACTTCCTATTCAATTTCTAATCAAAATTGAATATTTCATATCATCGATATATAAATGATAATATTTTCAAAATATTCGATTTTGAAATCAATACATTTTCAATATTCATTACATAAATGAATAAAATCGATATAAATATCGTTCACGTCAAAAATGGCGTCAATCTAATCAACACGGCTATATATATTTAAATATATTCGTGTCCATCCCAAATCGAACATCAAAATCATATTTTGTTTCTTTTCTGAATATTATTTGAAAATAATCGTTATTTTAAAATATTCGTTCTTTCTGAACTGGAATCAGACACAGTCAATTACCATATAATTTGATTATATGGATTTCATACAACACACATACACAACAACAATCATACACAATCAACCATCATCCATGGTACATTCTACACTGCATAAGCATCAAATATAAATATTTAACGCTTATAATAGCCAGTCAATCAATCGATCGACATATAGCTAATTATTGGGATTAGTGTATGTCCAATTTCATACCAATACGCGTGTGGGATTTCCAAACAACAAACACAGATTTTATTTGTGTAGTTGGGCGATGTGTAAAATTTATCGTCCAATCCATATCAGTCAAATGTGTGTACATAAACAAATCGTCCGATTTGTTTATAAATATTTATTTTATATACACGTTAAAATTATATTTTTAACTATAAAATATTTTATTCCATTCCACATCACACAATCAATTTTCACAACACATCAATCAAACAAACAAGTCATCCATGGTCTGCGGACGACGGGTGTCGGGTGCTGCTAAGCACCGTCTGCATCCTAGTATATATTTCAACTAGAAATAAAATAAAAGTGAGGAGTTCTCACCTTGGGGATCCACTCCGCCATTCTTTATTTCTGAACTTCTAAACCATTTGGACTTGTTTGAAATTCCAATGCAGTCTTACCACGCTGTTCATAATAAAAATTATATTTTTATTGCTTCATTTCAATAAATAAAAATCATATTTTTATTTCTACTTCATATATTTTTACAACGCTTCTTTCTATATAAAAATTATATTTTTATATCATTACTCCTATTATAAAAATCACATTTTTATATCGCTACATATATAAAAGGGTGCGTTTTTTACATGTCCCTATTAATGTTTGAAATAAACTCCACGTCCCTCCCATCTTTTTCCTTCAAACCCGGTCCCTAGTTTTTACTTCTGCCTCCTGCCATGAAACCTTACGCCTCCTTCATTTTGTACCCAAAAAAATGCAGCAGTCATTAAAAAAAATATTCTAAAATCTGGAAATAATCCTAGAAGCCCACGCTAATTAAAAAAAAAATTGCATACATGTATGCAACTATCGGCAATAGTTGCACACATGTATGCAACTATTGCATAAAGGATGTTCAGCTAACTTTTTGCCTGCAGATATGTTGCACACATGTGTGCATGTTTTCTGTTTTATTTGCACACTTGAATGCAGAATTATTGGACATTTTTACGCTAGAATTATGCAATAATTGCACTGAAATATGCAAGTAAAACAACGAAGATGCAAAAGCTGGAATACATGCACATATGTATGCAAGGAAATTCATATATGTGCATAATATTATGCATTTAACTGCACTTTTTCGCTATTTTCTACTATTTTGTTGTTTTTTTATGTTTTTTGGACTGATTTTTTTGTCGAATGCATAATTTATTTTAATATTAATTTACATAATTTTATTTATTTTTTTATTTATTATTTGATCTAGTTTTGAAAAATAGGGACCTAATTTATAATAAGTTTATGACCGGATGTGAGCCTAATTAAGTTTGCTTCTAGGGATGTATGCCTAATTTTCACTATATAAAAATCGTACTTTGATCTTTGTAAGAATATTTCTATTCTATACACTAGTTAAAAATCATATTTCTAACTTGCCAATACTATTTTCTTTATACGATAAAAATCATACCTTCATAGTGATAAAAATCATTTCTTTATGGAGATAAAAATCATTTCTTTATGGCGATAAAAATCATATTTTTTTTACTTCACCACTTCATATATCAAAATGAATTTTTATCTTGCTATTCAAATAATTTTTTTATTTTTATATCGCTTTTCCATATGTGAAAATCATATTTTTATTCTCCACATATAATAAAAATTATATTTTTATTCTCTACATACAATAAAAATTATATTTTTAATTATGCAAAGGCATAAAAATCATATTTTTATTTATATACATATATAAAAATTCTATTTTTATTATATACACATATATATATATAAGCACATTTTAATTCCAGCGTAATGTATGAAAAATCACCTTTTTATATTTATATAAACGAAATAAAAATAAATGCAGAAGCTTATAGGGGGTGCTGGGCTATAGGGGGAGGTCGCGACATCGAAGGAGAGATGGTCAGCTCGTAGTGGCGGCGGTAGGCCAGGAAAGGGTGGCAGTGGGCGTTTTCAATTCGATTTGGGGGTTTGTGGGTTCTTGGGTGGTTGGGGGTCTTCGATGGAGTGAGGAGAGAGAAGGGGAAGGGAGGAGGAGGGGATCACCGGCGTTGGAGGGGTGCGACGGCTCTGATGAAGGGGCGACGGGCGGAAAAGGGCACGAGCGGTTTTTTTTCCTATTGAACGAGAGTGAAATAGGGGTGAGGGTTAGGATTATATAATAATTTAATTATTTAATATTTAATTTCTCCAAGAGTTGACTTTTGACTTCAAACTCCGAACGATGCCCAACGACTATCGCCCCTAGCTAATTACCCCCATTCCGAACATAATGGGATATGTAGCGTAAGCTGATTCGATATGTTTCCATCAAAATCAAAATATAAATCTATATATTGATTTTGAATGCACATTTCAATTTACCGGGGCCACATACTGACTCTAAAAATTCGCGAAAAATATTTTCTAGCATCTTATTGACGATACGGTCCTAACAAAACTAATTTCGTCAAATTCTGAGACCGTTTGAAAAATGGCCATTTTCTAGTCAATTGAAATTGACTAAAACTATTAAAACACGTTTTCTTTTGCCACGCTCACATATTGATTTCAAAAATTATGAATTTTGATACCTAGCAATAACTTGACATCCCGGATCCAACAAAAGTGGTTTCGTCGAAAACGAAGGTCGTTTGTAAAATGTCCATTTTTAAGGGCCAGAATTCCACAACGACTATTCTGAATTTTCAACTGGGCATAACTTTTTATTCCCGCTATGAAATTTCAATTTTTTGGATTCATTGGAAAGATATTTTCAAATAGATTCTAATATTTTTGGTTTCGCTGAAATCCGGTTTATTCCTGTACATTCATTTGAACTTTGAAATCGAATTTTCAAACTACCGCGCCATTTTCAATTCCCTTTTAAAATTAAAAATAAATATTTATATTCTAACGACGATTCAAATAAATATATACGTTCTAATTCTATTCAAAATAAATTTCTCGTCATTGTTATTTAAAATAATTCATTTTAAATATTCAAAATTCACTAAAATTGCCAAAATAAAAATTTTAAATTGGCTCGGATTTCCGGGTTATTACAATCTCACCCACTTAAAACTTTTCGTCCCCGAAAAGAAACGAAGCTGAAAGTTGTTTTACAAACCAACTCAACTTTCATTATTTTAATTATGGCTTAAGTTCTTCAACTTTTCAGTTTCTAAGAACTTTTCAAAATTTTCAAAAATTTGGCTAACACCCTAAATTTTCGAAAAATTTCGCCATAACCTCCCCTGCACGGGAGCACCGGGAAAATCCCGGAATGGCCATACAGGCCTCTCCAATCCAAAAAGAAAAAGAAACAGCCAATCGGCTCATAAAATCATCAAAAACCCCAAGAAATACAATGAACATGTACCTATTTGTCGGGCAAACAATTTTATTCTTCTGCTCTAGCCTCTTTGCTATGACCTGTTCAATGGATACACATGTATATGCATGCAATTTCAAACAATTTCCAATACAGTTCAATATTTAATCAATTTGGTCTATTTCACCTTTCATTCACATGTTAATTTAAACGGATAATCATACAACACAACCATCAATCAATTAGTTGATTATCATTTCAAATACATAATTTTGACACACAGCCCAAAAATCAGATTTTTGATGCCAAATCACAACAATAAGCCCTATCTAGTTTTGGTTCTCACACCAGTCAATTGTAATCATATAGAAATCCCACTTTCGTCACTCGAACATATATCCACTAATGATGATATATCAATCATCAGTATCATCTCCGGGTGACTAGAGTGTGATTCTATATCTACCTAGTATATTTGAGACTTCAATACACGTGGATCAGACGTATATGAAAATCTCTACATACTGGATTGTCCAAATTCAATACAAATAAATATTAAAATACGTTGAATAAGGTTTAAATTTTCAAAACAAAATTCGTTTTCATTTTTAAAAATATACTCTTCACATTCGTTCTAGGATACTACTTATCCTATCTCTAACGAGTCATTCTCATTGGATATTACTAATCCAATCTCTGATGAATTCTTTCGTTTGGTTCTAATGTATCTTGTTCTCCGAGCTCCGTAAACCAGAGCTCTGATACCACAATTTAACGACCCGAACTTCCCCGAAAAGGAAAGCACGGATTGAGTTGAGAACACAACGAATCAGAACACGAACAGAAGAACATTTCATTGCTTATTACAACAATTTCATCAGAATACAAGAATATACAGAGTACGAATAAATATTTCACATTAAATATCAGAGATTTACAATACATTACATAGCAGCGGAAAAACAATACAAAACACAACTGAAAGTAATACACGGATACAAAGCTTTCCGAATATCGCTTCAGCTGTAAATCAGGATCTTGTGAATATAAATCTGCAAAACCAAAACTACTAGCTGCCCATGCGGAAAATAGGGGCACCCAGAGTTTAGGTTAAAACAATAAACTCCAGGTGAGTCATATGACTGGTGTGAGAACTAAAACAGTTATTAATCTTCATTTTTAAAGTTCGGTAAATTGAGGGACCAAGCCGTATAACACGGAACGGGTTTCCTCCCAAGAATACCAGTGCATAAAATAATAGCGCAATGCTAAATAAAGAACAATGAAGCTATTATAAGACCCAGGTCCCATCACACAATGCAACACAAGCTGGAGGATAGGGTTTTACCTTATAATAGCCAAAGAATGCTTGATACGCTAAATTTCATCTTTTATTATTACTACAAGTGTATAGTGTCAAAACCATTTCAATCATAAGTATCAATCATAGATGGCATAAGTGCCCCATACCACTATGTCGCCAATATAGGTTTACAATCAAAACCGCACATGTCGTATTTGGAAGTTGGATTTCCATCATGAACCGAGGCCAGGGATCGTCCTCACCACTTCAAGACAATCTAGCCTACCATGTCTCAGGCAAGCGCGCAGGCAAACCTTGGAGCAATAGGGCTAGTCCACTCGATATGGATTAAACTTAAACCCTAGACAATACGTTTCCCCGCCCTATGGGGCGTAAATGAGCCAAATGACTCCATATCCGAGGCGCCTCGCATTCCAACAACCACACAGGTGAAAATAATATAAATGTTAGGGCTGGTAGGTCACTAACACCACATCTAGCTAGAAAGAGAAGCATGTCCTCCCTGACGTCCTCTCCCGTTTCTGGTTTATAGCGGGGTGTGAGGCTCGCGAATTAACGCTACACAAAGCTATGCCACAAAGGCCGTGCTTTGATCATCAACCACAAGACTCTGCTTTTCAACAGAAGCCTTGATCATTTACATCTCAGCATGCCACATAGGCAATTCACGCTATGCAACCGATATCAATCACACAGAATGAAATCCGATGTTAGACACACATCTATTTACAAGTTCGTTCTCGGTCCGAACGAAACCGGAGGAACCTTATTCCTCGCATATCCATTGATCTCCAAGTACGTCTGGACGATCACCAACTGATTCCCTCCTCTTGGATGTACAGCCCAATCAAGATCATCAGTAATTAACCAAACGATGTGAAGACCTCCGGTCTTCAACCACCATCTTCATCGTCGACTCATCGCCGATTCAGTTATTCAAAATGGGATAAACCCGGTCTTTTTGAATAACTCGTGTATAAAATAAACAAGTGCTATAAAAACACAACATACGCCTCATTCCAATCCTTAATATTCTTTTATTCAAATATTCTTATATTTTGGGAAAGGTTCCCATTAATTTTATCAAAAATAAATTCTATAAATTTATTCTTTAATCTTCCTTTGAATATCAATTCAAACCAAATTATAATTTATCCATACTAGTCAGGATTAGCGAACCTTACCGAAGTAATCATTTGTTAAATTTCCCAACCCCAGCCTATTCATCCCATGAAGTAAAACTGGTAATACTTCTTATCTAACACCACGGTGTTATCGGTAAATTCAATTACCATTTCACGTTCAAATCTAATTAAAGATTTAACTATCGCCTGGAGAAAAACTGGTGATACTCCATTCTCGATCATTTCAATCTAATTAAAGATTCATTAAAACTCTACCTGGTTTTAATCTTCCCAAAAATCAATATCAATGATTGTTCAACTTGGGAAATCATATCCTGTCTTTAACTGGTTAAAGAACCAATGTCATTTAAAACACGGTTTTAATAAACCCAAAACCGCATTCTATTCCATCAGCCTTTGACCGTAAATTAGCAAGTGAACAATTCCCTAAGTAATAACCCCGAAGGCCGAAACCAACATCAGATCAATAACCAGGAAACCATTCAATTTAACTAATCTCCAGATAGTTTCTGATTTTCTTAACTCCATTGGGTCTAAGAATAGTATTATTAAAGATACCATTCACGACAACCCAAATCACATTCCATTAATGATAGAATCTTCATGGAAAACAAATCGATATATATAATCGATATAAACTTCCATATCCGACTAACAACATAAATGGAATAACGGCAAAGCCTTTTAAATTCCATATATATTAGCAGTCCTCATCCACAGAAATTCACTTCGATTATTACCAAATCAAATTCCATTCCATTCCAATTTATTTTATTCAATTGGAAAACTTTACTTTGGAAAATCTCCTTTAAATCTTAACAAAATATTTATAAATCCCAAATCACATTTCACTGTAAATCGGGTTAAAGAATGAATGTCGTTAAAACACAGTTCACAACAAACCCAACTCACATTCCATTAATTATCGGGTTAAAGAACAAATGTTATTTAAATCACCATTCACGATAAACCCAAATCCCATTTGATATTAAATACATGGCTCTAAATAGAAAATATATCGGCTTATATTCAATATCAAATCCTACAACCAACAAATATCGTACTGGAAATAACGATATATATATCTTTCAAATTTCCATAACAATATCGGTATAATCCCGAAATCCAACATCGAAATATTCCAAAGACAATTTCGATTCAAATCCATTCCAATTTATATATTGGAAATTCTGGTTATTTTTAAAACCATTTCAAATCCAATTTATTTATTTTAAAAATAAATGGATTATAATTCTAGTTCAAAACTAGTTCATTTCGATAAATATGTATTTTTATCTTTTCAAATATGGAATTTTTCATCCCAATTCTTTCCAAATCATTTCTTATGATTTTACACAAATTATTGCTATTTTTAATAATTTTATCAAGGCCCGTACAATCGATTTCCATCAACGGCCATCGAACTGCACTTACGGCGACCTTTTCCAAATTTGATTTGGACATAATTCCAAATCCAACCGTTAGATTTCAAATCTCTAATATTCTTAGGAAGAACTTTTCGATACGAACCCAACGGTTCCGATTTTAGGAGAATCCGACGGTCGGATCTCCCGTAATATCCATTCGAAGTCCATTGTCGAAATTCGCGAACTGCCGCAGCGCTTCGCGTTCTATTCAGGCCATTATATTATATATATATATATAATGTATATTTCATCGATTTCCATTTAAAACGTATTTTATAAATCGTTTTAAATTCGTTTTCAAAACGATTTCAACTTCTATTCAATTTCTAATCAAAATTGAATATTTCATATCATCGATATATAAATGATAATATTTTCAAAACATTCGATTTTGAAATCGATTCCTTTTCAATATTCATTACATAAATGAATAAAATCGATATAAATATTGTTCACATCAAAAATGGCGTCAATCTAATCAACATGGCTATATATATTTAAATATATTCGTGTCCATCCCAAATCGGACATCAAAATCATATTTTGATTCTTTTCAGAATATTATTTGAAAATATTCGTTATTTTAAAATAATGGTTATTTTAAAATATTCATTCTTTCTGAACTGGAATCAGACACAGTCAATTACCATATAATTTGATTACATGGATTTCATACAACACACATACACAACAACAATCATACACAATCAACCATCATCCATGGTGCACTCTATACTGCATAAGCATCAAATATAAATATTTAACGCTTATAACAGCCTGTCAATCAATCGATCGGCATACAGCTAATTATTGGGATTAGTGTATGTTCAATTTCATCCCAATACCCGTGTGGGGTTTCCAAACAAGAAACACAGATTTTATTTGTGTAGTTGGGCGATGTGTAAAATTTATCGTCCAATCCATATCAGTCAAATGTGTGTACATAAACAAATCATCCGATTTGTTTATAAATATTTATTTTATATACACATTAAAAATTATATTTTTAACTATAAAATACTTTTTAACGATAAAATATTTTATTCCATTCCACATCACACAATCAATTTTCACAACACATCCATCAAACAAACAAGTCATCCATGGTCTGTGCCGACGGGTGTCGGGTGCTGCTAAGCACCATCTGCATCCTAGTATATATTTCAACTAGAAATAAAATAAAAGTGAGGAGTTCTCACCTTGGGGATCCACTCTGCCATTCTTTATTTCTGAACTTCTGAACCATTTGGATTTGTTTGAAATTCCAATGTAGTCCTTACCACGCTATTCATAATAAAAATTATATTTTTATTGCTTCATTCCAATAAATAAAAATCATATTTTTATTTCAACTTCATATATTGTTACAACGCTTCTTTCTATATAAAAATTATATTTTTATATCTCTACTCCTATTACAAAAATCACATTTTTATATCGCTACATATATAAAAATCGTACTTTGATCTTTCTAAGAATATTTCTATGCTATACACTAGTTAAAAATCATATTTCTAACTTGCCAATACTATTTTTTTTATACGATAAAAATCATACCTTCATAGTGATGAAAATCATTTCTTTATGGCGAAAAAAATCATTTCTTTATGGCGATAAAAATCATTTTTTTTACTTCGCCACTTCATTTATAAAAATTGAATTTTTATCTTGCTATTCAAATAATTTTTTTATTTTTATATCGCTTTTCCATATGTGAAAATCATATTTTTATTCTCCATATATAATAAAAATTATATTTTTATTCTCTACATACAATAAATTTTTTTTTTTTTTCTCTACATACAATAAAAATTATATTTTTAATTATGCAAAGGCATAAAAATCATATTTTTATTTATATACATATATAAAAATTCTATTTTTATTATGTACATATATATATATATATATATAAGCACATTTGAATTCCAGCGTAATGCATATGAAAAATCACGTTTTTATATTTATATAAACGAAATAAAAATAAATGCAAAAGCTTACAGGGGGCGATGGGCTACAGGGGGAGGTCGCGACATCGGAGGAGAGGCGGCCAACTCGCAGTGGCGGCGGTAGGCCAGGAAAGGGTGCCGGTGGGCGGTTTCAATTCGATTTGGGGGTTTGTGGGTTCTTGGGTGGCTGGGGTTCTTAGATGGAGTTAGGGGAGAGAAGGGGAAGGGAGGAGGAGAGGATCGCCGGCGTTGGAGGGGTGCGACGGCTTTGATGAAGGGGCGACGGGCAGAAAAGGGCACGAGCAGGTTTTTTTTATTTCTGTTGAACGAGAGTGAAAGAGGGGTGAGGATTAGGATTATATAATAATTTAATTATTTAATATTTAATTTCTCCTAGAGTTGACTTTTGAATTCAAACTCCGAACGAGGCCCAACGACTGTCGCCCCTAGCTAATCACCCTCATTCCGAACACATTGGGATATGTATCGTAAGCTGATTCGACTGTTTCGATCTGTTTCCGTCAAAATCAAAATATAAATCTATATATTTATTTTGAACGCACATTTCAATTTACCGGGGCCACATACTGACTCTAAAAATACCCGAAAAATATTTTCTAGCATCGTATTGACGATACGGTCCTAACAAAACTAATTTTGTCAAATTCTGAGACCGTTTGGAAAATGGCCATTTTCTGGTCGATCGAAATTGACTAAAACTGTTAAAACACATTTTCTTTTGCCACGCTCACATATTGATTTCAAAAATTATGAATTTTGAAACCTAGCAATAACTTGACATTCAAGATCCAACAAAAGTGGTTTCGTCGAAAACAAAGGTCGTTTGTAAAATTTCTATTTTTTAGGGCCAGAATTCCACAGCAACTATTCTGAATTTTCAACTGGGCATAACTTTTTATTCCCGCTATGAAATTTCAATTTTTCGAATTCCTTGGAAATATATTTTCAAATAGATTCTAATATTTTTGGTTTCGCTAAAATCCGGTTTATTTTGAATCCTATACATTCATTTGAACTTTGAAATCGAATTTTCAAACTACCGCGCCATTTTCAATTCCCTTTTAAAATTAAAAATAAATATTTATATTCTAACGACAATTCAAAAAAATATATGAATTGGCTCGGATTACCAAAATAAAAATTCTAACGACAAATAAAATTAAAATTGCCAAAATAAAATTTTTAAATTGGCTCGGATTACCGGGTTATTACACATAAACATATGAATTATCATAAGAATTACCAGTTTGAAGTTGCTAGAATAGATCCTATGTTGATTCAAATGAAAATATACTTACGATGATGTAGATCTTGGTGAAAATAATTTAAAATGATGAAAATAAGATCAAACAACCCAATACTTGATTGAATCCGTGTGAGAGATGCTTATCACTCACCAGATCTTCAAACAAGCTTAAAAATGATGAATCACGAATCCGAACAGCGAAAAACAACCTTTAAACCTCTCGATTTGATGAAATCTCTCTTCACTTGATGTAGATCTTCAATTTCCTTGAGTACATCAAAAATTTTAATGGTGGAAAAGTGCATTTTGATTGAGTAAGGAGGATCACGAGCTCAACCAAATGAGAGAACGAAGAAAATAAAATATTCTCCATGCCTATAATCCCCTATTTATAGCCTCCAACCAGCCCATTAATGGGCCAGCCCAAATCAGCCCATCAATGGCTCACAAAACCTGAACAGAAAATTGTGAAACACTAAAACAGTGATTCCTCTCAAACCGTTGAACCAAATCTTTAGTGTGACCACTCTAAAAAATTGGCAACACCCTTTCCTTTCCAATGAAATCGATCTCAACACCTGATTCGATCTTAGTCAAAAGTTATGCCATGTACAAGACTAATAGGGGTAAAATGGTCACAAGTAAAATTGGTAAAAAATTTGGACATGTCTCACACCCCATAACCAACATATCAAAATATGAGAATGATCCAACCCTCAGGGAAGTAAATAACATTATTTTACGACCCTCCGATACGTAAAATGCAGGCTGTTACAAATCTCATGGTTTTTGGAGTACTTTAGGAAGTCATTAAAATAGTTTTTGAAGATTATTGAATATGAAGAGTAGTTTTTAATTTTGAAATGAAGGTGGAAAAGAAATGAATGGAATATGTAGTAAATATAGAGAATCAAAGGATAATTCGCTGGTTTAAAGGACACATTTTGAGTAACATTGAAGTTGGAGAGAATTTCAAATGTTTGAATTTCAAATTTTGAAATTCAAATTTGACATATCTAGTATATGTCGACATGGTCAAAAGGGTATCTCGACAAATCCCTTCACATTTTCAAGATGACTTTTGAAATTTGACTTTTAGAATTATCTATTAAACTATATTCTTATTTAATTATTTTCTGGAATAATATTTATTATAAAGATGTTTTATATTATTATTAAATCATAATTATTTTATATCTTGAATTTTAAATTTTAATTTTGAATTTTGAATTTTGAATTAATATTTGAATTTTCAAACACAACAATTCAACAAAAATATATTATGTAAAGGCGTACCTATCTTTAGATTCGTTCTTCGATTTTATCTGATTCAAGAATTACTATGAAACACATTGTCGAATTATTTGTTTCCTATTCCTCATCACTTGATGATGAGTCTGAATTGTCTAAAGTTGCAACATATGCTCTTTTCCTTTTCTTTTATGAATTGTCATTAGCAGGTTGATTTTGTTTTTCCGAATACGGAAAAAATCTCTTTAAATGATCTAATTCGTTGTAGTTATAACATCCGGTATTACTCATATTTTCATTATTATTTTTCTGCTCATTCCTTTTGAAATTATTCCTTTTTATGTATCTTAGAAATTTTCTAAAAGTTCTTGTCATTAGTGTTGTTTCTTCACCATCCTCACTATTTGAGACTGAATCTTCAATTGATCCTTTGAATGTTATTGATTTCTTTTCAGATGATTTATTTTATTTCTTTCCTTGCATTAGAACTTCAAACGACATTAAATTACCAATTAATTCCTCATTTTTGATTGTATTGACTGTTTTAGATCTCGAAAATATCACCTGAGATCTCGTCCGAGATCTCATTTGGAGCTCCTTCCAAAATGAAACAACAAATCTAACTGTAAATCTCCTTTAGGATATATCACCTGAGATATTGCAATATCGAACGATATATCGATTGAGACGAGATACTGGAATATCGCTTGAGATCTTTGTTTCCTGGTTAAGATTCAAATTTCTGCCTGAACTAAAACAATAATTAAAAACTCTAATCTAGCTACCATAGTTTCCTGCTATTTAATATTTTGCATATTAAATAACCATATCATATGTTCATATATATTCTACAATGCTTATGATTTTCATACTCGTATTTTTTTACATACATGTTACCCATGAAATTATGTATTTTATATTTACGTATGCTCAATTTTTTAATGTTTTGAATCTTTTTTATGTTTTAATTCTACCAATAATACATATTGATGGTTCATATGTTGTAAACACTAATCTATTAGCATTGTGTTATATTTCTATTATAAGCGTAGTAGGATTTAGAGTATGAATGATCTTTCATAAATTTATAACAATGAAGTGATTTTCCAATTCAAGTTTAAGTTGCTATATTTATAACAACATTCATAAAAATCATTGTGTAAGATTATCATTTTTTAAAATATCATGTACCCGGATATTGTTCCGATATGAACTTTCGGACCCGAGATGGAAATCCGAGACGAACCCCCGAATTAGACTTATCTCATCTGAGATCTCCCCCAATATGAGATCAAGTCTCTAAAATTCCCAAGATGAAACGGGACCGATATCCAAGATTTAAAACCTTGGTACTAATGTCATCGGCTTCTTCGATGGCAAGAGTCATTTGATCCCAATCAGTAGTTAGTGAATTCGGAACTTTTCTGACTTGATCTTCCTTAGAATATGATTTTCCCAAAGCCATTTGTGAATACACTATTTCCTGGAACCTGCGGTACATATCGGAGATAGACTCATTCTCGTTCATTTTAAATAACTCAAATTGATTTGTTAAGATATTTTGGTCTGTTTAACTTTGCTTGTTCCTTCATGAGTTACTTGCAAAGTTTTCCAGATTTTATATGCATAATTATAGACAAACACCCTATTAAATTCATTCTTGTCTAGTGAACAAAATAAAATATTCATAGCCTTAGAATTATTCTGTGCAGTGGCTTTCTGCTCATTACTCCACTATGTAAAATTAACAGTGGGTTCAACACATTTAGTTAGTGTGATATTCCAAGTGTCTAACCCTACAGAATGCAAATAAATTTTCATTCTACATGCCCAATATGCATAATTACTTCCATTAAAGAGTGGTGGTCTAACAGTGGACTGAACCTCTACGAATGAACTACCATTAATGAAAATTTCAGTGTTGGTTGCCATTTAAGCTTTTCAAAATTCATATTATGAAAACTTTAAAAACCAATGCTCTCATACCAATTGTTGGAGATGCGGATTAAGGATATTAAGGCAAGTTAAACACTCGAGAGGGGTAAATAGTGTTTACTGGAATTTATAAAATTTCTTGAAATATTTTCGAATCAAACACACAGTATACAGATCACCGAAACAAACAAACACAGAATCAATCATGGAATGCAAAAAAGTAAAAGTAAAAGTAGTAAAAGGAAAATACACACCGGGATTTTATACTGGTTCGGGACTCCCCTACATCCTCTCCCACACATCAATGGGTTGATGTGGAATTTATTCAACAATATCCAATTACAATCCTTGATTTCAGGGCTACAAGGGCACACCCCCAACTGATTCCAAGTACAGCGAGAGTTAGTTGATTTACCGGGCCATAACTACAATCAATCGATTTCCGGGACACAATCACACCCAATCATTTATTATGAGACAGGACCACACCCTTCTCTTATAATTTTTTGTTGTATTGACTCTATAGAACTTGATCTTGAGATCTTTGATTACAAACAACCTATAACTCTTGAGAAACACTTGAATTTAGAGAGTATTTGGTTTAGAATTGAAAGAGAAGAGTGATATAATTTCTACTGAAATCGGCAGGGTATAAGTGTATAAACTTAAGAATTAAAGTACTCTAATGGTAGAAAATTAAGAGAGGAAGAAGAAGATGAAAAGTTGTTAAAAACTTCGAATTCTGGAAGGTATTTATAGGTTTCCAATAGTCACAATGTTTCTAAAAAGATTTAAACTCAAAAGACACATCTTTTCAAAATTTAAAAATGCCCTAATGGCTAGTATGTTGACATGCTATTTTATATATGTCGACATATGCTAGTTAATTATAATTTAAAAAATGATTTTTAAATCAATTCATACAATATTTAAATAATATATAATGAATCCAAAGTTAAAACAAATTAAATTCCTTTATATTTGGACATTCTTTTCAAAGTAAAATATATTTTAAAACTTATATATTTTAAAACTTATACAAAGATATACTTAAAATAATTAAGTAATCAAATATAAAATTATATGAAAGTATAAATATATAAAACATTATATATTAAGAACTTTATAAACAAGAAGTTTGAAATATAAATACTTAAGCAGAACTTAATTTTGAAAAATTATTTTTAATATAAACTTAGTTTTCAGGAGTTTAGAAATAACTATAAGAAGTCAAAATATTATTAAAACAAAGAATTATATATTCTGATTAAGGAAGTAATTTTGAAATCATTTAACATAAGTTTTTAAATGAAGTTAATAAATTTGAAATTATTTTGAAATCAAGTTAATAAATATGGAATTATTTTGAAATCAAGTTTAAAATCAGGATTTGAATTTTAAAATCATGATTTGAATTTTAAAAACAGAATTTGGATTTGAAAATAGAATCAAGTGCTAACCAGAATTTTAAATTTTTTTCAAGATATACCGACTCTATAATTCTTGAACTCGTGAACTGTTATATTCTTGAAACTCATGAGTCTTGAAACTTGAACTCTTCTATTTGAAATCTTGATTCTTTTAAACTGTACAATCTTCAATTATAAAATACCAGCATTGATTTCCTGTGTATAAGTATATATATATTCTAGAAATTGTGTTAGTATATATTTTATAACAATAACAATATAATCAAAGTCGAAACAAGGTTGTTGTTATAAAAAAAATCATCACCAACACCATCCCAGTCCTTAACAAAAACAATGTATTAGAGCAGGCCTATTGAGCAAGGCACTTAAGCGGGGAAGGTCGGTGAATGAGGAATGCGATTGCAACTACGAACAAGGTGCTTAAGCAGAACATTCGGGCAAGATATTCAAGTAATGGGTTTTAATTTGATTAATCAATAATTTATTTGTTTATAATAAATAATACGTATTAATCATTCGTAAAAATAAATAAATTAAAAAATTATAAATTGCATGGTTCCAATTCAATCTCACTTCAATATGTAGAGCACTTTGATACAATTGCAATGCAAAAAATCGCACCTCATTCGCAAAAATCATAATTTTAGAAATTAATAGAACATTTGTAACCATTTAATTTCTCAAATGACACAAATATATGTGTTTGACCCAACATGCCTTTTTGTGGGACCTCTATTGTGGCATCGGCTCTGTTTGAAGTGAACAAAGTTTTATCCACATTCAGGTTCAAGCGAACACACAAATGAAGATAATTACATTTGAAAACCTGTAAATAAGAATAGAAGTAATAATTTTCAAGACAATGTTTATATTTTTTAAATTTGAAAGTTTTTACATTTTGAAATTCTTTGAATTTTTTTACTATTTTACAAACTTTAAGATTTATTTAAAAAAACTCGAATCTTATGAAAACTTCAATATTTTATATTTAAAATTTATGAATAATTTTAAATATATTCTTAAAAATTCCAAATTTTACTTTTTTTAGTTAAAATTATTAAATATGATTTTAGTTATAATTTTTATATATTAGATACTAAATAATAAATATTATTTTTTAATTATTAAAGGTTACATGTTGATCATTAATTATTAACAGTAAACTATATTAAACAATAAAAATTAGTTTTAATTATTTAATTGGAATTATATATTAGTAAATATATTATATAACATTAATTATTAATTATTTACTAATAGTAATTATTTAATTTTTGTTATTAATTATTATTAGTAGAAATTATTTAATATTTTATTGGTAAGGCGACCGAGTTTTATAGTGGTCTATAACACTTTTTATTATAAAAAATAAAAAATAAATTATTATAGGAGTAGGCAGATTGTCTAGCTACTACATCGGTTTTTAAGGTGGATCGTCCACCGTAAATGGTTTTTATAGTGGGCCATCCACTACAAGCTTAAAGCATATGAGCGAATCTAAGAGATTAGACTACTCTAAACATCAATGTTGCCTCCCATAAATCTCGACGTAGGGAGAAGACTAATTAGAACTCGATATAACTCACATCACAACATTGCTTATATTTCAGAAATAAACAAATTACTCTAAATATCCAGAAAAGCCAAGAGCTTTAGCATTGCAGATGGCACCACCAATAAAGCAAACCAAAATCTTGAGCAAGCAAGCCGAGTACAAAGCTTGTCAGCAAATCACCACTAGTGAGACAATTCAACAAGAGCAAGCAACACCATGAAGAGTCAAAACATCCACTGAAAACCATGGAGAGCAAGTAGCGGTAGATTTCCGGTGATATACAAAATAAACCAGCACCGGGAATGGAACATATACATGAACATCTTACATCACAATAAATCTTTACTCATAGTTGCAACACCTTATTTGTGAATTATCAAAATTTACATGATACATTTCATAATAGCAAAACAAAACAATGCCGCAAAAGACCATGACAAATCAACATCGAGGCACTATGCAACAAGCTTGACAACCCAGCCATACCTTGTGCCAACATTGTTTGCCAGAAATTCTCCTCGTACCAAGTGCAGGAAGAGAATCACAAAGTAGTACACAAATAGAGCTGACCACCCTAAAAACCATCATACGAAAATTCAGATCTGAAAACCAAAAATAAATCCAAACAAAGCCAAAACGGGGATGCAACCACAGCAACACCAAGCTATACAAAAAATACGAAATAGTGAAGCTATGGACAAAACCAAAAAACCCTAACAATACCAGTTGATAAATCAGTCTCGATTCGTGGATTCAAGGAGGAAATCGACCTTGTAGATAAGCTAAAACTCCAGACACCATTAATTGGGTGAACGAACGAGTGTTCTTAGTGAAATTATTTAATATTTATTGTTAGTTACAGATTATTTAGTAATAACTACTAATCAATAAACATTAATTATTGATCATTAGTTATTGATTATTAAATATGTATATTATGAAATTCGTCATCGCTAAATTGGACAAGCCTTTCCAAATTCTAATTCAAAAATAAGCATCCCTTGCAAATTCCTTGAAAAATCTATCGTAAAACGGCTTCAAAATGCTTCCGTTTGTAATCTGCCTCAATTTGCTATGGAATTTGGTGGCAAAATTAATTGTTAGTAAATTGACGCAATTTGCAATGGATCAGTGGCGGATATAAAAACTAGTCAGAGATAGTATAAGAAAAAATAAAATTAAAAAACCTAAAATTATCCTTTTAAATCACCAGCAAGTATGTCGCCTGAAAATTTCATTACTATTGTCAACCGCTATTTTCAACTTGTTTGTTAAGCCTAGATCTCTTGATTGGCTTCTTGTGATTCTTAAATCCATTAATAAGCAATATCCAAGAGTAATCAACAGAATATCAAATTGAAGAAGGCGCAGAAAATAAATGTAGAATATTTGAAGAAGAAACGATGAAAAATTAAGGATTGAAGACTAAATTCTTATTTCAACAAATATTTGACGAAATAACAATTTGAGAATTTGTGAGAGAAATCTCCCAACAATAACAACACATACTTCGGTGGTTTACAGCCCATATTTGTACGAAGCATTTACTTCTGGGCTGAGCAAATAAGCCCACAACTCAATAACAAAGCATATGCAGAATATTAAAGTTTAATATACTTCTGTGCATGAGTGCACATGTACAACTGGTTCTCTGACAATTCATCGTCTAGCCACCATGTCTTCGACCAAGGGATCTTCCACCACCGTACTATGCTGACAATTGACCGGATAAATTGTTGTTGACTTGTTGGGCTCGATGGAAATATTTGGTAGTAAGGTGTTTGTTGATTTTTCTGTCTTCATTTCATTTCCATAAACACTCCTACACATTGACCTCGGCTCTGAACTTCTCTTCAGATTAATGGCTGATTGATAGGTGGTCATTACAGTCCCCTCCCATTCAAAAGCTGACCTTGTCTCAAGGTCGAAAGCGGGAAATCTCTTAACTAATGGACAGTAATCCTCCCACGTCGCTTCCTCAAAGCTCTATTGTTTCCATTTCACTAAAACCTGAGCCACTGCCCTATTTTCTTTTGGGAAAATACGCTTATCTAATATTAATTTTGGCTCGTCTACAATCTCTTCAATGAACAAGGGATCACTTTGCTGTGTTATAATCCCTTGAACAACTCATTTTTTTAATTGTGACACATGAAAAACTGGATGGATTTGTGCATTTTTAGGGAGTTCTACTTCATACGCAACAGTCCCAATCTTTCGAACAATTTTATAAGGTCCATAAAACTTTGGGGATAATTTTGTGGTTTTTGTACAACTTACCAAAATATGCCGATAAGGTTGTAATCTAAGATTGACCCATTCTCCTTCCTGAAACTTCCATTCACTTCTCTTCATGTCTGCGTATCGTTTCATCCTCTCTTGTGTCAACTTTAGACTGCCTTTCAGCATTTGGAGTACAATATCTCTTGAATAAAGCATCTCTTCCACTTATGGTACCATTGTGGTTTTTGGTACATAAATAAGGTGGGAGGAGAAATTCCATAAATAGCTGTAAATGGAGTCATATTTATCGAAATTTGCCAAGATGTGTTATACCAATATTCGGCAATAGTAATCCATTTAATCCATTCTTGTGGTTTGTGGAACACAAAACAGTGCAAACACCCCTCCAATATTTTATTAATTTCTTTTGTCTGGCCATCAGACTGCCGGTGGTACGCTGAGCTCATCTTCAAGGTGCAACCTTGTAGTTTTAACAATTCTTGCCAAAATGAACTAGTAAATATGAAATCTCGATGTGAAACGATACTTGTGGCATTCCATGTAACTTGTAGACCCCATCAAAGAAAATTTGAGCAACATGTGTTGTAGTGTAAGGATGCTTCAATGGAAAGAAATGTGCATACTTCGACAATCTATCCACAACCACAAATATAGTCATGTATTTATATCTATTGGGCAAACCAATTATAAAATTCATTGAAATTTCCTTCCATATCACCTCAGGAATTGGTAAAGGCTGTAAAAGACTAGGAGTGGGAATGTTTTCATGCTTATTTTGTTGATAGGTAACACATTCTCTTATGTATTTTTCTATGTCAGTCTTCATGCCTTTCCAATAGAAGACTTGTTTGATTCGATGCTTTGTTTTCTTGGTGCCAGCATGCCCTCCGAGTGGTGTTGCATGGTATTCCTTTAATAACACTTGAATAATCTCCTTGCATTCTTCAGGCAATAACAGTTTATTTTTATAATATATTAAATTGTCACCCAGCTTGTATTTGTCGTTCATCTCTCCTTCTCTAACTTTGGTCATTATATTCTGATATAAATATGATGCTTCCAGTGATTTTTTGAGTTCACTCAACCAACTTCCTTCGATTGTAGTAATAGCATGAATTCGATTCGGCTTGTTTTTCTCCTTCATGTTTTCTGTTAATCTAGACAATGAAATAACAACCTTGTTTTCATTCCTCTTCTTATAAGCAACCTTATAACCAAACCCATGAAGCTTCGCTAACCATTTTCCTTGTATTCCCGTTGTCATTCTTTGCAAGAGTAGGTTCCTTAATCTCTGGTGATCAGTACGTATAATAAAACTTCCTCCCAGTAGATACTGTGTCCAATTTTTTGTAGCCAAAAGTACTGCCAAGAGCTCCTTCTCATATGTAGATAGTGCTAACTTTTTTTCGTTCAATGCTTGACTCAAATAAGAAATGGGTCTTCCTTTTTGTGTGAGTACAGCTCCTATTCCCACACTACTCGCATCACATTCCACCACAAATTCGTTGCTAGAGTTCAACATGCTTAAAACAGGTGGATATAATAGGCAGCCTTTTAACTGGTTAAAAGATAAAGTGGCTTTCTCGTCCCAAATAAAAGAGTTCTTCTTCAAATGGTTGGTAAGTGGCTTGGCTGTCATCCCATAATGTTTTATTAATTTTCAGTAATATCCAGTAAGTCCAAGAAATCCTCTCAGTTCCTTTAATGTTTTAGGTTATGTCCATTCTTTCACTGCATTTATTTTTTCTGGGTCCACTGCGATGCCATTTTTAGTAATAACATGCCCTAAATAAGTGATCTGATTTTGAGCAAATGAACACTTCGAAAGCTTGATTGTTAGTTGATTATCCTTTAGTACCTGCAGTGTCAAGGATAGGTGTTGCAGATGCTCAGACATGGTTTAGCTATAGATTAGTATATCATCGAAGAAAACTAATAGAAATTTTCTTAAATAGGGTTTGAAAATCTCATTCGTAAGAGACTAGAAAGTAGATGGTGCACAGGAAAAATCAAATGGAATGACTACAAATTCATAGTGACCTTCATGTGTTTTAAAAGCAGTTTTGTGTATGTCTTATGGGTGCATGTAAATTTGGTGATAACCCGATTTAAGATCTAAGTAAGTAAAATAAACAGATCCATATAACTCATCTAATAAATCATCTATTAAAGGGATATGATACTTGTTTTTCACAATTTGCTTGTTGAGTGCTCTAAAATTGACACATCCTCCAAGATCCATCTTTTTTCCTCACCATCACCACTGGTGATGAATATTCGCTCATACTAGGTCTAATAAGTCCAGTCTCTAACATTTCTTTGACCAGTTTTTCTAATTCATTCTTAATATGATAGGAATGTCTGTATGGTCGTAAGCATACCAGTTTTGATTCAGGAATTAGCGGTATTTTGTGTTCGCATTCACGTGAGGGAGGTAAGCAGTTTCTAGGGTTAATGACAGTTGGATATTACTGCAGTAGATGTTGAATTTCTGATGGTATTATCTTGCTTTCATTAATTGATTTATCTTGTAGTTATCTTGAACACAGTAGGAGAGTCAGCTGGCAATGCAAACTCTCTTTGAAGATGCTTTTTCTATCAGTTACCTTGTTATTATTCCTGATACCCTGACAAACATATTCAGTTAGGGATGTCAATTAGAACCGAGAACCGAAAACCCGAACCGAACTGACCCGAAAAGACCCGAACCGAGCCCGATGGGTCTCGGGTCGGGTCTAGGTAATGAAAAATACCATCAAGACCCGATCAAACCCGACCCTCATAGACCCGACCCGAAAGATCCGACCAAAAAGTATTGAAATATATGTATTTCTAGTGTTATTATTCAGCAGGACCCGAACCGACCCAACCCGACCCAAGCTTCGACCCGACCCGACCCGACCCGAAACTCGGGTCGGGTCCAGATTTTTGAAATGTATAGTTTAGACCCAACAAAACCCGACCCGCCTAGAACCGAGACCCGACGGGTCGAGTCTGGGTCCATTGGGTCGGGTCTAATTGCCACCCCTATATTCAGTTTCATTCCAGCGAAATTTAATTTGCAATTTCGAGAAGTTAAAAGATATCTCTCCAAGTTTGTTTATCCATTGAGCCCCGAGAACCATTTGACAGCCTTCCAAGGATATAATTAAGAGATCAACTAGTATCGAGCAACCTTGACACTTGAATATAACCCCTTTGCATAAACCTTTACCTTGAATTTTTCTCTCCATTAGCTATTTGCACCATATACTCGACAGTTTCTTGTATTGATAGATTCGGTTTTTTGGAAAGCTCTGTATTGAGAAAACTGTGAGTTGATCCTGAGTCGATGAGTACTTCTATTAACTGATTGTTAATGCAACCTTTGACAGAATTATAGATAAGGTGGCGATGCTACACATGGCACTCAAAGTTATAGCATAGTATTGATCAACATTTTCTTTACTGTGTGCAGAAGTAGTCTGAATGGTTGTGTCTACTTTCTCGTCATTCTGTTCTTCTGTCACAAGAACTTCATCATGAACCTCATCTTCATCATCATTCTGCAGAGAGACCACTCCCTCAGTAATATAAATGTGTTTGGTTTTGCATTCATGGCCCGGTTCATTACACCCAAAACACAAATTTTCCTTCTTCTTTCTAATATTTCTTGAGGGGTAAGTCCTTTCTTTTTCAATTTTACATCTTTACTGGGGATTTCCTTCTTTATAGTTTTTGTTCCACCAGTATTCTTGAATGATTTGTTGATCTTGGCCTTCTTTTTGTTCAGCCGCTTGCATTTAGATACTTTTTTCCAAGCTCACAGCTTGTTTAAAATCAACGGGACGTAATGCTAGCACATCAAATTTTATCTCATCCTTAAGCACATCCACGGACTTTTCTAACATAAATTGATCAGGGAGTGCATCACACATGCTTTGTAAATGTTCATATTGTGTTAAATATGCCGTAATAGTAGTGGTTTGTTTAAGATTAGAAACAGCACTGTATAGTTTAAGAAATTCTTCAGGTGCAAGACATACAAGAATTTCCTATTTAAAGAAGCTCCAAACTACATAACATTTAACGTTTAACATTTTTGACAACCCAACTAAACCATTTTTGAGCATCCTCACGTAAGTGAAACGAACAGGTAAGTACCCATTCATTTTCAGGGGTATGATGATATTTAAATAAATGCTCGACTTGATTAAGCCCTTCAACAACTTCATTATCCCCATTATATGTAGGAAAATCCATTTTTATTACCGTATTTTGTAATAGTTTGGGAGGATTTTGATAATTCAGAGGAGTTAAATGGTTATTCCTATTATTACTGTGATTATATGCAGAAGAATGGTCAATAATTACCTGATTTGGAGCGGTAGTCGACGATATATCTTGGTTTTGCCAGACTCAATTTCGTTGAGAAGGAGGCACATAAGGCATTCTAGGGTTTACTGTTTGATTTTTCATGTCTTTGAACTCCCTCACGATACCTTCCAATGTTTCTTGCATGAAATCCATCTTTAAACCAATGTTATGCTGAGATTCATGCAACTCTCTGATGTTTAGGGCAGTTTGTGCGTTGATAAGCTCTTGCCTGGAATCATCGAGTAGAGAGTCATTGTTGATGTCATCTGATTCATCGTCCTGTTCACCATCTGAATTCTCGTGTAATTCAGGTCCATCTGGCTTCGATACCAATGTGTTAGGCCCAGATTTTTTTGATTGGCATCTTGTGATTCTTAAATACATTAAGAAACAATATCCAAGAGTAATCGACAAAATATCAAATTGAAGAAGGCGCAAAAAGTAAATGGCGAATATTTGAAGAAGAAATGATGAACAATTAAGGATTGAAGACCGAATTCTTATTTCAACAAATATTTGACAAAATAACAATTTGAGAATTTGTAAGAGAAATATCCTGACAAAACCAACACACATATTTTGGTAGTTTACAACCCATATTTAAACAAAGCGTTTACTTCTGGGCTGAGAAAATAAGCCCACAACTCAATAACAAAGCATATGCAGAATATTAAAGTTTGATATACTCATGTGCATGAGTGCACGTGCATAACTGGTTCTCTAACATATTCATCGTCCAGTCACCATGTCTTCGACCAAGGGATCTTCCACCACCGTACTATGCTGACAATTGACCGGATAAATTGCTGTTAGCTTGCTGGACTCGATGGAAACATTTGGTAGTAAGGTATTTGTTGAGTTTCTTGTCTCTATTTCATTTGCACAAACACTCCTACACATTGACCTCATGTAACAACCCGGAATTTTGGAACCAATTTTTTTTTTTTTTTTTTTTTAGAAATTTCATTGGATTTTAAATAGTTAAAATAATTTATTTTAAATAATAACGATTAGAAAATTTATTTAAATCAAAGTTAGAACAGAAATTTTTAATTTAATTATATAAGGAGTAGAAATAGCGCGGTAGTTTGAAAATTTGAATTTGAACTTTGACTGAATGTACAGGATTCAAAATAAATTGGATTTTAGTGAAACCAAAAATATTTAAATCTGTTTAAAAATATCTTTCCAACGAATCTGAAAAATTGAAATTTCTTAGCGGGAATCAAAAGTTATATCCAGTTTAAAATTTAGAAAAGTCGCTATAGAATTTATTTATTTTAATATAATATATTGCCATTTTACAAACGACCTCCGTTTTCAACGAAACCACTTTTGTTGGATCCGAAATGTCAAATTATTGCTAGATTCCAATTTCCATAATTTTTGGAATTAATACGTGAACGTGGCAAAAGAAAACGTTTTGTCAATTTCAATCAATTTGGATCGACCAGAAAATGGCCATTTTCCATATGGTCTCCAATTTCAACGAAATTAATTTTGTTAGGACCATATCGTCAAAACAAAGCTAGAAATAATTTTTCTGGAATTTTTAGAGTCCATATGTGGCCCTGGTAAATTTAAATGTACGATCGAATTAAATAAATAAACGAATTATGTTTTAAATTAAAGAAAACAGGCTGAATCGATTGATTGGGCCAATGGGACCTAGCCCATTGCGTCGGGAACGGGGGTATTTTCCTAGGAACAACTCTCGTTGGGCTGAAATTGGAGCTACTAGGAATTAACGGGGTTTTATTTGTAAATTGGGAAATTTAATAATAAAATATTATAAATAAAGGGTTATGAAACCCTAACCTTAAGAATAACCAGTCGCCACTAATGAAAATGGGCGATCCAAATCATCCCAAATTCTTCCTCCTTTTTTCTCTTAATCCACACCATATTTTCGAAAATTAAAAGAAGGAAAATCGAAGAGCTCTTCGAGCTCTAGAAGCTCAACGGTGATGATGGAATTTAATCTCGCCGATTGGGAGAAATTGGGCCTCGAAGTCCCAACGTTCGCTGGCCATTTCCGTGTCCTAGGGGAGGTCGAGTTGGGGCCCACTCAAGGCGTGGGTGAAGCGGAGGAAGGCTGTCGAGGGGATGTTGTTTGATGGTGGTCCGGTTGCCAGATGGGGAGGCGCGTAGGCGGTGTTTACAGGGAGCAATGAGTTCTCGGCTAACAGAAGTAACGATTGTAGGAGAAGGGTAATTTCCCTTTTATTATTTCATTAATTAATTCAAAATTAATATTTATTTAAATAAATTGATAACTTTGTCATACGGACACAGAATCAGATGATTTCAGATGCGTTGGGTTCGCCTCGACACGATCTACACAATAGTACCGATCAGAACTAAAACGGAGCGATCTACAATTTTGGGGAATTCAAAAAAACCCAAAGTGAGATTTCTATTTTAAAATAAAATTAATTATTTATTGCAATGTGAAATTTATATTCATTCTATATAAAATTCATGTTGGTGTTGTAGATATTTATTGCAATGTTGATTGTTTTGTGATTGCGATGAACCACTAAATTGAATTTGTGTGTTCATGTCTGTCAAAATTTTGTGTATACAATAAAAACCATATTTTTATTGTATATATAAAATATGTAATATTCATGTTTGTCAAAATTTGTGTATAAAATAAAAACCATCTTTTTATTGTATATATAAAAATAAAATGTTAGGTTAGTCAAAATTAGTGCATACCATAAAAACCCTATTTTTATGTTATATATAAAAATAAAGATGTTCATGTTTGATTAGATAAAAAGAAGACATGTTAAAAAAAATTGGTTTTGTCAAAATTAGATTAGCAATAAAATCTCATTTTTATTCTTTACATGAAACATAGTTTTTGACAAAATTTGCTTTCATCAAAATAAAAAGATTATAATAAAGATATTATAATAAAAAGATTATAATAAAAAGATTTCATTTTTGTTGTCACTTTGTTTAATACAAAAAAGATTTCATTTTTGTTGTCACTTTGTTTAATACAATAAAAAGAGTAGAATTAAAAGATGTGTTTTTGTTGTTATTGTAGTTACAATAAAAAGAGTAAAATAGAAAGATATGTTTTTTATTGTCATTTTTGTTGCAATAAAAAGATTAGTTATTAAAGGTCATGTTTTTATTTTCACTTTTTTAAAGAAAAAGAAGTAGCATGAAAGATTATATTTTTATTGTTCATAGTTTTTCAATAAAAAGATTTAACATCACAAAAATTACATTTTTGTTAAATAAGATTAGAGTTAAACAAAGATTATGTTTTTGTTAAATAAATTTGAATAATAGTAGTTGAAACCAAATTTGTCACTTTTATCGAATAATAATAGTTAAACCCAAATTTTTCACTTTTATCGAATAATAATAGTTGAAACCAAATTTGTCACTTTTGTCTAATAATAAAAGTTAAAACCAAATTTGTCACTTTTGTCAAATGTAATAGTTGAAACAAAATTGGTCCTTTTGTCAAAATATAATTATGGAAATAAAAATGAACATTTTTGACAAATTAGAATTGTTGAAATAAAAAGATACATTTTGCCAAAATATAGTTACTGTAATAAAAGGATACATTTTGTCAAAACATATGAATTGAAATAAAAAGATACATTTTGTCAAAACATATGAATTGAAATAAAATATACATTTTTGTCAAGGCATAATGGTTGAAACAAAATTGGTCTTTTTGTCAAAATATTCATTTTTGTCAAAAAGATTTGTTGAAACAAAATATACATTTTTGTCAAATAGTTTAGTTGAAACAAAATGATGCATTTTGTCAAAATAGATTAGTTGAAACAAAGTATACACTTTTGTCAAATATAATAATTGAAACAAAAATGTACCTTTTGTCAAATGTGATGGTTGAAAACAAAAAAATTACATTTTTGTCAAATAGATTTATGTTGGAGAAAAAATATTAATTTTGTTGAACAAGAATGGTCAACAAAAATGAAGTATAACTTTTTGGTAATTTTGTTGAACTAGAATGGTTAACAAAAATGAAGAATAACTTTTTAGTCTATTTGTTGAACTAGAATGGTCAACAAAAATGAAGAATAACTTTTTAGTAATTTTGTTGAACTAGAATGGTCAACAAAAATAAAGAATAATTTTTAGTCATTTTGTTGAACTAGAATTGTCAACAAAAATGAATAATAACTTTTTAGTCATTTTGTTGAACTAGAATTGTCAACAAAATGAATGTATCATTTTTATGCATTGGTTGAATTAGAACTTATATGCAAATATAAGAATCATTTTCATGGTCAAAACATACATTAGAATTTATAAGCAAATATAAGAATCGTTTTTATTTGCAAAGCATACATTATAATTTATATGCAAATATAAGAATCATTTTCATTGTCAAAAACATACATTAGAATTTGTATGTAAATTAAAGTGACATTTTATTGTTAAATTATACAGTAGAATTTGTATGCAAATACAAGTGACATTTGTATTATCGAATTATACATTATAATTTGTTTACAGAATAAAGAGGCATTTCATATGTTATGATTTGAAACTATACATGCAAATAAAACAATTTCTTTTTATTTAGTAAAATTAAAAATAGAAATTGCATAAAAATAAAGGAAAATGAAAATTATCTCTTTATTTGTCATCAACAACAATGCCATGTAAATAAATTACATTTTATTAGACATTAGATACATGTAGGGAAATTATGCGAGTAAAATACATTTTTATTCAACATTAGGAATATAATAACATGTTTCGTTTATTTTCATCAACATGTTAGCAGAAAATAAATTTGGTTAATTCATTAACCAATGATTTATTTAGATGAACTGTTGTTGGATGAAAACCCCACACGGGTATTGGGATGATATTTGACGTACACTAGTCCCAATATTTAGTTGTATGTCAATCAATGGATTGACAGGCTGCGATGAGCGTTATTTATTCATTTTAATGCTCGCAAAATTGTAAATTTCACTCTGGATGTGAATTGGTTGTTTAATGTTTATTTATCATTATTGTCGTGTTCATGTGATGTGTGAAATCCATATAACCGAAATTATATGGTAACTGATTGAGTCACATTTCGATTCAGAATATCTTTTAAATATAAATAATACCTTGAAATAAAGAACATTGTAATATAAAGAATATTTTTATATAAAGAATATTTTTAAATAATGAATAATTTAAAATAATATTCAACGAAGAATAAAATGATGATTTCTATGTCCGTTTTGGATGGACAAAAGATAAAAATATTTTTTTTCGAAACGAACTAGTTATTAACTAGAATAAATCATTTAAAGTAAGATTTAATGAAGTCTTTCAATTAATTAATATTTAATTGGAATTAAATAAAAGAATTGGATTTTGGGTTGTCTTGGATGGTGTCTTAAATAACACTGTTCTTAAATCCGGTATAAAAGAATAAATCTTTTAATTAAGATTATAAGAGTTTCTAATTACATTTAGTGATTGGAAAAAAATTATATGTGAATTGGGTTTATTGTGAACTGTGTTTTAAATGACATTTGTTCTTTAACCCAATTAACAGTGAAAATATGATTTAGAATCTATAAATCTTTTTATTAAGATTTAAAAAGAATTTTTCCAAAGTCAATTTTTCCAATTTAATATATTAACTTGGAATTGAGTGGAAATTCGATTTGATAATAATCGAGATAGGCTTCAGTAAAATAAGACTGTTACTATATATGGAATTTAAAAGGTTTTGTCGTTATTCCACTTATATTATTAGTCTGGTACGGAAATTTATATCGATTATATATTGATTTGATTTCTGGGAAAATTCCATATTTTACGGAAGATGATTTTGGGTTTATCGTGAACTGTGTTTTAAATGATATTGGTTCTTTAACCCAGTTAAAGATAAGATTAATTTCTTAAAAGTTGAATAATCATAATGTAATGATTTTTGATATTAAAATCAAATTGGAGTTTTAATGAATCTTTAAAAAGAAGATTAAAGAATAAATTTAAAAGAATTTGTCTTTGATAAAATTGATGGGAATCTTTTCCTTTTAATATGAATATTTTTATATTATAGAATATTTTGAATTGGAGTGAGGCGTATGATGTGGATTTATAGCACCTGATTTTTTATTATAAAATATACGAGATATTCGGAAAGACCGGGTTTAACCCATTCTGAATAATTACTATGACGGTTAAAAGTCAAAGACATTGAAGACAGTGATTAAAGACCGGCGATCTTCACATCGAATGGATGACTACTGATGCCCGACACTGGGTTGCTCCTAGGAAAGGGTTAAAGTGGTAGTTGTCTGGATGTACTTGTTGATTGTCCGGATATGCGAGAAGCTCTTTTCCGTATTGGACATACGGGACGAGGAATAAGGTGTCTCAGGTTTCGTTCAGACCTTGAACGGACTTGTAAATGGATGTGTGTCTGACATTGGATTTCATTCCATGTAAATTGATTTCTATTTAATATATATCTGATTGGTGGCGAAGAATTTATTCTCTTGCTTAACACCCTTCTTTGAGACGCATGAGCTTAGAGGTTATATATTGGTAGTTATCGATTGCATGGCGTGGACTGTCAATGTGGCATGCCAAGATGCAAATGATCGAGGCTTTTGTTGAAAAGCAAAGCCTTGTGGTTGAAGATCAAAGCATAGCCTATTTCGGCATAGCTTTGTGTATAGCATTACCTCGCGAGCCTCACACCCCGGTAAGAGTCAGAAACGGGACAAGGGAACGCAGGGAGTGCACACGTTTCTTTCTAGCTAGAAGTGGTATTAGGGGTTTACAAGCCCTAACATTTTACTTATGTGGTTGATGGAATGAGGCGCCTCGGATTTATTGGTCGATAGTAACCATTTTATAGGTTCAATAGGACCGGGAAGCGTGTGTTCAGGCATAACTAATCCACTAAAGTATTTGTGGATCGGCCCTGCAGGATCCAAGGTTTGCCCATTGGTGTGATCCTGAGACATTGCTAGAGTGTCTCGAATCGGTAAGGAGATCGTCCCTAACCTTAACTCATGATGGAAATCCAACTTCCAATACGACACCATGCGGTTTTGATTGTAGAACTAGTATGGTAACATAGTATATAGTAGCTATGTTGTCTATGATTGACACATTAAGATTGAAATGTTTTTGAAACATATATACACTAATAATAATATCAAATCCGTTTTATCGTATCAAGCATTTTTGACCATTATAAGGTAAAAATCTATCCTCCGGTTTGCGTTGCATTGTGTGATGAGACTTGAGTCTTATAATGGTTTCATTTTTCTAAAAAGCATTGCGTTGTTTAACGATTTACTTTATTTCATGCACTGGCAATCCAATGAGCGGCGTGGTCCTGTGATTAGCCATATTGTTAGATAAGTTAGGAAAGATTTCTCATACCAGTCCCATGACTGACCCGTAGTTTGTTTCACCTTGCAAACTCGGGTGCCCTCTTTTCCACACGGGCAGTCGAGTAGCTTATTTTGCAGATATATTGAGCAAGATTCTAGATCGAAGCTTAAAGCTGAGTCCGGAGCATTGATAGTCTTCCGATGTGCTAAGTTTAATCATTTCCGCTGCATTGTATTACATTTATTGTAATTTAATCTTCCGTTGTATTATTATTTATCGATGTACTCTGGTATATTCTGTACTCTGATGCAACATTATTATGATGTTTATAAAAGTCTTTTGTTATTTTTTCTGATGTGTTATATGACCAAAGTTGGCATATTCGGGTTTTTGAAGGGTCTTAGTCGATTTTGCGATTGATTAGGTCCGGGAGAAATCTGAATCGTTATAGTTGGTATCAGAGCTCTGGTTAGCTCAAATCTTTGGGGTACAACTCGTTAGAACTGAACAAAAGACTCATCAGTGATTGGATTAGTAATATCTAATAAGAATACTCATTAGAGATAGGATCAGTAGCATCCTAGAATGAGAAAACTCATTAGAGATGGGGTTAGAAATGTCCTAGAATGAGTTTAGAGTGACAAGTCTATAATTAACGCATTTGTGATTATATATATAATCTGATTTTAGAAAACATGATTTTTGAATATATAAAAGTTACTCAACTAATAAAATTATTGAAACCAACAGAAAAATGAAAGTTGAGTTGGTTAGTCAAACAACTTTTAGTTCCGTTCCTTTTCGAGGACGAAAAGATTTTAAGTGGGGGAGACTGTAACAACCCGGAATTTTGGAACCAATTAAAATTTTGTATTTTATAAATTTTAATGGATTTTAAATAGTTAAAATAATTAATTTTAAATAATAACGATTAGAAAATTTATTTAAATCAAAGTTAGAATGGAAAATTTTAATTCAATTATATAAGGAGTTAGAAATAGCGTGGCAGTTTGAAAATTTGAATTTGAAATTTGACTGAATGTACAGGATTCAAAATAAATTGGATTTTAGTGAAACCAAAAATATTTAAATCTGTTTAAAAATATCTTTCCAACGAAACTGAAAAATTGAAATTTCTTAGCGGGAATCAAAAGTTATGTCTAGTTTAAAATTTAGAAAAGTCGCTATAGAATTTATTTATTTTAATATAATATATTGCCATTTTACAAACGACCTCTGTTTTCAACGAAACCACTTTTGTTGGATCCGGAATGTCAAATTATTGCTAGATTCCAATTTCCATAATTTTTGGAATTAATACGTGAACGTGGCAAAAGAAAACGTGTTTTATCAATTTCAATCAATTTGGATCGACCAGAAAATGGCCATTTTTCAAACGGTCTCCTAATTCGATGAAATTAATTTTTTTAGAACCATATCATCAAAACAAAACTAGAAATAATTTTTTTGGAATTTATAGAGTCCGTATGTGGCCCCGGTAAATTTAAATGTACGATCGAATTAAATAAATAAATGAATTATGTTTTAAATTAAAGAAAACAAGCTGAAAACGATCGATTGGGCAGACCTAGTCCATTGCATCCGGAATGGGGGTATTTTCCTAGAGACAATTCTCGTTGGACTGAAATTGGAGCTACTGGGAATTAACGGGGTTTTATTTGTAAATTGGGAAATTTAATAATAAAATATTATAAATAAAGGGTTATGAAACCCTAACCCTAAGAATAAGCAGCCGCCACTAATGAAAATGGGCGATCCAAATCATCCCAAATTCTTCCTCCTTTTTCTCTGAATCCACACCATATTTTCGAAAATTAAAAGAAGGAAAATCGAAGAGCTCTTCGAGCTCTAGAAGCTCAACGGTGATGATGGAATTTAATCTCACCGATTGGGAGAAATTGGGCCTCGAAGTCCCATCGTTCACTGGCCATTTCCGTGTCCTAGGGGAGATCGATTTGGGGTGCACTTATGGCGTGGGTGAAGCGGAGGAAGGCGGTCGAGAGGTTGATGCTTGATGGTGGTCCGGTTGCCAGATTGGGAGGCGCGCAGGCGGTGTTTACAGGGAGTGATGGGTTCTCGGTTAACAGAAGTAACAATTGTAGGAGAAGGGTAATTTCCCTTTTATTAATTAATTAATTAATTAATTAATTCAAAATTAATATTTACCTAAATAAATTGATAACTTTGTCATACGGACACAGAATCAGATGATTTCAGATGCGTTGGGTTCGTCTCGACACGATCTA
This sequence comes from Allium sativum, assembly GCA_030737875.1. Classification (NCBI taxonomy): domain Eukaryota; kingdom Viridiplantae; phylum Streptophyta; class Magnoliopsida; order Asparagales; family Amaryllidaceae; genus Allium; species Allium sativum. Next base: position 976,114,662 of record CM060920.1, read on the forward strand.
CACAACAGTACCGATCAGAACTGAAACGGAGCGATTTACAATTTTGGAGAATTCGAAAAAAACCCAAAGTGATATTTCTATTTTAAAATAAAATTAATTATTTATTGCAATGTGAAATTTATATTTATTCTATATAAAATTCATGTTGGTGTTGTAGATATTTATTGCAATGTTGATTGTTTTGTGATTGCGATGAACCACTGAATTGAATTTTGTGTATTCATGTCTATCAAAATATTGTGTATACAATAAAAACCATATTTTTATTGTATATATAAAATACATAATATTCATGTTTGTCAAAATTTGTGTATACAATAAAAACAATCTTTTTATTGTATATATAAAAATAAAATGTTAGGTTATTCAAAATTAATGCATACCATAAGAACCCTATTTTTATTGTATATATAAAAATAAAATGTTAGGTTAGTCAAAATTAGTGCATACCATAAAAACCCTATTTTTATTGTATATATAAAAATAAAATGTTAGTTTAGTCAAAATTAGTACATACCATAAAAACCCTATTTTTATTGTATATATATAAAAATAAAGATGTTCATGTTTGATTAGATAAAAAGAATGACATGTTAAAAAAATAGGTTTTGTCAAAATTAGATTAGCAATAAAAATCTCTTTTTTATTCTTTACATGAAACATAGTTTTTGTCAAAATTTGCTTTCATTAAAATAAAATGATTATAATAAAAAGATTATAATAAAAAGATTTCATTTTTGTTGTCGCTTTGTTTAATACAAAAAAGATTTCATTTTTGTTGTCACTTTGTTTAATACAATAAAAAGAGTAGAATTAAAAGATGTGTTTTTGTTGTTATTGTAGTTACAATAAAAAGAGTAAAATAGAAAGATATGTTTTTTTATTGTCATTTTTTTGCAATAAAAATATTAGTTATTAAAGGTCATGTTTTTATTTTCACTTTATTTAAAGAAAAAGAAGTAACATGAAAGATTATATTTTTATTGTTCATAGTTTTTCAATAAAAAGATTTAACATAACAAAAATTACATTTTTGTTAAATAAGATTAGAGTTAAACAAAGATTATATTTTTGTTAAATAAATTTGAATAATAATAGTTGAAACCAAATTTGTCACTTTTATCGAATAATAATAGTTGAAACCAAATTTGTCACTTTTATCGGATAACAATAGTTGAAACCAAATTTGTCACTTTTGTCGAATAATAATAGTTGAAACCAAATTTTTCGCTTTTATCAAATATAATAGTTGAAACAAAATTGGCCCTTTTGTCAAAATATAATTGTTGAAATAAAAATGAACATTTTTGACAAACTAGAGTAGTTGAAATAAAAAGATACATTTTGTCAAGATATAGCTATTGAAATAAAAGGATACATTTTGTCAAAACATATGAATTGAAATAAAAAGATACATTTTGTCAAAACATATGAATTGAAATAAAAGATACATTTTTGTCAAGGCATAATGGTTGAAACAAAATTGGTCTTTTTGTCTAAATATAATTATTGAATAAAAATATTCATTTTTGTCAAAAAGATTTGTTGAAACAAAATATACATTTTTGTCAAATAGTTTAGTTGAAACAAAATGATGCATTTTGTCAAAATAGATTAGTTGAAACAAAGTATAAACTTTTGTCAAATATAATAGTTGAAACAAAAATGTACCTTTTGTCAAATGTGATGGTTGAAAACAAAAAAATTTCTTTTTTGTTAAATAGATTTATATTGGAGCAAAAATATTAATTTTGTTAAAATAGAATGGTTGTAATAACCCGGAAAATCCGAACCAACTCAAATTTTTTCTTTTGGCAATTTTTGTGAACTTTGGATATTTAAAATGAATTATTTTAAATAATTACAACGAGAAATTTATTTTTAATAGAATTAGACCGTATATATTTATTTGAATTGGCGTTAGAGTATAAATATTTTATTTTAATTATAAAAGGAATTGAAAATGGCGCGGTAGTTCGAAAATTCGATTTAAAATTTCAAATGAATGTACAAGATTCAAAATAAATCGGATTTTAGCGAATCCAAAAATATTAGAATCTATTTGAGAATATCTTTCCAACGAACCCGAAAAATTGAAATTTCATAGCGGGGATAAAATGTTATGCCCAGATGAAAATTCAGAATAGTCACTATGGAAAATATAGCCCTTAAAAATGAAAATTTTGCAAACGACCTCTGTTTTCGACGAAACCACTTTTGTTGGATCCGGGATGTCAAGTTATTGCTAGATTCCAAAATTCGTAATTTTCTGAATGAATATGTGAGCGTGGCAAAAGAAAACGTGTTTTGACAGTTATAGTCAATTTCGATCGACCAGAAAATGACCATTTTTCAAACGGTCTCAGAATTTGACGAAATTAGTTTTTTAGGACAGTATCGTCAATACGAAGCTAGAAATAATTTTTTGGGAATTTTTAGAGTTAATATGTGGCCCTGGTAAATTAAAATGTCCGTTTAAATACAATATATTGATTTATATTTTAATTTTGATCAAAACTGATCGAAACAGTCGAATTGGCTTACGGGACATATCCCATTGTGTCCGAAATGGGGGTAATTAGCTAGGGACGACAGTCTGTTGGTTCGATTTGGAGATCGAATTAAAAAGTTACTTTTTGGAATTAAAAATATATATTTATATAAATGGTCAAAGCTCTTTTCTCTCCACACCCACGGTCAAAACGAAATTAAGAAAAAAAACAAAAAGAAAACCCATCGTTCCCGTCGCTCCCTTTGATCCTCCCATCGTCGCTACTCAGGAGCACGCCGCCGCTCCTCCTCAAATGCGCCGCCACTTCCCCATCACCCCCTCTCCTTCTTCCTCAGCCTCTCCTCTTCCTTCTCCATCTGAAAACCCACTCAAACCTATGCCCTAGCCCCCAAATCGGTCTCCACATTAGTGCCGCCACCCCATGGACCTCCGACCGCCGCCTCCTACACCATTCTCCGTCCATCAGCACCTCTAGAGCGCCACCCCTACCCCAAATCCATATGTAAGTTTTTGTTTTCGTTATTTTAAATAATTAGTTTAAAAAAAATCAGTTTTTTTCCTTTCTATTAGAGGATTGTAAAAAAATCAGTTTTTTTTATTATGAATAGCATAAATTAAAAGTATGATATTTATGCTATGGTTTAAATTAAAAATATGATTTTTATACATATGATTTTGAATTGATATCCATAGAAAGATAAGATTTTTATTTATATAAAGTTATGATTTTATTTATAAAATGAAGTGATTTTTTTTTATATATTAGAAAAGATTCGATCTTTATATATGAAGTAGGGGAATAAAAATTCGATTTTTATATAGATTTCATGTAAAGAAAGATTTGATTTTTTATTCAAAGAAAGATTTCATTTTTGTAAACCAAAAAGATTTAATTTTTGAAGTATGAAAGATTATATTTCTATTTACATAAAGCATATATTTTTATCTACATGAAAGCTTATATTTTTATATATAACATGAAGTTTAGATTTTTATATAACATAAAGATGCGATTTTTATACATGAAGTTATATAATAAAAATATGATTTTTATTATGAAGTTGGAGATATAAAAATACGATTTTTATATATGTAATAGAGTGATAAAAATATGATTTTTATCATGAAGAGAAGAATATAAAAATTAGATTTTTATATATGAAGTAGCAGGTTAAAAATATGATTTTCAGCTTATGAATGTTATTAACAAAAATCAATCGTGTAGGATATCGTGTTCGCTTAAGGTAGTAGTCGACGAGGTGTTCATCTTCCTTGCTTTGAAAGGACTGGAGGAGTAGATCCCAAAGGTGAGAACTCCTCACTATAATTTTTCTTATACATTTATTTATTTTATAACTGCATGTATGAACTATTCCCCGTCGTCCACATACCATGGACGACTTGTTTGTTTGGTTGTGTAGTTGATTGGAATATTGGTTTGAATTTGGTTGTTTGGGTGAAATGGAAGTGATTAGATTGGTATGTGTATAGCGTGGGCCATTATTAGACTGGGGTAAGGCTAGGCCTTATCCCGTTTCTAGTATCGTGCCGTTATGCCGCCGAAATTTTCTAAAATATACTAAAACAATAAAAATATCATTTTTATTGTGTAAATGAACCGAATAAATATTTTATCATTAAAAAAATATAATTTTTAACATGTATATGAAAGAGAATAAAGATTCATATACAAATCAGACGATTTGTTTATGTACACTGATTTGACTGATATTAATTGGGACGATAAATTTTACACATCGCCCAACTGTACAAATAAATCTGTGTTCGTTGTTTGAAAACCCCACACGGGTGTTGGGATGAAATTGGACATACACTAATCCCAATAATTAGTTGTATGTTGATCGATTGATTGACAGGATGTTATAAGCGTTAAATATTTATATTTGATGCTTATACAGTACAGAATGCACTTTGGATGATGGATTGTTGTTTTCATTGTTGTTATACACATTTGTTGTGTGAAATCCATATAATCAAATTATATGGTAATTGACTGTGTCTGATTCCAGTTCAGAAAGAATGAATATTTTAAAATAACGAATATTTTCAAATAATATTCAGAAAAGAATCAAAATTTGACTTTGATGTCCGATTTGGGATGGACACGATTATATTTGAATATATAAAGCAGTGTTGATTAGATTAACGCCATTTTGACGTGAACGATATTTATATCGATTTTATTCATTTTTATAATGAATATCGAAAAGGAATTGATTTCAAAATATAATGTTTTGAAAATATTATCATTTATATATCGATGATGTGGAATATTCAATTTTGATTAGAAATTGAATATGAAGTTGAAATCGTTTAGAAAACGAATTTAAAACGATTTATAAAATACGTTTTAAAAAGAAATCGAAGAAATATATATATTATATATTATATATATAATATAATGGCCTGAATAGAACGCGCCGCGCTGCGGCAGTTCACGAATTTCGACCATTGACTTCAAACGGACATTACGGGAGATCCGACCGTCGGATTTTCCTAAAACCAGAACCGTTGGGTTCGTATCGAAAAGAGCTTTCTAACAAATATTAGAGATTTGAAATCTAAGGATTGGATTTGGAATTATGTCCAAATCAAATTTGGAAAAGGTCGCTGTAAGTGCAGTTCGATGGCCGTTTATGGAAATCGACTGTACGGGCCTTGATAAAATTATTAAAAATAGCAATAATTTGTGTAAAATCATAAGAAATGATTTGGGATGAAAAATTCCATATTTTAAAAGATAAAAATACATTTTTATCGAAATGAACTAGATTTGAACTAGAATTATAATCCATTTTTTTTTTAAAATAAAATGGATTTGAAATGGTTTTAAAAATAACCAGAATTTTCAATATATAAATTGGAAATGGATTTGAATCGAAATTGTTTCGGAATATTTCGATGTTGGATTTCGTGATTATACAAATATTGTTATGGAAATTTGAAAGATATATTTATATCGTTATTTCCAATACGATATTTGTTGGTTGTAGTATTTGATATTGAATATAAGCCGATATATTTTCTATTCAGAGCCTTGTATTTAATATCAAATGGGATTTGGGTTTGTCGTGAATGGTGTCTTCATTAACACTGTTCTTAAACCCAGTTGAGAAAAAGATTAAATATTTTTATTTAGATTTAATGAAGTATACCAATTAAATAATATTTAATTGGAATTGAATTGGAATTGAATTGGAATTGATTTTTGGGTTTATCATGAACTGTGTTTTAAAAAACACTTGTTCTTTAACCCGATAATTAATGGAATGTGAATTGGGTTTGTTGTGAACTGTGTTTTAACGACATTCGTTCTTTAACCCGATTTACAGTGAAATGTGATTTGGAATTTATGAATATTTTGTTAAGATTTAAAGGAGAATTTCAAAAGTAAAGTTTTCCAATTTAATAAAATAAATTGGAGTTGAATGGAATTCGATTTGGTAATAATCGAGGTGAGCTTCTGTAGAGGAAGATTGTTAATATATACGGAATTTAAAAGGCCTTTCCGCTATTCCATTTATATTATTGGTTGGATATGGAAGTTTATATCGATTATATATATTGATCTATTTTCCGTGAAGATTTCATAATTAATGGAATGTGATTTTGGGTTTATCATGAGCTGTGTTTTAAATGACATTAGTTCTTTAACCTAGTTAACGACAGGATTTATTTCCTGGATTTGAATAATCTTTAAGTAATGATATTTGGAAATTAAAACTGAATTAGAGTTTTAATGAATCTTTAAAAAAGATTGAAAGATGAATTTGATAACTAAAATTATCAAATTCAAGAAATGATCGAGAATGGAGTATCACCAGTTTTGCTCCAAGCGATAGTTAAATCTTTAATTAGATTTGAATGTGAAATGGTAATTGAATTTACCGATAACACCGTGGTGTTAGATATGAAGTATTACCAGTTTTACTTCATGGGATGAATAGGTTGGGGTTGGGAAATTTAACAAATGATTACTTCGGTAAGGACCGCTAATCCCGACTAGTTTGGATAAACCATAATTTGGTTTGAATTGATATTCAAAGGAAGATTAAAGAATAAATTTAAAGAATTTATCTTTGATAAAATTAATGGGAACCTTTCCGAAAATATAAGAATATTTGAATAAAGGAATATTCTGGATTGGAATGAGGTGTATGTTATGTTTTATAACACTTGTTTATTATATACACGAGTTATTCGGAAAGGCCGGGTTTAACCCATTCTGAATAACTGAATCGACGATAAGTCGAATGAAGACGGTGGTTGAAGACCGGAGGTCTTCACAACGTTTGGATGGTTCCCGATGATCTTGATTGGGCCGTTCTCCCAAGAGGAGGGAATAAGTTGGTGATCGTCCAGACGTACTTGGAGATCGATGGATATGCGAGGTACAAGGTGCCTCCGGTTTCATTCAGACCCAGAACGAACTTGTAAATGGACTGTGTGTCTGACATTGGATTTTTCCCTGTGTTGATCGATCTCTATTATATATACATCTGCCTGGTGAAAAGGAATTTATTCCCTTACTTCACCCTTCTCTGAGACGTACGAGATCAGAGGTTGTATATCGATAGGCATCAGTCGCATGGAGTGAATTGCCTGTATGGCATGCTGAGATGCAAATGATCAAGGCTTTTGTTGAAAAACAGAGCCTTGTGGTTGATCAAAGCATAGCTTTAATATAGCGTCGCTTTGTGTAGCGTTAATTTGTGAGCCTCACACCCCGGTGTGAACCAAAAACGAGAGAGGACGTCAGGAAGGGCATGCGTTTCCTTCTAGCTAGAAGTGGCGTTAGTGGTTTTACACGCCCTGACGTGTTTGACTTATGTGGTTGTTGGAATGCAAGGCGCCTCGGTTATATCGGTCGATCCAGGACCGATGCAGTCATTTATTGGCTCATTTACGCCCCATACGGCGGGGAAACGCATGTTCAGGGTTTAAGTTTAATCCACTCCGTGTGGACTGGCCCTGAGGATCCAACGTGCAGTTGCGGCTGTTCCTAAGACACGGGCTAGAGGGTCTCGAAGCGGTGAGGACTATCTTTTGCCTCGGTTCACAGATGGAAATCCAACTTCCAATACGACATTTTGTGGTTTTGATTGTAGAACCTATATATGGCGACATAGTTGTATGGGGCACTTATGCCGTTTATGATTGATACTTATGATTGAAATTGTTTTGACACTATACATTTATAGTAATAATAAAAGATGAAATTTAGCATATCAAGCATTCTTTGGCTATTATAAGGTAAAACCCTATCCTCCGGCTTGTATTGCATTGTGTGATGGGACCTGGGTCTTATAATAGCTCCATTATTCTTTATTTAGCATTGCGCTGTTGTTTTATGCACTGGTATTCTTGGGAGGAAACCCGTTACGTGTTATACGGCGTGGTCCCTGGATTTACCTAACTTTAAAATCAAATTAATAACTGTTTTAGTCCTTACACCAGTCACATGACTGACCTAGAGTTTATTGTTTTAACCTAAACTCTGGGTGCCCTTATTTTCCACACGGGCAGATAGTAGTTTTGATTTAGCAGATTTGTATTCACAGGATCCTGGTTTACAGCTGGAACGATATTCGGAAAGCTCTGTATCCGTTTATCTCTTCCAGTTGTGTTTTGTATTATTTTCCGCTGCTATGTAATGTAATTTGAATCTCTGATATTTAATGTGTAATATTTATTCGTACTCTGTATATTCTTGTATTCTGATGGAATTGTTGTAATTAACAATGAAATGTTCTTCTGTTTTTGTTCTGATTCGTCTTATTCTCAATTCAATCCGGGCTTTCCTTTATGGCGAAGTTCGGGTCATCTCAGTTTGGTATCAGAGCTTTGGTTTTCAAAGCTCGGAGAACAAGATGCGTTAGAACCAAACAAAAGAATTCATCAGAGATTAGATTAGTAATATCCAATGAGAATGACTCGTTAGAGATGGGATCGGTAGTATCCTAGAACGAGTTAGAAGAGTATGATTTAATGAAAACAAATTTTGTTTTGAAAATTAAATCTTATTATACGTATTTGATTATTTATTAGTATTGAATTTGGACAATCGGGTATATGGAGATTTTGAATATACGTCTGATCCACGAGTATTCGAAGTTTTAATATACTGGATAGATATAGAATCACACTCTTGTCGCCCGGGCATGATCCCGATGATAGCGATCGCATCATCAACATTTGTGTTCTAGTTTCGAAAGTGGGATATTTATATATTTCCAATTAACTGGTGTGAGAACCAAAACTAGATAGTATACATTGGTTGTAAATTGGCATCAAAAACATGATTTGGTATATATATCAAAGTTATGAATTTGAAAATTAATCCACTAATTGATTGATGTTTGTGTTGTATGATTATTTGTTATTTAATAAAACCATTATGTGAACGAACGGTACATATAACCAAATTGATCAAATATTGAACTGAATTAAAAATTGTTTGAGATTGCATGCATATACATGTATATACATTGAATAGGTCATAGCAAGGAGGCTAGAGAAGAAGAATAAAATTGTTTGCCCGACAAATAGGTACATGTTTATTGTATTTCTTGGAGTTTTTGATGATTTTTGAGCCGATTGGCTATTTCTTTTTCTTTTTGGATTGGAGAGGCCTGTATGGCAATTTCGGGATTTTCCCGGTGCTCCCGTGCAGGGGAGGTTATGGCGAAATTTTTCGAAAATTTAGGGTGTTAGCCAAATTTTTGGAAAATTTGAAAAGTTCTTAGAAACTGAAAAGTTGAAGAACTTAGGCCATAATGAAAATAATGAAAGTTGAGTTGATTAGTTAAACAACTTTCAACTTCATTCTTTTTCGGGGACGAAAAGATTTTAAATGGGGGAGATTGTAATAACCAGGAAAATCTGAACCAATTTAAAAATTTTCTTTGGCAATTTTAGTCAACTTTGGATATTTAAAATGAATTATTTTAAATAATGACGATGAGAAATTTATTTTGAATAGAATTAGAACGTATATATTTATTTGAATCGGCGTTAGAATATAAATATTTTATTTTAATTATAAAAGGAATTGAAAATGGCGCGGTATTTCGAAAATTCGATTTCAAATGAATGTACAGGATTCAAAATAAACCGAATTTTAGCAAATCCAAAAATATTAGAATCTATTTCAGAATATCTTTCCAACGAATCCGAAAAATTGAAATTTCATAGCGGGGATAAAAAGTTATGCCCAGATAAAAATTCAGAATAGTCGCTATGGAAAATATAGCCCTTAAAAATGGAAATTTTGCAAACGACCTCTGTTTTTGACAAAACAACTTTTGTTGTATCCGGGATGTCAAGTTATTACTATATTCCAAAATTCATAATTTTCTGAATCAATATGTGAGCGTGGAAAAAGAAAACGTGTTTTGACTGTTACAGTCAATTTTGATCGACCAGAAAATGGCTATTTTTCAAACGGTCTCAGAATTTGACGAAATTAGTTTTTTAGGACCGTATCATCTATACGAAGCTAGAAATAATTTTTCGGGAATTCTTAGAGTTAATATGTGGCCCCGGTAAATTAAAATGTCCGTTTAAATTCAGTATATTGATTTATATTTTAATTTTGATCAAAACTGATCGAAACAGTCGAATTGGCTTATGGGACATATCCCATTGTGTCCGGAATGAGAATAATTAGCTAGGGACGATAGTCGATGGGTTCGAATTAAAAAGTTACTTTTTGGAATTAAAAATATATATTTATATAAATGGTCAAAGCCCTTTTCTCTCCACACCCACGGTCAAAACGAAATTAAGAAAAAAAACAAAAAGAAAACCCAGCGTTCCCGTCGCTCCCTTCGATCTTTCAAGCGCCGCTACTCAGGAGCACGCTGCCGCTCCTCCCCAAATGCGCCGCCACCTCCCCATCACCCCCTCTCCTTCCTCCTTAGCCTCTCCTCTTCCTTCTCCATCTGAAAACCCACACAAACCTACGTCCTAGCCCCCAAATCGGTCTCCACATCAGCGCCGCCACCCCATGGACCTCCGGCCGCCGCCTCCTGCACCATTCTCCGTCCATCAGCACCTCAAGAGCGCCACCCCTACCCCAAATCCATAAGTAAGTTTTTGTTTTCGTTATTTTAAATAATTAGTTTAAAAAAAATCAGTTTTTTTTCTTTTCTATTAGAGGATTGTAAAAAAATCAGTTTTTTTATTATGAATAGCATAAATTAAAAGTATGATTTTTATGCTATGGTTTAAATTAAAAATATGATTTTTATACATATGGTTTTGAATTGATATCCATAGGAAGATAAGATTTTTATTTATATAAAGTTATGATTTTATTTATAAAAAGAAGTGATTTATATATATATATATATATATATATATATTAGAAAAGATTCGATCTTTATATATGAAGTAGGGAATAAAAATTCGATTTTTATATAGATTTCATGTAACGAAAGATTTGATTTTTTTATTCAAAGAAAGATCTGATTTTTGTAAACCAAAAAGATTTAATTTTTGAAGTATGAAAGATTATATTTCTATTTACATGAAAGCGTATATTTTTATCTACATGAAATCTTATATTTTTATATATAACATGAAGTTTAGATTTTTATATAACATAAAGATGCGATTTTTATACATGAAGTTATATAATAAAAATATGATTTTTATTATGAAGTTGGAGATATAAAAATACAATTTTTATATATGTAATAGAGTGATAAAAATATGATTTTTATCATGAAGAGAAGACTATAAAAATTAGATTTTTATATATAAAGTAGCGGGTTAAAAATATGATTTTCAGCTTGTGAATGTTATTAACAAAAATCAATCGAGTAGGATATCGTGTTCGCTTAAGGTAGTAGTCGACGAGGTGTTCATATTCCTTGCTTTGAAAGGACTGGAGGAGTGGATCCCAAAGGTGAGAACTCCTCACTATAATTTTTCTTATACAGTTATTTATTTTATAACTGCATATATGAACTATTCCCCGTCGTCCACAGACCATGGACGACTTGTTTGTTTGGTTGTGTAGTTGATTGGATTATTGGTTTGAATTTGGTTGTTTGGGTGAAATGGAGATGATTAGATTGGTATGTGTATGGCGTGGGCCATTATTAGACTAGGGATAAGGCTAGGCCTTATCCCGTTTCTAGTATCGTGCCGTTATGCCGCCGAAATTTTCTAAAATATACTAGAATAAAAAAAAATCGTTTTTATTGTGTAAACGAACCGAATAAATATTTTATCGTTAAAAATATAATTTTTAACATGTATATGAAAGAGAATAAAGATTCATTTACAAATCAGACGATTTGTTTATGTACACTGATTTGACTGATATTGATTGGGACGATAAATTTTACACATCGCCCAACTGCACAAATAAATCTGTGTTCGTTGTTTGAAAACCCCACATGGGTGTTGGGATGAAATTGGACATACACTAATCCCAATAATTAGCTGTATGTCGATCGATTGATTGACGGGCTGTTATAAGTGTTAAATATTTATATTTGATGCTTATGCAGTGTAGAATGCACTCTGGATGATGGATTGCTGTTTTCATTGTTGTTATACACATTTGTTGTGTGAAATCCATATAATCAAATTATATGGTAATTGACTGTGTCTGATTCCAGTTCAGAAAGAATGAATATTTTAAAATAACGATTATTTTAAAATAACGAATATTTTCAAATAATATTCAGAAAAGAATCAAAATCTGACTTTGATGTCCGATTTGGGATGGACACGATTATATTTAAATATATAAAGCCATGTTGATTAGATTAACGCCATTTTGACGTGAACGATATTTATATCGATTTTATTCATTTTTATAATGAATATCGAAAAGGAATTGATTTCAAAATATAATGTTTTGAAAATATTATCATTTATATATCGATGATATGGAATATTCAATTTTGATTAGAAATTGAATATGAAGTTGAAATCGTTTTGAAAACGAATTTAAAACGATTTATATAATACGTTTTAAAAACAAATCAAAGATATATATATATATATATATTATATATATAATATAATGGCCTGAATAGAATGCGTCGTGCTGCTGCAGTTCGCGAATTTCGATCATTGACTTCAAACGGACATTACGGGAGATCCGACCGTCGGATTCTCCTAAAACCGGAACCGTTGGGTTCGTATCGAAAAGAGATTTCTAACAATTATTATAGATTTGAAATCTAATGGTTGGATTTGGAATTATGTCCAAATCAAATTTGGAAAAGGTCGCTGTAAGCAGTTCGATGGCCGTTTATGGAAATCGACCGTACGGGCCTTGATAAATTATTAAAAATAGGAATAATTTGTGTAAAATCATAAGAAATGATTTGGAAAGAATTGGGATGAAAAATTCCATATTTGAAAAGATAAAAATACATTTTTATCAAAATGAACTAGTTTTGAACTAGAATTATAATCCACTATTTAAAAAAAAGGATTTGAAATGGTTTTAAAAATAACTAGAATTTCCAATATATAAATTGGAAATGGATTTGAATCGAAATTGTCTTCGGAATATTTCGATGTTGGATTTCGTGATTATACAAATATTGTTATGGAAATTTGAAAGATATATTTATATCGTTATTTCCAATACGATATTTGTTGGTTGTAGTATTTGATATTGAATATAAGCCGATATATTTTCTATTCATAGCCTTGTATTTATTATCAAATGGGATTTGGGTTTGTCGTGAATGGTGTCTTCATTAACACTGTTCTTAAATCCAGTTGAGAAAAAGATTAAATCTTTTTATTTAGATTTAATGTAGTATACCAATTAAATAATATTTAATTGGAATTGAATTGGAATGTGAATTGGGTTTGTTGCGAACTGTGTTTTAACGACATTCGTTCTTTAACCCGATTTACAGTGAAATGTGATTTGGAATTTTTAAATATTTTGTTGAGATTTAAAGGAGAATTTCCAAAGTAAAGTTTTCCAATTTAATAAAATTGAATGGAATTTGATTTGGTAATAATCGAGGTGAGCTTCTGTAGAGGAAGATTGTTAATATATATGGAATTTAAAAGGCCTTGCCGTTATTCCATTTATGTTATTGGTTGGATATGGAAGTTTATATCGATTATATATATTGATCTGTTTTCCGTGAAGATTCCATAATTAATGGAATGTGATTTTGGGTTTATCATGAGTTGTGTTTTCTTTAACCCAGTTAAAGAAAGGATTTATTTCCTGGATTCGAATAATCATAAAGTAATGATTTTTGGAAAAAAAAACTGAATTAGAGTTTTATTGAATCTTTAAAAAAGATTGAAAGGTGAATTTGATAACTAAAATTATCAAATTCAAGAAATGATCGAGAATGGAGTATCACCAGTTTTGCTCCAAGCGATAGTTAAATCTTTAATTAGATTTGAATGTGAAATGGTAATTGAATTTACCGATAACATCGTGGTGTTAGATATGAAGTATTACCAGTTTTACTTCGTGGGATGAATAGGTTTGGGTTGGGAAATTTAACAAATGATTACTTCGGTAAGGACGGCTAATCCCGACTTGTTTGGATAAACCATAATTTGGTTTGAATTGATCTTCAAAGGAAGATTAAAGAATAAATTTAAAGAATTTATCTTTGATAAAATTAATGGGAACCTTTCCGAAAATATAAGAATATTTGAATAAAGGAATATTCTGGATTGGAATGAAGCGTATGTTGTGTTTTATAACACTTGTTTATTATATACGCGAGTTATTCGGAAAGGCCGGGTTTATCCCATTCTGAATAACTGAATCGACGATAAGTCGAAGATGAAGACGGTGGTTGAAGACCGGAGGTCTTCACATCGTTTGGATGATTCCTGATGATCTTGATTGGGTCGTACACTTAAGAGGAGGGAATAAGTTGGTGATCGTCCAGACGTACTTGGAGATCGATGGATATGCGAGGTACAAGGTGTCTCCGGTTTCTGTTAAAACCCAGAACGGACTTGTAAATGGACTGTGTGTCTGACATTGGATTTTTCCCTGTGTTGATTGATCTTTATTAAATATAAATCTGCAGGTGAAGGGGAATTTATTCCCTTACTTCACCCTTCTCTGAGACGTACGGGATCAGAGGTTGTATATCGATAGGCATCAGTCGCATGGAGTGAATTGCCTGTGTGGCATGCTGAGATGCAAATGATCAAGGCTTTTGTTTAAAAGCAGAGCCTTATGGTTGATGATCAAAGCATAGCTTTAATATAGCGTCGCTTTGTGTAGCGTTAATTCGTGAGCCTCACACCCCAGTGTAAACCAAAAACGGAAGAGGACGTCAGGGAGGGCATGCGTTTCCTTCTGGCTAGAAGTGGCGTCAGTGGTTTTTCACGCCCTGACGAGTTTGACTTATGTGGTTGTTGGAATGCGAGGCGCCTCGGTTATATCAGTCGATCCGGGACCGATGGAGTCATTTGTTGGCTCATTTACGCCCCATAGGGCGGGGAAACGCATGGTCATGGTTTAAGTTTAATCCACTCCGTGTGGAATGGCCTTGAGGATCCAAGGTGTAGTTGCGGCTATTCCTGAGACGCGGGCTAGAGGGTCTCGAAGCGGTGAGGACTATCTTTTGCCTCGATTCACAGATGGAAATCCAACTTCCAATACGACATTTTGCGGTTTTGATTGTAGAACCTATATATGGCGACATAGTGGTATGGGGCACTTATGCCGTCTATGATTGATACTTATGATTGAAATTGTTTTGACACTATACATTTATAGTAATAATAAAAGATGAAATTTAGCGTATCAAGCATTCTTTGGCTATTATAAGGTAAAACCCTATCCTTCGGCTTGTGTTGCATTGTGCGATGGGACCTGGGACTTATAATAGCTTCATTGTTCTTTATTTGGCATTGCGCTGTTGTTTTATGCACTGGTGTTCTTGGGAGGAAACCCGTTCCGTGTTATACGGCGTGGTCCCTGGATTTACCTAACTTTAAAATCAAATTAATAACTGTTTTAGTCCTCACACCAGTCACATGACTGACCTGGAGTTTATTGTTTTAACCTAAACTCTGGGTGCCCTCATTTTCCACACGGGCAACTAGTAGTTTTGGTTTTGCAGATTTATATTCACAGGATCCTGGTTTACAGCTGGAACGATATTCGGAAAGCTCTGTATCCGTTTATCTCTTTCAGTTGTGTTTTGTATTATTTTCCACTGCTATGTAATCTAATTTGAATCTCTGATATTTAATGTGTAATATTTATTCGTACTCTGTATATTCTTGTATTCTGATGGAATTGTTGTAATTAACAATGAAATGTTCTTCTATTTTTGTTCTGATTCATCTTATTCTCAATTCAATCCGGGCTTTCCTTCACGGGGAAGTTCGGGTCATCTCAATGGTCAACAAAAATAAAGAATAACTTTTTAGTAATTTTGTTGAACTAGAATGGTCAACAAAAATGAAGAATAACTTTTTAGTCAATTTGTTGAACTAGAATGGTCAACAAAAATGAAGAATAACTTTTTAGTAATTTTGTTGAACTAGAATGGTCAACAAAAATAAAGAATAACTTTTTAGTCATTTTGTTGAACTAGAATTGTCAATAAAAATGAATAATAACTTTTTAGTCATTTTGTTGAACTAGAATTGTCAACAAAATGAGTGTATCATTTTTATGCATTGGTTGAATTAGAACTTATATGAAAATATAAGAATCATTTTCATGGTCAAAACATACATTAGAATTTATAAGCAAATGTAAGAATCGTTTTTATTTGCAAAACATACATTATAATTTAAATGCAAATATAAGAATCATTTTCATTGTCAAAAACATACATTAGAATTTGTATGTAAATTAAAGTGACATTTTATTGTTAAATTATACAATAGAATTTGTATGCAAATACAAGTAACATTTGTATTGTCGAATTATACATTATAATTTGTGTATAGAATAAAGAGGCATTTCATATGTTATGATTTGAAACCATACATGCAAATAAAACAATTTCTTTTTGTTTGGTAAAATTTAAAATAGAAATTGCATACAAATAAAGGAAAATGAAAGTTATCTCTTTATTTGTCATCAACAATAATGCCATGTAAATAAATTACATTTTATTAGACATTAGATACATGTAGGGAAATTATGCGAGTAAAATACATTTTTATTCAGCCTTAGGAATATAATAACATGTTTTGTTCATTTTCATCAACATGTTAGAGGAAAATAAGAATGGTTAAATACATTGACCAATGATATATTTAGATGAACTATTGTTGGCTGAAAACCCCACACGGGTATTGCGATGATATTTGACATACACTAGTCCCAATATTTAGTTGTATGTCAATCGATGGATTGATAGGCTGCGATGAGCGTTATTTATTCATTTTAATGCTCGCACGGTTGTAAATTTCACTTTGGACGTGAATTGGTTGTTTAATGATTATTTATCGTTATTGTCGTGTTCATGTGATGTGTGAAATCCATATAACCGAAATTAAATGGTAACTGATTGAGTCACATTTCGATCCAAAATATCTTTTAAATATAAGGAATACCTTAAAATAAAGAACATTGTAATATAAAGAATATTTTTATATAAAGAATACTTTTAAATAACGAATATTTTAAAATAATATTCAATGAAGAATAAAATGATGATTTCTATGTCCGTTTTGGATGGACAAAAGATAAAAATATATTTTTTCGAGACGAACTAGTTATTAGCTAGAATAAATCTTTTAAAGTAAGATTTAATGAAGTCTTTCAATTAATTAATATTTAATTGGATTTAAATAAAAGAATTTGATTTTCGATTGTTGTGGATGGTGTCTTAAATAACACTGTACTTAAACCCCGTATAAAAGAATAAATCTTTTAATTAAGATTATTAGAGTTTCCAATTATATATAGTGATTGGAATAAAATGATATGTGAATTGGGTTTATTGTGAATTGTGTTTTAAATGTCATTTGTTCTTTAACCCAATTAATAGTGAAAATATGATTTAAAATCTATAAATCTTTTTATTAATATTTAAAAAAAATCCAAAGTCAAGTTTTCCAATTTAATATATTAACTTGGAATTGAGTGGAAATTCGATTTGATAATAATCGAGATAGGCTTCTGTAAAAGAAGACTGTTACTATATATGGAATTTAAAAGGCTTTGCCGTTATTCCATTTATATTATTAGTCTAATAAGGAAATTTATATTGATTATATATTGATTTGATTTTTGTGAAAATTCCATATTTAATGGAAGATGATTTTAGGTTTATCGTGAACTGTGTTTTAAATGACATTGGTTCTTTAACCCAGTTAAAGATAAGATTAATTTCTTAAAAGTTGAATAATCATAAAGTAATGATTTTTGATATTAAAATCAAATTGGAGTTTTAATGAATCTTTAAAAAGAAGATTAAAGAATAAATTTAAAAGAATTTGTCTTTGATAAAATTTATGTGAATCTTTCCCTTTTAATATGAATATTTTTATATAAAAGAATATTCTGAATTGGAATGAGGCGTATGATCTGGATTTATAGCACCTGATTTTTTATTATAAAATACGCGAGATATTCGGAAAGATCGGGTTTAACCCATTCTGAATAATTACTACGACGATTAAAAGTCAAAGACATTAAAGACGGTGATTGAAGACCGACGATCTTCACATCGAACGGATGACTATTGATGCCCGGCACTGGGTCGCTCCTAGGAAAGGGTTAAAGTGGTAGTTGTCAAGACGTACTTGTTGATTGTTCGGATATGCGAGAACCTCCCTTCCGTATTGGACATACGGGACGAGGAATAAGGTGTCTTCGATTTCGTTCAGACCCAGAACGGACTTGTAAATGGATGTGTGTCTGACATTGGATTTCATTCCATGTAAATTGATTTCTATTTAATATATATCTGATTGGTGGCGAAGAATTTATTCTCTTTCTTAATACTCTTCTCTGAGACGCATGAGCTCAGAGGTTATATATTGGTAGTTATCGATTGCATGGCGTGGATTGTCAATGTGGCATGCCAAGATGCAAATGATCGAGGCTTTTGTTGAAAAGCAGAGCCTTGTGGTTGATGATCAAAGCATAGCCTATTTCGTCATAGCTTTGTGTATAGCGTTACCTCGCGAGCCTCACACCTCGGTAAGAGTCAGAATCGGGACAAGGGAACGCAGGGAGTGCACACGTTTCTTTCTAGCTAGAAGTGGTATCAGGGTTTTACAAGCCCTAACATTTTACTTATGTGGCTGATGGAATGAGGCACCTCGGATTTATTGGTCGATAGTGACCATTTTATAGGTTCAATAGGACCGGGAAGCGTGTGTTCAGGCATAACTAATCCACTAAAGTATTTGCGGACCGGCCCTGCCGGATTCAAGGGTTGCCCGTAGGTGTGATCCTGAGACATTGCTAGAGTGTCTCGAATCGGTAAGGAGATCGTCCCTAGCCTTGACTCATGATGGAAATCCACTAAAGTATTTGTAGAACTAGTATGGCGTCATAGTATATGGTAGCTATGTCGTCTATGATTGATACATTATGATTGAAATGTTTTTGAAACATATATACACTAATAATAATATCAAATCTGTTTTATCGTATCAAGCATTTTTGACAATTATAAGGTAAAACTCTATCCTCCGGTTTGCGTTGCATTGTGTGATGGGACTTGAGTCTTATAATGGTTTTATTTTTCTAAAAAGCATTGCGTTGTTTAATAATTTACTTTATTTCATGCACTGGCAATTCAATGGAGTAAACCCGTTCCGCGTTAGCGGCGTGGTCCTGTGATTAGCCATATTGTTAGATAAGTTAGGAAAGATTTCTCATACCAGTCTTATGACTGACAAGCAGTTTGTTTCACTTTGCAAACTCGGGTGCCCTCTTTTCCACACGGGCAGTCGAGTAGCTCATTTTGCAGATATATTGAGCAGGATTCTGGATTGAAGCTTAAAGCTGTGTCCAGAGCATTGATAGTCTTCTGCTGTGCTAAGTTTATTCATTTCCGCTGCATTATATTACATTTATTGTAATTTAATCATCCGCTGTATTATTATTTATCGATGTACACTGATATATTCTGTACTCTGATGTAACATTATTATGATATTTATAAAAGTCTTCTGTTATTTGGTCTGATGTGTTGTATGCCCAAAGTTAGCATATTCGGGTTTTTGAATGGTCTTAGTCGATTTTGCGATCGATTAGGTCCAGGCGAAATATGAGTCGTTACACCTCGGCTCTGTTTTTCTCTTTAGATTAATGGTTGATTGATAGGCGGTCATTACATTCTCTTATACTGCGATAAGTAAGAAAAGCACTTGCAGATAAAATAAAATAACTAATGGGTGATTAGAATTTTTTTATTTTGGGGGCTTTTGGTTTACAAAAGATTTCCTATTTACTTATTGCTAGCACCCTAACTGACCATGGAAACAAGAAGGATTATGATTATTTTTTATCAATTATATATAAAAAATATTTGAATACAGTATTGCTTAAGCTACCATGTATTTCCCTGATTATAACAAATAAATATAAATAGCAAAAGCTTCAGTATTTTACTTCCTGGTGGCATTTATAAAAGTTAATTTAAAACCTAAACAAGCCGTTTTTCCTTTTAATATGTACGGCCTTCCTCATTTCCCTACGTGGCGTACTTATAGACCATCATCACTTTAGTTTCTAAGTGCATTTAAAGCATAATGTTCCATCCTTAATTAACTTAATAATAACAAGTTATTGCCTTTTAGTAAGATATCTTAACAACGCACACATAATTCAATAGTACTTTCTTAAATGACGCTTTAATGGTTCGATAGTGCCTAGCAATTCACCATTTAAATTCTAATCCTAGGGAAGAACGAACATTGCATATCATTTTAAAAGCAGAACGCTCAATGCCTTCAGCTGCTTTTATTTTGAAACAATTTAGTATTGTACATTTTCCCTATGTCATCATCATCATCATATGCATAGAAAAATTAGATTGACACTTCGATAACACCTTAAAGATATTTTAAAAACAAGAATGAAAATAAGAAAGTATACCACAGTCTACAAGTATTATCACCACAAAGTACCACATAATTTCTCGAATTTGCGTTTGGCTATTGTTTATAAAGTGAAGTGGAATGAAAATAAAATTAATATAATGTTGGAAGATTATCTAATTTGAGCAATCAATCTTAAACTATTTTAAAGAGTTAATGAAATTTTTCTAGTTTCATTCAAATAAAGGAATTTTGAGAAATATAATGCAATAATTTGACATTATTCATTAATATTTCTAGATAAATTATTACTAAAGAATAGAATTTATCCGCCACTACTGAATGATATATAATTATAAATAATTTACGAGAAATAAAATGATTTAAATAAGTATTGTTACTTTAATGTTAAATGATAATGATATTACTTTGAAGAAAATTTGACTGGGAATGTTGATTTTGGGTTAAGCAAGAATGTTTAAGATACTTGAAGTAATGTGATGATATCAAATAATTTTTGAAATATATTATCAATTTGAAAAGTATATATCATTTTGTGTTAAATAAAAACGTTTGAGAAAATAAAATAGTGCATTGAAAACAAAGGAACTTTGAGGTATATATCATTTTTGAGAAAATATATTATTTTAGCTGTAATTATTCCATCCAAAAATGATATATACATTTCAAAAATGATATATTTTCAAATGGCGGGAAAAGTGACTATTAAAATTGGTGGAAAACGAATGCGTATGTTTGGACATCGCCTATAAAGAGACATGTTTGTTACGAACATAGGACTCTACCACACTATAAGTAGCGACACCTGGAATCTGTTGCCAAAAAATTCAGAAAATACTTCTTTTTTCGTAGATTAGCGGCGTCCTAAAATTATTGTTATATTCAAAAATGCTTTGAAAGAATCGCAAATTGATGAATTTAGAAATGCTAAAAAGCGTTGCAGATTCATATCTTTTAAGTCTCTTATCCTCTTTCACTTATTTCAAAATTATATAGGTTTTGTGATACTATGGATCATAAATTTGATACTCTTGTTACTATAGTCAATTTAAAAGATAGTTTGGATCAATTTTACAACGTTGCCCAATTGACCAAAGAGATTAAAATATCAACTCCTTGTATCTTAGGAGATGATTCATCTTGACTCACAACACTCATTTATTTGATTAAATGAATGCTGAGGGAAAATAATGCCTTAAGGAAGGCGTTTTCGACGTACCTCGAAGCGATCTCTATAGATTTGAGTTTATCATCATGTCACTTCTTCACATTTGTAGAAACCATTCACAAACAACCTTATGACATTATTTCAATGACATTGCCTAGTTTGAGAGAGTTCCTTTCTGATTTTACCAAATTTGAAAGACTTAGTGGAGCTAATTTCAAGCTAAAAGTAGTTAATGTTCTTACAATGCCAGAGCAAGTAAAAACAAAAAAAATGAGATTATTGTACAAATATGGTCGAGGTCCAACAAGAGCAAGATGATTATATATGCTGAGGCATATATGAAATGTAATGATAAATACATTATTTGATATGTACTATAATAAATCGATTGCTAAAGTGGTCCTGGATGCGCGGGAGGCAAAGTATCATATATCAGATTCTACAAGTAAGTAACTTTTTGCTATTACAGTTTTCAGTTATAAAATGATTGTTGTTAGGCCAATAGTAGAGCCATTCAATGGTATTATGCATATCATACACCAGTTTATCCAATATAATATGAATATGGATAAGGAAATAAAAGTGTCATTCATTTCCCCTTCTTAGAAAGATCAAAGGAAAATCATTAAACATAGGAAGGAGGAAATAAGTCAAGATAACGGCGACAAGATCATTTAGAAATCCATAAAAAATAAAATTTTCATGTGTCAATCAATAAGGAAACGGTCCTCCACCCATTAATGGCGATAAGGTAAATCCCCTTTCTTTTCTTCTTCGTATTCTCCCCTTCTCCTCCGTTAACCCCTTCGCATCAACCTGACTCTTCGCTTCCCCTCGTCCTTTGATCCATGCTTTCGACTGCATGGGATCTCTACCATTTCCTTTAGCCTCTTTATACCCCAATTTAATTTGATCCACTCAACTTCTCTTTCCTTTTACCTAATCCTACTCCTGCCTTCCCATCTTTCCCTTTGCGCTGTGGCTCCTCCATGTCATAATGTGCTTATCTTCGCTGCCTCCTCTTTCAAATATTGTGAATTCCAACTGAATGATTTCTTATAATGTGCAACACGAGGTGTCCCGGTGATTTCGTTCTTCACATTACTGGGTGTTCTTTTGTCCGACGTCCGTCTGACTCTTGTCATGATAAATGGGGTCAAACGTGAAGTTTGCTAGGTCTGCTATGTTGGCCTCATTTGTAGGCATTGTCTATCATTTGTTGGTGGTTTTGGCCTGTAGGGATCTGAAGGTTAAGTCTCCTTCGCGGAGCTCCCTTGGTTCGCACTAACTTCATGTTTCTTGAGGTGTTTCGCGACTCACCACTCCATGAATCAGGTTTTCCTTGCTTTAATTATTTACGAAGCAACTTAGTGACTCTGTATTGGTGAGATGACCTTGTGGTTGCTTAGATTTCCTGGTTTGAGGAGTTTGATGTTATGGTACACTTTGTCGAGTACGATATTCAATGTGTCCGTGGTTATCATCTTGTTGGGACTTTCTGTTGGTAGTTTGTTTATTTTTGCGTTGAAGGTTTTTAGGCTGTGGAGTTTATGGGTCGTTCTCTCTAGTAGTTTGGAGTTGGTGTGCTACTTGGAAGCAAGTATTGGGTTGGGTTTTGTGTTTTTGGTGTGCTGGTTACTTTTTCCCTACTGTTTCTTATCTTGGTAATCAAGGTGAATCTTCAACTCTCATTTTACTGGATTAGGTTGGTGGTGTTCTTTTCCTTCCATACTAACAATGCTTTCCCATGCTACTTTGGTTCATGTCAATTTGGTGCTGCCATGCAAACCTGAGTGATGATTATATGTTATTTGTCCTTCCATTCTTGGTTACTTTTTCTGAGCTAGGTTATGACAATTTGTTGAAGGATATTTTTATGGTTGTTCCATTGTCTGGTTTGGTCACTGTTGACCTTTGGCTCATCCCAGGTAATGTGATGGTGGCCAGTTTGCTATGCAAGTCTCCTGCAATTTTTGTTTCTTCCCTATGGAGTACGAGTTTTGTTGCATGTTAGCTGATGATGTGAGGTGTTAATGTTGGATTTCATGTTCAAGCGAGGATAACATGTTGGCAAGTGTTAAGTCACTTCTTAGTTACTACTATTTATTTGTGTAACAGCCTGTAAAAGTCAATTGCAAAAGATTAATGCCTTGATGTGATAGCTCGTTGCATATCATCCTATGTTGCTTCTTTGTATGGCTCAAGAAAGTGTTCTGGTTGTTCCTAGTTTTTAGGTCTGCTAGAACTAATGTAATTCTCCAACCATGTAATCTGCTTTTTGACTCCCTGTGTGGAGTGCCTTGTTAGAGAATCCCCAACGCAGTGTTGGTTGGGGATGAATCGACCCCCAACGCGGGGTCATTACTTCAAATCAGGGATACCTTGGCAACCTTGCTGGTTGCTTTGGAAAAGGGCCTTAGCCGGCTTATTTAAAGCCGGCTAAGGGTAGCCGGCTTTAAATAAGCCAGCTAAGGAGGAGAATGTTTCCTCCTTAACCGGTTTATTTAAAGCTGATTACGGGGCAAGCATTATTTCCGTTGCCCCCTTAGCCGACTTTAAATAAGTCAAATAGGAGCAATGGCTATTTTAAGAGTCGTTGCTCCCTCCCCACTCCATTCTCTCTACATCACTTTCTTCTATATATACTACTTATTTTTCACTTTCAATACACACAAATTTCTCCTATCTTACACAACCTTTCAACTACTATTTATTTATCATCGAATTGCAATGTCGAAGAATATGAGCAACAAGAATATCGAAGGAAAACAAAGATGTCATCACACAACAATCCGAATTCGTACAATTTTGTTCAAGAGCAGCAAGAGTTTCCAACACATACTTCGTACCCATGCAACACACATTTTAATTCAGGTACAATGCAAAACACATCAAATTGTTATCTTCCGCAGTAGAAACAGAACTTCTACCAGTCACAACAAAATTCAAATCATTTTCAAAACACTCAAGTTTCTGTCTACGGCCATAACTCCTCTTTTCAACAATCCCATAGCAATCAACCTTATTCTTCTCCTAGCAGCCAACATCAATCGACCTTTCCAAATACTTCTCCCAATATTTCGAGAAATTTAAACTTGTTATATTGTGATAATAGTGTTGAAAACGACGAAATGCGAATTGATATCAATGAGATTCCCAAGTCATTTACCACTCGCCCGGAGGCAAAGGTTGCGAAAATGGTAAAATGGTCACCTGATGAATAAGCCGAATTAGCCTTTTGTTAGGTTGAGTGTTCCAAAGATAACCGGAAAGGCACAAGTCAAACTGAAAGTTCGTTTTGGAATTCGATTTGTAAATTATTCAATAGTCGACGTCCATATAAGCCTCTTAGATTGGTTGACTCTTTGAAGAAGTCATGGAAGAGAATCAATTATAGTTGCCAACGTTAGAAAGAGATAATAGCCGCGTTGGCCAGTAGACAACAAAGTGGAGCAAACAACATGGATTTGGTACTAAATTATAAGAAGCTTTTTCTGTTTCTCTTGTTTTACGATATTTCCGCTTACGTTAATTTATGTTATGCAGCTTAGCAAAGAAAATGAAGTATATATTCTGAACATAACAACCAACCTTTCAATTTGCACAATTGCTATAACATACTTTCTCGGGAAGAAAGATGGAGCAATGTGCGACCAGAGCATACAACACATCGATTTATGTCACTCAGACTGACCGAAGAAGTTAGCCCCGGAAGCTTAAATTCACAAGAAGACACCCCTTTTACAACCAGTTTAGGTGGAAGGCCACCTGGAAAGTACAAAGTGAATATAAAGACCACGAAAGATTACAGCCAGTATAACGAGCAACTTGACGGACGTATGGCAGTTGCGGAGGAATCAAATAAGCAGTACATGGAATTAAAGGAAGCATCTAGACAGGAGAGAAGAGAGAGAGCTATGAAAAGACAACGACGACATGAAGAGCTTTAGCAAATGAGAATCAACAAATTGGAGCTACGAAAAGCGAAGTTAGATCGACAACAACGTGCTGATGATTTTGCTCTTATGAATGTCATGCTTGATGACCTAAATCCAATACAAATGAGGTATATGGAAAAGAAACTTGAAGACTTTGAGAAACATAACGCACATTAGGCCATTTCATTATTTGAGTATGTTGCGGTTTCATTTTATTTGAGTTGTAGACATTATTGTTGTTTTAGTTTTTTAATTCACTTGTTTTAGTACATGTTTTTATTTAAGTTGTATTAGCAGTTGTATTGTTAAAAGTTGAATGAAAATTCGGTTTTAGCCATATTAAAAATTGTCATAACAAACCAAGATTTAGAAGTAGAGTTTACATTAAAACAAAGCATACAATCTGTAATTTAAATTAAAATAGAAACTACCTGTACGTAATGACACTTAAACTTAGATAATAAGTCTTTTACTCTAAACATGAAGTAATTAAGTAACTATTGGTTTCCCACATGCTCCCAATAGTGCTCTACTAGCTCTTCTCGTAATTCTAGATGAGCTTGTGGATCTCGGACTTCTTTAGTCATTGCAAGTATTCTGCAAATGTATTTGGGTCCTTAAATAGTTTTTTCCTAAATTCCACTGTAATGTCCGGGTAGTTTCGAAGCTGGAGTTAATATCCTGCTCGTTCTTCATTAACAATCATATTATGTAAAATAATACAACAGTACATGATGTCAGCTATAACTGCTTTATCATGGTAGTATACTTCCTTCCGAAGTATATGAAACCGACCTTGGAGTACTCTAAATGCTCGTTTAACATCTTTCCTTAAACTCTCTTGTTGTTTCGTGAACAAGGCTTCTTTTGCGTTGTTTGGTTTTTTGTACGCTTGCATGAGCTTTTTCCGTTTTGGATAAATTCCATCTACAAGATAATAACCAATATAATGATCCTTGTCTTCAATTTTGTAGTTACACGGCGGTGAAAGGTCATTGTACAAATCGTTAAATAAATATGATTGTCGTAATACATTAATATCGTTTAGAGAACCGGGAACGCCAAAAATGCATGCCATATGTAAAGGTCAAACGAAGCAATAACTTCTAACACCATCATAGACTTTTTGCAATGACCATTGTATTGTCCTTGCAATGTTACAGGACAATTTTTCCATGTCCAGTGCATACAATCCAAGCTATCCATCATACCTAGAAATCCACGTTGAGCTCCCATTGCTAATAATCTCGCAATGTCATGAGGTGTTGGAGATCTAAGATACTCTTCACCGGACTCACGTGCGATGATTTTGCAAAATTGTTTCATACATTCTACTAACGTTGACTCCCCAATTCTTATTTTACCGTCCAGTGAATCAGCAAAACTTTCATAAGAAATCATATGTAGTGCGGTCGTAACCTTCTGAAGGGGTGAAATCCCCAGTTCGTTGATGGCGTTTCTTCTATGTGTGAAAAGTATGTTGTTTTCAGAAAGTTTGTTTAGTACTCTAGTAAATACCCTTTTTGACATACGAATTCTTTGACAAAAATATACGTCTCCGTATATTGGGTTTGCCACAAAGTAATCCTTAACTAGTTGATTGTGACCACCGGGATAGTCGCGTCCATATCGCATTTCTTTTCTACCATCAACGCTTCCACCTTGGGTTGAAGCTGAGCTTTCAGCAATATCTCATTCTATCGCGTATCTTTTTTCTTCTTGAAATGATTGTTGCTATTTGTTACACTGTTCAACATACTCATCCGATGTTGATGAGGAGGAAGAGCTTGAAGCACAACACCATATATTTTTTAACGCACTCATTTATATTCTAATTGATTTACAAGGTTTTTTGGTTGGCAGAAAGAAGAGCAGAGCAGTCTAATTTAAAGAAAATTACATGTAAACATGGATGTAATTTCCTACACACCGTTTGTCCTTTAGCTCCCTATTCTCTTTATGTGAACGTGGAATATGTTAGCAGTACAAATAGCGACACTCTCCTTTATTTGAATTTTTGTCCTCTAGTGTGTTTTTTTAAATGGATTAGTAGGTTTATGGAAAGACTATGGTCACTGTATGTACATCATCCCATGTTGAAAGGAGTTGATTATTCCTTATTTGCTCAATGCCATAAATTTATGTCTCTTCCTTCGCTTTATTAGGGATTGACTCCTTTATTTCTTGTCCAAGAAAATGTGACCGCTCGAAGTATGTACATCATGCTGCAGCATTATGTAAATGATTCCACTGTAGTATGCCGGTTCCTTCACTTTATTACTTTACGCTGTAGCATTTGTCAGTGATTCCACTGCAAACACTATATTACACTATAAAATTTTATCCTTTGTAGGACTATACTTTAATGGTAGGGAATCTGGTGGCATCAATTATGTATCATGAGTGTTCAAAGATAGCCGTTGTGTGTGTTCCATACCCAACTATATATATATGCCCTTATTTTTTTCTCCTAATCAAACCAATACTACATACAATTTTCAATAGAACCTTTTATTGTAGTAACTCTAATCTACTTCACTTATGGAAAACTAGGAGATTGATGATGAACAAATGTTATGATGCATATGAACAATCACGGCAAAGTCTATCACACAACGAAGGCAGGGCAGAATTTGTTCCTGATAATGAAGGTAATTCTAAATCGGCAAAGCCGAAAAAATTATCTTTGAATGCTCGTTTACGCACAGCTGTAGCAAATCAAAGACCAAGAAAGCAGATCATGTATGAAGGCCAAGTACTTGAGCCCCTATATCCTATTGGTACTACATTACCGGGAGGAACCTACCCTAATTGCCTTTATAGAGAAGAATCGGTCGTCGTTGTTGCCAAAATAGAAAAAAATGCTGGTCGTCGATTTTTTGGTTGTGCATACTACGAGGACTATAGGTTTTACCCTAACGAAGTTCAATGTTGTTATTTTATGCAGTGGATTGACCCTCCTATGTGCGAATGTGGACTTCAATATGCACTAGAAGCGCAAGCCGAAATAAGACACTTGAACAAGATTGTTGCTGAGGCAACTAGAGCTGGATTTCTTAGAAATCCATAGTAGGTTTATTGTACTTGGAATTTGATGTTTGTATGTTATGTTGCTTTAGTACGTTCGATTGTAGTTTCGCATTACTTAATGGTGTAATTGTCGTTGTTGTATTCGTCTCATATATAGAATGCAAAATGTTAACTTAATGGCTAAAATAATAGTTGGTCCCCGTTACTACGTAGCAGGTAAACATAAAAACGTACACGCGGTTTACATATTACTCCATATTTTCCATACAAACGGCAAATAAACGACTACTTCAAACAACAATGAAATCATAATACTGTAAGCCTAATCGGTTCTATATCGGGTTAGACAATTGTAGCGTAGTTTATACGTTGTATGGCTAACAAATTCCTCGCCGTACCCGAATAGGTAACAAGAATCATAAGTTGCTTTAGTTGTTTTAAATATGTCTTCGTCTTCAACTATCTCGATAATGTTACGGTATTGATCACAATCGTTTGCAAAACGACGGTGAGCCATTTGGATTTCATATGCCGATCTTCTAATCGGCCGGGAACGATGGTTGTTGTGTAACCTCATGATCATAGCCTATCTTTCTTTATATGTTAAACCCCCTCCTCCTTGCATCAGTAATTCATCTCTTCTATCAGTCTCAATATAGGCTTTAACGAGGGCCAGTAAATCCTTGGAAGAAAATTCAAGACTTGCAGAATTGGAGCTGGAAGTAGCGAGAAATGACTTATTCCCGATGCTTGATTACAATTATTTGGTTGAATCACTGGAGCTGGAAGTGATCGATGCTGAACCTCTACACTCACCTCTTCTATTTGCGTATCTGGAACGAATCCACCCTCTTTCATGTCTACTAGGTTCTGTTCGTACTCATCAAAAAAATTCCTCATTTGTTCACCACTAATTTCCCAATCGTCCATTTAACCTGTACAAAAATAAGATTATAGTTTTAATATGGAATATCAAGTATGTAGTATTTATAAGGATGGGGTGCTTACGAAAAAACCATGAACTTTAATTCTGCAGTATGTCAGTGATATCACGCGTCTACAGTTTAAGGGAAAAGACTACTAAATAATGAGTTATGCCTTCACTGTAACCATGTAGCACTGTATTACTATACCACTGTACCATTATGTCGGTTATTCCACTAATGCACTGTATGACTAGCTAGCTTTCTAAATGATTGGACATTTCAATTTTGGCAGTGTTTCCCTTGGTATGAACCTCTACGCGACAACACTACGCTCCAACGTGCATACAGTGCAAATGGCACAATAGTGTCCATTGCCAATGTACATTATAGATTCTCTTTCATGGCTATAGTGTACAGTGCATAGTGAATAGTGGAGATTCTCTATCACAGACGTATTGAGCATTGGACTATGCGTAATATTTTGTACATACAATTTACTTTTCCTTTTACTTTATGTTCGCATCCACATGTTAAGTCTAGCAGTGATCATCCATATGTTATATATATATATATATATATATATATAGACAAGCTTGTTTCACATTCATTTACTATCTCAATCATTTACTACTCATATGAAATGCCTTCTTGGCCATCATCTTCAGACTCGGATGAAGCACGGTATGAACAGATGAGACTTCAGGAGCTTGCAGACGAATTCCCACATCTCAACCTAATGAGACCTCACAATGAGCAACCGTATGAACGGGCTAACACACATCCTCCACATGAAGCCGCCGTACCACATGTTCAACTTTCGTAAGAATGACCGATCGCTCAGCCACGAGAAGAGGTCTCATTCTATCAGGTACCTCATGTTCAAATTTCAGGAGCTTGCTACTGCGGTTACGTGGTTGAAGTTGTGGCTCGAGCAGATGGCAATAATACAGGTCGGCGCATGAAGACGTGTCCATCTTCTCCAAATGGATGTAATTTCACAGAACGGATAAACAAAACTTTGTTCCCAAGGGGAATAGCATATGCAAACGAACTCGAATGAGAGATTGGACGTCTCCAGAATGTTATTGAATAGTTGCGGTTTAATCGTAATGATTAGGCAACGTAGCACTAGTGTGAACTCACTTGAGATAGAACATATCATGTAGTTTGCTTAAGTAACTATTTCCTGCGTCTGATTCGATGTTTTAGTTGGCTTCTTGTATCTGAACTTGTTGTATCTTATGATTCGTTGTATCTTTATGGTCAATGTTATTTGTTATAAACACTCCTTTCAGATTGAAATTATAATTTCATTTTAATACTAGTCAGTACTAATAATAAATTATTATCGTCAAGTATGTCCAAATGGAATAATATATTTTAATCAACATGGATTTATAACTCAATATTGATATTTTTTAGCCAAATGCTATCCAAATTATATTGAAAATCCTTTTAAATTTATTAAATAATGTTAAAATTAGTTAATGATTCCATAGCGACTATTTTGAATTTTTATTTGGACATAACTTACAATATATATGATAGAGTTCTGTTATTTCTCTTCCATTAGAACATTATAATCTACAAGATTGAAACATTTCTTGTTTCACTGAATTTTGACTTAAAATGGATTCCGTATATTCAATTGAAGTTCATTGTCTACTATTACAAACTTACGCGATGTTACGATTTCGTTTAAATTAAACATAAATTAAAAAGTAAAATAGTCGTTTACTAAATGAATTCCATATTAAATATCCATAAATATTCCAAACAAAATATTGATTACTACCATCATAATCACTTGTTTCTGTGTGATTATTACCAATAGAAGTTGAATCTACTAATTACGTGACATTTTAGCGTATAAACAATGTAAATAATGTCTAATTCATGAACCAATTTCAAATGATAAACTAAACAACTTGAATTTCAGGTTGTTCGACGATTTACGATATAGATATTGAACATACTTGGCATATTAAATAGAAGAACAGAGCGGGTCAACATATAACAATGTAGCAGTTACACATAAGAACGCACAACCAGATTACATTTAGGAAAGTAATACAAATACAGAACAAACAACCAAATAAGCTACTACACTAGGGTACATCATAGTACAAACACACAAAGATACTACAATGAAATATGGGTAATCAAAAAGATTCATTGCTTCGTCGTCGTCTCCCCCACCATCGTCATCTTCATCGTCGTCGTCCTCGTCATCTCCTTTGTTGACTCTCCGTCTATGGCGGTATCGCTCCTCATCACCCGTCTCAATCTCCCTAATACGAGCAGTCAACTCATCTATGCTCCGTCGGTGCTCAACGTACGCCACCTGTTGAAGTGCCATCTGCATCTGGTAGAGATCCCCGTAAGAAAACACAGTTGGATCTGGATACTGTGTGACCACTGGGCGTGGAAGATCAGCATATATATCACCCCGTATGTAGTGGGTATGCCAATAGTCCAACCGTAGTCCGACATCGGGGTATACCGTGGAGGCTGTGGAAGAGGTAGAGGCTGGTAAACCTGAGTGCTCTGTGAAATGTCCTAAATAATAAGGGTATAAGTCCACTACGCATAGCAGATTGACCGACGAAATCAGTTGTCGCGGCATGTACAAAAGTCGTCGTATGAGCGGGTGTAGTTCTACTGCCAAAAAGAAATATAATCCCGACCAATAACAGAGAAGTCACTAGCTGTCCACCACTCCTCGGCATGCTCTTGTAAGGCAGCGACAAAATACCCTAGGAGTAGCTGTATCTGGGTGAGGATCATCAGGAACAAAATCACCATCAAATATCTGTCTCTAGCAACGCTCCCCTAAGTACCAAAAGTAGCCTAAACTAGATGGACAAGATACTAGAGGAAAGCATCTTCCCGAAAGAATATTAGCCTGCACTGCTGGTTCCTCGATCAAAAATGGTGAACCCTCAAACAGATGCCAAATAACTGGCTCTCATGTAGTCTGCAGCTCAATCTGGTTACGAGCTTTGGCAAATACATGTCTTGCATGTCCTCCTGGAAACTGTCTACGGTTATCGAGACTCCACACTCGTACTCTAGGTAAGTAAAGGTGCAGTGACAGATCCAAGGTAGGAGAAGTCATGTTGTGAAAGTACTCATAGTACCAGTACTGCAAGATCTTCCAAAAACCTGTAATCGAAGTAATCTTCGGCCTAACGACACACTGATGATCAAACGACCTATACAAGTATGATAATATAGGTGTCCCCCAATCATACACAGTAGGACTACTGTCAAATGAAAAACGACCATATAACCACAAGACAGTGTGCTTGAGGGATTTGTAAAAAATAAATTATCCATCATATACAAGACAAATAATCTGGCAATCTCCAAATGGTGAACTCTAGGATGCATACATAATAAAGCATGGTTTGCTTGTTTAATGAATGAGCATCTGATATGGAAATTATTAGTGATACCACTATGTAAATCAAGATGTGGAAATAAACCACCCAAAAGGATGTAGTCCTGGAACCGCTCATCATACGGTAAGGTTTCGCCTAATCCCATGACAATACTAGTAAGCATAATAAAGTCTAGTGGAATAAGTCCTAACTCCCCAAAACTAAAGTGGAATGTATGAGTTGTTTTCCACCAACAAGCAACCAAAAAACCACATAACTGAACATTGTTATTTAAAAGGTTTTCGATACCTATTTAACGAATAATAATTAATTAACAGCGAAAATATTGAATACGCAAATTTGTATGTAGATATAACTAAAAAACGTACTCAAAAAATCATCAAACCTATTAGCACGGAGAAACCCATGAATAGTACCCTCGGTGTCATACTCCCGAATATGTTTGTATAGACGAACAATACTAACCCAAGAGCCATGTGCACGCTCGCTTCAAGCCTAATATTACGAACGAGACATATTTATTTTGTTTACGACATTAAACAAGTAAATATTTTATTAATAAAACTTACTGATGCATCAACTAAAGTGCTGACGTGCTCTTCGGTACTAGACAACGCATGAAAATTGTCCAACTGTTTCTCCGGTGTCAAGTTCGGGTCCTTGTGAGAATCCAAAACCATCTGATCACTGCATCTAGCCCCCACGTCTTCTTCTAACCAACGGCTTACCACAAGCTCCCGCATCCCCAATCGGTACGTCCACTTCTGCCAGTATGTGCTCCTCAACCGGATCAACGTTTCCACTATGGCTACCACTACCGCGCAATGCTCTCCAGGCGCGTCTCATTTTTTTAAACTTTTTTAAAGGGAAGTATGGCTGAAATGGGGTTGGAGAAGGAGGGAGGTGGTGCAGAAATGGGGAGGAGGAGAAATAGGGTTTACCCGACTTATGTAAAGCCGGGTATATATACCCTTCAGCTTAGTCGGCTTTATTAAGCCGGCTAAGCTTGTGGTGTGGATTTAATTCCACACCACAACACGGATCGCAATCCAATGGTCTTGGATTGCGATCCATGTGATTTGCTTAGCCGGCTTTATTAAAGCCGGCTAAAGCAATTGAACCAACTTCCCCTGTTGGGGTGAGTTGGTATGGTGGCTTATACGGTTTGATGTTCCCCAACACGTAGTGTTGGGGATGCTCTAATTTCCAATCTAGATATCTAGGTCTAGCTCCTAAGCTGTAAAGTTGTAGTGGACGAACCACGATAATAACCGCCTGTGATGGACGAACCACCTTAAAAAACGTAGTAGGTTGGTAAACTACCAATCTCTTGTAAATTAGTATTTATTATTTGTTATAATAAAGAAGTTTTACGGAGCCCTCTAAAAACCAGTTGGCCCTGCCAAACTAAGTCAAGATAATTTTGCACAATATTTGCAAGTGGAATTATAACGCAGGTAGAAAGAGATCACTAAACAATTTTGTTTCCATCTAAGATCCATGTAACGAAGAAGAAAGTGGAGAATATGACCTCTAAGAACACTTTCAATCAAAAGAGAAACTTTAGAATAAGAAAAACTCGAAGAATAAATGCAACAAGAAAGGTGAGTTTTACTCACCATTCTATTTTCTGAAACACTCCACGAGAAAGAAAATTGGATATGACCTAGATTATGATCGGTACTCATGGCTAGATTTAGTCTGAAAGACATTCATGTTTAATCTATTGTCTGCACCATTGAATAACATGTTAAAGATATATAAGGTCAAAACAAATTGTTTAAAAACCAATTTTATAAGGACAAAACAAATTGTTTAAAATCAAACTTAAATAATATGAAAAATCTTTTAGACCAATATAGGATTTATCATAAGAAAACGAGTAGTTAAAATCATCCAAAATGTGCAGGAACTAACTAAACAGTACAAGAGAGGCTGTTGATGCCGATGGTTGAAAATCATAGACGGTAATCTCGTTGGTCGTCGCCAACTGACACCATAGTCTATTTATGTTCCTTGATTTATCGGTCGTTGGTGGATCGGATAATTATCTGATATCCATCTGTATCCGCAGATGCGGATATTCGAAAATGGTTTTGGATGCAGATGCGGATGTGGCACTATCCGCATCGAAAGCATCCGTTGGCTGCCTTAACCCCAAACTTTGCTAGGTAAAATTGAGGGTCATCTTATTTTTAGCATCGATGAACGTTTGGTTCGTCGTTGGGACGGGTCCAACAATTTAATTATTATGATGTCTTTAATCTTTTTAAATCCTTTGTTTTCTTCTTGATGGCCAATTTCTATAAAATCTGTCTCTAACAGTTTATTATGAATTACTAATCATAATAATACTGATTTCCTTTTCTTTCATTAGAAAAATGTTATATTTCACTATAAGTATGAAAAACAAGGACTTCTATTTTATTTTATTTTTATAACAGCTAATGTTCTACTTTTAAATTTACATAAGTTACATATATATTTTGTCTTTTCTATTAACTTTGCTTTTTTTATTTAAATCTGTATTATGTGAAATTTCCTTATTTTTTTATTGTTTTCACATAAGTTAAGTGGATTTAAAACTACTTTGAAATATAAAAATTGCTTATACATGAGAAAGGAATCCTATTTAACTGTAAATAAAGGTAAATTAATGTAAATAAAACTATATTTAACTCTAAATTACTAAAAATATGTAAATTTAAACCACTTTAAAAACCTAAACCTTTTGATTTTTTAAATAATAACTCTCCACTCACTTGATGTCCTATGCTAATGTCTTATGCCCTTCCTCGGTCCTCTTCTCTAGATCTTCTAATGTTTTAGTTATTATCTTTTTCCCTAAAGAAAATATTTAACTTAGGTCTTAACCTCTAAAAAGTGAGAGGGAAAATTAGGCATAAAGGAAGAAGAATGTGTGAAAAGAGAGGCCTAGGTTAGGCTCTATTTTAAGTTTACTATAGGATCTTGGACCGTTACATCAGTCAGGTCTAATCTTGGATTGACATGTCACAGACTAAAATCTGACCTTCCACCTAAGGCGGTAAAAAATTTGTATGCTCATTTTTTAAAAATCCAGAATAATTGCCTTCTTTGTACTTGACTGTAAAATATGGCCAGGTAACCATGGACGGGTCGACCCCTGACCATGGGTGTTCGACCCATGTAATATTTTTTTTAATATTTTTAACTTATTATTAAACTTATATTCCAACTAATAAAGTCTCATTTCTTATTTCTCACTCGTTTTAGCTCAGATTAAAACAAGTTACATATTAAAGTTATCCAGAAAATTGCTGTAATGACCTAGAAATTTTGATGTTTAAAATATAAATTAAATTTAGATTTAACGCAAAATAAATATTTATATTTGGAATTTCGTCTATTTTGAACAATATTTGAGTAAACTTTGTCCATGGATTTATAAACATTTTTAAAACAAGATTTACATTTTTAACTGGTTGAGTAGTTAACGCTAGAGTTCCTCTGTTGAATTTAATATGAACATATTTGGAAACAAAAGTATTACCATATTAATTTTGTAATTTAATAAATGTAATTGTGTATTTCAGTTTAAGGAAAATGTATGCTTTTATTTGAAACCCAAAATGGAACCTGGACCTTTATTTTGAACGTAGTATTCAATTTTAGAAATGAAATTACATTTGTAAACCTAATCATTAGCTTAAATCAAGATTTAGGAATTGAAATAAATATCTATATTTAATTTTCGGCTTAGGATTTGGATTGTTATTTAGTATTCATTCTAAAACTAAAAGCGCATTATGAATAGTGTATCAATATAAACATTTGTCAAAAATTTATGAGGTTAACAAATAGTAAAATATCGTTAAGATTAATTTATTTCAATCAAACCGTTAAACATTAATGGCATAATAAAAATGTAAGATTTATACGGAAATTTTAATTTAAGTATTAATCAATTTTGTTCAAATAATGCTAAGTTTAAAACATATTGTAAAACAATGCTACTTGTAATACAACCAATGTAATGCAACATTTCAACTCTATATGTAATTTAACTTTGAATTAAAGAGAAAAATATATTAAGAAAATTTTATCGTTGGCAATCTCAGATCGAAGTTAATATAAATGGTGATTAATTTTGTTTTGAAAAAAAAAGAATATAACTTTGTAATATAAGCAGTGTAAACAATCTAGAGATTTAATCCATATATAAGAAATGCGTAATAAAAGAAAAGCAATAAATTGTGAAATAAATTCGTATATTTTGCATTTCCATTTAAATTTAATTTACGGTTCATAACAGTTAAATTTATAGCGTTTGAAGCAATGTAGATAACGTTGTTAGTTCACATTTTAGTCTAACGTTCGCATACCGTTAATAGGGAAAAAATTAATTTTTTTTCATTTATGGAGATATGGCTGACAAAGATATCAGATAAAACCTAGCCTAAAATCTTGGCATATCAATGCAAAGATTTGTGTAACAGTAACCCAAATACTTTGAACAGTGTGGGGACAGAGAATCCAATGCTATAAGCAATAAACAATTTAGAACAGTAGAAATAAAAGGAGCTCCACACCTGTATTGTGTACCACACTTCTCTCCTTATTTCATTCTTCTTCACGCAACCTTTCTTCCTCCTACCCCATCTTTCTACTCCCATCTAGTAACTTCCTTCATTTCCCAAAATTCAAATATGCTCAAGACCGTTTAGCCATCTTCCAGTACCACACGCACCCACTCTTTATCCCTTAGCTTCCTTTCACCGTGACAAACGCCATCTTCCTTCTCCCACCAATAGAAGCTGCGTCGATTGTCACCCCACCATCAATAACCTCTTTACGCCAGCAAACCCACTATCATGTTCTTTCCCCCACACTCCACATTCGCTACTCCCTCTCTCACGTCTAAATACAACAACAAGCCTCCCCTCCTTAGCACCTCACCATCCCCTTTCTAAGCTCCACCTCTGCCACAACCAAACATCGGCCCTTCTGACGCATCTCCAGCCACCAATTTCACTCCCCCTCGACCAAATAACTACTTCCCTATATCTCTTCTCTTTCCCCTCTTTTAAAAGCACGTTCAGACCTTACCACGACACCATCGTTCTCTCCACCGCCACCCATCTTCACCCACATCCACCTTCTCGCTTGACACCCCGCTGCTCACCCGCCACCACCTCTAGTACCCTTTGTTGGTCCACCTATCTCAGCTCCTTTCCCTGAAACAAACTCGGCCACGCCATTTATACCACACAGCCCCATTGTGCCTGTCCACCACCATGACCGCACATCCTTCCCCTCGCCTGATGCACTGCAAGTCCGCCACCGGTCCACCTAGCCTGGCCTACACCCAACTCCATCACCCGGACCTACTCCTCCTCTTTACCAAACAAGTACACCCCTCCTTTGACAACCTACACCGGCAGCCGTGTCCTCAGCCATTGCTGTCAACGCACAACACCCTGACCGCTACACAAACCCAACAACCCTGACCTCACTGCAAGAGTTCCACCTCGCCACTTCTTCCTCCTTCCACCTTAAAGGTGCTGCCTTTCCTTTTGAATTGGCACGCAAAGATTCCCCACCACCCTTCCTTTCACTTCCGTTCCGTACTAGCCCAACCTGAATACACTTCGACCACCCGTCCACCATCCACGCTACCTTAACTATTCGTGGACCACCAAATACAGTTTCTTTTGTATTAAAAGGAAACGCAAGTATAAACGGTTGCGAGGCATATATGCAGTTATATACACACGAGTTCCAGAGAGAATAGCGTGTGTCGCACGTGTTCATTGGTCAGATTTAGGCAGTTGATACGGAACCAGTATTGATGGAGAAGATTGGAAGAAATATTGGTGAGAACATTTATTTAAATTTATTTTTCAAAATGAGTAGGAACCGTAAATTTTAATTAGCGATGAACACCATTTTCTTATGCATGGTTGTTATTGTTGTGATGATTTGAATGAATGTTTGTGTAAGTTAAAAACACAAAAACACTAAGCATTATGTAACAAGATGCTTGCGCACAAATTGGATGGTTGTTTAATTTTCAATGTTGATGGATGGACTAGTATTCCCATGGATTGATTTTGTTGTATCACACACCATAGTGTGGAGTATATGGGTAGTCGATTTAAATCTCGTTCTTATGTGAATAGCGATTTTTAATAAAATAAATATAATTTAAAAAGTTAATTTTTGAATTTAAATTAAAACTAAGTCATGAGTAACTAAACCATTTTCCATAAGTAAGAAATGATTTGGAAATATCTTAAAATTGTTTTGGACCCTTAAGATTGTAAACAAGTTTTGAAATCTAACTAAAATTTGATTTTTGAGTTGCATGTAAATGTCCGGTTTCATAACTATCTTTAAGCTTTAAAATTTGATTTTGAGTTATATTGTTTATGTAAATGTTTAACTATCCATAAACTTGAAAATTTTAATTAAAGAAAATTTGATTTAAGCATGTAACTAAACAAGTTTTTTTTTAATACATTCGGTTTCATTATTTTTAAACACCAAGTATAAGTCTAAACAATTTAAGAAATTTGGCAACATTACATTAAGCTTCTAAAGAAATTTAAATGACGGTTTAATTGAAGTTATGTAAACCTTAACTATGATTTTAAAGAGGATTGGACAATTTATGTTTCGAACCGTTATAGAGTGTATATATATATATATATATATATATATATATATATATATATATATATATTAACAACATTACTTCCACTAATACATATATGTATACCAAACCGTTCTAGGGTGACAGAGAGGATAGTGTCTAAGGCTTGGGTTTGGAAAATACAGTTTCCTGCTCTCCCTGACTATCCATAACTAATCCGATGGACGGGATGGTGAATTCAAAATCAAATTTGGAATTAAATTTAAAGCTTATTAGAATTTAAATAATTTTGAAACTTAATAAGTGTTGTTTATTTTAATAAAGGGCTTGAACTTTTGAATGATTTTTTTTGAACCTATTTGGTTAAGTAACTATTTTATAGCACTTAAGTAATGATTTAACATTTCCTTGAAACAATTTGGATTTGTGAAATGTATGAAACAAGAACTATCTTTTCAACTATAAAGAGGGTTCTTCAATATTTGGGAGGTTTCAAAGTGATAAATTTGTGAATGAAACTCCAAATCCAAATATAGATTTGGTGGAAACGATAATAATAAATGGAAAATATGAATATCGGATTTGTAAAGAAGAAAATGAGATGGTAAAGAGATTTGAAGAACTTGTAATGAATTCAATCGTATTATAAGTGACTTGATAACAACTGCAAGGAGGTTTGGATTGAAATCGGTATAGTCCACAGCTTTGTTTTAAAATACGCTTATTATTTGGAAAGACCGGGATCAGATTTAAGTCTGAAAACCATTCCAAGTAATAATACGACGCTATGAAACAAATGAAGACTTAGAAATGATAAATGAAGACCGGGAGTCTTTGGATTTATTTGGATTGATTGTTGATGTCTCAAGTCAGGATGTACACCCGATACGAGGTTATAAGTGGCATCAGGTCTGAATATATATGAGGATTTTTGGATTTTGTTCCGTTCATACCCAGAATGGACTTGTATGGATTGTTTGTCTGACATTGTAATTGACTATGTAGCACCGATTTCTCTTAAAATATATCGGATTGTGGCAATTGATTATTCCCATCTCTAGGTTACGTTCCTAGAGGTTATGTATTGATAGAAATCAGTGACATGTTGTAAATTGACAATGTGGCGTACTCAAGTTATGGAATGAGCTGGTGATGATCAAAGCATGGCTGATTTAAGCGTAGATTTGTGTACACCATGACATCGACAAGCCTTACACCCTGGATGATGAGAAACTGGCGGTTTGGTTGTTGACATATACATGATTTTGTGATTGATAGCTGCGGCAGATGTACCTCTTGTGAATTTGGAGAATGGGTTATGTTCGGGGCTCCGTGTCTGGACGAAACCCATTGATCTACCTCGCGATATGTGCTTGGTTTCCGAGTCTAGATGAAAAAGCTGTGTTATACTTCGCTTGTATTCCTGGTTGATCTTTCATGCCAGGAATCACCAAGTTCGAAACCGAATCCCCAAAACGTGCCCCTACGGTTTTATTTGTATACCTATGGCAACATAGTAGGATGGGGTACGATATCGTCTAAGATTAATACATTTATTTTCAAAAATTATTTCTACACTATGCACTAATAATAATATCAAAGTGAATTTTCCCATATGAAAGCATTTTTGGTTATCATAAGGCAAAACTCGCCCATCTGGTGTGTGCTTGCATTGTGTGATGTGGGACGAGCTTATGATAGCTTCGTTTTTCAAAAGGCATTGTGAATTTATATGCATGGGTATTCACATGGAGTAAACCCGTTCCGGATTAACGGCGTGGTCCGGTGAATTTCCCAACTTTAAAATAAACCCAAAAATAACCGTTTTATGTTCTCACACCATTCCCATGACTGACCTGGAGTTTATTGTTCCTTCTTAAACTCTGGATGCCCAAAAATTTTCACACGGGCAGCTAGTCGTTTAGTTTTACAGCTATAGACTCTTGGAGCAAGATTGGAGCATTTTCTGAGTTGGAGCTTCGAGCTGAAGTTGAAGTTTCCGCTATATCATATCGCTTCTTCTGCTGAAAGTATAATTATGTTTCCGCTGCTGTATGTTGTAACTCTGATATTCCATGTAATTCTGATGTAACATTAGTACTATGAAATGAAAGTTCTGTGATTTTGTTCAATATATGTTAGTACCCATAACAATCCGCCTTTATGAATGGTTTAAGCTGGTTTAATTACCGGTAAGAACCAGGCAAAAAGACAGGTCGTTACATTTGTGGTATCAAAGCTTTGGTTATAAAAAGCTACGGGGTATGGCATATTTGAACAAAGGATAGAACTCATCAGAGTTATAATATCTCACTAGAGATAGGGTTAGGAATACCCTAGAATGAGATTCTGGAATATTTTATTGAGAGAGCATATTTTGAAACTCCAAATTGTTTTAAAACTAAGTGAACTATTTTGAAAAACATAACTATTTTGAAATACAACTTCTAATAAAAATATTCGAGTATTTTATTCGATGTCACGATTGGACTACTGGTTTATGGATATTTCAAATATATGCATGGTCGGCGTATATACGAAGTCTTGTATGTATTAGATAGATATAGAATTACACTCTAGTAGCATGGGGATGATTCAGTTGATGACTGCAGCATCATCAGCATTTATTTTCATGTTTCAAAAGTGGGATGACCATATGGTTCCGTATGAAAAGTCGAGGAATACTTAAAATCATATAGATAAGCATTATAATGAATAAATCTTAATAAAATGATTTGATAAATTTGATTTGAAAATGAACTAAAATGAAGATTTGGAGGGACAAAGCTAAGAGTTTTGTATGGAAAGAGGTGAAATTAAATAACTTAAAATTCGAAAGACTTAAGTACGGTTAATAATAAGCCATTAAAATACTTGAAGTTAAACTGTGCGATGTGATTAATTATTTATAAACAAGATAGATAAATGTGACAAAATAGTATAACCCTTTGGAAAAAAATTAGGTTGTCACTCAAAGAAATGGAATTCGGGTTATCAAGTGGTGAGTTTTGGATGAGGCCAAAGCAAGAAAAAAGAGCACTGGCTCAGAAGAAAGAAGAAGAGACAGAAAAGGTTAAAAAACTTAAAGATATCCAGTGTTATAGGTGCTTTGGAAATGGTCATTATGCAGTATGCTACCCAAATATATCTAAGAAGAAGAAGAAAGTCACTCGAAAGGATATACGTTGTTTCAAGTGTAAGAGAATTGGACATTTTATGAATAAATGCCCTAAGAGAAAGATAGAAATCAAGGACCCTGCAACGAAAAAGAGGTGTTATCAATGTAGGATGGAAGGGCATGTAGTTCGGGACTGTCCAGTGAAGAAGGGAGAAAATCCACAGGGAGAAGCAACATTTTCGCAAAAAGTAGCACAAGAAAGAAAATTATTCAATCTGCAAGGATAACTCTAAAAGTTATATAAGGATAAGAAACAAATGAATTAATATTAAGAAATCAATTTATAATGAGTTAAGAAGGAATGTACGAATTCTTGTGTTAATCGAAACTAGGTTGCTGATTTATTTCTTTAAAAATTAACTTGTCAAGGTGTAAACTAGAAGTTGAGGCCCAAATTCAAAATTGAAAGGATTGAAACACGTATACACTAAACAGAATAACGCAGCGAATGTAATGGTAATTTGGAAGGAATGTTTCAAAATATTTTTCGCTCGACTAGTTATAAAATATCTGGAACGAGAATGAATAAAATTCGTACATCTTGGAATTCAAAGGGATTCAAGAAAAACGGTTACTCAATTTTATATAATCAAACTCTTGAAAATATTATGAGAATATGGAAATCAATTGAAAAATCTTGAAACGTTTGAAACAATATTGAATATGATCTAGAAGAAGTGAAAACAATGTATGAAGTGTAAACGATTATAAAGCAAATTGAATTTACATAAGACAAATTTATGGCAATACGAGTCGAAGAGATCAATTTGTGGAAAGAATGTTTGGAATAAATTGAAATTCATATGATTTGAAAGACTTGTAATGTTTCGACGACATATGTAACAACCCGGAAAATCCGAGCCAATTTAAATTTTTTATTTTGGCGAATTTAATGGGTTTCGAATATTTAAAATGAATTATTTTAAATAATAACGACAAGAAATTTGTTTTGAATAGAATTATAATGTAGATATTTATATAGATCGTCATTAGAATATAAATATTTATTTTTAATTATAAAAGGAATTGAAAATGGCACGGTAGTTTGAAAATTTGATTTTGAATTTCAAATGAATGTGCAGGATACAAAATAAACCGGATTTTAGCAAAACCGAAAATATTAGAATCTATTTGAGAATATCTTTCCAAAGAATCCGAAAAATCAAAATTTCATTGCGGGAATAAAAAGTTATGCCTAGTTGAAAATTCAGAATAGTCGCTATGGAATTGTGGCCCTTAAAAATGGAAATTTTGCAAACGACCTTGGTTTTCGACGAAACCAC
Organism: Allium sativum; assembly: GCA_030737875.1. Taxonomy (NCBI): domain Eukaryota; kingdom Viridiplantae; phylum Streptophyta; class Magnoliopsida; order Asparagales; family Amaryllidaceae; genus Allium; species Allium sativum. The sequence continues at coordinate 976,158,765 of CM060920.1, forward strand.
TTTTGTTGGAACCGAAATGTCAAATTATTGCTAGATTCGAAAATTCATAATTTTCTGAATCAGTATGTGAGAGTGGCGAAAGAAAACGTGTTTTGACAGTTTCTGTCAATTTTGATCGACCAGAAAATGGCCATTTTTCAAACGATCTTCAAATTTGACAAAATTAGTTTTGTTAGGACCCTATCGTCAATACGAAGCTAGAAAATATTTTTTGGGAATTTTTAGAGTCCGTATGTGGCCCCGGTAAATTGAAATGCGCGTTCAAATTCAATATATAGATTTATATTTTGATTTTGACAGAAATTGATTGAAACGGTCGAATCATCTTATGAAACATATCCCATTGTGTTCGGAATGGGGGTAATTAGCTAGGGGCGACAGTCGTTGGGTCTGATTTGCGATTCGAATTAAAAGTCAACCTTTTGAAAATTAAATTAAAAGAAATATAAACTCCTCTTTACATTAACTCCCCCCCTCTCCTCTATTTTTCCCGATCAGATAAAAAGAAGAAAAGAAAAAAAAATGCTCGAATGCGCTGCCTCCCTCTGCCTGCGCAACCGCCGTGGCCCCCCCTCCGGCGATCGGCCTCCAGCCTCCCTCCTCTCCTTTCCCCACTCTTCCAATCGAACCCCGAACCCACTAACCCCCCCCCCCCCCCGCGAGAATCAAGACCGCCACTCCCCTAGCCGGCCACCACCTCGCGCAGCCCCCGGCGCCACCCACCACCTCAATGGTCCCCTAGTTCGACGGAGAACGCCCCCCTCCTCTGAAAATGCAATATAAGTTTTTAATTTCGAGTTTGATTTATTTTCTTCGATTTAAAAACTGATTTTATAGGTGTAGAGATTTAAAAACAGATTTCATAGGTGTAGAGATTTAAAAACTGGTTTTTAAAAATAGAAAGATACGATTTTTTTTAACCGTATAAAGATGAGATGTTTATTTATAAAAAGATATGGTTTTTAATTTAGGACAAGGTTTATAAAAATATGATTTTTATATTATAGAGATAATAAAAATATGATTTTTATATTGTAGAGATAATAAAAATATGATTTTTATAAGATAGAGAATATAAAAATACGATTTTTATATATGTTGTAGCGAAAGAAAAATTCGATTTTTCTATGAGTAGCGGATTGAAAATAGAATTTTTATATAATAGAGAGTATAAAAATAGAATTTTTATATTTGTAGCGAAATAAAAATCTGATTTTTATTATATATATGTTGAGATAAAAACGTGATTTTTATAGTAGCGAAATAAAAATTCGATCTTTATATAAGAAGTAGGAATATAAAAATATAATTTTTATATAGAAAGAAGCGTCGAAAAAATATGGGAAGTAGAAATAAAAATGTGATTTTTATTTATTGGAATGAAGCAATAAAAATATAATTTTTATTATGAACAGCGTGGTAAGGACTGTATTGGAATTTCAAACAAATTCAAGCCATTCAGAAATTCAGAAATGAAACGGCGGAGTGGAACCCAAAAGTGAGAACTACTCACTTTAATTCTTGTTTTCTAGTTAAAAATATATGCTACGATGCAGACGTTGCTTAGCAGCACCCGACACCCGTTTTCAACAGACCATGGACGACTTGTTTGATTTTGTTGTGTGGTGAAAATTGATTGTGATGTGGAATGAATGGAAATATATTCATGTGTTGAAATAAATTATTTATCGTTAAAAATATAAATTTAACGTGAATGTGAACAAATAAATATTCATTTACAAATCAGACGATTTGTTTATGTACACTGATTTGACTGATATTGATTGGGATGATAAATTTTACACATCGCCCAACTGCACAAATAAAAATCTGTGTTTGTTGACTGAAACCCCACACGGGTATTGGGATGATATTTGACGTATACTAATCCCGATTGTTTAGTTGTATGTCAATCGATTGGTTGACAGATAGTTGTGTAGTGCTGTTTGCGAACAAATTATACAATTGTAAACAATTGTTTAATCCGTTTGGCTTTCCTAAACAACAAGGATTGTTGTAGAGGGTGTTGAACTCTGGGACCAAAAAATATTTTAATTAATAAATCCAATCAAGTTATTCCAGGATTTTGATTGATTGAAAACACAGAAAATAACAACAATTAAATAAAAAGAGATTTATATAATAAGAGAAAGTAATTAGGGGATAATGACATAGATTGGATTCACACTCATCAATAACCAACAAATAAATATAGATCTAATTCATGTTTCTGTCACAAACATGAATCAACGATAATTAGATTCTTAGAAATAAATAAGTAAATAACGACAAGCATAGCCTATGCAGGAGCTGAGCTCTTAAACAACCATAGACTATCAGGACAGATTCAATAATTAATTTCTAAAACGCTAAAATTAGATCTAAATCTGATAATTGTTAGATCAAACACGAATATACCCTGTGAAGGAGCATAGCTCTTAAACGACACAGAATATGAAGGTCCAGATCTAACCCTTGATTCAGATCCAGATCTACATATATAAAGTCCTCATCTATTGGCTATGTGATTCATGTTGAATCATATCTATTAGCGTCATCACCCCCTAATCAAATGGGATTAGCTAGACATAGCTAAAGAAGAAGAGAAAAAGAAACTAAATAACATGAACATAAATAAAACTAAAATAACAACTGAGAGAAAGGGAGAAGAAGAGTTTTATTCCAAGAAGAGAATTACAGAATAAAACTTAGTGTGTTTTACAATGAATGAGATAAAGTGTATTTATAGCAGATATGACAAAGGCTACTTGGCAAATTCCATAATGTGGGACTAAAGAATTAGCCCAACTAACACATAAGCTAGTGTGAACGCAGCTGTAGAGTGAGAGGCCTTGCAAATGAGTTAATATGAACGCGTGCAGTGCGTGAATGAGAAGCCTTGCAAATGTGAACGCAATATGAGTCTTTAGTGAGCCAAATCTACCCAACTGAACTCTATTTGCAACCGTTCTTCAAGCTTTAAATTCTTCAAGCTTTAGTAATTTCAACTTCACTCTTTTTAAGCAAATTCTTCGTGCTTTATCCATCAAATGCTCTAAACCAAGCTTTTTATCAACAATCTGAAAACACAGCTATAAATACATAATATTAATTATTTTAAATAAAAAACTAGATATATAAGCGGATAAAATATACACATTTACGTGTATATCAAGTGCATTTTGGATGATGGTTGATTATTTGTCATTGCTATTATATACATGTGTTGTATGGAATCCATATAATTAACATTATATGGTAATTGATTGGGCCTCATTCCAATTTGGAAAATTAAAGAATATTATAAAATAAAGATTCATGTGTTGAATAGAATAAATATTCATGTGTTGAATAAAATATATATTCATGTGTTGAATAAAAGAAAATTCATGTGTTGAGAAAAATATTCAAACGATAAAATTCACATCTTTATCATATATAAAATTAGAAACTAACTGGAAACTAGATAAGATGAGTGGTTTTCTGGGTGTTGATCTGATGTTGGTTTCGGCCTTCGGGGCTAATACTTAGAGAATCGTTCTCTTACTAATTTACGGTTAGAGTCTGATTAAGAATTAGACGATAAAAATCATAATTTCATCAAATATATAAAATAACAAAAATAGTCATGTGTTGACAATACTCATGTGTTGAGAATATTCATGTTTTGAAACTATTCATGTGTTGAACGAAATATTTGTACAATAAAATTCACATTTTTATTGTAAGTAAGAATAAATAAATATTCATGTGTTGAATAAAGTATATATTCACGTGTTGAATAAAATAACGAAGTTATTGAAATATATAAAGCCGTGTTGATTAGATATGCGCCATTTTGTCACGAACGATATTTATATCGATTATATTCATTTTTATAATGAATATAGAAAAGGAAGTGATTTCAAAATCTAATATTTTGAAAATATTATCATTTATATATTAATGATATGGAATATTCAATTTTGATTTAAAATTGAATAGGAAGTTGAAATCGTTTTTAAAACGAATTTAAACGATTTATAAAATACATTTAGAATTGAAATCGACGAAATATATATAATATATATTATATATATTAAATGGCCTGAATAGAACGCGTTGCGCCACGGCAGTTTGCGAATTTCGACCATTGACTTCGAATTGACGTTACGGGAGATCCGACCGTTGAATTCTCCTAAAACCGGAACCGTTGGGTTCGTATCGAAAAGAGCTTTCCACTGAATATTAGAAATTTGAAATCTAATGGTTGGATTTGGAATTGTGTCCAAATCAAATTTGGAAAAGGTCGTTGTGAGTGCAGTTCGATGACCGTTATTGGAAATCGACTGTACGAGCCTTGACAAAATTATTAAAAATATCAATAATTTGTGTAAAATCATAATAAATGATTTAGAAAGAACTGGGGTGAAAAATCCCATATTTAAAAAGGATAAAAATATATTTTTATCGAAATGAACTAGTTATGAACTAGAATTATAATCCAATGTAATTGAATAAATAAATTGGATTTGAAGTGGTTTTAAATAATCAGAATTTCCAATATACGAATTGGAACGAATTTGAATCGAAGTTATCTTCGGAATATTTCGACGTCGGATTTCGTGATTATACAGATATGGTTGTGGAAATTTGAAAGATATATTTATATCGTTATTTCCAATACGATATTTGTTGGTTTCTGAATTTGATATTGAATATAAGCCGATATATTTTCTATTCAGAGCCTTGTATTTAATATCAAATGGGATTTTGGGTTCGTCGTGAATGGTGTCTTAAATAACACTGTTCTTGGACCCAGTTTAGAAAACAATAAATCTTTTAATTAAGATTTAGTGAAATTGTCCAGTTAATTAGTATTTAATTGGAATTGAATTTAAATTGGTTTTTGGGTTTATTGTGATCGGAGTTTTGAATAACACCGGTTCTTTAACCCGATTAACAATGGAATGAGATTTTGGGTTTGTCGTGAACCGTGTTTTTAAATGACATTGGTTCTTTAACCCAGTTAAGATAATATTAACTTCTTAGCTTTGAATAACCATTAATATTGATTTGTGGGAAGATTAAAACTAAGTTGAGTTTTAATGAATCTTTAATTAGATTGAAATGATCGAGAATGGAGTATCACCAGTTTTGCTCCAAAGCGATAGTTAAATCTTTAATTAGATTTGAACATGAAATGGTAATAAATATTCACCGATAACACAGTGGTGTTAGATATGGAGTGTTACCAGTTTTGCTACATGGGATGAATAGGTTGGGATTAGGAAATAAAATAAATGATTACTTCGGTGTGGTTCGCTAATCCCGACTAGTTTGGAAAACCATAATATGGTTTGAAATGATATTCAAAGGAAGATTAAAGAATAAATTTAGAAGAATTTATCTTTGATAAAATTAATGGGAACCTTTCCCTAAGAATGTGAATATTTGAATAAAAGAATATTCTGAATTGGAATGAGGCGTATGTTGTGTTTGTGTAACACTTGTTTATTATATACGCGGGTTATTCGGAAAGGCCGGGTTTATACCCATTCTGAATAACTGATTCGACGATAAGTCGAAGATGAAGATGGTGGTTGAAGACTGGAGGTCTTCACATCGTTTGGATGATTACTGATGATCTTGATTGGGCTGTACACCCAAGAGGAGGGATTCAATTGGTGATCGTCCAGATGTACTTGGAGATCGATGGATATGCGAGGAATAAGGTTCCTTCGGTTTCGTTCAGACCCAGAACGAACTTGTAAATGGACTGTGTGTCTGACATTGGATTTTATTCTGTGTTGATTGATCTCTATTAAATATACATCTGGTTGGCGGCGGAGAATTTATTCTCTTGCTTAATGCCCTTCTCTGAGACGTACGAGCTCAGAGGTTGTATATCGATGGACATCAGTCGCATGGAGTGAATAGCCTGTGTGGCATGCCTAAGTGGCAGATGATCAAGGCTTCTGTTGAAAAGCAAAGTCTTGTGGTTGATGATCAAAGCACGGCCTATGTGGCACAGCTTTGTGTATAGTGTTAATTCGCGAGCCTCACATGTAACACCCCACCTCCACCAGGGTGGCTCTTGCAAGCACTCTGACTTTGTAGGGGTGTTTGAATCAGGTAAACATGCATAATGATATATCAAGGCAGAACAAGAACATATGTATATATGTAAACAGAGTAAATAACATAGATAAAACAGCGGAAGATTTCAAAACATTTCAAAACAAGTTTGGTACAACATAGCTTTCCAAATAAACAAGTCTAGATAAAACAACATCAACTGAAAAACTGAAATAAATAAGTGCTATCCCCAATTAAGTGGTAACCATAGCTAGCTTCATGTCGAAACCGTACATGAGCTGAAATCCCACAAGCAAGCAATCCGAAATCCAAGCTAAGCTCCAGTATTCCCTCCCTGAGAACCTGGGGGGTGGGAACGGAAGAAAAGAGGCGAAAGAAAACAGGTCAGTCAAAAAGACTGAGTAAGCCCTACTACAATCAATGTAAACTGATAAAGTTAACTGGCATGAGCAGCAGGGATGAACATAAGGATAACAATATACTAGCATGATGATTAACTAACAAGGTAGATAAAGGTGTCATCGCATAATCAGGATTAAGGTTTTGCACCACAGGTGTACTAGCAAACTAACATGACTTGAATAAACAAGTATTGATCCCTTGGCCCAAGCTTTGGCCCAATAACATGAAATGACCCTAATACAAGGTCCAACCAAACGGTCTAGTCGATCGGCTCCCTAAGCCTAACTCGTCACGTGTTGGTGTCAATACGGCCCAATCATAATTGTAGTCGAACTGTGCCGGGTCCACCCTTCGGGTGTATCAAGCCCTAGGGTGTCAACCCCTGGACACCATGAACATGAGTGCACAGTCCCGATCTACTGGTACCCGTGCATGTTTTCTCCGGCTACGGATTATGTGCACGACCAGATTCCGCCCGGAACTACACCGGCGTACCCTCTGCCGTAGCTTTTGGTCACTTACCTCCAGTCCAGTAATCGTGCCCCCACCCTAGCCTAGTCCCTAGGGTCATGATGATACTAACTTGGGATTACTGCTGGAGTGGGCCCCCATTGCTAGGATTTTTCTAGTGGGTTAAGTGCGGTTTAACCCTCTTGCTAATCCTGGATTAACTTGGTTAAGTGTAACGATGAGTTCACGACTTAACCCCGATTAATCTACCAAGCCCAAATTGGTTAAGTATTAAGTGGACCATGACTTAACCCTAATCACGAGGCATTAATTAATTTAATGCGCCTTAACCTCTCACATTAGACCTTGTTGTGGTTACTAGTTAAGCCGGGCGGGTCCGGGTAGCTTTACACCACAACTTGGTCTAACCTCGGGTTCAAGGTACAACATGACCAACTTCTCACATTGGGTCCTATTGTTTGTAGCAACTAGTTAAGCCGGTCGGTTCCGGGTAGGTTTACGCTACAAACTCAACCCAACCTCGAGTTGCCCACACTTATCTTTTCTAAGTGTCATGTCCATCATGTTTCCAAAACATGTTACAAGTTTTCAAGCAATTGGGTAGACCTAACTTAATAGGTAAATTCCCAATGGGTAGACCTAACTTAATAGGTAAATTCCCAAGCTTATGTTTTATGTCTTTTAAGTTTACCCAACCCCAAACGCAATCCCATCGCTTACATATCGCAATAGCGCATAAAGGATAGAAAGAGGGAACTTGGCATAATCATGACATAAAGGTATTGAAGCCACAAGCTTAACATGGTGGCATATGAAATGTTCATATGTTCATACACTTGCATATTACATTTTTAGGCCTCAAAAGCATGCATAAAACCAAACTTAGCATATTGGTGATACATGGTGCTAAATGACATGTAGAGATGGCCATAAGTTCGCATTTAGCCTCACATGCAAGTTATCATAAGAGATATGATAACTTACATGTTGCTAAAATGCAACCTTTGGCATAAAGCTTAAAGCTTTATGTTCATAAACCCAAAATAAGCTTGCATAACATGATAGCATGAACAAAATGTTCAACCCAAACTTGCATAACATAACTTGGCATACTTGCATATAAACTTGCATATCACAACATGGTAAACTTGCATATAAACTTGCATATCACAACATGATAAACTTGCATATAAACTTGCATATCATACATTTAACTTTAGAGTTTAAGTATGAAAGTAGAATAGGGCTTACAATGCTTAAGAAGTCACAAAAATATGACAAAGCCCTTATGAAATCAATTAAACCCAAAATGCAAGCAAAACCCTTGAGCCAAAATGATCAAGACTCTTTCTTTATGATGCAAATATATAAACTTGACTTGAATGCAAGCTAATGATGCTCATACAAGTTTGAAAACACTTGTATGCATGGAAAATCACTTAGGAATTTATTTAGGAATTTTATGAAGAGAGTGGAGGCCATGAGAGGATTGATTTTGCCATAGTTTAGTTGTATGAATGAATAATGATGATTTAGGGTAGGTTAGGGTCTTATTTATAGATTAGGCAAGTGTTTTAGGCCATAGGATTAAACCTAGATTCAATCCAAGCCATCAAAGCATGTCTTGGGGAAGAAGTCAAGTGTAGGAACCATCTAGGGCCTTTAGATTAAAGATGAACCATGAGAACCATTCAAATGCAAAATCTGCATTTGAGCGAATCGGCCCACGGGTTGACAGCCAAACACCCTGGATTAACCCCTAGTCGACCCAACGGGCTTGGGTCGACCTCAAAAATCGGCCGGTTCGGTTATTCCCCTCTCCCAATTCGCTGTTTTGAACATTTTTGCATATTTATTTATTTAATTTTCAATTATATATATATATATATCAATATATATATATATATTTCTCTGCGTAACCCATTTCACTTAATTAAGTATACTTTAATTTGGGAATTTTTCGTGAAACTTCGCGAGGCCATATCTTGGTCATACGGACTCCGATTTTCGAAAACTCGGACTCTATTTCGCGTATTTTTCCGAGACGAACACCATGGCATAGCCCGTTTCCCTTGATTCAGATTTTACAGTTTAATTCTTCCTCCATTTATGTTATAACATGTTATTCAAAAATACGGGTTGTTACATTCTTCCCTCCTTAAAGGATTTCGTCCCCGAAATCTCCAAGTTAGGAAGAACGTATCCTACCATCCATCATCCATCTACTCAAAACATCATCCACGAGCAATCATTGTCCTTAAAAGGTTCTAAATGCTGTATGATCATATGCAAAGGTGTGTGTATATAGGTACTTATCTAATGCGAAAACCAGGAGGTTACTGATTCAGTAAACCCCCTTAATGCAAAATATGTTAGTGAAATGAGTCCATATGTATGCAAATTCCTAACATAATTTATAATCTCTACATGAGTGCACATAACATTCATCCATATGCAACATCCACGTGATAGCATAACAAGTTTTCATCCATGAATAAGCATAAACACTCATGCATATGCGGTATGAAAGTGTGTGAGCCGATCTTAGTGCCTAACGTGTATTATGCATCCACAAGTATCCACTTGCAAACACTTGCAACCACTTGCAACCATCAAGCATAACATGTTTCAAACACATGTTTCATCCAAAGGGTTTCTACCTAAGGTTCTCATGACAAGATTAACACGATAAACTAGATAAACATGGATAGCAAAGAGAAAGATATGCTAACAAAGAAAAGAGATTGAGAGTGTACCCTCAAAAAGGAACGGATAAAGCCCACGCATCTTCTCCTCGGTTTCCCAAGTTGCATCTTCTTCGGCTTCACCCCATTGAACCTTCACCAATTTGACCTCTCGATTCCTTAGCTTCTTGGTCTCCGTCCCCAAGATACGAATCGGAGCTCTCCTCAAGGTAGCCTCTTTCTCCACTTCTACATCTTTTAGAACACTTGGCTCAACAACCTCTGCTGATTCATGTAAACACTTCCGGAGATGCGAGACATGAAAAACATCGTGTACTCCAGCAAGCTTCTCGGGCAACTTCACTCTATAAGCCATCTGCCTGATCCTCTCTATAATAGGGAATGGTCCAACAAACCTCGGTGCCAACTTCCCAACAGCTCCAAATCGGACCACATTCCGCAAAGGAGAAACCTTCACGAAAACCATATCCCCAACATCAAACTCCAAATCCGTTCTTCGCTTATCAGCATAGGATTTATGTCGGTCTTGGGCCGCTTTCATCCGTCTCCGAATCAACTCGATCTTCTCGGATGTATCTCTGATCATATCAGGCCCAAGTATAAGCTCATCTGTAGTCTCCTACCAACATGTAGGCGACTTGCACGGCCTCCCATATAAAGCTTCAAATGGTGCCATCCCTATGCTTGCCTGATAACTGTTATTATATGCAAACTCAACAAGAGGAAGATGGTCTTCCCAAGTACCACCAAAATCCAGAATACAAAGCCTCAACAGATCCTCGAGTACCCTATTCACCCTTTCGGTTTGACTGTCCGTCTGTGGGTGATAAGCCGTACTTAGATTCAACCTTGTGCCCATAGCTTCTTGCAAGCTATTCCAGAATTGACTTGTAAAGATTGGGTCACGGTCACTGACTATACTAGAAGGGACTCCATGTAGTCTCACAATCTCACGAAGATATACAGACGCTAGCCAAGATGCGGTCCTCTTGCTCTTCACCGGAATGAAATGAGCACTCTTCGTAAGTCTATCCACAATAACCCAAATGCTCGTATTCCCTTTCCTTGACCTTGGTAGCCCATCGATAAAATCCATGGAAATACTCTCTCACTTCCATAGTGGAACGTCTAGAGGATGCAATAGCCCACCGGGCTTCTTCGACTCGGCCTTAACTTGCTGGCAAATGATACATCTAGAGACAAATTCTGCCACATCCTTCTTCATCCCAGGCCAAAAGAAAATGCGCTTCATATCTTTATACATCTTATCTCCGCCCGGATGTATAGTCAACTTAGAGCGATGCGCTTCCTCAAGAACTCTTCTTACTAGATCTTCTACCATTGGAACACATAACCTTCCGTCTCTCCTCAGCCAACCCTTGTCATCAATAGAATATCGAGCGAGATGACTAGACGTCTCTCCTCGAATTAGCTTATCCATAATCTCAACTATCTGAGGGTCTTCTCTCTGCGAAGCCCCAACTTGATCAAGAAGGGTAGGTCTGAGTTCCAGAGATGCTAAAGAACCGGTCATCGACTCAATCGCCAAAGAGAAATCAAAGGTTGCCACATACTCTAAATTCTTCATCTCAATGAATAGAGGACTTAGGGTCAACCTTCTTCTACTCAATGCATCTGCTACCACATTCCCCTTGCCAGGGGTATAAGCTATCTCAAAATCGTAGGACGCCAAGAATTCCATCCATCTTTGTTGCCTCAGATTCAGATCCTTCTGAGAAAAGAGATACTTCAATGACTTGTGATCGGTATAAAGGTCAAATCTTTCTCCCAGAAGATAATGGCGCCAAGCCTTGAGTGCATATACTATTGCTGCCAACTCTAAGTCATGAGTGGGATAATTCTTCTCATGCACTTTGAGTTGTCTACCGCCAAAGCATATCACTCTTCCTTCTTGCATAAGAATAGCTCCTAACCCCGTGCCACATGCATCGGTGTATACGGTAAATAACTTCCCTCCATCAGGCAAAGCTAGAACAGGTTCTGATGTGAGGGCTCTCTTGAGCTTCTGAAAAGCAAGCTCGCATTCTATGCTCCAAGCAAAAACTAAATTCTTCTTCGTCAATTTAGTGAGAGGAGCGGATATCTTTGCGAAGTCCTTGATGAACTTCCGGTAGAAACCCGCAAGACCTAGAAAACTTCTCACTTCGGTTGCATTCCTTGGAGTCTTCCAATCCTGAACTGCCACTACCTTAGCGGGATCCACCGCTAAGCCTTGCTTAGATACTATATGCCCAAGGAATCTAACTTACCTTCTCCAAAAGTGACACTTGGAGAACTTGGCCTTCAACTGATGCGCTCTAAGCGTATCCATCACCTCCATGAGATGCCTTGCATGCTCTTCCTCATCCTTAGAGAAGATCAGAATATCATCTACGAAGACCACGACAAACTTGTTCAAGAACTCCCTGAACACCCTACTCATCAAGTCCACGAAATATGGGGGTGCATTAGTCAAGCCGAATGGCATGACAAGCCATTCGAAGAATCCATCTGGAGTTCTGAACGCAGTCTTGTCTATACTATCTTCAGCTACCTTGAGCTGATGGAACCCCGTAGCAAGATCAAGCTGAGAGAAAACAGAAGCACCGACAAGCTGGTCAAAGAGATCATCAATCCTCGGTAACGGGTGTCTGTTCTTCTTAGTCAGCTTATTCAACTCTCGATAGTCAACGCAAAGTCGGAGAGAACCATCCGCCTTGGTAGCAAATACCACAGGCGCTCCCCATTCAGATATACTTCGTCTAATGAAGTTCTTCTCAAGCAACTCTTTCACTTTCTTACTTAGCTCCCGCCTTTCACGCGGAGCCATGTGCCGAACGAGCAAAGAAACAGGCTTTGCATTATCCACCAGATAAATGCGAAAATCAATCTCTCGCTTAGGGGGCAACCCCCTAACTTCAACGAAAACATCCGGATACTCTCGAACCACTCTCACAGACTGAAGAGTTTCCATTGACGAGTCGAGTGATTCCAGATAGCACAACATGACGGGACCTCTCGGATCACAAGAAATCTCTAGGGTGTTTCCGAGGCGAGTCACGAGCCTCACAACCCTATGCTCACAATCAAGAATGGCTCCATATCTGGACAGCCAATCCATGCCCAATATCAATCCGTATCCCCTAAAACCAAGAACATAAGCACTGCACAAGAACTCTACACTCAGTATAGAGATCCTCAAATCCCCACATATCATAGACAAATGGGCGGAACCCCCAATAGGATTTGAGACACAGACGGGATCATCTACCAAGCTAGTACTAAGGTGCAAACTATCAACAAGATCAGATGAGATAAAGCTATGCGATGCACCAGAATCAAACAAGGTACGAACTGGAAAATCAGAAATATATACAAGGATCTCAACAGAAATAATACCTCGATCGGGAACTGGAGCGACATTGAGAGCATGAACTTGCCCTCCTGAAGGTCCAGCACGCTGAGTCTGACCCTGGCCTTGCCCTTGCTTCCTCGGGCAATCCTTACTGAAATGTCCAGTCTCACCGCAGAAAAAGCATTCACCATTCTTCCTTTTCCTCTTCTTACAATCCTTAATAAGATGCCCAACTGAACCGCAATAATGGCACTTCCCCTTGTTGTTCTTGCCCTTGTTGTTATTGCCCTTGTTGTTGTTCCCCTTGTTGCCTTGACTCTTGTTCTTGTTCTGATTGCCTTGACTGCTCTGACCACTTGGATTACCCTGATTTCCTTTTCCCTGGGAATTAGTCTTCTTAGCTTGAGTATCATTCATCTTGGTTTCTTTCTTGACATCTCCCTGAAGTAACGCCATATCAACCAAACTCTCAAACGTGGCCCCATGGGGAATATGTGACATAGCCAATCCCTGCAACGGCTCATTCAATCCTCTAGCAAAACGAAGAGCCTTCTTCGGAGGAGTATTCACCATATCCAACCCAAAACGAGCTAACTGATTGAACTTGTTCACATATTCTATGACAGACATATCTCCTTGTTTCAAAGTTATGAACCTCTCCATTTGCAGATTCTCCTCAGCAGAAGATAGAAACTTAAGCATGAACCTTGCCCTGAAATCGGCCCAAGTCTCAACAGGCCTAGTACCATTGGTGACTTCCCACCAATAAGAGGCTTCATCCTTCATAAGCCAAACCGCCAACAAGAGCTTCCTCTGATCGTCTAACCCAAAGATAGCAAACAAATCCTCGGTCTCTTTCAACCAATTTCTGGCCTCTACAAAAGTCTCAGTGCCTTGAAAGTTCTTGCCACCCATTGCTTTGAAATCTTTGCAAGTCTTTGCGAAGTCCACTTGAGGATGCTGAGGGGGAGGAGGAAGAGGAACCTCAGCGACAGGAGGAGGAGGAACATTAACCACCGGAGGAGGAGGAGGAGGAACATTAACTACCGGAGGAGGAGGAGGAGGAACATCTGCGGGGCCGGCTTCGGTCGCCCTAGCCTCCAAAAGTCTCCTATACCAAACAGGTACGTGTACTCCCTCCGGAATAGCAAAGTTATCGGCCATACTGAAAACGAAGAAAAAGACAGATTCAGAATGGAGAAAAACGAAGGAATTTTGCTAATGGCTTTTTGGGGAATAGCCTTTAAAATAAACTAGACTTTTCTTTGGAAAATACTTTATACTTGGTTTTGAAAATAGTTTTCCAAAAGTTTTCTAAAAGCCTTTTTGTTCCTTCTCGTACCATATGCTCTGATACCAAATGTAACACCCCACCTCCACCAGGGTGGCTCTTGCAAGCACTCTGACTTTGGAGGGGTGTTTGAATCAGGTAAACATGCATAATGATATATCAAGGCAGAACAAGAACATATGTATATATGTAAACAGAGTAAATAACATAGATAAAACAGCGGAAGATTTCAAAACATTTCAAAACAAGTTTGGTACAACATAGCTTTCCAAATAAACAAGTCTAGATAAAACAACATCAACTGAAAAACTGAAATAAATAAGTGCTATCCCCAATTAAGTGGTAACCATAGCTAGCTTCATGTCGAAACCGTACATGAGCTGAAATCCCACAAGCAAGCAATCCGAAATCCAAGCTAAGCTCCAGTATTCCCTCCCTGAGAACCTGGGGGGGGGGACGGAAGAAAAGAGGCGAAAGAAAACAGGTCAGTCAAAAAGACTGAGTAAGCCCTACTACAATCAATGTAAACTGATAAAGTTAACTGGCATGAGCAGCAGGGATGAACATAAGGATAACAATATACTAGCATGATGATTAACTAACAAGGTAGATAAAGGTGTCATCGCATAATCAGGATTAAGGTTTTGCACCACAGGTGTACTAGCAAACTAACATGACTTGAATAAACAAGTATTGATCCCTTGGCCCAAGCTTTGGCCCAATAACATGAAATGACCCTAATACAAGGTCCAACCAAACGGTCTAGTCGATCGGCTCCCTAAGCCTAACTCGTCACGTGTTGGTGTCAATACAGCCCAATCATAATTGTAGTCGAACTGTGCCGGGTCCACCCTTCGGGTGTATCAAGCCCTAGGGTGTCAACCCCTGGACACCATGAACATGAGTGCACAGTCCCGATCTACTGGTACCCATGCATGTTTTCTCCGGCTACGGACTATGTGCACGACCAGAGTCCGCCCGGAACTACATCGGCGTACCCTCTGCCTTCGCTTTTGGTCACTTACCTCCAGTCCAGTAATCGTGCCCCCACCCTAGCCTAGTCCCTAGGGTCATGATGATACTAACTTGGGATTACTGCTGGAGTGGGCCCCCATTGCTAGGATTTTTCTAGTGGGTTAAGTACGGTTTAACCCTCTTGCTAATCCTGGATTAACTTGGTTAAGTGTAACGATGAGTTCACGACTTAACCCCGATTAATCTACCAAGCCCAAATTGGTTAAGTATTAAGTGGACCATGACTTAACCCTAATCACGAGGCATTAATTAATTTAATGCGCCTTAACCTCTCACATTAGACCATGTTGTGGTTACTAGTTAAGCCGGGCGGGTCCGGGTAGCTTTACACCACAACTTGGTCTAACCTCGGGTTCAAGGTACAACATGACCAACTTCTCACATTGGGTCCTATTGTTTGTAGCAACTAGTTAAGCCGGTCGGTTCCGGGTAGGTTTACGCTACAAACTCAACCCAACCTCGAGTTGCCCACACTTATCTTTTCTAAGTGTCATGTCCATCATGTTTCCAAAACATGTTACAAGTTTTCAAGCAATTGGGTAGACCTAACTTAATAGGTAAATTCCCAATGGGTAGACCTAACTTAATAGGTAAATTCCCAAGCTTATGTTTTATGTCTTTTAAGTTTACCCAACCCCAAACGCAATCCCATCGCTTACATATCGCAATAGCGCATAAAGGATAGAAAGAGGGAACTTGGCATAATCATGACATAAAGGTATTGAAGCCACAAGCTTAACATGGTGGCATATGAAATGTTCATATGTTCATACACTTGCATATTACATTTTTAGGCCTCAAAAGCATGCATAAAACCAAACTTAGCATATTGGTGATACATGGTGCTAAATGACATGTAGAGATGGCCATAAGTTCGCATTTAGCCTCACATGCAAGTTATTATAAGAGATATGATAACTTACATGTTGCTAAAATGCAACCTTTGGCATAAAGCTTAAAGCTTTATGTTCATAAACCCAAAATAAGCTTGCATAACATGATAGCATGAACAAAATGTTCAACCCAAACTTGCATAACATAACTTGGCATACTTGCATATAAACTTGCATATCACAACATGATAAACTTGCATATAAACTTGCATATCACAACATGATAAACTTGCATATAAACTTGCATATCATACATTTAACTTTAGAGTTTAAGTATGAAAGTAGAATAGGGCTTACAATGCTTAAGAAGTCACAAAAATATGACAAAGCCCTTATGAAATCAATTAAACCCAAAATGCAAGCAAAACCCTTGAGCCAAAATGATCAAGACTCTTTCTTTATGATGCAAATATATAAACTTGACTTGAATGCAAGCTAATGATGCTCATACAAGTTTGAAAACACTTGTATGCATGGAAAATCACTTAGGAATTTATTTAGGAATTTTATGAAGAGAGTGGAGGCCATGAGAGGATTGATTTTGCCATAGTTTAGTTGTATGAATGAATAATGTTGATTTAGGGTAGGTTAGGGTCTTATTTATAGATTAGGCAAGTGTTTTAGGCCATAGGATTAAACCTAGATTCAATTCAAGCCATCAAAGCATGTCTTGGGGAAGAAGTCATGTGTAGGAACCATCTAGGGCCTTTAGATTAAAGATGAACCATGAGAACCATTCAAATGCAAAATCTGCATTTGAGCGAATCGGCCCACGGGTTGACAGCCAAACACCCTGGATTAACCCCTAGTCGACCCAGCGGGCTTGGGTCGACCTCAAAAATCGGCCGGTTCGGTTATTCCCCTCTCCCAATTCGCTGTTTTGAACATTTTTGCATATTTATTTATTTAATTTTCAATTATATATATATATCAATATATATATTTCTCTGCGCAACCCATTTCACTTAATTAAGTATACTTTAATTTGGGAATTTTTCGTGAAACTTCGTGAGGCCATATCTTGGTCATACGGACTCCGATTTTCGAAAACTCGGACTCTATTTCGCGTATTTTTCCGAGACGAACGCAATGGCATAGCCCGTTTCCCTTGATTCAGATTTTACAGTTTAATTCTGCCTCCATTTATGTTATAACATGTTATTCAAAAATACGGGTTGTTACATCACACCTCGGTATGAGTCAAAAACGGGATAGTGACTGCAGGGAGAGCACTATGTTTCTTTCTAGCTATGGTTGATGTCATTGACCTACCAGCCTGACATTTATATACGTTTACCTGTGTGGTTTTTGGATGCAAGGCACCTCGGATATAGGTCTGATAGGACCGGGAAACGTGTGTTCAGGAATTGCCAATCCTCAAAAGTAAGAGAGGACCAACCCTGAAGATCCAGGATCGCTGTGTGTGGTCCTGAGTCATTTGCTAGAGTGTCTCGAACGGAGAGGAGCTTTCCCCTTGCCTCGACTCATGGCGGAAATCCAATTTCCAATACGACCTTTGTGGTTTCAATTGTAGAACTAGTATGGCGACATGATATATGGTACCCATGCCGCCTATGATTGATACATTTATATTTGAAGTTGTTTTCTTCACTTATAGTAATAATAAAAGATTAAATTTAGCGTATCAAGCATTCTTTGGCTATTATAAGGTAAAACCCTGTCCTCCGGCTTGTGTTGCATTATGTGATGGGACCTTGGTCTTATAATAGCTTCATTTTCTTTATTTAGCATTGCGCTGTTGTTATATGCACTGGTATTCTTGGGGTAAAAACCCGTTCCGTGTTATACGGCATGGTCCCTTGATTTACCAAACTTTAAAATCAAATATAATAACTGTTTTAGTTATCACACCAGTCACATGACTGGCCTGGAGTTTATTTTTTTAACCTAAACTCTGGGTGCCCTTATTTTCCGCACGGGCAGCTAGTAGTTTTGGTTTTGCAGATTTATATTCACAGGATCCTGGTATATAGCTGAAGTGATATTCAAAAAGCTATGTATCCGTGTATTTCTTTCAGTTATGTTTTGTATTATTTTCCGCTGCAGTAATGTATTTAAATCTCTGATAATTTATGATGTGTAATATTTATTCATACTCTGTATATTCTTGTATTCTGATGGAATTGTTGTAATAAGCAATGAAATGTTCTTCTGTTTGTGTTCTGATTCGTCTTGTCCTCAAAGCAATCCATGCTTTCCTTCACGGGGATGTTCGGGTCGTTAAAGTTTGTATCATAGCTTTGGTTTACAGAGCTCGAGAACAAGACACATTAGAACCAAACGAAATAATTCATCAGAGATTGGATTAGTCATATCCAATGGGAATGGCTCGTTAGAGATGGGATCAGTAGTATCCTAGAATGAGCCGGAAGAGTGTATTTTTAAAAAAAAATTGAAAACAAATTTTGTTTTGAAAATTTAATTCAATTATATGTATTTGAATATTTTATTTGTATTGAATTTGGACAATCAAGTATATAAAGATTTTGTGTATACGCGTCATGAACGTATATTTGAAGTTTTAATATATTGGATAGTTATGGAATCACACTCTAGTATCCCGGAGATGTTCTGATGGTGGTTCGAAACATCATCAGCATTTATGTTCGAGCTTCGAAAGCGAGATATCTATATATTTCCATTAGACTGGTGTGAGAACCAAAACTAGATAGGGTCTATTGTTGTGAATTGGCATCAAAAACATGATTTTCTGTATATGTATCAAAGTTATGAATTTGAAAAGCTAATCAACTAATTGATTGTTGGTTGTATTGTTTGATTATTGGTTTGATATTTTTAATCATTTAGGCCAAATTGAACTGAATATTGAACTGTATTGAAAAATGATTACAATTGCATGCATATACATGTATATCCATTGAACAGGTCATAGCAAGGAGGCTAGAGCAGAAGAATAAAATTGTTTGCCCGACAAATAGGTACATGTTTACAAATTTATTGGGTTTGGATGATTTTATGAGCCGATTATCTAGTCGCTTGGCTGTTTCTTTTTGTTTTTGGGTTGGAAAGGCCTGTATGGCAATTTCGGGATTTTCCCGGTGCTCCCGTGCAAGGGAGGTTATGGCGAAATTTTTCGAAAATTTAGGGTGTTGGCCAAATTTTTGAAAAATTTGAAAAGTTCTTAGAAACTGAAAAGTTAAAGAACTTAAGCCATAATTAAAATAATGGAAGTTGAGTTGGTTAATTAAACAACTTTCAACTTCGTTCCTTTTTGGGGACGAAAAGATTTTAAGTGGGGGAGATTGTAACAACCTGGAAAATCCGAGCCAATTTAAAATTTTTATTTTGGCGAATTTAATGGGTTTCGAATATTTAAAATGAATTATTTTAAATAATAACGACGAGAAATTTGTTTTGAATAGAATTAGAACGTAGATATTTATATAGATCGTCGTTAGAATATAAATATTTATTTTTAATTATAAAAGGAATTGAAAATGGCGCGGTAGTTTGAAAATTCGATTTCGAATTTCAAATGAATGTGCAGGATTCAAAATAAACCGAATTTTAGCGAAATTGAAAATACTAGAATCTATTTGAGAATATCTTTCCAACAAATCTGAAAAAATCAAAATTTCATAGCGGGAATAAAAAGTTATGTCCGGTTGAAAATTCAGAATAGTCGCTATGGAATTCTGGCCCTTAAAAATGGAAATTTTGCAAACGACCTCGATTATCGATGAAACCACTTTTGTTGGAACCAGAATGTCAAATTATTTCTTGATTCCAAAATTCATAATTTTCTGAATCAGTATGTGAGTGTGGCGAAAGAAAACGTGTTTTGGCAGTTTCTGTCAATTTTGATCGATCAGAAAATGGCCATTTTTCAAACTGTCTTCAAATTTGACGAAATTAGTTTTGTTAGGACCGTATCGTCAATACGAAGCTAGAAAATATTTTTTGGGAATTTTTAGAGTCCGTATGTGGCCCCGGTAAATTGAAATGCACGTTCAAATTCAATATATAGATTTATATTTTGATTTTGACGGAAACCGATCGAAACGGTCGAATCAGCTTACGAAACATATCCCATTGTGTTTAGAATGGGGATAATTAGCTAGGGGCGACACTTGTTGGGTCTGATTTGGGATTCGAATTAAAAGTCAACCTTTTGAAAATTAAATTAAATTAAATAAATAAAATGTAAACTCCTCTATACATTAACCCCCCTCTCCTCTATTTTTCCCGATCAGATAAAAAGAAGAAGAAGAAAACCTCGAACGCGCTGCCTCCCTCTTCCTGCGCAACCGCCGTGCCCCTCCTCCGGCGATCGGCCTCCAGCCTCCCTCCTCTCCTTTCCTCACTCTTCCAGTCGAACC
The DNA here is from genome assembly GCA_030737875.1 of Allium sativum. NCBI lineage: Eukaryota > Viridiplantae > Streptophyta > Magnoliopsida > Asparagales > Amaryllidaceae > Allium > Allium sativum. The sequence goes on from CM060920.1 coordinate 976,179,356, forward strand.
CCGAACCCACTAACCCCTCCTCGCGAGAATCAAGACCGCCACTCCCCTAGCTGACCACCACCGCCTCGTGTAGCCCCCGGCGCCACCCACCACCTCCATGGCCCCCTAGTTCGACAGAGAACACCCCCTCCTCTGAAAATGCAATGTAAGTTTTTAATTTCGAGTTTGATTTATTTTCTTCAATTTAAAAACTGATTTTATAGGCGTAGAGATTTAAAAACTGATTTTATAAGTGTAGAGATTTAAAAACTGATTTTTAAAAGTAGAAAGATACGATTTTTTTTAACCGTAGAAAGATGAGATGTTTATTTATAAAAAGATATGGTTTTTAATTTAGGACAAGATTTATAAAAAGTGAAAATAATGCTTAGGTCCCTAAAAGCAAACTTAATTAGGCTCACATCCAGTGATAAACTTATTATAAATTAGGTCCCTATTTTTCAAAAGTTGCGAAAAAAATGAAAAAAAAATACGAAAATTATTATTTAAATAAATTATTCATTCGACCATAAATTCGCTAAAAAAAATCAAAAACATGTAAAAAATAAAATAAAACAGAAAAAACAGCGAAAAATGCAGTTAAATGCATTTTGTTAAACAATAATTTCAATTTCCTGCGTATATATGTGCAGGTATTCCAGCGTTGCATCCGCTGTTGAATTTTTTGCATATTTATGTGTAAGTATTACATCGTTCTTGCATAAAAATATGCAAAATTTCATAGTAGTGTAACTCGGTTCATTTTTATTTGTGTGCAATTAAATCCGAAACATGCACATATGTGTGCAACATATATGCAGGCAAAATTATAACATAATTTCCTTTGTGCAATAATTGTATACATGTATGCAAGTATTGGCAGTACTTGCATACATATATGCAAGTTTTTTTTTTCTTCGTGGCGTGGACTTCAGGGATTATTTCCAGATTTTAGAATTTTTTTTTTAATAATGGTCGCACTTTTTTTTTTGAAAAAAACGAATGAGCGAAGGGAAAGAAACAGCAGGTGGGACATGAAAGTAATAAGTGGATCCAAGAATGTAGGAGGCGGCAATTCAAAAATAAGGGGCGGAAGTGTATTGGAAACTATGACCGGATGTGAGCCTAATTTTAAAACTTAATAGGGACCTGTAAAAAACGCACCCTAATAAAAATATGATTTTTATATTATAGAGATAGTAAGAATATGATTTTTATATTGTAGAGATAATAAAACTATGATTTTTATAAGATAGGGAATATAAAAATACTATTTTTATATATGTTGTAGCGAAATAAAAATTCGATTTTTATATGAGTAGCGGATTGAGAATAGAATTTTATATAATAGAGAGTATAAAAATATAATTTTTATATATGTAGCGAAATAAAAATCTGATTTTTATTATATATATGTTGAGATAAAAACGTGATTTTTATAGTAGCAAAATAAAATTTTGATCTTTATATAAAAAGTAGGAATATAAAAATATATTTTTTATATAGAAAGAAGCGTCGAAAAAATATATGAAGTAGAAATAAAAATGTGATTTTTATTTATTGGAATGAAGCAATAAAAATATAATTTTTATTATGAACAGTGTGGTAAGGACTGTATTGGAATTTCAAACAAATTCAAGCCATTCAGAAATTCAGAAATGAAACGGCGGAGTGGAACCCAAAAGTGATAACTTCTCACTTTAATTCTTGTTTTCGAGTTAAAAATATATATTAGGATGCAGTCGGTGCTTAGCAGCACCCGACACCCATTGTCCACAGACCATGGACGACTTGTTTGATTTTGTTGTGTGGTGAAAATTGATTGTGATGTGGAATGAATGGAAATATATTCATGTGTTGAAATAAATTATTTATCATTAAAAATATAAATTTAACGTGAATGTGAATAAATAAATATTCATTTACAAATCAGATGATTTGTCTATGTACACTGATTTGACTGATATTGATTGGGACGATAAATTTTACAAATCGCCCAACTGCACAAATAAAAATCTATGTTTGTTGACTGAAACCCCACACGGGTATTGGGATGATATTTGACGTACACTAATCCCGATTGTTTAGTTGTATGTCAATCGATAGGTTGACAGACAGTTGTGTAGTGCACATTAGATGATGGTTGATTATTTGTCATTGCTATTATATACATGTATTGTATGGAATCCATATAATTAACATTATATGGTAATTGATTGGGCCTCATTCCAATTTGGAAAATTAAAGAATATTATAAAATAAAGATTCATGTGTTGAATAGAATAAATATTCATGTGTTGAATAAAATATAAATTCATGTGTTGAATAAAAGAAAATTCATGTGTTGAGAAAAATCTTCAAACGATAAAATTCACATCTTTATCATATATGAAATTAGAAACTAACTGGAAACTAGATAAGATGAGTGGTTTTGTGGGTATTGATCTGATGTTGGTTTCGGCCTTCGGGGCTAATAATTAGAGAATCGTTCTCTTACTAATTTACGGTTAGAGTCTGATTAAGAATTAGACGATAAAAATCATAATTTCATCAAATATATAAAATAACAAAAATAGTCATGTGTTGACAATGCTCATGTGTTGAGAATATTTATGTGTTGAAACTATTCATGTGTTGAACGAAATATTGATACAATAAAATTCACATTTTTATTGTAAGTAAGAATAAATAATTATTCATGTGTTGAATAAAGTATATATTCATGTGTTGAAGAAAATATTCATTTGTTGAATAGAATAACGAAGTTATTGAAATATATAAAGCCGTGTAGATTAGATATGCGCCATTTTGTCGCGAACGATATTTATATCCATTATATTCATTTTTATAATGAATATTGAAAAGGAAGTGATTTTGAAATCTAATATTTTGAAAATACTATCATTTATATATTAATGATATGAAATATTCAATTTTGGATTTAAAATTGAATATGAAGTTGAAATCGTTTTTAAAACGAATTTAAACGATTTATAAAATACGTTTAGAATTGAAATCGACGAAATATATATAATACATATATTATATATATATATATATATATTAAATGGCCTGAATAGAACGCGCCGCGCCGCGGCAGTTCCCGAATTTCGACCATTGACTTCGAAATGACGTTACGGGAGATCCGACCGTCTAATTCTCTTGAAACCGGAACCGTTGGGTTCGTATCGAAAAGAGCTTTCCAATGAATATTAGAAATTTGAAATCTAATGGTTGGATTTGGAATTATGTCCAAATCAAATTTGGAAAAGATCGCTGTAAGTGCAATTCGACGACCGTTATTGGAAATCGACTGTACGAGCCTTGACAAAATTATTAAAAATATCAGTAATTTGTGTAAAATCATAATAAATGATTTAGAAAGAATTGGGGTGAAAAATCCCATATTTAAAAAGGATAAAAATATATTTTTATTGAAATGAACTAGTTATGAACTAGAATTATAATCCAATGTATTTGAATAAATAAATTGGATTTGAAATGGTTTTAAAATAATCAGAATTTCCAATATACGAATTGGAATGGATTTGAATCGAAATTATCTTCATAATATTTTGACGTTGGATTTCGTGATTATACAGATATGGTTGTGGAAATTTGATAGAAATATTTATATCGTTATTTCCAATACGATATTTGTTGGTTTCAGAATTTGATATTGAATATAAGCCGATATATTTTCTATTCAGAGCCTTTATTTAATATCAAATGGGATTTTGGGTTCGTCATGAATGGTGTCTTAAATAACACTGCTCTTGGACCCAGTTTAGAAAAGAATAAATCTTTTAATTAAGATTTAGTGAAATTGTCCAGTTAATTAGTATTTAATTGGAATTGAATTTAAATTGGTTTTTGGGTTTATTGTGAGCGGTGTTTTGAATAACACATGTTCTTTAACTCGATTAACAATGGAATGAGATTTTGGGTTTGTCATGAACCGTGTTTTTAAATGACATTGGTTCTTTAACCCGGTTAGGATAAGATTAACTTCTTAGCTTTGAATAACCATTAATATTGATTTGTGGGAAGATTAAAACTATGTGGAGTTTTAATGAATCTTTAATTAGATTGAAATGATCGAGAATGGAGTATCACCAGTTTTGCTCCAAAGCGATAGTTAAATCTTTAATTAGATTTGAACGTGAAATGGTAATTAATATTTATCGATAACACGGTGGTGTTAGATATAGAGTGTTACCAGTTTTGCTCCATGGGATGAATAGGTTGCGATTGGGAAATAAAATAAATGATTACTTCGGTGTGGTTCGCTAATCCCGACTAGTTTGGAAAACCATAATATGGTTTGAAATGATATCCAAACGAGGATTAAAGAATAAATTTAGAAGAATTTATCTTTGATAAAATTAATGGGAACCTTTCCCTATGAATGTGAATATTTGAATAAAAGAATATTCTGAATTGGAATGAGGCTTATGTTGTGTTTGTGTAACACTTGTTTATTATTTACGCGGGTTATTCGGAAAGGCCGGGTTTATACCCATTCTGAATAACTGATTCGACGATAAGTCGAAGATGAAGACGGTGGTTGAAGACCGGAGGTCTTCCCATCGTTTGGATGATTACTGATGATCTTGATTGGGCTGTACACCTAAGAGGAGGGAATCAGTTGGTGATCGTCCAGACGTACTTGGAAATAGATGGATATGCGAGGAATAAGGTTCCTCCGGTTTCATTCAGACCCAGAATGAACTTGTAAATGGACTGTGTATCTGACATTGGATTTTATTTTGTGTTGATTGATCTCTATTAAATATACATCTGTTTGGCGGCGGAGAATTTATTCTCTTGCTTAACGCCCTTCTCTGAGACGTTCGAGCTCAGAGGTTGTATATCGATGGACATCAGTCGCATGGAGTGAATTGCCTGTGTGGCATGCCTAAGTGGCAGATGATCAAGGCTTCTGTTGAAAAGAAAAGTCTTGTGGTTGATGATCAAAGCACGGCCTATGTGGCACAGCTTTGTGTATAGCGTTAATTCGCGAGCCTCACACCTCGGTATGAGTCAAAAACGGGATAGTGACTGTTGGGAGAGCACGACTTTTCTTTCTAGCTATGGGTGATGTCAGTGACCTACCAGCCCTGGCATTTATATGCTTTTTACCTGTGTGGTTGTTGGATGCGAGGGGCCTCGGATATAGGTCTGATAGTACCGGGAAACGTGTGTTCAGGAATTTCCAATCCTCAAAAGTAAGAGAGGACCGGTCCTGTAATGACCCGGACTTTATACACATCACAGACACAAATAATAATTGATCGTTAGTACGTATTTTCAAATATGATTTAAAATCTAGATCTTTGAAATTTCAAGACATGTTAATTTGTGTATAATAGCATTTACACAGGTGTATAGCACAACACTTACAAAAAAAATCCATTTTTACACATCTGGTACGATATCATGAATTCGTTAGCGATTGTTTAAATTGATTTTATACATGTTTGAATAATAACACTTTTATGTAGCATGTATTTATGATGCCACTTTTATTTTACATATTAGTTCATTTTTAAAGGATTTAAGAATTTGAATTTTTGTAAACTTTTGATTTAAAAACCTTTAACAGTTGGATTAAAGACATGCCCAAAACCTTTTTTTTGTTCAAAAGCAAGTATTAAACAAATTTATGTCTGCATATACATAAACAAACCATGTTAATACCATTTCTTTTTGCAAACATGGTTTCATATAAGTATATATACTTGAAGATAATACCTACACTAGTACTAAACTAGTAAGAGAGTATTTAGAGAAATAAGAGCACATGGCAAATCTTTTTTGTATCTTGTATTTTCAGTTTTAAATCATTTCTTTTCTCATGAAATTTCTGAAATTTGTCACATCTTTTGCATTTTCCAAAATCATGTTTGTTTTGTCATAAAACATGTACATATAGATTCTCAAAATCTTGCATATACACCTACACTAGACCTTTGTGTAACATAGAGATTTTCCAAGATGATTTCATATCCATTTTACATGCCAAGATCATTTTTGATGCAAGGTATTTTCAGATTTTTGCAAACCCTTGCAAGGCAAGTAAAAGTACTTATATGTTTGTTGTTAAATCATGTTGACATGTGATATTTTGGTTTGAAAACACTATGCAAAACTGAACATATTTGATACTAGAGAGGATGCTACAATTTGTGTAAACCAAGAAGAAAGATTTGTGAAGATCATAGGATGTGCGCTTGCATTTGAGATGATGTTTCATGAGAACCAATAGGGAGAAAAGGGTGTTTGCATAGGGGATTTTCAGGTGGAGATTTTGCTGAGGTAGGCCATGTGATTATTGGGGGTGTTGCCTTGATTTGAAAGCAAGAAGATATATTTTTTTGTGTTGACAACACTAAATCTGAAAACAGTTTTTAAATGCCCCATTATTTTATCACTTTCTACCACTATAAATAGGACCTAAGCACACACATCTAACTCACACAAACACACAATCATTCAAGAGAATTCAGTAGAAGAAAAGCCAAAGGGTTCAAGCTTTGAATGTGAGTAAACCTGCATTTTTCATTTCTGTTTTGTATTCCTGTAGTTTGTTGTTGAATCCATGATGTAAACTTTGATTTCTTTGTGTCCTTGTTCAAGTAATCTATCATGAATGTTTACTTGTTTGGTATGAGGTAGCGATTGTTTGTTGTTAATGAAGTCCTTAAGTGTCATATGTAAAAATTGTATTACCTGCTCCTGTCACCAGACCTGTTGTGTTGAGAAAAAACTTTTCAAATCTAGATAGATCAAAGAATCTAGGTTAGTGGGATTAGAAATAATATCTCATACTACTTTTAAACCCTTTACATAATTATTCAAGTGTCCAAAATAAGAAAACCTTGCAAAAAAAAAAACCACACTGTTCAAAAGCAAGAACACATCATACTCTCTATTTCAAAAAAAAAAAAACAAATTGGATTTTCAAACTTAGTGAAACCTTGTTTTAAGTTTTTAAATGTAATCAGGGATCGAAATAATGATTTTTAAAAGTAAAATTAAGATTTTTCGTAAAGTGGATGAAGAGAATTGTGAGATGATCAAAAATTCGAACTCTGGTCAAATTCTGGAAATTCTGGTGATTAGAAACTATGGCATTGATACCAGAGAAGCTTGGAGGCGTGAGGATCAAAGGAAAAATAGTCGGAAAAATTCCAGAGCTTTGTATTAATCGAATGAACTCGATTTTGGTTTTTAGTCTGTTAATGGGTTCATGGGTTTTGGAGGCGTCGCACGGGGGCCCCACGTGATCGAGTGGGTCAAGGACGAGGGGAAGTGCGGCCGAGGTTGGTGAAGGGGTTGGAGGTGGCAGCAGTCCTTCCGATGGTCGGAGTTGGTGGGACTGTGGAGCTTTGAGGTGCCAACGTGAAGCTGTTTGTTTTTTTTAAATGGTGGAAGGGTCTTTTTGGAAAGGAGGAGCTGTGGGGGCGAGATGATCGGCGGGTGGTGGTCCTGGCCGGAGACGTGTCGTGTGGGTGGCGACAGATCTCAGGTGGAGGGGTTTGGTTGTGCACGTGCACAACTGTGCATTTAAAGGAGAAGGGGAAGAAGATGATCGGGCAAGGCTTGGTCATGGGGTTTTGGTGTCGAACGGGGTGAATTTCATGGTGTCTAGGAGGTTGGTAGTTGGTACTTTAGCAAGTACCAGGGTGGGGGGGCATTTGGCAATAGGCCGGCACACATGGTTTGGGGCTGATCAGCAAGTAAATGGGGTGGTTTTTGAAAGTGGTACTTTGTCAAAAGATCAGCCATGTGGTACTTTATAAAATCAGGGGAACTGGGGAGGTTTGGCAAGGGGCGCGCTATAGTTTTTGAAGTGGTACTTTACTAAAAGTGGCACTTTGCTGTTTTTAACTTTAAAACCAGAGTTTTGAATATATTTTTAATTTAAATTAGTTTTTAAATTTAATAATGATTTAAATAAAAAAAGAGAAAACAGATATTTAATAAAATAAATTTTTTATTTAAAATAGCAAGACCAGACAGGAAGTGAATCAGGATCAAAAATACAGTTTTTGTCAAAAACTGAAATAAAAATATAGGAGTTGTACTTTAAATTAAATTATAAATTTAATTTAAAGTGAGAATTAGAAAAGATTTTCTAATGAAATATTCGAACTATAAAGCCAACAAAAAGAAAGTCGATCAAATATGAAAGATCAGATATTGTTTTGACAGAAGTCGAAAAGTCAGCACAGAAGCCGTTGTTTTAATTTAGTATATAATTTAAATTAGAATTTACTTGTTAATGAAATATTTAGGTTTTAAAAAAACAAGGTATAAGAAAAAATCGTATGCTAAACATACGTTAAACTTGTCAGTTTTAAACTGTAATCGAAATTACCTTATACAGGCAACCCGTCATGTACAGTTCTGTATCTTATAAAATAAGAACTGTAAAGCATATTTTTAATCGTGTTTAGATTGATAAATAAAAAGAGCAAAGTTTATTGGTATGAAAGAAAGAAGGACTAAATCATGAATGAAGGATCAAAGGGAAAATTTGACAGAAACGATACCAAGTGAAAAGCTGAAATATAAATCCATTTATGAGTGATCAGATTAAGGAATAATGATGAGAAATACTATTCTAAGGAAAACAAGGTAAGTATTCATTTTTTTTAAGTGACGACCAAAATGGGAAGAAAAACCATGTGCGACGCACACACTAAAATTGGCCGTTTTGAAAAGATGATCAAAATACCAGATATAGACAAGATGATCGCATACTGTGTATTTTGACTGTAATTATCTATGCAAATTAGATTATAGTTATGTTAGATTTATAATTTAAAAAGAAAAATGTTCGTTAATCATTTCAAAGAGGCCGGAATAAATATTTCACTTTGATTTGATTATACGCCGCGTGTCAGAGAATTTAAATTGAAGACGGTGATATACAAGGACTATTTTTGAATAGTGCCTTCGGTTTGTCCAATCCCGGGACAACTTGTATGGACGAATGTCTGACAGAGGATTTCCAAAAGAATCACTTACATTGTTTTCTTCAAACGTACCAGTTGCTGGCACAGAAGGGAAACTTCTTTAGCCTGACAACCAGAGTATTTTTGTGGAAATCAATTAGTGATTTCCGATGGATTTGACGATGTGGCATTCAAAGAAAATAAAAAGATGATGATCAAGCGTAAGTCTAGCCTCAAGCCTCACACCCAGGAAATGACAAAAATCGGGCAGGCGGCATGGCTATGTGGGTCGCTCCCATCAGGGTGTAGCATCACCTATCTAGAGAAATTCCTTTTGTTTCTTAATCTATCGATTCTGCCCATTCGGGAATGGTTGCCGTACACAACCATTGGTGATATACATTCGATACACTCAAGAGAAATGATTGGTCGGTCATGTGTGGGCCGGGTTGCTAGACGTTCTTGTTGAACCCAGGTGTATTTTCCTCTAGAGATACATCATCGGAAGGAGGTCCCATACCTTGTCATAGTTGGAAATCCAATTTCCATAAGCGCCAAGCGGTTTTTATTTGTATACTATATAGGAGAATGTGAGATGCAAGCATTCTTCTCGATTCTAAATTATTTGTGAAAATCAAATGGATATTGTGATAATATCTGTTTTATAGTATACAAAGTGTTTTTGATCTCATAAGGTAAGAACCCGTTCCGTATTTACGGCATGGTCTTATGAGATATTTTTATTTGTTTTAAATCGTTTACTCATACCAGTCCCCTGACTAACCCAGAGTTTATTTTCTATGTTTTTCCCTTAAACTCTTGGGTATTCATAACGCTTGTTATGAATAGACAACTGAATCAAGATTTGATAAACTGGAGAAGCTGGATGGAGATTTTCTGTGTCCCGGTCAACTTATCTCAACTACTGTATAATTATAAGTCCGCAAGTTAGTCATCAATGATATGTATAACTAAAGATGTACTATGAATGGCTTGTATTACTAGACCTATGATGCTCTGATGTAATATATTCTGTTGTGTAATATTATGAAGTATTATCTTTTGTAAAAATTCCACTGTGAGATTCTGATGTTTCTGTGATTTTATCTTCTATCTATTATTATTCTTATTAATGGCACGACTTCAGATGTGTTCGAAAGTTGGGTCATTACAGGCCCTGAAGATCCAGGATCGCTGTGTGTGGTCCTGAGATATTTGCTAAAGTGTCTCGAATGGAGAGGAGCTTGCCCCTTGCCTCAACTCATGACGGAAATCCAATTTCCAATATGACCATTGCGGTTTTAATTGTAGAACTAGTATGGCGACATGATATATGGTACCCATGCCGCCTATGATTGATACATTTATTTTTGAAGTTGTTTTCTTCACTTATAGTAATAATTAAAGATGAAATTTAGCGTATCAAGCATTCTTTGGCTATTATAAGGTAAAACCGTATCCTCCAGCTTGCGTTGCATTGTGTGATGGGACCTTGGTCTTATAATAGCTTCATTTTCTTTATTTAGCATTGCGCTGTTGTTATATGCACTGGTATTCTTGGGGTAAAAACCCGTTCCGTGTTATACGGCGTGGTCCCTTGATTTACCTAACTTTAAAATCAAATATAATAACTGTTTTAGTTCTCACACCATTCACATGACTGACCTGGAGTTTATTGTTTTAACCTGAACTCTGAGTGCCCTTGTTTTCCGCACGGGAAGCTAGTAGTTTTGGTTTTGCAGATTTATATTCACAGGATTCTGGCATATAGCTGAAGTGATATTCGGAAAGCTCTGTATTCATGTATTTCTTTCAGTTATGTTTTGTATTATTTTCCGCTGCAGTAATGTATTTAAATCTCTAATATTTTATGATGTGTAATATTTATTCATACTCTGTATATTCTTATATTCTGATGAAATTGTTGTAATAAGCAATGAAATGTTCTTCTGTTTGTGTTCTGATTCGTCTTGTCCTCAAAGCAATCTGTGCTTTCCTTCACGGGGAAGTTCGGGTCGTTAAAACTTGAATCTTGATACTTTGAAATATTTGGAAACAACAAAATTTCGGTTAAAATATTTGTAAAGTATGATTGCGAAATGATTTACAACTTTGGGATATGAAATGATTTTAGTTTACTCGAGTAACCCGTGACTAAACTAAGGGGTGATTGGATTGCGTGCGATGGGTGATACTCAGTAGCCCGTCATGTAGGAAAACTTCTCGAACTAGTAATATATAATTGAATTCATTATAGAATGTTGAGATTTCGAATGCAAATTTAGTTTGAAATCCCGAGGTGAAGTATGATCCTCTGTATGGATATGTAATATTTCAATGGTTTCAAATGAAAACGGGATTCTAAGTTCGGGAAATTATTTTGATATTTTCAAATGTTTTGAAATATAGTAATTTAAATAGCACTCTAATTTAACTTATCTAGTTTATTAGGTTTATTTCACTTATCATTTCACTAAACTATTATATTGTGCAATTATCTATTTTTAAGTCCTTACATATATTAGTTCAGTATTATATTATTTATGTTCTACCAAGTTGCTAAATTACTTATATTTTATCACTTTATTTTAACTTTGTATGGATATCTTATATTAAAACTCTACGAATTATATTAAGCCTACTTTTAATCAAGATTACCTATTTCAAATTTATTTTATTGTTGTAAACTACTAGATCCTTCTATATATTGAACATAGCCTTCTTTTACATTGTATGGAAAGTGTCCTTATTTAGCTTTGATGCATTGATTTAAGTTTTGCTTAATATTTTGAGATAATAAGTTTTATTTATACATTGATCTTAATAAAATTTTATTAATAAGACTTATTTTACTTAAGCCATTTTACAGCTCTCAGTTTTGAGGACGAAAAGTTTTAAGTGGGGAAATTGTAACGACCTAGAAATTTTGACGTTTAAAATATAAATTAAATTTAGATTTAAGGCAAAATAAATATTTATGTATGTAATTTTGTCTTTTTGAGCGATATTTGAGTAAACTTTGTCCGTGGATTTATAAACATTTTTAAAACAAGATTTACATTTATAACCGATTTGAATAGTTAACGCTATAGTTCCTCTATTAAATTTAATATGAACATTTTTGGAAACAAGAAGTATTACTGCATTAATTTTGTAATTTAATAAATGTAATCGTGTATTTCAGTTTAAGGAAAATGTATGCTTTTATTTGAAATTCAAAATGGAACCTGGACCTTTATTTTGAACGTAGCATTCAATTTTAGAAATGAAATTACATTAGTAAACATAATCATTAGCTTAAATCAAGATTTAGCATTTGAAATAAATATCTATATTTAGTTTTCGGCTTAGGATTTGAATTGTTATTTAGTATTCATTCTAAAAATAAAAGCGCATTGTGAATAGTGTATTAATATAAACATTTATCAAAAATTTATGAGGTTAACAAATAGTAAAATATCATCAAGATTAATTTAATTCCAATCAAACCGTTAAGTATAAATGGCATAACAAAAACATCAAATTTATATGGAAGTTTTAATTTAAGTAGTAATCGATTTTTTTCAAATAACGCTAAGTTAAAACTTATTGTAAAACAATGCTACTTGTAATACAACCAATGTAATGCAACGATTTAACTTTATATGTAATTTAACTTTGAATTAAAGAGAAAAATATATTAAGAAAACTTTATCATTGGCAATTTTAAATCGAAGTTAATATAAATGGTAATTAATTTTGTTTTGAAAAAAAAATGAATATAACTTTGTAATATAAGCGATGTAATTAATCTAGAGATTTAATCCACATATAGAAATGCGTAATAAAAGGAAAGCAATAAATTGTGAAATAAATTCATATATTTTGCGTTTCCATTTAAATTTAATTTATGGTTCATAAAATTTAAATTTATAGCGTTTGAAACAACGTAGACAACGTTATTAGTCACATTTTAGTCTAGCGTTCGCATACCGTTAATAGGGAACAAATTAAGTTTTCTTTGTTTAAAGGAGATATGGAAGACAATGATATCTGATAAAATCTAGCCTAAAATCTTGCCATATCGATGCAAAGATTTATGAAACAGTAACCCAAAGATTTTGAACAGTACAGGGACAGACAATCCAATTTTATAAGCAATAAACAATTTAGAACGGCAGAAATACAAGGAGCTCCACACCTGTATCGTGTACTACACTTCTCTCCTTATTTCATTCATCTTCACGCAACCTTTCTTCCTCCTACCCCATCTTTCTTTTTCCAACTAGTAACTTCCTTCATTTCCCAAAATTCAAATATGCTCAAGACCGTTTAGCCATCTTCCAGTACCGCACGCATACACTCTTTTTCCCTCAGCTTCCTGTCACCGTGACAAACGCCATCTTCCTTCTCCCACCAACAGCAGCTGCGTCGATTGTCACCCACCATCAATAACCTCTTCATGCTAGCAAACCCATTATCAGCTTCTTTCCCATACACTCCACATTCACTACTCCCTCTCTCACTTCTAAATACAACAGCAAGCCTCCCCTCCTTAGCACCTCACCATCCCCTTTCTAAGCTCCAACTCTGCCACAGCCAATCGTCGACCCTTCTGACGCATCTCCAGCCATCAAGTTCACTCCCCCTTGACCAAAAAACTACTTCCCCACATCTCTTAACTTTTCCCTCTTTTAAAATCACGTTCAGACGTTAACGCAACATCCTTATTCTCTCCACCGCCACCCATCTGCACTTTTCGCTTGACACTCCGCTGCTCACCCGCCACCACCTCTAGTGCCCTCCGTCGGTCCACCTATCTCAGCTGATGAACCAACACTTCCTTTCCTTGAAACGAACTCAGCCACATCGTTTATACCACACAGCACCTTGTGTTTGTCCACCACCATGAACGCACCGTACATCCTCCCCCTTGCCTGATGCACCGCCAGTTCGCCACTGGTCCGCCTAGCCTCGCCTACACCCAGCTCCATCACCCAGACCTGCTCCTCCTCTCCACCAAACAAGTACGCCCCTCCTTTAACAACCAACACCGGCAGCCGTGTCCTCAGCCACAGCTATCAACGAACAACACCCCGATCGCTACACTAACCCAACAACCCTGACCTGGTTGTAAGAGTTCCATCTCGTCACTTCTTCCTCCTTCCACCTTAAAGGTGCTGCGTTTCTTTTGAATCAGCACACAAATATTCCCCACTACCATTCCTTTCACTTCCATTCCGTGCTAGCTCAACCTGAAGACACTCCGACCACCAAGGTCCACCATCCAAGCCACCTTAACTGTTCGTGGACCACCAAACACATTTATATTAAAAGAAACCTCAAGTTTAAACGGTTGTAAGGCGTATATGCTGTTATATACACACGAGTTCCGGAGATAACATCGCGCGTCGCACGTGTTCATTGGTCAGATTTAGGCAGTTGATACAGAAGCAGTATAGATGGAGAAAATAGAAGCAATATTGGTGAGAACATTTATTTAAATTTATTTTGCGAAATGAGTAGGAACCGTAAATTTTAATTAGCGATGAACACTGTTTGCTTATGCATGGTTGCCATTGTTCTGATGATTTGAATGAATGTTTGTGTAAGTTAAAAACACTAAAACACTAAGCGTTATGTAACGTGATGCTTGCACACAAATTTGATGGTTGTTTAATTTTGCAATATTAATGGATGGACTAGTATTCTTATGGATTGATTTTGTTGTATCACACACCATAGTGTAGAGTATATGGGTAGTCGATTTAAATCTCCTTCTTTTGTGAATAGGGATTTTTAATAAAATAAATAAAATTTAAAAATTTAATTCTTGAATTTAAATAAAAACTAAGTCATGGATAATTAAACCATTTTCCATAAGTAAGAAATGATTTGGCAATATCTTAAAATTGTTTTGAACCCTTAAGATTGTAAAAAAGTTTTGAAATCTAACTAAAATTTGATTTTTGAGTTACATGTAAATGTCTCATTTCATAACCATCTTTAAGCTTTAAAAATTGATTTTGAGTTATGTTGTTTATGTAAATGTTTAACTATCCATAAAATTAAAAAAATTAATTAAAGAAAATTTGATTTAAGCATGTAACTAAACAAGTTTATTTAATACATTCGATTTTATTATTTTTAAATAGCAATTGTAAGTTTAAACAATTTAACAAATTTGAAAACATAACATTAAGCTTCTAAGGAAATGTAAATGACGGTTTAATTGAAGTTATGTAAACCATAACTATGACATTAAAGAGGATGGGACAATTTATGTTTTGTACCGTTACCGAATATATATATATACACACACACACACACACACTAACAACATTACTTCCAATAATATATACATACATATACATACATACATATACATACATATATATATACACCAAACCATTCTACGGTGATAGAGAGGATAGTGTCTAAGGCTTGGGTTTGGAAAATATTGTTTCCTGCTCTCCTTGGCTATCCCTAACTGATTCGACGGACAGAATGGTGAATTCAAAATAGAGTTTGGAATTTAATTTAAAGCTTATTAGAATTTAAACAATTTTGAAACTTAATAAGCGTTGTTTATTTTTATAAAGGATTTGAACTTTTGAATGTTTTTTTTGAACCTATTTGGTTAAGTGACTATTTTACAGCACTTAAGTAACGATTTAACATTTCCTTGAAACAATTTGGATTAGTGAAATGTATGAAACAAGAACTATCTTTTCAACTATAAAGAGGGTTCTTAAATATTTGGTAGGTTTCAAAGTGATAAATATTTGTGAATGAAACTCTGAATCCAAAT
This sequence comes from Allium sativum, assembly GCA_030737875.1. Lineage (NCBI taxonomy): Eukaryota > Viridiplantae > Streptophyta > Magnoliopsida > Asparagales > Amaryllidaceae > Allium > Allium sativum. The sequence goes on from CM060920.1 coordinate 976,195,088, forward strand.
TTAGGTTTGGTGGAAAAGATAACAATAAATGGAAAATATGAATATGGGATTTGTAAAGAAGAAAATGAGATGGCAAAGAGATTTAACGAACTTGTTATGAATTTAATCTCATTATAAGTGACTTGATAACAATTGGAAGGAGGTTTGGATTGAAACCAGTATAGTCTACAGCTTTGTTCTAAAATGCGCTTATTATCTAGAAAGACTGGGATCATGTTTAAATATGAAACCCTTTCCAAGTTATAATACGATGCTATGAAACAACTAAAGACTTGGAAATGACAAATGAAGACCGGGAGTCTTTGGATTTATTTGGATTGATTGCTTATGTCTCAAGTTGGGCCGTACACCCGATACGAGGTTATAAGTGGCATGAGGTCTGAATATATTTGAGGATTTTTGGATTTTGTTCCGTTCGGACCTAGAGTGGACTTGTATTGATTGTGTATCTGACGTTGTAATTGACTGCATAGCACTAATTTCTGTTAAAATATATCGGATTGTGGCAATTGATTATTCCCGTCTCTAAGTTTCGTTCTTAGAGGTTATGTATTGATAGAAATCAGTGATATGTTGTAAATTGACAATGTGACATACTCAAGTAATGGAATGAGCTAGTGATGATCAAAGCATGGCTTATTTAAGCATAGCTTTGTGTACACCGTGACATCGACAAGCCTCACACCCTAGACGATGAGAAACTGGAGGTTAGGTTGTTGACATATACATGATTTTGTGATTTATAGTTGCGACAGAGGAATCTCTTGTGAATTTGAGGAATAGGGTATGTTCGGGGGTCTGTGTCTGGACGAAAACCGTTGATCTTCCTCGCGATTTGCAGTTGGTGTCCGAGTATGGATGAAAAAGCCATGTTACACTTCGCTTGTGTTCCTGATTGATCTTTCGTGCCAGGAATCATCAAGATGGAAACCGAATCTCCAATACGCGCCCTTACGCTTTTATTTTTATACCTATGGAGACATAGTAGGATGGGGTACTATGCCGTCTAAGATTAATACATTTATTTTCAAAATTTTTTTCTACACTATGAAATAATAATAATATGAAAGAGGATTTTCACGTATGAAAGCATTTTTTTGTTATCATAAGGCAAAACCCGCCCATCTTGTGTGCGCTTGCATTGTGTGATGTGGGACGAGCTTATGATAGCTTCATTTTTCAAAAGGCATTGCGAACTTATATGCACGGGTAATCACATGGAGTAAACCCGTTCCGCATTAACGGCATGGCGGGGTGATTTTCCCAACTTTAAAATAAACCCAAAAATAACTGTTTTATGTTCTTACACTAGTCCCATGACTGACCTGGAATTTATTGTTCCTTCCTAAACTCTAGATGCCCACAAATTTTCACACGGGCGTATAGTCATTTAGTTTTATAGTTTATATACCCTTGGAGCAAGATTAGAGCGTTTTCTGAGTTGTAGCTTTGAGCTGAAATTGGAGTTTCTGCTATATCATATCGCTTCTTCTGCTAAGAGTATAATTATGTTTCTGTTGCTATATGTTGTAACTCTGATGTAACATTTGTATTATGAAATGAAAGTTTTGTTATTTTGTTCAATATATGTTAGTATCCATAACAATTCTCCTTTATGAACGGTTTAAGTTGGTTTAATTACCGGCAAGAACCAAGCAAAAAGACAGGTCGTTACAATTGCCACGGACTCAATGGTGAAATTTCGTAGCTAAATCTTAGCATTTGTAACACCTACAATTTAATACACCATAATTATACAAGAAAGATAGTAAAAGGAATATTAGTTAATAAAGTATTCAAAAAGTGGTAAAACCGACTTTACCATTGCTTTGGTTACGAAACTCTGGTTTAGATAGACTGTTAGTTTTCATAGATCGGATAACGTATGAAGAAGTTGTGGGCTTAAGAAGATTGAACTATATTTAAATTTCAAACTAATAAATAAACCTAGGAACCAACAGTAAGTGGGCGACCCAGCCCGAACTGGCTCGACACATCGGTCGACCTAGGTCTAAGGCAAGTTGACCCATGGGTTTACACAGTGAGTAGGTGGGTCGGCCAACATGCATGCAGGTTGAATTCCTCCAGCTGAATTGGGACTGTTTTCTTTATAATATTCATGTGCTGACTCAGCCTGAGGTGTACGATTGCATTTATAAACCTAATATCTAATGGTTTAAAATTATCCTAGTTAATCTGTAAATAGGCTACCTACCTCACTCATTTTCTTACACACAAACATTCTTCATTCTTCTTCCTCTAGACTATGTTCTGTAATTAAATAAGAAAAATGATGAGGTGCTGCCGAAGGATAGATTAAAAAAATAACTCTAGTTTTTCAACAACAACTTTCTCAAAGACTATTTCTGGATCTAGCATACCTTTCTGTGAGTTCTAGTTATTTTTAGATCTATTATTTCAAACAATATTTTGACAGTAAATGATACAGAAATTAAAAGTAACAGTGTTTATACGTATATATGTTTTGCTGTCATTTATTTATTCTGTTTACAGTGATTATATGTTCATATATACAACTTTTTTCCTTATCCCCTTTCTATCTTTTGTTTATTTACAGACTTTTATATGCCTATTTGTTGAATATTGAGTTTGGATATGTTTTCTCCTTTTTCCTTTTTATTTACGCTGAGCCTAGGCCTTCGAGTGCCTAGGCCATTTTCGTTAAAGAATTGCGTATAATTGAAATAAATTGTAATAACTTGGAATAATAGTAAAAGGGGAGAAATTGAGGCATATTATGACTTGAGAACCTTTGACTGTAAATTTGGGGTAATTACATAAAGGGAAGAATATGCATACATGTTAATCTGAATAGGATTGGACTTAATTTAATATTAAGTATAACATGTTATTGAAAATAAAGGGGATCAGATGTAAATAAGTAAAATGAATTATTATAATCTATATATACATCTGAGCAGGTGTTTGTCTATTTTGGGGGAGGTTGTACACAAAATAACATTTATAGGAAATGTCATTTACAACCATGCTTATTAATGAACTTAAACCTGCTAAGTTGAACTTGTTAATTAATAAGCTAAGAGGTCCCACGTCTTGTTATTTGTATTAAGTTTTGGCACTCTTAAAATCCTAGTTTGGGGACACAAGCTTATGGGGTAGTTTGTGTCAATCTTGCTGTGTGGAACCCGTATCAGTCAGTATCCCTGTTGGTATCTTAGGAGGGGCCTCGCACTAGGTATTGGTCACGACACGCTTTACCGATCTAGATAGTAAGGGGTTCAAAGGTGGAAGGTGGGTATACGCGTTTCGGCAGAGTCATGAGCATGCATGGGTCTGGTGGGGGAAACTAAGTCGCAGTAACACCAGTGAATAGGTCTATGTCTTATAAGTTGACGGGTTAGGGACTGATACACCCTACTGTCGTAGCTGCCATAGGATATTTGAGTAGTAGGAAGCCGATCGCTTGGGCGGTAACTAGGACAAAACCTAATCCTAATAGTGGTGTAGAAACATGTTCTTGGATATACATGAGAAGCTTACTCGATCTTTACCTTGCCTTGTTATCTCATTTACTTCGTACTTGAATATCTTACCATATTTTTTCATCCAGTAATATTTATCTGTCTTGATCGATACCGCTTATCATATGCTTATGCTAAAAATCACTGGTACTTGCCAAACTTTATGTCTGACCTATTTTTGTTCCTTCTCTCTCTTCCTCTTTCCCCCTCCCACTTTGGTAAACAGTAGCCATGACCGTGGTTCTATTTAACTTGGACTTGGATTACTTCTCTTTCCATGTATTACTTCAGTTTCTTTATGTTTTTTGTTATGGAATATGAGGGATATTACTTTATGGTTTTGTACTAAGGTGGTTTATAAGGCAGATGTTTATGTGACATTGATGGTTTTATTTTGGAAAATTTAATGCTATATTTGTTTTGAAATAAAAGTTGAAGTTTTTCCGCTGCTTATTTATATTTTGTCTTATCAAATTAGTCTCTGTATTATTATTGCGCTTCACAGAACTTAATGCATCCTCATATGGGTGACATTAAGGGATGTGGGGTGTCACAACATCTATATAAGTTCATTTTTTATTTATTTAATTTTTTAATTATTATTATTACTGAAATCTTTAAGTGTTATATTGTTCCACTTTTAGTTGTGGGTTAGGCATCGTAGATGGCAGGTCGTTCCAGATGGCATATTCCGTCAACCTGAGATAGTTCTTCTTTTCAATTTGCAATAGCTTATTTCTTTAACTTGCGACCACCCAACTTACGATAGCTCATTTATTCTCAACTTGTAATAGTTTGTCTTTTCACAGCTCATTTAATTTTGAGTTAAGATAATGTTTATATTATCACAATGTGATGGTTTTATTTACAATGGTTTACAACATTGACTTGAGCATTTGTTTAGATTTATGCAAGTGACATTAGTGGAGGATGTTGTTTTGTATAATATAGTGATTATTACGTCATGTTTTCTGAATATGCCATCAACGTTTAATTATTCATAAAGTTGTTAGTGACGTTCTTGTATTTAATTGAGATGTAATGGCCTGCAAATCCGTACTATCTGAGTTGACTAAACAACGCACATCCAACCCAAATAATACAGAAATACAAGTCATTAGGGTTAAAGAAAAAGAAACAGATAGAAGATAGAATAAAGAAAACATCAGAATCTCACAGCGGAATGAATAAAATATATTATATAACATAATCTTTGAATACAAAATTTTGTATCATATATACATACCATCATCAGAGCACAATACAATATTTGATATAGCGGAAATAACTCTAAAATAACTAGCGATGAAGCCTCCTAATTCAAGATCCTTCAAGTGTATCTGTAAAAGCCTGAAACACTTGACTGCTAGTACAAATTTGGGCACCCAAGAGTTTAGGAAAAACAAGAAAAATAAACTCTGGGTCAGTCATGGGACTGGTGTGAGTAAACTCCAACCATATTGTTTAACTTTGAAAAATCCTTTGAAAGAAAAGGTAATAGTAAGACTAGCCCACACATAAACATGGATGGTTTTTACCTTACTATAACCAAAACATTTTCGGTATAAAAATCCAGTGATATTATAATAATGTATAATCAATTAAATAACCAAATAGTAGAACGCTTGCATCTCACGCTCTACATATATAGTATAAAATAAAAAACCGCAGGGCGCTTATTGGAGATTGGATTCTAACTATGACATAGTATGGGACCACCTTCCGCTCAGTGTAATCTAGAAGGGATACACTAGGGTTCAGCAAGAACATCTTGCAACCCGGCCACAAATGACCGCCCACTCATTTAGCTTGAGTGTAGCGAATATATTGTCACTCACGGTTGTCGGCCGTCGAACCGTAATCTGTAAGATACAGAATCGAAAGAAGAACAAATACTGAATTTTCTCCAGGTCGATGACAAATATACCCTGCTTGGGTATGACCAACTAGCCATGCTGCCTGGCCGATTTTTGTCATTTCCCGGTTGTGAGGCTTGAGGCTACGTTTACTTTTTCAGAACATCTGGCCACCATACACTTTGAATGCCACATCGTCAAACCCGTCAAATCACTAGCTGATCTTCTCAAAGATATTATGGGTATAAAAGCTAAGAGAAACGAATTTCTCCACCACCAGACGTAATACCTTGAAAAGATCGTCTTATGTGATCCGTTAGGAATACTCTGTCATACATTCGTCCATACAAGTTGTCCTGGGACTGGACAAACATAATAGTCCTTGCAATTTACTCCGTCTTCGATTATCTTCAGCATAATCTAATTCGCAATGTCTATGCCTATACGGAGTGGTTTTCGGATCTTAAATCCATCTGGTCTCTCCGTATTGACAACGATGGTAAAAAATATTTGATAGCCGGTGATTTAACTATCAAAGGAAAACAAACATCCATCAAACAATCACTGGCCCTTTCTAATTAATATTCTATTTTAAGTTTCTTATTGAATTCTATATATATCGATATATATCTATTCCTAGTTATCCAAACTTCTTAAAAATATTCTAACTCCTTAAATTTTCGGAAAATTTCGCCAGCACATCCTTTGTACCGGTCAATAGCTCAAACCCCAACTCGCCTCTCTAGGCCCTTTCCATTCAAAACGAAAATCAAAAAGCCAAGCGGCTTGCCCAATAGGCTCATAAAATCTCATATGGAAATTTAAATATGTACCTTTTTGTCAAGCACATAAATTATAAATCTTCATACTCTTCATCCCCTACTTGTATATCATATACTCATCTAATTCCAATTCAATTCAACTTTAAGATTTCAATCACATTCACCTTACCGTTTTATTCCCAGTTTACCCTTTTTACTTAATCCGCTTTCAGTTTGAACTTCTCACGTTCAAATATACTTTTATTTGCTTATATATATAAGTCAAATTCAATCACTATATCAAATTCCAAAATTTAGTTCAAGTTCCATACTCGAATTCCTAAATTTAATTAACACCTTTAAATTACTTAAACAAAGTTAAATTAGGCCGAAACCTTATTAACTAATTTCAAAGAAATTAGTTAACCGCATTTGATTATTAAAAATCTGCTTTTTATTATACAAAATCAATCCATTTACTCCACGTGAGTTCAAATCTATTTTATAACTCAAATCTAGATTTTTCTAATTGAAATTCGAATTTTTATTCACTAAAAAATCTGTTTAATTAATTAATTAAATCGTTATGGTTTTTAAACGATTTTACAGCGACTTTTCTAAAACTTGATTTTGACATAATTCAAAATCTTTAAGTCGAAATCCACAATTTTCTCCTCCTTTAGAAAATTATTGTTCAATAGGTCCAAACGTTTCTGGTGTCATCAAATTTCGTCTTATATTGAATTTTGTATACTCAACTAAAGTTCGAAATGCTAAATTACGAACTACCGCGCTGCGGCGAGTTCGTTTTAATTAAATTAAATATAACGTTTAAAAACTTCGTTCTAAAATACTCCCAACTCCATTTTCAATAAATCGAACCCGTTATTCAAAACTAACTTAACAATTCAAATTATTCAAATGCGTCGATTATTTTATTCCACATTCATAACTCAGTTATGAATTTATTTAAAACCCAATTTGTATATTAAATTATTTATAAAATTCCATATAATCAAAATTCGTTTATAAATTCCTTTTATGGGAAATCAATTAATTCAACATCATTTATCATTACATACTAATATCATCCCTTGATAATAGTGAAGTCGTTCAAGTTGGGGTATTTTATTTACCTCTCAGACCTTGACCGACAACGTTCTTATCTTGAGATAGATAGAAGCTTGTAATACCTTAAACTCACCTTCTATTTCATTTGGAATTTTGTTTCCAAATTACTTGATGAAAATTACTTCATCACATATATTAACAACTTCTATTTTAATAATCTATTTGGAACTTCATTTCCGTTTTTGGATATTTTCTTTTAACTTATATATATATATATATATTCATGGAATTTGTTTTCATATTTAAATTTTAAATTTTAGTTTCTATTTAATATAAACCCAATATCTTATCTGGAAATAATTTATTTATTTTATAAATTCCATATAGTCAAATTCAAATCATAAATCCACGTGGATTTATTCAAATACTATTTATATTCTGATCATCGGAAATGATTTTATCGTTTCTTCTGAAACGAATCCCAGATCTCTTTTTTAAATTCATATTTGAATTTAAATAATCAATTTATACTATGATAATTATCCACTTCCATTTATAAATATCATTTAAAAATTACATTTCTTGTTTTAAATATTAAAACAAATTTCTATTTCAAATTCCATTTGAAATCCAATTTCCATTTTGGGAAAATAAATTTTCCTTTTTAAATTCAGACTTGAATTTATAAAACTAATATTTTCAAGTGATAATATTTTTCCATTTATAAATATCGTTTATAAATTCAATTATTTGTTTTTACTACTGAAAACAAGTTAATACTAACTAGTTTATTCGATACTAAATTTCTTTTTTTCCGAAAAATAAACTTTTCCTTTTAAAATCTAAAATCCCTCTTTATGATATTTTTATATATCAATACCTAGGGCCAGTGACATTAAGTCATCCAAATACACAAACCATTAATCCAAATTCAACACAGCACAAACATATTGTTGGCTAGCTTTTTGATCAAGCCACCAAGAGTACAAATATTGTAATTAGACGGACGAAGACTTACACATCCAAGTTTAGTGCAAACACACCCTGGCTATGAGTTCACGATGTGGCTCGTGGACTCCTTCTTGGAACCCCGTTCGTGACTCAGCTCGTGACCCCTCACCATCATGACCCGTTCGTGATCCATACCCGCGACCCGATCGTGGTTCAATCCTGTAACCCGCTCGTGGGTTAGCTTCACGACTCGGCTCGTCCCTGCATCACGAACCGACTTCAACTCTAGGAAAGAAAGGCCTAAGCGTGGTGTGACGGCAAGGAATTTCGCTCGGTCCGAACCAGTCGCTAAACCGATCCAGGCCGTTCGAAACGCCCTATCGTTTGAGAACAGGACAAAACAGAACGCATACAGAAGAACATTTCACTGTATATTACAACAATGCATCAGATTACAAGAATATACAGAGTATAAAAGAATATTACCCAGAAATATCAGAGATTTAAATTACATTTAAGTACATAGCAGCGGAAAATAATACAATACAATACTAGAGGAGATATACGGATACAAAGCTTTCCGGATATCATTCCAGCTGTAAACCAGGATCCTGTGAATATAAATCTGCAAAACCAAAACTACTAGCTGCCCGTGTCAAAATAAGGGCACCCAGAGTTTAGGTTAAAACAATAAACTCCAGGTCAGTCATGTGACTGGTGTGAGAACTAAAACAGTTATTAATCTTTATTTTTAAAGTTAGGTAAATCAAGGGACCACGCCGTATAACACGGAACGGGTTTCCTCCCAAGAATACCAGTGCATAAAACAAACAACGCAATGCTAAATAAAGAAAAATGAAGCTGTTATAAGACCCAGGTCCTATCACACAATGCAAACGCAAGCCGGGGGATAGGGTTTTCCCTTATAACAGCCAAAGAATGCTTGATACGGTTAAAACAAATCATTGATACTATTATAAGTGCATAGTGTCAAAACAATTTCAAATCATAAGTATCAATCATAGGCGGCATAAGCGCCCCATCCCACTATGTCGCCATGTATAGGATTACAATTAAAACCGCAAATGTCACGTATTTGGAAATTGGATTTCCATCTATGAACCGAGGCAAAAGATAGTCCTCAACCGATTCGTGACTCTCTAGCCCGAGCCACAGGATCAGAGCTCGAGTGACCCTTGGAGCGACAGGGCCGGTCCACCGATGTGGATTAAAATGCCTGAACACTACGTTTCCCCGCCCTTTGGGGCGTAAACGAGCCAACTAAATGACTCCATCGGTTCGAGAACGACCGATCAATCCGAGGCGCCTCGCAACAGCAACAACCACATAAGTCAAACTCGTCAGGGCGTGTAAAACCACTGACGCCACTTCTAACTAGAAAGAAACGCATGCCCTCCCTGAGGCCCGTCTCCCGTTTTTGGTTCATACCGGGTGTGAAACACGCGAAGTAACCGTTACACAAAGCTACGCCACAAAGGTCTTGCTTTGATCATCACCACAAGACTTTGCTTTTCAACAGAGCCTCGATCAATTGCCACTTAGGCATGCCACACAGGCAATTCACTCCATGCGTTTGATATCCATCATTATATAACCTCTGAGCTCGTACGTCTCAGAGAAGGGCGTTAAGCAAGAGAATAAATTCTCCGCCGCCAAGTAGATATATATTTAATAGAGATCAATCACACGGACTAAAATCCAATGTCAGACACACAGTCCATTTACAAGTCCGTTCTGGGTCTGAACGAAACCGGAGGCACCTAGTACCCCGCATATCCATCGATCTCCAAGTACGTCTGGACGATCACTAACTGTTTCCATCTTCTTGGGTGTACAGCCCAATCAAGATCATCAGTTATCACCCAAACGACGTGAAGACCTCCGGTCTTCGACCATCGTCTTCATCTTCGACTTATCGTCGTATCAGTTATTCAGAATGGGATAAACCCGGTCTTTCCGAATAACTCACGTATATTTTAAATAAGTGTTACACCAACACAACATACGCCTCATTCCAATTCATTAGTCACTAACCGTAAATTAATCAAGAGAATAATTCCCCAAATATTAACCCCGAAGGCCGAAACCAACATCAGATCAATATCCAGAAAACCATTCTGCTTGGCTAACCGACAGTTAGTTTCTAAATTTCACATTCATAGGGAAAGGTTCCCATTAATTTTATCAAAGATAAATTCTTGAATTTATGCTTTAATCTACTTTTGAATATCAATTCAAACTAGTCGGGATTAGCGAACCTTACCGAAGTAATCATTTGTTTTAATTTCCCAATCCCAACCTATTCATCCCATGAAGTAAAACTGGTAATACTTCATATCTAACACCACGGTGTTATCGGTAAATTCAATTACCATTTCACGTTCAAATCTAATTAAAGATTTAACTATCGCCTGGAGCAAAACTGGTGATACTCCATTCTCGATCATTTCAATCTAATTAAAGATTCATTAAAACTCCACTTAGTTTTAATCTTCGGCTGGGTTAAAGAATCAGTGTCATTTAAAACACGGTTCACGATAAACCCAAAACCACATTCATTAATTATCGGGTTAAAGAACAAGTGTTATTTAAAACACTGTTCACGATAAACCCAAAAATCAATATCGATTCAATTCCAATTAAATATTATTTAATTGGTACACTCCACTAAATCTAAATAAAAAGATTTAATCCTTCCTCAACTGGGTTCAAGAACAGTGTTAATGAAGACACCATTCACGACAAACCCAAATCACATTCATCAATTATCGGGTTAAAGAACAAGTGTTATTTAAAACACTGTTCACGATAAACCCAAAAATCAATATCAATTCTATTCCAATTAAATGTTATTTAATTGGTACACTTCATTAAATCTGAATAAAAAGATTTAATCTTTTCTCAACTGGGTTCAAGAACAGTGTTAGTGAAGACACCATTCACGACAAACCCAAATCACATTTGATATTCAATACAAGGCTCTGAATAGAAAATATATCGGCTTATATTCAATATCAAATTCTACGACTAACAAATGTCGTATTGGAAATAACGATATAAATATATATCTTTCAAATTTCCATAACAACACCTGTATAATCACGGATTCCAACATCGAAATATTCCGAAGACAATTTCGATTCAAATCCACTCCAATGCAATCATTGGAAATTTTGGTTATTTTCAAAACCCTTTTCGAATTCAATTTATTTATTTAAAAATAAATAGAATTATAATTCTAGTTCAAAACTAGTTCAATTCGATAAAAATCTATTTTTATCTTTTCAAATACGGAGTTTTTCATCCCAAATCTTCACAAATCATTTCTTATGATTTTACACAAATTATTACTATTTTTAATAATTTTATCAAGGCCCGTACAGTCGATTTCCACCAATGGTCATCGAACTGCACTTATAGCGACCTTTTTCGAATTTGATTTGGACGTATCTCCAAATCCAACCGTTAGATTTCAAATTTCTAATATTCGTTAGAAAGCTCTTTTCGATACGAACCCAACGGTTCCGGTTTTAGGAGAATCCGACGGTCGGATCTCCCGTAATGTCCGCTTGAAATAAATGGTCGAAATTCACGAACTGCCGCGGCGCGGCGCGTTCTATTCAGGCCATTTATATTATATATATATATTATATATAATATATATTTCGTCGATTTCTATTCAAAACGAATTATATAAATAGTTTTAAAATTCGTTTCAAAATCTATTTCAACTTCCTTTTCAATTCAAATCAAAATTGAATTCTTCTTTATAAATTCGTTTTAAAATTCATTTCCATTCAATTCAAATTTCAATTCAATTTGAATTCATTTCAATTCGCTTTCAATTCAATTTGAATTCGTTTTCAATTCAATTCATTTCGAAATCGTTTTCAATTCAATTCATTTCGAAATCGTTTTCAATTCAATTCATTTCGAAATCGTTTTCAATTTATTTCATTTCGAAATCGTTTTCAATTCAATTCATTTTGAAATCGTTTTCAATTCATTTCATTTCGAAATCGTTTAAAATCGATATAAATATCGTTCACGTCAAAATGGCGTCAATCTAATCAACACGGCTTCATAAATTTCTATTTTCAAATATTCTATTTCAAATATTTCTTTTTCAAAATAGTTGTTATTATCAAAATATTTCGTTCAACACATGACCAATCTCAATGAATGAGTACTGTCAACACATGAACTTTTATTTTATAATATTCTTTATTTTTCAAATTGGAATGAGACCCAATCAATTACCATATAAAGTTAATTATATGGATTTTCATACAACACATGTATATCATAGCATTGAAAAATAATCAACCATCAACCAAAGTGCACTACACTGTATAAGCATCAAATATAGATATCTAACGCTTATAACAGCCTGTCAATCAATCGATCGACATATTCAATCAATCAGGATGAGTGAACTTCAAATTTCATCCCAACACCCGTGTGGGGTTTCAAACAATCAAACATATATTTTATTTGTGCAGTTGGGCGATGTTTAAAATTTATCGACCCAATCAATGTCCTTCAAATAAGTGTACATAAACAAACCGTCTGGTTTGTAAATGAATATTTATTTATTCACATTCACGTTAAAAATTATATTTTTAACGATAAAACATTTTATTTCAACCTATGAATTTCTATTCAATTCATTTATTCGATAAAATGATATTTTTATTTTTCTAACATATTTTAGAAAATTTTGGCGGCATAACGGCACGATACTAGAAACGGGACGAGGCCTAGCCTTATCCCCGGTCTAGTGAAGGCCCACGCCATTCACACATCAATCAAATTCACTTTCGTTATGCAAACCACAAAATTTGGAGTAAGGGTCTAACCTAGCCTTACTCCTTCGCCTTATAACGGCGCACGTCTAATCCTAACCAATTTATCGATTCGATTTTTCTCACCACAAACCACATTCAAACCAATATCGCAATCAATCACCAAACAGTCAAACAAACAAGTCCATGGTCTGTGGACGATTGTGTCGGGTGCTACTAAGCACCGTCTGCATCCTAGTATATATATAACTAGAAAAATTAAATTGAAAGGTGAGAAGTTCTCACTTATAGCTATCCTAGCTCCACGGCTCTTCTTTGGTAGAAATCTTCATCGCTATCGCATCTTCGTCATCTTCGTTGCCCGCTTTCACTACCTATGTAAAAATCGAATTTTTACTTCGCTATTCAATATATAAAAATCGAATTTTTACTTCGCTATTCAATATATAAAAATCGAATTTTTACTTCGCTATTCAATATATAAAAATCATATTTTCCTATCGAAGTTCAATATATAAAAATTCTATTTTTAGCCGAAGTTCTATATATAAAAATCATATTTTTCTCACAATTCAAAATACGACCTTTTCACCTTTTAAAGTTCTAATCTTTTTCCATTTTAAAATTCAAATCTTTTCCTATTTAAAATCTTAAAATAAAATCAGTTTTTAAACTTAATAAAAATCAGGTTTTAAACTTAATAAAAAAAATCAGGTTTTAAACTTAATAAAAATCAGGTTTTATATTTTTATAAATCAGTTTTAAAATTCTTTTAAAAGAAATCAGTTTTTACTTTCTTTACAAAAAAATCCAGTTTTAAAAATTCTTTTATAAAAATCTGTTTTATACTTTTAAAATTCCAGTTTTATATTTTATAAAAATTCAGTTTTTAAGAATTTAAAAATAAAAATAAAAATACTTACAGATAAAAAGGGGGGCGTTTCACCGATCGTCGGAGGCAGGAGGCAAGGCTTCGAGGTGGGTGAAGCAGTGGGTAGAGGAGGCGGAGCTCCGGCGCCAGAGGAGGGCGGCTACAGGGTTGCGGGTTCGAGAGCTAGAGGGGTTCGAGCAGGGAAGAGAGAGGAGGATAGGGGAGTGAGGAGGCGGAGAAGGCGGGGCTCCCCTTGGCAGCGGCGACGGAGGCTGGTCGGTGGCGCGATCCGTCATCGAGGGTTTTTTTCTTTTTTTTTTCTCCTTTTTTTTGTTTTTTTTATTTTGAATCTGAAATAAATCGTGGGGGGGCCTGGTAGTTAAGGGGAGAAAGGGAGAGAGAATTTAATTTTTTATTTATTTAATTATTTTATTCATTAAAAGTTGACTTTTTCATATGACCTCGAAACGAGGCCCACCGCCTGTCGTCCACAGCGTTTCACCCCCATTCCGAACTCAATGGGATATGTACCGCAAGCTGATTCGATCGTCTCGATAAGTTTCCTTTGAATTTACATTTAAATCAGTATATTGAATTTTAAACGTACATTTCAAATTACCGGGGTCACATACGAACTCTAAAAATTCCCGAAAATATTTTCTAGCTTCGTATTGACGATACGGTCCTAACAAAACTAGTTTCGTCGAATTCTGAGACCGTTAGAAAAATGGCCAATTTCCAGTCGATTAAAATCAACTGAAACTGGTCAAACACGTTTTCCTATGCCACGCTCACATATTGAATCGGAAAATTATGAAATTTGAAACCTAGCAATAACTTAACATCACGGACCCAACAAAACTGGTTTCGTCGAAATCCGAGGTCGTTTGCAAAATGTCCATTTTTAAGGGCCTGAATTCCATAGCGACTATTCAGAATTTTCAACTGGACATATCTTTTGATTCCCGATATGGAATCTTGATTTTTCGGATTCGTTGGAAAGATATTCACTATTAGATTCCATTATTTTTGGTTTCACTAAAATCCGGATTGTTTTGCACCCGGTACATTCAATTGAAGTTTGAAATCGAATTATCGAACTACCGCGCCATTTTCAATTCTATTTATAATTATATATAAATATTTATATTCTAACGACGACGTATATAATATAAACGTTCGAATTATATTCAAAATAAATTTCTCGTCAATATTATTTAAAATAATTCATTTTAAATAATCAAAATTCGCTAAAATTGCCAAAATAAAAATTTTAAACTGGCCCAGAATTTCCGGGTTGTTACAATCTCCCCCACTTAAAACTTTTCGTCCCCGAAAAGGAACAAAGTCGAAAGTGGTTTGATTATTCAGCTTTACGCTCGATCAGGCTTCCATTCTCTAACTTTTCAGTTTCTGAGAATTTTCCAAATTTTCAAAAATTTGGCTAACACCCTAAATTTTTGAAAAATTTCGCCATAACCTCCCCTGCAATGGGAGCATCGGGGAATTTCAAATAGCTTCCCCGGTCCTTCAGATCTCAAAAAGAAAAAGAAAAAGAAAAAGCCAAGCGGCTAGCCAATAGGCTCATAAAATCATCATCACCCAAACAAAACAGGAAATTATGTAGTAAACATGTACCTATTTGTCGGGCAAACAAATTTTATTCTCTGCTCTAGCCTCCTTGCTATGACCTGTTCAATGATATACATGTATATGCAAGCAAATGCGACCGATTTCCGATACAATTCAATATTTGATTCTATTAGGCACAAATGGTTAAAAATTAGCAAACAATTAAACAAACAACACAAACATCAATCAATTAGTGGATTATCATTTCAAATGAATAACTTTAATACATAGTCTAAAATCAGTTTTTTGATGCTAAATCACAACAATAGATTCTAGCTATATATAAGTTTTGGTTCTCACACCAGTCAATAGGAAATATATAGAAATCACACCTTCGTCACTCGAAAATAAATGCTGATGATGTTTCGAACCACCATCAGAACATTGTCGGGCTACTAGAGTGCGGTTCTATATCTACCCGGTATATTAAAACTTCGAATATACGCGGATCAGACGTATACGCAAAATCTATATATACTGGATTGTCCAAATCAATATAAATAAATAATCAACTACGAATAATTGATTTAAATTTTCAAAACAAAAATTTGTTTTCATTTTTTTAAAAATATACTCTTCACACTCGTTCTAGGATACTACTGATCCCATCTCTAACGAGTCATTCTAATTGGATATTACTAATCCAATATCTGATGAATTCTTTCGTATAGTTCTAATGTGCCTTGTTCTCTGCTTTGTAAACCAAAGCTCTGATACCAACTGTGACGACAAGGAATTTCGCTCGGTCCGAACCAGTCGCTAAACCGATCCAGGCCGTTCGAAACGCCCTATCGTTTGAGAACAGGACAAAACAGAACGCATACAGAAGAACATTTCACTGTATATTACAACAATGCATCAGATTACAAGAATATACAGAGTATAAAAGAATATTACCCAGAAATATCAGAGATTTAAATTACATTTAAGTACATAGCAGCGGAAAATAATACAATACAATACTAGAGGAGATATACGGATACAAAGCTTTCCGGATGTCATTCCAGCTGTAAACCAGGATCCTGTGAATATAAATCTGCAAAACCAAAACTACTAGCTGCCCGTGTCAAAATAAGGGCACCCAGAGTTTAGGTTAAAACAATAAACTCCAGGTCAGTCATGTGACTGGTGTGAGAACTAAAACAGTTATTAATCTTTATTTTTAAAGTTAGGTAAATCAAGGGACCACGCCGTATAACACGGAACGGGTTTCCTCCCAAGAATACCAGTGCATAAAACAAACAGCGCAATGCTAAATAAAGAAAAATGAAGCTGTTATAAGACCCAGGTCCTATCACACAATGCAAACGCAAGCCGGGGGATAGGGTTTTCCCTTATAACAGCCAAAGAATGCTTGATACGGTTAAAACAAATCATTGATACTATTATAAGTGCATAGTGTCAAAACAATTTCAAATCATAAGTATCAATCATAGGCGGCATAAGCGCCCCATCCCACTATGTCGCCATGTATAGGATTACAATTAAAACCGCAAATGTCACGTATTTGGAAATTGGATTTCCATCTATGAACCGAGGCAAAAGATAGTCCTCAACCGATTCGTGACTCTCTAGCCCGAGCCACAGGATCAGAGCTCGAGTGACCCTTGGAGCGACAGGGCCGGTCCACCGATGTGGATTAAAATGCCTGAACACTATGTTTCCCCGCCCTTTGGGGCGTAAACGAGCCAACTAAATGACTCCATCGGTTCGAGAACGACCGATCAATCCGAGGCGCCTCGCAACAGCAACAACCACATAAGTCAAACTCGTCAGGGCGTGTAAAACCACTGACGCCAGTTCTAACTAGAAAGAAACGCATGCCCTCCCTGAGGTCCGTCTCCCGTTTTTGGTTCATACCGGGTGTGAAACACGCGAAGTAACCGTTACACAAAGCTACGCCACAAAGGTCTTGCTTTGATCATCACCACAAGACTTTGCTTTTCAACAGAGCCTCGATCAATTGCCACTTAGGCATGCCACACAGGCAATTCACTCCATGCGTTTGATATCCATCAATATATAACCTCTGAGCTCGTACGTCTCAGAGAAGGGCGTTAAGCAAGAGAATAAATTCTCCGCCGCCAAGCAGATATATATTTAATAGAGATCAATCACACGGACTAAAATCCAATGTCAGACACACAGTCCATTTACAAGTCCGTTCTGGGTCTGAACGAAACCGGAGGCACCTAGTACCCCGCATATCCATCGATCTCCAAGTACGTCTGGACGATCACTAACTGTTTCCATCTTCTTGGGTGTACAGCCCAATCAAGATCATCAGTTATCACCCAAACGACGTGAAGACCTCCGGTCTTCGACCATCGTCTTCATCTTCGACTTATCGTCGTATCAGTTATTCAGAATAGGATAAACCCGGTCTTTCCGAATAACTCGCGTATATTTTAAATAAGTGTTACACCAACACAACATACGCCTCATTCCAATTCATTAGTCACTAACCGTAAATTAATCAAGAGAATAATTCCCCAAATATTAACCCCGAAGGCCGAAACCAACATCAGATCAATATCCAGAAAACCATTCTGCTTGGCTAACCGACAGTTAGTTTCTAAATTTCACATTCATAGGGAAAGGTTCCCATTAATTTTATCAAAGATAAATTCTTGAATTTATGCTTTAATCTACTTTTGAATATCAATTCAAACTAGTCGGGATTAGCGAACCTTACCGAAGTAATCATTTGTTTTAATTTCCCAATCCCAACCTATTCATCCCATGAAGTAAAACTGGTAATACTTCATATCTAACACCACGGTGTTATCGGTAAATTCAATTACCATTTCACGTTCAAATCTAATTAAAGATTTAACTATCGCCTGGAGCAAAACTGGTGATACTCCATTCTCGATTATTTCAATCTAATTAAAGATTCATTAAAACTCCACTTAGTTTTAATCTTCGGCTGGGTTAAAGAATCAGTGTCATTTAAAACACGGTTCACGATAAACCCAAAACCACATTCATTAATTATCGGGTTAAAGAACAAGTGTTATTTAAAACACTGTTCACGATAAACCCAAAAATCAATATCGATTCAATTCCAATTAAATATTATTTAATTGGTACACTCCACTAAATCTAAATAAAAAGATTTAATCCTTCCTCAACTGGGTTCAAGAACAGTGTTAATGAAGACACCATTCACGACAAACCCAAATCACATTCATCAATTATCGGGTTAAAGAACAAGTGTTATTTAAAACACTGTTCACGATAAACCCAAAAATCAATATCAATTCTATTCCAATTAAATGTTATTTAATTGGTACACTTCATTAAATCTGAATAAAAAGATTTAATCTTTTCTCAACTGGGTTCAAGAACAGTGTTAGTGAAGACACCATTCACGACAAACCCAAATCACATTTGATATTCAATACAAGGCTCTGAATAGAAAATATATCGGCTTATATTCAATATCAAATTCTACGACTAACAAACGTCGTATTGGAAATAACGATATAAATATATATCTTTCAAATTTCCATAACAACACCTGTATAATCACGGATTCCAACATCGAAATATTCCGAAGACAATTTCGATTCAAATCCACTCCAATGCAATCATTGGAAATTTTGGTTATTTTCAAAACCCTTTTCGAATTCAATTTATTTATTTAAAAATAAATAGAATTATAATTCTAGTTCAAAACTAGTTCAATTCGATAAAAATCTATTTTTATCTTTTCAAATACGGAGTTTTTCATCCCAAATCTTCACAAATCATTTCTTATGATTTTACACAAATTATTACTATTTTTAATAATTTTATCAAGGCCCGTACAGTCGATTTCCACCAATGGTCATCGAACTGCACTTATAGCGACCTTTTTCGAATTTGATTTGGACGTATCTCCAAATCCAACCGTTAGATTTCAAATTTCTAATATTCGTTAGAAAGCTCTTTTCGATACGAACCCAACGGTTCCGGTTTTAGGAGAATCCGACGGTCGGATCTCCCGTAATGTCCGCTTGAAATAAATGGTCGAAATTCACGAACTGCCGCGGCGCGGCGCGTTCTATTCAGGCCATTTATATTATATATATATATTATATATAATATATATTTCGTCGATTTCTATTCAAAACGAATTATATAAATAGTTTTAAAATTCGTTTCAAAATCTATTTCAACTTCCTTTTCAATTCAAATCAAAATTGAATTCTTCTTTATAAATTCGTTTTAAAATTCATTTCCATTCAATTCAAATTTCAATTCAATTTGAATTCATTTCAATTCGCTTTCAATTCAATTTGAATTCGTTTTCAATTCAATTCATTTCGAAATCGTTTTCAATTCAATTCATTTCGAAATCGTTTTCAATTCAATTCATTTCGAAATCGTTTTCAATTCAATTCATTTCGAAATCGTTTTCAATTTATTTCATTTCGAAATCGATTTCAATTCAATTCATTTCGAAATCGTTTTCAATTCATTTCATTTCGAAATCGTTTAAAATCGATATAAATATTGTTCACGTCAAAATGGCGTCAATCTAATCAACACGGCTTCATAAATTTCTATTTTCAAATATTCTATTTCAAATATTTCTTTTTCAAAATAGTTGTTATTATCAAAATATTTCGTTCAACACATGACCAATCTCAATGAATGAGTACTGTCAACACATGAACTTTTATTTTATAATATTCTTTATTTTTCAAATTGGAATGAGACCCAATCAATTACCATATAAAGTTAATTATATGGATTTTCATACAACACATGTATATCATAGCATTGAAAAATAATCAACCATCAACCAAAGTGCACTACACTGTATAAGCATCAAATATAGATATCTAACGCTTATAACAGCCTGTCAATCAATCGATCGACATATTCAATCAATCAGGATGAGTGAACTTCAAATTTCATCCCAACACCCGTGTGGGGTTTCAAACAATCAAACATATATTTTATTTGTGCAGTTGGGCGATGTGTAAAATTTATCGACCCAATCAATGTCCTTCAAATAAGTGTACATAAACAAACCGTCTGGTTTGTAAATGAATATTTATTTATTCACATTCACGTTAAAAATTATATTTTTAACGATAAAACATTTTATTTCAACCTATGAATTTCTATTCAATTCATTTATTCGATAAAATGATATTTTTATTTTTCTAACATATTTTAGAAAATTTTGGCGGCATAACGGCACGATACTAGAAACGGGACGAGGCCTAGCCTTATCCCCGGTCTAGTGAAGGCCCACGCCATTCACACATCAATCAAATTCACTTTCGTTATGCAAACCACAAAATTTGGAGTAAGGGTCTAACCTAGCCTTACTCCTTCGCCTTATAACGGCGCACGTCTAATCCTAACCAATTTATCGATTCGATTTTTCTCACCACAAACCACATTCAAACCAATATCGCAATCAATCACCAAACAGTCAAACAAACAAGTCCATGGTCTGTGGACGATTGTGTCGGGTGCTACTAAGCACCGTCTGCATCCTAGTATATATATAACTAGAAAAATTAAATTGAAAGGTGAGAAGTTCTCACTTATAGCTATCCTAGCTCCACGGCTCTTCTTTGGTAGAAATCTTCATCGCTATCGCATCTTCGTCATCTTCGTTGCCCGCTTTCACTACCTATGTAAAAATCGAATTTTTACTTCGCTATTCAATATATAAAAATCGAATTTTTACTTCGCTATTCAATATATAAAAATCGAATTTTTACTTCGCTATTCAATATATAAAAATCATATTTTCCTATCGAAGTTCAATATATAAAAATTCTATTTTTAGCCGAAGTTCTATATATAAAAATCATATTTTTCTCACAATTCAAAATACGACCTTTTCACCTTTTAAAGTTCTAATCTTTTTCCATTTTAAAATTCAAATCTTTTCCTATTTAAAATCTTAAAATAAAATCAGTTTTTAAACTTAATAAAAATCAGGTTTTAAACTTAATAAAAAAAATCAGGTTTTAAACTTAATAAAAATCAGGTTTTATATTTTTATAAATCAGTTTTAAAATTCTTTTAAAAGAAATCAGTTTTTACTTTCTTTACAAAAAAAATCCAGTTTTAAAAATTCTTTTATAAAAATCTGTTTTATACTTTTAAAATTCCAGTTTTATATTTTATAAAAATTCAGTTTTTAAGAATTTAAAAATAAAAATAAAAATACTTACAGATAAAAAGGGGGGCGTTTCACCGATCGTCGGAGGCAGGAGGCAAGGCTTCGAGGTGGGTGAAGCAGTGGGTAGAGGAGGCGGAGCTCCGGCGCCAGAGGAGGGCGGCTACAGGGTTGCGGGTTCGAGAGCTAGAGGGGTTCGAGCAGGGAAGAGAGAGGAGGATAGGGGAGTGAGGAGGCGGAGAAGGCGGGGCTCCCCTTGGCAGCGGCGACGGAGGCTGGTCGGTGGCGCGATCCGTCATCGAGGGTTTTTTTCTTTTTTTTTTTCTCCTTTTTTTTTGTTTTTTTTTTATTTTGAATCTGAAATAAATCGTGGGGGGGCCTGGTAGTTAAGGGGAGAAAGGGAGAGAGAATTTAATTTTTTATTTATTTAATTATTTTATTCATTAAAAGTTGACTTTTTCATATGACCTCGAAACGAGGCCCACCGCCTGTCGTCCACAGCGTTTCACCCCCATTCCGAACTCAATGGGATATGTACCGCAAGCTGATTCGATCGTCTCGATAAGTTTCCTTTGAATTTACATTTAAATCAGTATATTGAATTTTAAACGTACATTTCAAATTACCGGGGTCACATACGAACTCTAAAAATTCCCGAAAATATTTTCTAGCTTCGTATTGACGATACGGTCCTAACAAAACTAGTTTCGTCGAATTCTGAGACCGTTAGAAAAATGGCCAATTTCCAGTCGATTAAAATCAACTGAAACTGGTCAAACACGTTTTCCTATGCCACGCTCACATATTGAATCGGAAAATTATGAAATTTGAAACCTAGCAATAACTTAACATCACGGACCCAACAAAACTGGTTTCGTCGAAATCCGAGGTCGTTTGCAAAATGTCCATTTTTAAGGGCCTGAATTCCATAGCGACTATTCAGAATTTTCAACTGGACATATCTTTTGATTCCCGATATGGAATCTTGATTTTTCGGATTCGTTGGAAAGATATTCACTATTAGATTCCATTATTTTTGGTTTCACTAAAATCCGGATTGTTTTGCACCCGGTACATTCAATTGAAGTTTGAAATCGAATTATCGAACTACCGCGCCATTTTCAATTCTATTTATAATTATATATAAATATTTATATTCTAACGACGACGTATATAATATAAACGTTCGAATTATATTCAAAATAAATTTCTCATCAATATTATTTAAAATAATTCATTTTAAATAATCAAAATTCGCTAAAATTGCCAAAATAAAAATTTTAAACTGGCCCAGAATTTCCGGGTTGTTACACGTGGTCTTCCACGAACCGAAATTGAGTGATCTGATGACATGTGTGGATAACGACTTCCTTGACCATTTCTCCACCCACTCACGAATGGGTCCGAGATTCTCGGGATTGGTGCCACGTGCCCTCACGAATCGCTTGCCGAAATTACCTATAAATAGCCCAGCACTTGGCATTTTTCAGGATCTTTTGGCAATTAAGAGCTCTGACTCCACCATTATCGCACTTTCATAATTTCTAGTCAGTAATATCTCGAAATTATTGAGTGAATTGTCATTGTAAAAGTGAGATTGGGAGGAAATATTGATTGTACTTGTATTCAATCGTATAATCAAAATCATATAAAGTGAACGTAGGCTCTTTAACGCCGAACCACTATAAATTTGGTGTGTTTGTTGCATTTTGTTTCATTTCTACTTATAATTCTCTATAATTCAAGACAATTTGAGTGTAACATTTTGGTGCTTTCACTGAGAATTGAATTCTCAGCCTGTCGGATTATTGCTCTACTGTTTGGATTTTAAAGTCCAAAGATAATAGTCTGCATTCCCACTGTTTCATTTTTTGAAGATTTTAGTAAACTCAAGACGTTATGGCCGCAAAGAAATCCAAGGATTACGAGCTTCTCAAGCAAACGAAGCTAACGAAGAGAGCGTTCAGGAGCAGGTCAAAGTGAGCTCCCCGGCTTGTGGCTCGTCGGGGGCGAACCGACCCCAGGAGGGTGTCATGACCCGGTCCCAGGAGGGAACCATGAGCCTCCCCCAAGAGCATGTCACGAGCTGCCCAAAAGATGAAAGGGTCACGAACCGGTCTATGCAGGTGACCACGACCCGGCCCGTAAAGGAGGTTATGACCCAATCTACCCATGCACATGCTTTAGGTCGACCTGGCTCAAGTGCTCCACGTCCAACGATGAATATTGATGACCAGTTACCTGCCTCTTCCCTAATAACAAAAAGAGATTTTTCTCGTGTATTCGATATGTTGGAAAGGACAAATGATGAGTTCTTTACTACGGCAGAATATGACTGCGATGAGCAGACAAATCGACGAACTCCAAAGGAAGAGGACACCTTCACCGACTCATCGCTTTACTCCCGACTATTCCTCCTCGTAAGAAGAACCTCCTAGATCCATACGACGACAATTAGAAAGGCCTGAGAATGTGGAGCAGCCCCAATTTGGATCCTTCCTTCTCGAGAGGAAACGACACTTAACCTGGGAACTGACAACCATAACTTGAATAACCCCACCCTTTTGCCTGCAGGGGGACCCATAGTACTACCCAGGGCTCAAGGTGCTGATGACCCTATTTAGAATCAACCATTACTGCCTCTTCGCTGCGTGATTGACCGTGGCCATAGGGGGTAAGGAAGCTCTGCTCAGGCCCCTGACTTTGGAGCAATACATCAAAGAGATGTCGGGGGACCCCATAGGGCGAGAAGTGTTGATCCTGAATCCACCTTAACCAGTGCTGACGTTGAGGAAATGGTGAGGCAGATCATGGAAGACAGCCATGGACAAAGAAATGAAGATTGGGGTTGCAGTCATACGCCCTTCACTGACGACATATTAGACGTTCGGTTCCCGAAGATATTCAACATGCCAACTATGAACCGCTATTCAGGCAGGACGGACCCAGTCCAGCACTTAATGAGATATTCATGGTATATGAATGTTGCTGCTGCTCCCGATTTAGTGAAATGCAAAGCATTCCCGATCTTCTTAGTGGATGTGGCATTGATGTGGTTTACCCGCTTTCCAGCACGATCTATCTCCAGCTTCAAAGAATTGAGCAAAAGATTCATAAATCAATTCCGACTCCATACTCAAAGTTCCAAAAATGTCGTTGAACTATCACTCATCAAGCAGCGCCCTGATGAAACTCTAAGGTCGTATTTGGATCGATTTAATTTAGTAGTCACGGAGGTTAAAGACCCTCACGAGCAATCTGTCATAATGGCCTTAATCGACGGGGTAGATAAAGATACGGAGTTCGACAAATATTTAGCTGGAAAACTGCCGCTGATCAAAGAGATATTCTATGTGAAAGCCAATATTTGTCTTCCCTAAGTGGAATTGTATGCTAATCAAAAGAGGAAGGCCATGGATAAGGAAGATATACAGAGTAACGTGGCCATCAAACAGTCTGGGGATAGCTCTGGGAAGGCATAGGTCATTGTTGGAAACAAGAACCAGGGTAATGGCCGCCAAGCTAGAAACGGCAGCAAAAAGAAGAATCAAGGAAACGACTCGCAGAAGAGGCCCCGGTTCAGAACATTTGAAAATATCACACCTTTGAACGACACGTTAGAGAATATCTACTTAGATACTTATAATGTTCTTCAGTACAAGAAACCTCCTCCACGGGATTCAACGGAAAAGGAGCGTGAGATAGGAAAATTCTGCCTTTTCCATGATACCTATGGGGATTCGACAAATGAATGAAGACATTTAAGAGATTTGGTAGAGAAGCTTATTAGGGAAGGGAAGTTAGACGAATATAAGGCAGCCCCAAGAAATAGAGGGCATGGTAGCCCGGATCGAAACAGAGGGCAACACCTCAAAAGGCTATTGCGCAGCAGAAAGCTAAAGGCATCGTCATCAACACTATAGTTGGAGGACCTCATCCGGCCGAGCACAACTATAGGGAAATGGATCAATATGTAAATGCAGCCAAGCACTTCGAAGTAGGGGAGTGCAGTAGTCCTGAAGATACCGCCCCGGTAAAACAGCAAAAAATGATGTTTGACAATGTCATATTTCGTGATAGAGATAGTATCAGAGTTCATTCCCTACCAAAGATCCCTTAGTGATCACAGCCACTATTGGTTCTGCTCTAGTCCACAAAGTCTGAGTGGACAATGGAAGTTCAGTTAACATTCTATTTAAGAAAGCATTTGATCAGATGAATCTTGAAGCAAAGGATTTGAAGCCCTGCGATGGTTGGATACGCAACTTCAATGGATAATCAATATCTCCAATCGGATTTGTAGAATTGTCAATGACTCTGGGAGAAGGAGACCGTCGAAGAGTGAGAATTCTCCCATTCGCAGGGTGGGTATTGAATCAACCTATAACGCCTTCCTGGGACGACCGGCCTTAGCAGAATTCAGGGCTTGCATTGCGCCCTGGTGTCTATTGTTGAAATTCCCAACAGATGCGGGAGTGGGAGTAATCAGGGGTGACCAAGTCGCTAGACGAGCCTACTATATAGCAGAATTAAAATTGCTACGCAAAGGAAAAGACGTAAAGGGTGTTTCCTCCCTCCGAAAGAGGATTCGTCATAGCAATTAAAGAAGACGACCCTGATGGAGTCGCCTAGAGAATTGCCCGAAGACATAGATCCCAGAGAGGACGTGGAACCCGGAGGCAGAATGGAGACACCTAATGAAATGACTAAGGATGTTCTGATCGATGATAACGACCCAGCGAAGGTTTTGAAGATCGGGTCCTAGCTAGATCCCCTTCGAGCAAAAGAATTGACTGACTTTTTGAATGCCAACATAGACGTGTTTGCCTGGACCCACGCTGACATGTGTGGGATGTCCCCCTCAATCATGAGCCACTCGTTGAGCATCAACCCAAAGCATCCACCCGTCAAGCAGAAAAGGCGAATGCTTGGCCCAGAGAGGTCAGCTACCTTAAAGGAAGAAGTTGAGAAGTTAAGAAGCAATAGATTCATTAAAGATTCAACTTACCCAGAATGGATCTCAAATCCAGTTTTGGTTAAGAAGGGCAACGGAAAATGGTGCACTTGAATTGATTTCTCAGATTTGAATAAAGCTTTCCCGAAGTACAATTTTCCACTCCCTAGAATTAACCAATTGGTGGATTCAACAGTGTGTCATGAACTTCTCTCCTTCATGTATGCATACTCAGGATATAACCAAATTCCCATGCATATCCCGGACTAGGAGCTTACTAGGTTCATCACGGGGACTGTACTGCTATGTGGTGATGCCCTTAGGTTTGAAAAATGCTGGAGCAACATACCAACGGTTAGTGAATCAGATGTTCTGCAATCAGATCGAGAAGACAATGGAAGTGTATGTTGACGACATCCTAGTGAAATCCATCCAATCATACCACTGACCTAGCAGAAATGTTCGATATCCTTCAACGATACAGAATGAAGCTCAACCCTCTGAAGTGTTCATTTGGAGTTTCCTCCGGAAAATTCTTGGGATTTATCATTAGCTCACGTGGAATTGAAATTAATCCAGATCAGATTGCGATAATCATGAATATCCAAGAACTGAGACAGATCAAAGATGTTTAAAGCCTCGCCGAAAAAGTTGCCGCATTGAGTAGGTTTATTCTAAACCTACAGATAAGTGCATTCCATTCTTCGACTTGATAAAGCAAGGAAATCACAATTTCAAATGGACTCCTGATTGTGTGGAAGTCTTTCAGAATCTGTTGACTCATCTGGAAAGACCCCCGATATTTTCCAAGCCCGTCGACCACGAAGATATGTTCGTATACTTGGCAGTGTCATCCCACGCAATAAGCTCGGTTTGGTAAGGGAAGAGGATAAAGTCCAGAGACCTATGTACTATGTAAGTTAGCAGCTAGCGGCAGCAGAGCGAAACTACCCGAGGATAGAAAAACTTGTGTATAGCCTGCTGATTGCATCCAGGAAGCTCCGCCACTATTTTCAGGCGCATCCCATCACCATATACACTGACCATCTACTCCGACAATGAGACCAGAGGCATCAGGAAGGCTACTCAAATGGAATATAGAATTAAGTTAGTTTGACCTGAATTTCCAGCCCCGAAGATCGATAAGGGGGCAAGTGTCGGCTGACTTCATAGCGGAGTTCACTATTCCTGAGGAAGACATAGCAAGTGAAGAAGATGATCCCTCAAAACAATCGTTCGACCCCAACACCTGGAAACTTTATACCGACGGTGCCAAGAATGATAAACGATCTAGCGCTGGAGTTGTACTGGTCACTCCTGAAAAGCGATCAACATACTATGCCCTAAGATTAGAGTTCCATGCCACGACCAATGACTCAGAGTACGAAGACCTGATTGCTGGGCTAAGGCTTGCAAAGGAGTTGGGGATAGCAAAGTTAGATATTTTCTGCGACTCCAAGATAGTCATAAACCAGATCAATAAGAAGTTTCAGGCCAAGGGGCCAAATCTTGTGTCACACTTGAAAGAAGTGAAAAAACTGCTGAACGGTTTTGAACACTATAGTACAACCCATATTCCCCGATCAGAAAATTAAAAGGTAGATAAGTTGGCCGAGTTGGCTAGTTCTAGCAGTCCTGAGGACACAGAGATGGTCCCGATTGAAACATTTGAGGTTCCAAGTATCGATCAGATGGTAATTGATCCTGTACTGGAAACTAAACTGGAAAGGAAGTCGTGGATGACACCTGTTAGCCTACTTTGTGATTAGGCTACACAAAACTGAGAAATTACTTGACATATAGATTCAGAAGAAAGGATTAGCATAGGGAAGCCGGTTCGGTTCGGGGCCCCCGAACCGATCCCTCCCAGGTTAAGGCGGTTAGCACAGGAAAGGAAGAATAGAAGGATCACCCGGATCGGATCGACTCCTTCCGATCCGAGCCCTCACCAGTCATTTGAACTGAACCATGGCGCTACACCATCATTGCACAGTATCCAGGAATTGTGGAGCGGTTTCCCCCACGTTCACCGACTAAAGCTATGCATTGGCAACATCTCAAAGCTCCTCACTCCGAAGCGAACGAGATAGCTGCCACGTGTATCCAAACCGAAGGCCTTCCAAGGGAGATTTCTGCCTATAAATATGCCACCTAGCATCATTTAAAGGAACTTTTGGTAAGTTTCTGACTCAAACACCTGCTATTTCCAAATTTCATCACATTAATCAGACAATTATCAATCTTTGAAGAACATGTCTATGAGCGCTGAGTGAAATTATCCATTGTAAAAGTAAAATTGAGTGAAAACAATCATTGTACTTGTACTTCCATCATCAATTAAAGAAATTCATAGTGGACGTAGGCTCTTTAACGCCGAACCACTATAAATCGTGTGTTCCACTTCGTTTTTATTTTCTTTTCATTTAGAATTATCAATAATTTGGGTGTTAGAACCACTTTTGGATCTAACATTTTGGTGCTTTCACTGAGAAGATTCTCAAATTCTCCATATTTTGGGCTACCATTCTACTATTTGGGTTTGTATATCCAAAGAAGATAGTCCGTATAGTCAATATTTCTAAAATTTTCTTCAAAAAAGATTTCGACAAATTGAATATTATGACCAAGTGAAAAGGAAAAGAAGTGCATAATGCGCGGGAAAGTGGAGTAGGTGAAGATCAGTAAGCTATGATTATTACTAGGTCAAGAGGACAAGGCTCAGGAGCTAACAGATCCGGCAGGACATCTCCAACTCCATCTGAATAGGCTCTGATCCGACCCGGTGGCTCCGAACCGATCTGATCTGTTTCCTAGAATGCTGTTGGCAGCTCTCCACCGATCCGACCAGCAGCGGCAGGGGAAGGCCGATCCAAACCGAATCTGGCTGAAGTTGGTACCTCTACTCGAGCTCCTACAAATGCTCTGATACCAACTGTGGCAACTGATGATCAACCCACTCCTTGAGAACTCGTAACCCATGGAGAATTTTCCCACTTGCTTGATATGCTTGAGAGCACTAGGGATACTTTGGAGGGTCACAAACGCGATTGTGTCCTCATCAGGGAAAACATGAGGGTTATGAACGAAGAAATAAGCGAACTTCGCAGACAAAGTATGTCCTCTCCAATTCGTCATCCTACTATGGACCATTCATCATCTTCTGAGAAGAGCGCCCACATGAAAGGAGGCCATACGAAAGATCCGAAAATTTGGACCAACTGACATTCAGATCATTGGGGTCCCATGAAAATGCAGCCCGCATTCTGGGACCCGACGATCCTAGTTTGAGGGAACCAATGCTGCTACCGATGCGATCCCATCCAGAATTAAGCAGGCCCCTAGAGAATCTCTGAAATCATACTTGGATCGCTTTAACTTAGCAGTTACTAAAATCAACGATCCTCGCGAACCAACTATTTTGATGGCCTTGATTGAAGGGGTCGATCCAGATATTGAATTCAGTGGTTATTTAGCTGGGAAGCCACCATTGACTAGGGAGGCTTTCTATGAAAAGGTTAATATTCGTCTACGGCGAGAAGAGATATACGCCAATCGAAAGAGAAAGTCTGATGGATCTTCAAGAGAAGTAGTCAAAGTAATGTTGCTGTGAAACAGTCCGGAGACAGTTCAGGGAAAGTTGAAGTAAATTTTGGTAAGTAAAATGAAAGAAGTAACAACAGGAATGGAAAAGACAATAGGAGGAATAGGAACCGAGGAAACAACTCTGGTAAAAGACCTCGATTCCAAACTTTGAAAACGATTCGCTACTGAATGACACATTGGAGAACATCTACCTGGATACTTACAACATCTTGCAATATAAAAAGCCCCCTCCCCCCAGAGACTCTACGGAGAAGGAGGTGGCAACCGAAAATTTTTATCTGTTTCATGGAACCCACAGACACTCTACTAATGAGTGCCGGCATTTGAGAGACGTTGTTGAAAAGCTATTACGGGAAGGAAAGTTAGATGAATATAAGGTTTCCCCAAGAGATAAGGGGCAAGGTGGGCAGGCCCCGAATCATAATCAGGCCGCTCCCAAATCCACAGCTCAACAAAAAGGTAAAGGAATTGTCATCAACACTATAGTGGGGGGACCCCATCCGGCTGCCCATAGCTACAAGGTAATGGACCAATATGTGAACGCAGCTAAACACCTTAAAGTAGGGGAATGTAGTAACTTCGAGGACATTGCTCTAGTGAAACAACAAAAAACGATGTCAGATGACGTGATAGAGATAATACTGGAGTTCAATCACCCACTGAAGACCCATTGGTGTTCACTACCACTATCGGACCGGCTCTGGTTCATAAAGTGTTAGTGGATAATGGGAGTTCGGTTAATATTTTCTTTAAAAAAGCATTCGATCAGATGAGACTCGAAGCGAAAGACTTGAAGCCTTACGAGGGATGTTTACGTGGCTTCAATGAAGCCTCAATAGCTCCAATGGGATATGTAGAATTGTCTGTTACATTAGGACAGGGAGAACGCTAGAGATTGAAAATCCTCCCATTTGAAGTTTTGGACATCGGCTCCCCCTATAACGCCTTTTTGGGCCGACCAGCCCTCGTAGAATTCAGGGCTTGCATTGCTCCCTGGTGCTTATTGTTGAAATTCCCAACCAAAGCTGGAGTGGGAGTAATGAGAGGTGATCAAGCCACCGGACGAGCCTGCTACATGGTCGAACTAAAGATGTTGCTGAAGGGATTAAACATTGAAGCTAAAGGCACCTCCTCCCTTGTGAAGGAGAGTTCGGCATAGCAATTAAAGGGACCAGCGCCGAGGGAGTCGCCCAGAGAACTGCCCGAGGACATAGATCCCAGAGAAGATGAAGAGCCTAGGGACAGAAAGGCGACCCCAATGAAACGACTGTAGACATCTCCATTGATGATGTTGATCCGACGAAGGTTTTGAAGATTGGATTCCAATTAGATCCATTCCGAGCAAAGGAATTAACTGACTTTTAAAAGGAAAATTTAGATGTGTTTGCCTGGACCCATGTTGATATGTGTGGGATATCTCCCTCCGTTATGAGCCACTAGTTGAGTATTGATCCAAAGCATCCACCCGTTAAGCAGAAGAGACGTATGTTAGACCCGGAGAGGTCAGCAGCCCTAAAGGAAGAAGTGGAGAAGTTGAAAGATAATGGGTTCGTTAGAGATTCGACGTATCCCGATTGGATATTGAATCCTGTTTTGGTCAAGAAATAAAATGGGAAATGGCGAACGTGCATTGATTTTTTGGATTTAAACAAAGCATGTCCAAAAGATAGTTTCCCACTTCCTAGGATTGACCGCTGCTGGACTCAACAGCCGGACACAAACTTCTTTCCTTCATGGACGCATACTCAGGATATAACCAGATCCCCATGCATGTGCCGGATCAAGAGCACACGAGTTTTATAATAAACTTGGGATTATACTGCTATGTGGTGATGCCGTTCGGACTAAAGAATGCCGGAGCCACGTATCAGCACCTGGTGAACCAAATGTTCTATAATCAGATTGGAAAAACTATGGAAGTTTACGTAGATGACATGTTCATGAAATCTTGGCAATCCTCTAGTCATACACAAGATCTGGCATAAATGTTTGACATCCTAGAGGGGTACCAAATGAAGTTGAACCCCTTAAAGTGCTCATTTAAGGTTGCATCAGGGAAATTCCTCGGTTTCATCGTAAGTTCTCGAGGGATTGAGATTAATCCTAGCCAGATAGCAGCAATAAGGAACATAGAAGAGCCATGGAAGATTAGGGATGTTCAAAGCCTGGCAGGGAAGGTTGCTGCATTAAGCAGATTCATTTCCAAAGCCACGGACAAGTGTATCCCATTCTTTGATTTAATCAAACAGGGAAAACATAATTTCGAATGGACTTCCGACTGTGTAGAGGCCTTCCAAAACCTGTTGGACTTATTAGAGAACCCCCCAATATTGTCGAAACTGGTAGATCATGAAAATTTGTTCGTCTATCTGGTGGTGTCATCTCATGTTGTCAACACAGCCTTGGAGCGTGAAGAAGACAAGGTTCATAGGCTAATATACTATGTAAGTAAGAAGTTAGTAGCTGCGGAACGCAATTATCCAAGAATAGAAAAGCTTGCTTATAGCCTCTTGATTACCTCCCGAAAGCTCCGTCATTATTTCCAAGCTCATCTGATAGTCATATACACTGATCAACCTCTAAGACAAATATTACAAAGACCCGAGGCATCAAGGAGATTACTTAAGTGGAATATCGAGTTGAGCCAATTTGATTTTAATTTTCAACCAAGGAGGTCAATAAGGGGCCAGGCCTTAGCCGATTTCATAGCAACATTCACAATTCCCGAACGAGAAACAATGGATGACAAAGTTGTTACTTCAGAGCATAAGTTAAAGCTTATTCAATGGAAATTATATACGGACGGGGCCAAAAATGATCGAAGATCCGGCGCTGGAGTTGTTTTAACTACTCCTGAAGGACGATCCATTTACTACGCCCTGCAATTGGAATTTTCCACCACCAATAACGATTCCGAGTATGAGGCCTTAATTGCTGAGCTTAAACTCGCTAAGGAATTAGGGGTAAGAACATTGGACATATTCTATGACTCCAAGATAGTTGTCTGCCAAGTTCAAAAGGAATTTGTGACCAGGGGACCTCGACTTGTTACTTATCTTGAAAAAGTAGAGGAGTTACTGGGAAACCTAGAGCATTACAATATAACACACATTCCAAGAGCAGAAAATTAGAAGGCAGATCGACTGGCTAAGCTAGCAAGTTCTGATAACCTTGAGGAAACCGAAATGGTTCCAATAGAGATATTGGAATCACCAAGCTTTGACCAAATGGAAGTCGAATTAACCCTGGAAGCTGAGCCAGAAAGGGAGTCATGGATGACACCGATTAAGAACTTCCTTAAGAGCGGAATTCTCCCATCAAAGAAGAGTGAGAGACGAGTTGTAACACGTAAGGCTGCAAGATACATTTTGCAGGACAACATCCTTTATCACCAAGGGTTTTCCATGCCTCTGTTACGGTGTATAGAACGCGACGACATCAGGCGTGTACTAAAAGAAGTACATGAAGGTGAGTGTGGAGATCACACCGGGGGTCCAACTCTGGCAAAGAAAGTATTACGATATGGTTATTTTTGGACTACCGTGAATAAAGATACAGCTGATCACTCATGACGCTGCGACAAATGCCAGAGATTCGCTAAAGTTCCGAGAGCACCCCCAAGGCATCTCAAGTTAATGGTCAGTCCATGGCCATTCACAATGTGGGGATTATACATCATTGGAACCCTACCAATTGCTAAAGGAGGAGCTAAATATGCGATCGTGGCTGTGGATTATTTCACGAAATGGGTAGAGGCCGAGCCCTTAACCACGATCACGGCAAGAAAGGTGATAAGCTTTGTGGTCAGAAATATCATTTGTCGATTTGGGATACCAAAAACTGTTATAACCGATAATGGAACCCAATTCAATAGTGCGGAATTTAGAAACTTCTGTCAGAAGTATAAAATTGATAAGAGGTATACTGCCGTAGCTCACCCGCAGTCGAATGGATAGATTGAAGCAATAAATAAAGTCATTAAGTCTATTCTTAAAAAGCGGTTGGAGCGAGCAAAAGCTATGTGGGTTGGTGAATTGCCGCTTGCTTTATGGGCCTATCGAACAACATTTAAGACGGCTACTGCTTATACTCCTTTTTCACTCTTCTTCGGGTCAGAAGCAGTAATTCAAGTGGAGCGTAAAGTACCCTCTCATATGGTGACATATTATGATCCAATGACAAACAAAGCACTCCTCCTAGAGTCCCTGGATATGGTTGAAGAGAAGAGGGACGAAGCACACTTGCGTGCTTCAAGACATCAACGCCAAGTGGCACACTATTATGACAGAAGGGTTCGCTTTAGAACTTTCGAACCTGGAGACTTGGTACTGAAGCGAGTCTTTCCACCTCTCGTTCATCTAGGCCCAAAGTGGGAAGGACCATTCACGATTCGAAGGAAAATTGACACAGGAGCTTTCAAGTTAGCGACCATGGATGGTGAAGAAATTCCTAGAGCTTGGAACGCCCAACATTTGCAGTGATACTTGACTTGAAGTTGTACTGTTTTCTTTTGTTTTATAGGCCATGTAAAAAGGCATGACTTGCCTAGAAAAGTCTGGTTAATATAAACAAAAGATTATGAAGTGGATGTAGGTCACGACTTGGCTGAACCACTATAAAATATTGTGTGTGATTTACTTTATCCGTTCAAACCTTGTTTTGTATTTTTTTCTGTGTTTTTCATAAAGTAAGTCGAAATATTAGACATTTGAGTCGATATGAAAGCAAATGAAATGACCATTTGCCTAGCGACATAAATAGAGATGGGAAGACGACGTCCCGAACTCTAACTCTCACGAGTCGAGAGAGAGTATAAAGGACGGGAAGACGACGTCCTTGAGGCGTGAAGGTGTACCATGACAAAAGACCGCCTCGAATCCACTCTAACCTGACCATGCGACAGGAGAGTATAAAAGTACGAAGAATGTGTACCAATGAAAAAGAATTTTAACCCCGCCCAAAAGACCTGGGGGCAATTTAATCAATCTCGAACAAGCCTTAGCTAAATGCTATATTCAAGATTGATTGGGGGCATATACATCATGCACCCCGCTTTCAATCATTCATTTTATGATCGTTCATTTTATTTAATTAAGCGACAATTTCTGTGAATGATATTTTCTCTGTTTATGCATTTATAGGAAATCACGACTGTGACTTGAATCATTACTTATGTTTATTAATTTCTCGGCACTAATGGAAACAAGTGACGAACTTGCAAGCATTTGACATAGTGGGAAACAGACTACTTTATTAACACAAGTGCAGGTTTATACAAAAGAACTGAATAAACAAAGGCGGGGCCGCACTCGCTACAACAACAACGGAACAAGGAACAAGCAAAATGAAAAATAGAACCGCCTCTCATTTGGACTTTGGGGTAGATTTCGCTTTCTTGGCAGCTTTAAGTTTTTCTTTCTCCTCTTTTTCAGCTTCGGTCTGGATCCGCTTTGGTTTCTTCTTCCCTAGAACTGGAACGCTGGGATCAATAGAAGATTTTTTAGCAAGCTCTTTGGTGATTGATCTGGTTGAAAGTCTAACAACTAACCTTGACTCAAGAGGTACTGTCACAAGAGGTTTAAAACTTTCGGGATCTTTTTCCTCAGCTTTCAACGGCATACGCTTATCGTGCTTGGCCTTCATCTTGGACAAAGTTAAATCATCGACATTCTCTGAATCCCCAGTTATAACAACATCAACATCTTCTTCATGTCCATCGTCGTCGCCGTCATCATTCAGAGTATCTATCATCTCCCCAGCGTGAGGAGTCTCGATATTAGGTGGCACGGGAGCTTTATCGGCAACCTCCTCCCTCTCGCCTTCAGCCCCCCCATATTTTACAACAGTGACCTCATCCCGTTTCTCCTGAGTCTCTTCGACAAACTTCTCACCGATGACTGTCTTCTGTTGCCCATCAGTCTTTTTAGTCGGCTCAGTACCTACAGAACGAGAGGTGACAGTTATTAACTCAGGGGAAAACGAGGGATCTTCAATTGATCGTCCAATAATATGACGAAAGGTCGAAATAGCCCTGACAAATTAGGGTGAAAAGGTAGAGATACCTTCGGATGATTTCTCGATTGGGGTGGCTAGAGTCTCTGATGCCAATTCGGGTATAGGAGACAAAAGGGATGCCTTAGGAATTCTTGGATTTTCGGGATCATATCCCTCTGTTTCGGTAGCCCCGGGGGCAGCAGAAGAAGAACCGGTTTCAATGATATCTTTTCCTTTGGCTTGACATTTCTCTTCCTCCTTGGCAGTAGCAATAAGTCGATGCCCTTAGGCCAGATGTGCCGGCTCCTCACCCCTA
This sequence comes from Allium sativum, assembly GCA_030737875.1. Lineage (NCBI taxonomy): Eukaryota > Viridiplantae > Streptophyta > Magnoliopsida > Asparagales > Amaryllidaceae > Allium > Allium sativum. The sequence continues at coordinate 976,231,559 of CM060920.1, forward strand.
AGGAACTTCTCCATAAGTTTGTTTTTGTCGATGGAATCCTCCTTGAGCTCTTTCTTCTCCCAATCAATGATTTGGTCCCATACATAAACCAGAGTTGTCGGGTAATCCTCGATCCAAGAAATGTCCCAACAATGGATCATCTGAGCAAAGAACTCTATCGTTAGCTCACTATAGCCATCCAATTCCTTCTGGGCCGCAGAGAGTCTCTCTTGAACTTCTTCGGCAGATTGAAGGGCGATGCTTGTATTCCCCTCGGCCAACACTGCTCTAGATTCAGCCTCCATTAATTTGGCTTCCAGTTCGGCATTTTGCTTTGCTAAATCAGTGGTTTTCTTCTCTAGCTCGGCCTTCTCCTGTTCAAGGGCAGTGCAAGCTAACTGTACTTTAACACTCTTAGATTAGCATCCCCAGCTTGCTTCTTTAGATCCAAGCGCTCTTGGTTATGGGAATCTAAGAGCGTGTGATAACGCCTTTGTAGTTCTTCGTTATATTTTTTGTAGTTGTCGGCACCCCGTTGAGCGACAGCAAGCTGAGCTTGTGTGTCTTCCAAATCTTTCTCCGAATTCTCCAAAATTCTTGCATCATAATTGGCTATTTCCTTCGTGTGGCCAATATCAGTGATAAGATCCTTGATAATCTTAGAAACCTTGAGCGAATATTTATACATTTCTATATAGTGCTTGTCCACTAAATCAATTTTTGCTTTAGCATCGTCAGCCCAATTCGAAGGAATTGGTTCAAGAGCAGGAACAAACGCCATACGATCAAAATAATGATCCAGAAAATGTTTTTTCAGAGTTGCTAGTCTTTCCTTGTTCTCGAAATCGAGCGACACGTGCTTGGATATGGATAATTCAATATTTCTCCGCTGGGCAGGTACAATGGACGTATCACCTTTGCCTGACCTCTTCTCAGGGACATTAGGTTTATCCTGTAAGTCAACGTGCTTCGACAATAGCCTCTCCTGGGGATGCTTCTCTTTAGGAGGAGTCGGATCTTTGGAAGATTGTTTGTCTGCTTCATGACGATTTTGATGGTTCTTGTACTTATCTAGATCGGAACGACGAGGAGAATGAGAACGCCAAGAATGAGGACGGTTGGAATCATAATGCCTCTTGTCATCCCTGCCGCGGCTTTCGCGATGGTCAGGCTTAGTGTCGAAATCATATCTGGGCACGTTGGCACGGATTTTCCTGATATTGTAGCGGGACGTACCATGGTTCCTGCAAAACAAGGTATGTAGAGTTCAGAACTAATGTTTACACAAAGCATAAGTGTTGTGACATGCAATGCTAATGTATTGTGCGCATCCTAAGTGATATCCCCCCAACCAACCAGAGCCCGAAGTTAGGCTAGAATGTGTGGTTTCCTTAGCCTTCACAGGAGTAGTTTCTTCTGAGGAAGTAAAGGTCAAAGGATTCGTTTCGGAATATTCTAAAGTGTAAAGAGTCTCGGGCAAGGGAAGACTTCCCAAACCCCGAAATGTAGAGTCATCCATAGTGGGGGCATCTCCTTGAGGAGCATCTAAAGGAAATTCTTTTGGAGATATCGGTTTTTCAGGAGTGGCAACATCCTTAGGAGTAATGTACTTATCTCTATCTTTTTCTGTTATATTTGCTAAAATATCATCTTGAGTCCTGGAGGGAGAAGGAGGATCCCTGAGGGGCACTGTCGGATCTTTTGTACTTTCTCCCCACTCAAGTGGAGTGTCGATTAGCCCTTCAACTGGAGGTATGTACACGTAAGGGATTTCCACATGGCATATGCTATGAGTTATAGCAATTAGACGATGTCGATGGAGATATTCATCTAATAAGCACTCCTTGATAGTCAAAAATTTTTGATCACCATTAAGTAACTGATTTAAATGATTGAATTGCACCGGATACTTCTCTTGTGGTGGGTTAGGAACTGTAAGTGAAAACAGGCAATGCTTAATGAATTTATGATAAAGCCTGGGACTAAAACTCAAAAAACCAAGGTCCTTACTTGACTTAAGCCATCTTCTGGCACATCCGGGCTGCTGCTTGATATAAAACCATTCAGTTTTTGGGTCCCCAGCTTTGTTGCTAAACGGAACAGTGATGATTTTCCTTTTTGGCACCGATTCAAAGTATACAAAAGACGGGGTGTCATTGGTTCGATGCTCAAAATTGTAAAACAAATGAACATCCTCAAAAGTTAGCTCTACACCTAGAATTTCTTTATAAGCTATGTACAGAGTATACATATAAGTGTAGGAGTAGGGATGAAGTTGCAAGGGGGCATCGACGACGAATGGCGGAAATGGAGGTATCACCCCAACTAGGCACATCAATTTGGTGATAGCCATGTACCCTTCCGGTGGATTATGAGGACGCTCTGTTTTCGAGGGAAACTTGGTATCTCTTCGAAGAATCCCATGCTTTAGGCATATCCGTGCAAATCTGTCATTGTCAATCGTTGACTCGACCGAATCCTTAGGCGGATCCAAGATTTCAACATTTCCAAACTCATCTGGGGCACGATCATCTCCTACTCCTCCTTCTTCTTTCTCGCCTAGAGAGACATTACCCCCGGATGGTACATCACTTTCATGACTTCCCATCTCATAATCTGGACCTGTACTATTCCAACCCGAATCTGAAGTGTAATATACGTCTTCAACAGGTGGATTCTCGGATGATCTGGAAGTATTTTTTCTTTCTTCTAGTCTAGATGAGCGTCTCTCAGCCATTTCTACTAAACTATTGAAGAAACAATAGCAGGAGTTAGAGTAAATTACCCATGTCCCTCTGTACATGTGTGTGCCAATGTGTGTGAAATGACAGAATTAAAGAAGTACAAACTAAGCATATAAGAACACAATGTAAAGATGAACTAGACAGTTATGTATTCGTCGATAATCCAAAAGTTCAGTCAGAAAGGCTCTATCCTAACTGTCCAAGAAATCACAATTTATGTCTAATTTTGATTAAATTGGTTGAAGCACACTGGCATAGCTGCGGACCGGTTCGGGTGCATCTGTAATTAACGGGTCGGTTCGGATAAGTTCATCATCAATGAATCGGTTCGGGTATCTATGTTGTATGTGGATTGGATCGGATTTGAGCACAGCTAGGTTCGGGTCGGACAAATCTTTAAAGAGGAAGCCTAGTTTGAGTCAGTTAGCGCCGAACCGAACCGCCTTTATGTATTTTAGCTTATTTTCCTTCATTCATGTGTCTCTGGAACTTCACCTCATCTAGACTCTTCTGATCCGAACCGAGGTCACAGATTTTTCTCAATGACTTAATCCTCATCATTTCATCCTTAACCCAATCCTCTCTCCCTGAATGTCAACACCATGAACTCCTTTGCACCAAACTGATCCGCTGCTTCTCCTCCAAACTTGTCATCTCTCTTCCTCCTATACCCACTCAAAAACTCATTATCTCCATCCACAAATCATCAAGACCCACGTCTCATCTACTAACAATTACACGCGGCGCCATGACTGGGTTTATCAGCTCCGACACCCCGAGTTAGCGAAAAGCTCCACCAACAATGATGGCGGCGAGCTAAAGATCACCAAAATCAATATCAGCGTTAATTACCATTGACTTGCGTGAGTTAAAGAGGGATTCGATTATGAATATTGCAAAATCCACGATTTAATAAAAAGAAGAACGAGATTTGAACCCACATAGGGTTTTGATTTTAGAATCTGAAAGGGACCGGAGATTTGGAGAATTAGGGTTCGAGATGGGTTAAAAGTAATATCGAATGAAAATCTAAAGGGGAGAAAAGAATTTATGTTAATTTATAAAGATAAAGGGCTTTTCGTGTTCTCGTGGGCCCCCAATGCTCAGACCGACCCGCTTAGGAAAGAGATCTATAGCTTTCGAGCCCTGTGATGTGATGGAAATCAAACACGGATCAGATCGGACAAGCATCATCTGGACCGTAACCACCTGAGTTGACTCAATATGCATGACTAACCCGAAAGAAGAAGCAAAAATTTAATAAATATTAAAGTTTACCTGGAGGAGCTACTTGAACATTGAACGAAGTTCCTGAAGATTATTTTGAATAGTAGGAGCGATTTATGCATTCCATCACATATTTATAGACAACAAAAGATGTAACTTGATGAAGCAGCATGACTTTACAAGTGAATGGAGGCAACTATTCAATGACTCCAATTTAGAAACCAAAGAGCAGATTATTTCAAAGCACACTTTATTTTCAATAAATGCATGCTTCGAGGGGGCAAAATGTTAGCCTGCTTTGTGATTAGGCTACACAAAGCTGAGAAATTACTTGACATATAGATTCAGAAGAAAAGATGACCATAGGGAAGCTAGTTCGGGGGGGCCCGAACCGATCCCTCCTAGGTTAAGGCGGCCAGCACAGGAAAGGAAGAATAGAAGGATCACCCAGATCGGATCGGCTCCTTCTGATCCGAGCCCTCATCAGTCATCCAAACTGAATCACGACGCTACACCATCATTGCACGATATCTAGAAATTATGGAGCGGTTTCCCCCATGTTCACCCACTAAAGCTATGCGCTGGCAACATCTCAGAGCTCCTCACTCCGGACCGAACGGGATGGCTGCCACGTGTATCTGAACCGAAGGCCTTCCAGGGGAGATTTCTACCAATAAATATGCCACCTAGCATCATTTAAAGGGATCTTTTGGCAAGTTTCTGACTCAAACACCTGCTGTATCCGAATTTCATCACATTAATCAGATCATTATCAATCTTTGAAGAACATTTCTATGAGTGCTGAGTGAATTATCCATTGTAAAAGTGAAATTGAGTGAAAACAATCATTGTACTTGTACTTCCATCATCAGTTAAATAAATTCAGAGTGGACGTAGGCTCTTTAACGCCGAACCACTATAAATCGTGTGTTCCACTTCTTTTTTATTTTCTTTTCATTTAGAATTATCAATAATTTGGTTGTTAGAACCACTTTTTGATCTAACAACACCCCTAAAGAACTTGCTGATGAATGGAACGCTTCCAACCAAGAAAAGCAAAAGGCGTGCTGTTATTTGAAAGGCCTCTAGATACATCATGCAAGGCAAGGTCCTCTACAGACATGGATTCTCGATGCCACTCCTCCGGTGTATAGCCCATGACGACATCGAGCGGGTACTGAGGGAAGTACACGAAGGTGAATGTGGCGACCTCACTGGAGGTCAAACATTGGCTAAGAAAATATTTTGATATGGTTATTTCTGGCCTACCGTGAATAAAGATGTGGCTAATTGTGCACGGCATGCGAAAGATGCCAGAATCCTCTATCGTAGTTGTATGGGGAATTGACTTTATTGGAAGCCTTCCCATTGCAAAGGGCGGAGCAAAATTCGCCATCGTAGCTATGGATTACTTTACAAAATGGGTCGAAGCAGAATCGTTGACCACGATCATAACTAAGCGAGTGATAAACTTCATCATCAGAAATATTATATGTCGATTCGGGATCCCAAAGATTATCATAACAGATAACGAGACCCAATTTGATAGCACTAAGTTCCGAGACTTCTGCCAGAAATATCATATAGAGAAAAGGTACACTGCTGTAGCGCATCCGCAGTCAAATGGACAAGTAGAAAGTCCATTTTGAAGAAGCGACTGAAGCGGGCTAGAGCCATGTGGGTTGACGAGTTACCTTTGGCATTGTGGGCCTACAGAACGACTTATAAATCAGCCACGGGGCACACCCCTTTTCCCTCGCTTTCGGGTCAGAAGCGGTTACCTACAGAACCACTTACTATGACCCGATGACTAATAATAAACTGCTCCTCGAATCCCTGGATATGGTTGAAGAAAAAAGGGACGAAGCGGACCTACTTGCCTTGAGGCACAAGGAGCAGGTCGCCCGATACTACAATAAGAAGGTCCGAGCTCGAACCTTTGAACCCGGAGACTTGGTTCTAAAGCGTGTCTTTCCACCCCCAGTTCATTTGAGTCTGAAATGGGAAGGACCTTATGCCATCCTACGGAGGCTTGATATGGATCTTTCAAGCTAGCGACCGTGGATGGAGATGAAATCCCCAAAGTGTGGAACGCCCAACATTTGCGGCATTACTTGACATGAAATTGTCATTTTTACTCTTTTGTTTTTAGGACCATGTAAAAAGGAACGACCTACATAGAATAGTCTGGTTACATAAGCAAAAGATTATAAAGTGGATGTAGATCATGATTCGACCGAACCACTATAAAAATATCGCGTGTCATTTACCTTTATCACACCATTTCTTATTCATTCTTTCATTCTTTACTCATATGAGCTATTATAATTGTGATATTTGTTATAAAACTCACGATGATCTCGAAACACATAATTCAAAGAATCTTCTATCAAATCATAAGGAAGAGAGGGCAATAAAGTAAATGATGCAACACCAAGTACTCTAATTCTTGAGAAGAAATAAAGGAAAGGAAATGAATTGTCTACGAGGCATGAAGGTGCACCAATATTAAAAGACCACCTCAACTCTACTCTACCCTTGGCATCCGACGGGAGAGTATAAAGGCGCCAGGGACTGAGCGTTGCAAATGAACTCCCACCCCACCAAAGGATTGGGGGGCAAACTGAAAGCTGAGTTCGAACTCTATCCTGGGCATCCGACAGGAGAGTATAAAGGCATTTTGATTAAATGCCACGAAAGGGCTCCTATCCCGCTGTAGGACCAGGAACAAGAATGAAAGCTGAGCCCGAACCCCTCACTCCCGGACATGGGGGCAACATTTATCCGATCCTAATCAATCCTCAACAAGCCCTGGCTAGGCATCGTGTCAATGATTAATTGAGGGCATACACACCATACACATACGCGTAGTCCAGTTTTGATTTTTCATTGCAAGAATGGTTTATGATGTGATTTTAAATTATTTATGATCTGAATGTTTATGTATGACAAAGTATGATAAACTCACAGGTACACAATAATGCGAAAGAAACAGGATTTCATTTACAAAGTGCAGAACTACAAGCTAGTCAAAATGTGAGGGCCACTCTCACAATTTACATCATAAGGTTATGAGAAACATAAAATGAGCAAAAGTAGATGAGCTCTACTTGAGTTTCGGATACGGCTTCGGCTTTTTCTCTTTCTACTGCTTCTTTGGCTCCTCCTTGTTAGCAACAGATTTGTAGTACTTTTTCCTCTTCTTCTTATCCGAAGGAGGATCTTGTGGAGCATCAGTGGACTCGGATGCAAGTTGTGTAGTTATCGACTTGAGGGAGAGCTTTATAATAAGCCCAGATCCAGGAGCAGCTGTAGAGAGAGGTGGAACATTTAAAGGCACTTCCTCGACTTTAACTCTTAGCGGCTCATCCTTTTTAGCCTTCATATCGGCTAAGATCAGATTATCAACATCCTTTGTCTCCCCTGTGATAATGACATCCTCTTCTTCATCCCCATCATCACCATCAGTGTTCTTCAAGGCTCCAATGATTTCAGCATCCTAAAGAGCATCAGTGCTCGATAGCACAATGGCCTTCTCGATCAGTTCGACTTCAGTCTGTGTAGTGACCTTAGGGTTTGATGGTTCGGTGACCTTCTCGACCTCTGCTTGCTTTGCTACAGTCCCCTCGGTCGGCTTGGCACCTACATTATGAGAAGCAACTGTAATTAATTTGGGAGAAAATGTGGTCTTCTCAATTGTTTTCTCCACAATGACACGACAAGTTATGACAGCTTTAACAAATTGTGGAGAGAATGTGGAGATACCTTCCACCGACTGCTCGTTCGGATTTACAGTAGAAACCCCAGTAGGTTGGGGAACATAAATTTTATACTCATCGACCCCAGAAGTCTTGAGCTCCACGACTGAGCTTGAACCTTCATCAACTTTTTTCTTGCCCTTGAGCTTAAGCCTCTCTTCCTCCATGGACTCTTTAATTTGATGTCTACCCTCTGCTAAAGCCTCAGACTCTTCAACTTTGAGGAAGGTCTGCATAAGATGGTTCTCATCGACATCCTTGACCTTTAAGCATTTCCTCTCACTTTCAACAATCTGGTCCCATACATCAACTAATGTGGTGGGATAGTTCTTGATCCAAGAGATGTCTCAGGTTCAAATGACTTGAGCTAAAGAGTCCATCAGTAGTTTATCAAACCCTTCTATCTCTTGTTCAGTTGCAGCAAGTTTAGCGGTAGCATTTGAGGCGGACTCGAGGGCTTCATTAGCATGCCCTTCAGCAAAAGCTGCTCTCTCCTCAACATGAGCAAGTTTATCCTTTAAGCTTGTCATTTCTTTCTCCCAGACAGCTTTTTCAATGGCAAAGCGGTCCTGTGATGTTTTCAAATCAGTATTAACTGACTTGAGATCTTCTATCTCCTTTTTCATAGCCACACGCTCTTGGCTGTTCCAATCAAGCTCAAAGTGGAAACGTTTCTTCCATCTTCTAACTGCGTTTTGTAGCTTTCGGCATCCCTCTGAGCTAAGGCAAGAAGAGCTTGAGTATCTTCATGTTGATTCTCAGCCTTGTCCCTGGCCTTGATATCGTGTTCAGCCTTTTCATTATCTTTGGCCACATCTATTTCCAGACAGTCGATAACCTCTGAAAGCTTCTTGGCATGCTTCTTCATTGCCCTTTATTATGTAGCCACATGACTTACATGATCCATGACTTCGGTATCCCAATCATCAGAAACCGGTTCACGGTCTGTAATGAAGAGCATCTTTCCAAAATAGATGTCGGGGAACTACTTTAGCAGACGCTCCAGCTTTGCCTTATTTTCAGAGGTAAGGATTACCTCTTATGAAGTGGTAATGTCTAGGTCGCGTTGACTGGAGGGGACGAGGGATGTCTTCTCTTTTTCCAAACCTTTGCTTGGATCTTTGTGTTTATCCCTGGATTCATGATGCTTCTTGGAGGACTTATCCCGAGGAGGAATACCCTTCGGAGGAGTCGGAGCTTTGGGAAGTTGTTTACCTCCCGCGTGTGGCATTGACGACTATGATGTTTCTCGGGATCTTTCCTTGAAGGAGAACGAGAGTGCATAGGATGAGGCTGATGAGAATCATAATGTTTCTTACTATCTCTTCCCCGACTATCACTGCGATCATGCTCGGTTGCGGGAATGAATCTGGGCGTGCACTCATGAAGTTCACGATGAGAGTAGGAGCGTCGACGAGGCATTTTTCCTGCAAAAGTAACCAGCAAGCATAAGAACCATGAGTACATACAGTGTATAAATGTTGTGACATGTGGTGCATGTGATGTGTGTCCCGTGTGATTCTCCCAAACAGACCAGGGCTCGGATCTAGGCTCATCTGTGCAGTTTCCGTTTTTTTGACTAGAGTGGATTCTTCCTCGGATATAGGGAAGAACGGTTCCGCTCCAAAATCCTCAGATGTGTAAATGTTATCTGGAAAGGGGAGCTTGTCTAAATCCCCATATATTTGTTCCTCCGTTAAAGAATCATGAGTCGAGGGCTTAGTTGGCGGCGGTGTCTTGGGAGAAGTCTCCCTTTCGGGGATGGAGGCATCCTTTGGTTCGTTAGCTAGGACTTCACCTCCTTTGCATATGTTCATCTCTTCATCGTCTTGAACGTCCATAGGTGAAGGACTCTTAGGAAACTCGATTGCCTCTATAGCTTCCGTGGTCACTTCCCCTCGGCCAGAGGCATGCTGATAGATTCCCCAATCGCCTGAGTAGGGAGAAAATACTTGCAAGGCCCGCTATCCTTACCAAGCCTGAATCTTACATCGAGAAGACGATGTTTGTGAAGGTTCTCATCGGTTATACATTTCTTGATCTTTAGATAATAAGATTTGCTCTTTGTGAGGCGGGACAAGTGATCTTCATACACTTCACCCTCTTGCTTCTTGGGGTTAGGAACTGTGAAAAGAAATTAAGTATTAGAACAATGCTTTGTGCAGTTAAAGCAGATACTGAAAGATCTGAAACCTAGTTGACTGCAACCACTTTCTCGCACAACTAGCCTGATGCTTTATATAGAACCACTTAGATTTAGCATCCCCCAAGTTGTTATGTCCCTCACATAGAACCTTCCTAGTAGGGATAGACTAGAAGAAAACAAATTTTTGGGTATGTGACGGCCCGCCCCGCACCAACCGACATTTTCTCCAAAAGTGCGCTGTACACATGTCCAGTTAGCACGGAACAGGTCGTCAGAAGGGAAAAGGAAGAAGGAAATGAACATACAAAGAACCTGTAGAATGTCTCACAGCGCATAGAACAAAATATAATAATAACATGTTTGACATAAAACAGGAGAGACAGTGCATAAGCTGAAAACCAGAACCAAACATCAAAGCAGCGGAAATCCAAAATACAGCTTATTACAACTTTCAAACTGTCTCAAAGCAAAAGTAAGATAAAGGAGGTACACTACTAATGCCCAAGTAGCAACCACCAACGATACAGGGAGAATATATATATATATCATACGTGGAAGCCTCCTGCCCGCCTCCGAATTAGCTACTCGCTCACCACCAGCTAACCTGTCTCTAGTCTGCTCGTGTGAGCACCCAGAGTAATAAGAAGAGACATAAAACTCTGGGTCAGACATAAAGCCTGGTATGAGCGATAAGCATCTAAAGTGAACAATAACAGGTAGACTAAAACATACCTGAACCTGGACCTGCAACCAAAGAGTTAGCACTACATACTGTACAACACTCTAAGGTGCCATATCAAAAGGTGTAAAGATACGGAGGTGGGGGAGTGCATGTCATAGTGATGGCAAACAATCAAACATAGCATCCATCCTCACATCTCTCACTTAGTGCGTAAAGCATACGATATTCACCACTTCGATCACCCATCCTTGCTACGATCACTTTGCACCATGAAGTCATAAATGACTCCACTGCACTGATAACGTAGCCACTAGTCCATTGCTATGTCCACTTGCCCCATGGGGTTATTCACCCCATCTGCGCTGGCTCATAGCCTTACCAATCCTTACTATGTCCACTTGCCCCATGGAGTTATTCACCCCATCTGTGCTGGCTCATAGTCTTACCAATCCTTTACTATGTCCACTTGCCCCATGGGGTTATTCACCCCATCTGCGCTGGCTCATAGTCTTACTACGCATCACCTTGCACCTCGAGTCGTAATGACTCTACTGTACTGATAACGTAGTCTTGCTACCATCACCTTGCCCCTCGAGTCATAATTACTCTACTGCACTGATAAGTAGCCCATCATCCATTTTTTAGTGGTGAATCGAAGTTATGAACGTCGACAACTCCTTAGCACACGTCCCGCAGCAAAGCCCAACCATGAAGTGAACTCATCGATTCCCAACTGGATCCTGAGCTCTAACTTCCCATATTGGACTACCTTTGCATCTCGGGTTATTGGTCAATACTGGGTCGGGTTCTCTTCAAACCATCGGTTCGGGTCGGGTGTCTGTGTTGCATCAGTTCGGGTCTCCTTCTGTAGCGGTTCGGGTCGGGTCCACTTCATCGCGTCGGTTCGGGTCGGGTATCTTTCTTCAGGTCGGGTCGGGTGTCCCACCTCGGGTCGGGTCGGGTGCCATCTCCCCTCCAGTTCGTGCTTCCGCTCCGATCCGCTCCCTCATTCTTCACGTGCTCCGATCCGATCCCTCCTTCTTTATCCGATCCGATTGCTTCTCCTTTATCCGATCCGATCCCAGTTCAGTTAGCGTGGCCTTCCTTTTTGCCACTTTTCTAAAGTGTCAGGTTCCGATCCGATCGAATCCCTTGCCCAGTTCAACATATCCGATCCGAGCCCCCATATCCGATCCGATCCGAAACCTGCACTGCTTTCTGAAACTGTTCCAGCAAGTGTTTACGCAATTCGACGACGTTTTCGACCATTCTAACTATTGAAATCAATCACAAAGCATATCATACAGTCATAGCAACATGCATAATCAACCACAAACATCAAAACTGAAACGACCCGCAAATCCGTACCCTTTGAGTCGACTAATAACACCACACGTCCAACTCGAATTGCACAGAAATACGAACCATTATTAGAAAGAAGTTAGAGGGTGAGAAATAGAAAGAAAGAAATATTAGAATAGGAGAAAACGAAGATCACAAACTCACAGCGGAACGAATAAAATATATTAGATAATATAACTTTGAAGCACAAATCAGTATTTGTATATACATACCATTATCAGAGCACAACGATTATCCCTGGAACAGTTATAAACACCTGTTTCCAGATACAACATAGTACACAGCGGAAAATATGATAGTCTATAGCTGACAGGTGAAGCCTCCTGCTTCAATCTCCTTCAGGTGAATCTGTAAAATCCTGACTACTTGACTGCCCGTACAAATTTGGGCATCCAAGAGTTTAGGGAAAACAAACAAAATAAACTCTGGGTCAGTCATGGGACTGGTGTGAGTAAACTCCAACCATTTGTTTAACTTTCAAAATCTTTTCGAAAGAAATGATAATCGTAAGACCGATCCACACATAAACATGGATGGTTTTTACCTTACGATAACCCAAAACACTTTGGAAATCATATATTATCTGATATTATAATAATTTCTAATCACAAGTAATTAAAATCTAGTAGAACGCTTGCATCTCACGCTCTACATATATAATATACAATCAAACTCGCAGGTACTTATTGGAGATTGGATTCCAACTTGACAAGGTATGGGACCACCTTCCGAACGTGTATCTCTAGAGGCAAATACACTGGGTTCAACAAGAACATCTTGCAACCCGGCCCACACATGACCGACCACTCATTTCGCTTGAGTGTATCGAATGTATACCACCGACGGTTGGGATCAGCAACCGCCTCCCGATAAGGGACAGCATCGATAGATTTAAGAACAAAAGGAATTTCTCTAGATAGGTGATCATACATCCTAATGGGTGCGACCCACATAGCCATGCTGCCTGCCCGATTTTTGTCCACTTCCGGGTTGTGAGGCTTGAGGTTTGAATTATCTTCCAGAACATCTGGCCACCATTCACTTTGAATGCCACATCGTCAGATCCATCGGAAATCACTAATTGATTCCCACAAAAATACTCAGATTGTTAGGCTAAAGAAGTTTCCCTTCTATGCCACCAACTTCGTACGTTTGAAGGAATCAACGTACGTAACCCCCTTTGGAAATACTCTGTCAGACACTCGTCCATACAAGTTGTCCTGGGTCTGGACAAACCGAAGGCACTATCCCGTAAACAGGATAACCCTTGCATAACTCCGTCTTCAATTTTCTTCAGCATAAGTTGCTTCATAACGCTTACGCCAATACGGAGTGGTTTTCAGATATCAAATCTGATCCCGGTCTCTCCGTATTGACAACGGAGGTATATAAAAAGATAAAACTTTGATAGTCGGTGATTTAACTATCAAAGAAACATCCATACAATCAACGGTCTTATTTCCAAATGGAAATTCTATCAATCAAGCATCAAACAACACTGGGCCCTTTTTATATTAGTTCTTTATTTCATTATCATTTCCAATTCCCATTTTCCACCTTTCGTGTTCTTTCAAAGCTCTATTTCCTCTCTCGATCATTGGAAAACATTTCCAATATTATAATTCCTTTATCGAGAAAATATCTTTTACCCAGTTAGAAAACATTTCTAAATCCTTTGAATTAAACTGATGTTATAAACATCGTTATTATAACTCAAATCATAAATCATTCGTTAACTAACGATATCACTCACCAACCCTTGCTATCGAGCCTTAACCATTTCTCTGTCAATAATGCAGTCAGTCAAGTTGGGGTATAATTACCTCTCAGACCTTAACTGAACGACATTCTTAACTTCGAAATAGTCAGAACTCACGACTTTAAACCAAACATTTCTTTCAACAACAGCGTTAAAACCCCTGTCTAGCATTATAGAACACTTATCATAACCATAGCATTAAAATTGCTATTAAAACAGTTATTATAACGGCAGCGTTAAAATTGCTATTTAGATTTACCAAGACATTTATTATAACAGCAGCGTCTAAAATTGCTGTATAGATTTACAACATCTATTATAACAACCGCGCTAAAATCACTGTTTAGTTTTATAAAAGCATTTCTTACAAAGACAGCGTTAAAATCGCTGTTTAAAATTATAAAAGCATTTCTTATAACAACAGCGTTATGATTGCTGTTTTGAATAAAATACCGTGTGCGACGCACACGCTTCCGTTGTTCATTTATAAACTCTGTTTATTTTAAACAATTCAAGTTCTCCTTTAAACATATTTATAAACTATACATTCTTCTAACCACTTAATTCGATTTCTATAAATCCCCTTTTTTATATACATTTTATTTTGCAAAATATTTCCTTGTTTAAACTATTTATTCTTTTATTTTAAGCATTTGAAAATCTTTCTTTAAACTTTCCTCTGTGATTTGCTAAATTCGGGTCCACTTCCAAATATTGGTTTCAAAACCGATACTCACTTTCAAATATACATTCATATTTGAACTCACCTTTTTATTTATCCAATGGTTAATGATCCACTTAATTTATATCTTTATTTATAACATTTTCCTTGGTTTACCCAATGGAATAGGTTTCCATTTGCAACTCAATGAAAAAGAAATTATTTCTAATTTGGAAATAAACTCTGCTTTTAAATTCTAATTTCCTTTTTCACATTCGATGATATTTTACGGTATCTAAAATACCAGGTTCCTAAGGCCAGGGTAAACCAAACACACAAATTCAACCATGGATAATGTAGCATAACATATATCACCATCAAATAAAACAGTAAATAAAATGTTGAGGGATCCAGTTGGATCCCTCCAACCTGTTTCCCTGCATCCACAGATGTTAGTAACATCAAAAATATCGCATTAATGGAAAAATCAATCAACGATGTGATTATATCAACCAATTTATCAACTATTCAACCAAGCAACCATTTCACATTATAAAAAAAATTTAAACGAGTGAGTTTACTCACTTTTGTTCGCAGTCGACGGTTCTGCTCTCGTTTCATTTAAAATTAATTAGGCATTTGATTTTCTCACGAGATTCCCATAGCGTTGTTTTCAGCCAAGTCAGCTTCATAACGTAAATCTCGCCGTTAGAGTTTCAACGGATCCGGTCGCGTCTACTTTTTCTAATGGATTTACATCGACCATTGTTTCTTTAATACCGTTTCCTCAAGTATCAGTTCCTTCTGTCATTTGTTGGGATCTTGTTCTCCTCCCGACACCCAAAAGTTGGGCTGACGCTTTCCTCCAACATTCACGTTGTTCCCTGCTATTTCCATTTGAGCCGTCCTGTTTGAAATCCCTGCATAGACCCAATTTGTCACTAATCCTTACCCTAGTCTAACATAATAGGATTAATTAGTAGTTTATAATTTGTTACATTGATAAAAATTTACGGTCAAACCGTTGTCTCCCTCTTTGCTCTGTCTCGGTCCTCACAAATCGAACCTCACATATGAAATCAAAACATCAATGCTGCCTTTAGTTAAGTTGATCGAACTCTTCTTCCATCTAAACCCAAAACCAGACACCCTTCATTTACACACCCAGAAAACGATGCACCCTCTCTTTCAATCGCTCAATCAGTCACCAGACCCGTCCATTCTCAACCTTGAAGCCACCCACTATCTCGAGCCCTATGGACCAATGCTGTATGACCTCTGACCAGCTCCTTTCTTCATTCATATCACTGGCCAGTACCCCCTGCACCCAACATTCAAACTCAAGCTCGCACCCCTATAGCAACTCGTGAAAACCTACTGTAACCGCGTGAAAAGAATTTGCACAAAACCCTTCAAAAACTTAAACATCAGGTGCGGATTTCCATGCAGGCTCCAAACAGTGATTGTTTTCTCTAGTCAAAGCTTCCACGACCCAAACACATAAACCCCTGGTCTCGGAAAAACACAGCGAACGAAAAGAAGTGCTCGCATCCTTTACAATGCACCTGGGTTTGATGCTTTTGATGTTAGATTTCGAAAAATATTTGTTGTGGAAAATTTTGTGAGGTATATAATTCACTTGGAAATTCTTGAAATTCCGAGGCCATTAAAGGCTTCAGCTCGAAGAAGTTTGAAGAGGAAAAAAAAAAACAATGAACACCCCCTGCGTTTAAATAGCCCGAATGCCTTGCTACCCACGGGTATAAACTTGGCAAGCACGGATTGAAACAAAAACGTGGATTGCACGCTACTCATTTGTTTAAATTTATATATATTTCCTTTGTCGGCAAGTAATTGATATATATAGAACTAGGATAGGATAGGCGCGTATGGTTTAGTCCTTACTTTGTCTGCTGAATTGAGAACATAGGCTGGTGCTAGTTGTAATCTACCATTTTGATCTACTAAACATGTACCTTAGTATTATATAAATACTTGCAGATAGTTGTTGCCAGAACGTAGGTGTATATATATAAGGTATAAATATAATATTTTATATAATAACGAAACTTCCCGGTGAAGTATCAAGTAAAACTAACCACAGTCGACTTCTGTCTACTGATAAAAAAACTAATCTTGGTGTAAAAAGGTATTCTGAACCCAATGGGACAAGTTTCGTCGCATTCCGACATCGTTTGAAAATTTTTCCTTTATAAAACCAGAAATCAATACGCGTTTAAATTCCTCACGATCACCAGATAAATCAAAACAACTTGAAACTACGAACACCGACAATAACTTTTCGATACGAACCCAACGTCACTAGTTTCGTCGCATTCTGAGACTGTTGCCCCGGTAGACTGTTTTTGGCGCGTACCGCACTGCCCTTCTGAACACCAAATTTGCCGATCTCTAAAAATAACAAACTATATACCTACCTTGACTATATCCGACGCTACGAATTCACCGGAACTGGTTTCGTGGCCTGATTCGATCGTCTGTTCAAGTTACACTCTAATATCCCTTTATTCAGTTGAATTAATTTAATTGCACTGAACGAGCGTTTACGGCTACCGTGGTTACATACGACATCGGTTTGCCACGCAATTCAACACCGTACAAAAATTTAATGATACGGTCCCAATGAAACTGATTTCGTCGAAATCTGAGTCTGTTTGCAAAACGGCTATTTTAACGCATATAATTTAAATAACGATTTTCCACAGCGACTATTTCAAAATTTGATTTGACCATAACTAACAAATTATAACACGAAATTTAGATTTTCTCTTTTTCATATGAAAATTATAATCAATACGGTTCCAACGTGTCTTGTTTCACAGAAATCCGACTTATATCGGATCCTGTATCCTCAGTTAAAGTTCAAAACTCTATATTACGAACTGCAGCGCGTTTTCGAGCTCGTTTCATAATTATATTAATAAATTAACGTTCAAACTTCGTTTTTAATTAATAAATTCCTATATGTAATTCAATTAAAATTCTTAAAACAAATTTAAATATTCAGAATTCAACGGCCAAAAATCCGGGTCGTTACAAAAACATCAATATGATAGGTTAAAATGGATCAAACATACCCAAAACCCCAATATTTCCCCTTAAGCATGTTTAGGTGAAACTAATGATAGGATTAGCAAAACTTAACCAAATTAACCCAAATTCATATCAGAGGTCTAAAACATCATTTAGGAATTTATGAACATTTTTCCAGAATTTTATCACGTTTAAATTCGCTAATTAACACTAATTACCCTTAATTAGCCATAATTAGTGCAAAACTATGCAAATCACTCACCTTAGCCACAAATAAACTAAGATCTGAAATAAATTTCTGATTTGATGCAAATCTCAATACTAAACAGCAGCTCCAATGTTGATTTGGTGTAGATCTCCCTTGATTAGATGTTGCTAAGCTTAATCCTTGACCAAAAGATGATTTGGAGGTGATTTAGAGGTTGGAGGCCATTTTTAGGGTTCCTTGGTGATAAGTGGAGGCTAGAAAACTGAAATGGAATGATTCTCCATTTCATTTCAGCCTTCCCATAACCCCAATCCCGAAATGGGTTATGGGCCTACTCACTAATCACCCGATTTGGCCCGGTTAAGCAGTTTTTCACCCTCCAAACCTTATTTCAGCCATATCTCCCAAACGGTAAGTCCGTTCGGCTATTATGACCACTCTAAGGAAAGGTAAACCATCAAACGAATCCAATGGAAGTGTTTTCAGGTCAAAATTCATTTCTAATCAAAAGTTATGGCCAAAACAAGATCAGCTAGGGCAAAATGGTCATTTCAAAATCGACAAAAATCATGAACATGGGAAATGACTCTAATAGATGTTTCCCCAAAGTTACATGACCATACGACTTCATATGGAAAAGAAATAAATATTCTACGATCCTCCGATGCATAGGATACGGGTCGTTACAGGGTCCCTATCGAATGATGTTTAAAATGGTAATAAAAGTTCAAGTTCTTATAAACAAGCTCGGTCTCCAGAATTTCAGCATATGCGATGTATAAGGTGTATAGAGCAGCGTAAGCATTGGGATGAAGCTGCATAGGAGCAATATGTAGTCGTTTCAAGAGGTCAACGACAATCGGAGGAAACAGAGAAATAGTGCCTATCGAGCACATAACCTAACTAATGACCATATACCCCTCCGGAGCAGAATGGGGTCTATCCCCTTTCTCTGGGGTTTTAACGTCATCCCATGGGATCCCGTGCCTCAAACAGATTTTTTTAAACTTTAAATCATCCAGTTTGGAAGTCTTGGAAACACTTGGATCGTTTAGCTTTTTGACACCTTAAAGTTCGTCTGGAGCACGGATATCTCAAATCCTATCCTCTTCTTCTTCGAGTGATGTGCTTTCAGAAGATGCTGATTCTGCATCAATGTCTATTTCATAATCAGATCCAAAATTATCCCAATCCGGGTTCGACGAAAGTACGTCAGGATTATAATAGCTTGACGATTCTGGATCTGCACTCTTCTCTGATAATCTTGCTGAGCATCTATCAGACATGCCTGTTGTGTTAATAAATAAATACAGGAAATAATTAGGGCATAGATACCCGTGAAACCTGTGTGTGCAAGTGCTAGTGTGTGCAAATATGTGAAGTATTGAAAAGAAAAAAAATAAAGTGAAGCAAATTGGAGAATTATTGGTCATAGTGGATCTTTAAGTTAAATCTCCGTTCAATCCAGTTCAAGAAGTTCGTCTCGAGGGCTCTACTCTAACTGTTCTTTGAGTTACCCAAATCATAATGGGTTCTAGATTGAAGTATAAGTTGGTGTGTTCGATTAATTAATGATTACTTAGTCAGAAATAGTTAAAGGATTGGCTCGAGAACGAGTTAGCTTGTGTAGTTATAAGATTCAGCTCGTCATGCGGAGGCCCGGTTTGTGGTTCAAGCATAGTTCATGAATAAACATCAGCTCGCGATCGTAGGTTCGACTCATGACCAAGGGTTGGCTCCCAGAGAAGAGTTCGATTCGTAATGGTGAGATGGCTCATGATCGGGTCTGATTCATGAAGGAGGCCCGGGTCGTGATTTGGACCTGGTTTGAAGATTAAGATCTAAAACTCGTTGGCTCGTGTATGAGTGACTTGCGAGCTATCACCACAACCCGCCTCACTATCCCCTCTTTTCATCCACGATCTGACCCAACACTTAGCCCATCTCCACGATCCGATATGCAGGGACTCATCTCCCATCCAAGCCCCTCTCCAATCACCATCACGAGTCGATCCCCAATAGTGACATCGCCTTCAAATTCCTCAACCTTGCTTCCTCAGTTCACAACCACTCGGTGCATCGCCTCTTTCAATTCCTAACTCCACGAGCTCCACCACCATCATCACTGGAACTAGTGACGACACTGAAGTCGACGACGATCCCATGAGAATCAAAGAAAAATGAAGAAGAAATCAACAGCCGTATCAGCATGCGATCTCGAACAACAGAGCAGTAATTGAAATAAAAAACCCATTCATTTCTATTACCTTTTCAAATCAAGAAAATGATTGCGATTTTATATGAGTTTTTGGAGGCTAGGGTTTCGGTTGTTGTAGGGAAACGAGAACTGTAGAAGGGAGAAAAGTAACTAGAGTAAAAGATGAAGAGTGAGTAGTAAATCGGCTTTTGTAGCCTCTGTGAGGACTCTTGGTCTTCTCTTTTTTGTCTTAATGGATTGGTACGGCCCGATGGGCCATGAACACCTAACTGGCCATACAGTTGCCAGCGCAGGGGCATGCTTCGCCATTGATTCATGACATACGCCGACTCAAATGTCACGATCCGTAGCATGACTTAACAACCAAGACCTGGGAGTGGCTGTCGAGTTGAAAAGCTGAATTTTTTTATTTGCAGGAGTAATGAACTTCTTTAAACATGTTTATGAAAATTTAAGGGCTTACCTGAAGAATCGTTCACGGTGTGCTCTGAAATTCAAAGAATGGAGTTAACTAATAATCGAAAAAATAATTGGAAACTCAATCTGATATTTATACCCATCTAGAGACAGCAGAAAACGTGGATTCATAAAGAGGCACAACTTTGTGAAGTAGCACGACGGTATGAACAAGTATCACTGTTGACTCGCACCGTTTTGAGAAAAGACGGTTTGGTAATTTCGAAGCATGTTCCATCCTTGATAAAACATACTTCGAGGGGGGAAAATGTTGGCCAGCTTTTTGATCATGCAACCTAGAGTACAAATATTCGTAATTAGACGGACGAAGACTTACACATCCAAGTTCAATGCAAACACACCCCGGCTCGTGAGTTCATGATGTGGCTCATGGATTCCCTCTTGGAACCCCGCTCGTGACTCAGTTCGTGACCCCTCACTATCATGACCCGTTCGTGATCCATACCCGTGATCCGATCATGGTTCAATCCTGTAACCCGCTCGTGGGTTAGCTTCACGACCCGACTTGTCCCTGCATCACGAACCGACTTTAACATGAAAGGCCTAAGCTTGGTCTTGCACGAACCAAAATTGAGGGATCTGATGACACGTGTGGATAACGGCTTCCTTGACCATTTCTCCACTCACGAACGGGTCCGAGAATCTCAGGATTGGTGCCACGTGCCCTCACGAACCGCCTGCAGAAATTACCTATAAATAGCCCAGCACTTGGTATTTTTCAGGATCTTTTGGCAATTAAGAGCTCTGATTCAACCATTATCGTACTTTCATAATTTCTAGTCAGTAATATCTCGAAATAATTGAGTGAATTGTCATTGTAAAAGTGAGAATGAGAGGAAATATTGATTGTACTTGTATTTAATCGTATAATCAAAATCATATAAAGTGGAAGTAGGCTCTTTAACGCCGAACCACTATAAATTTGGTGTGTTTGTTGCATTTTGTTTCATTTCTACTTATAATTCTCTACAATTCAAGACAATTTGGGTGTTAGAGCCACATTTTGGTCTAACACATATAAATAGATAAACAACAATAAATAAATAAATTTGAGGAATCCAGTTGGATCCCTCCAACCTGTTTTCCCTGCATCCACAGGTGTCAGCCAACATAAATAAAACCAATCCCACTTCAAGGCAGGATATCGCGGTATGAAGGTCATCCACTTATATATCGTGGGGCGATAGGGTCATCCGCTAATGATACTGCAGGCATCCGCTAATAGTACTGCGGGAAATATCCAATCACATATATACATATATATCATAGCCACAACCACCAAGCCTAGATAACTAATATATATAATAACCAAGACTGATAAACAATTTATAAATGCAACCAAGCAGCCAACAATTCATTTTAATTATAAAAATAAATTTTTAAGTGAGATTTACTCACTTGATTTTATCTGTCGAACATTCCGCTTAATATCATCTCATCGCGGCTATGAATCTAGTCGAATGGGTTTATTTGGACCTACAATTATTTATTTTATTTATCAACTAAATATTTATAATTTTAACTAAACTATTAAAATAAATTATTTATGTCTTATTAACTTTTGTAAATGTTTTTAACTTACTGCCTATTTTCCAGTGCCAATCAGTACAACTCCTTCATCACCATCGACTATCTCCTGCACCATCAACCTGACTAGCCTGCCTCTTCCATGTACAACTTCAATTTCTAGTATTCCCAATCCCTAACTGACCCGGGAACCACCAATACACCACTGTGAGTTCACCCACTTCCACTATCGCACTGCCAAACCCTGCTCTGATCAGTTCTACACTTAAAATCACTGACTCGAACTCCGGCACAACCAAAAACCCATAACACTTCAATCTCGATCACCTACCCCACATCAATAAAATCCGAACTTCACTGTTGCATCATCGCAGCAGACCGAACTCCCCACTGCTCCCTCGAATTAGTCACGACAACCTTCTTTGCCACTTGCGACTTCCATCTTCGCACCAGAAAACAATGCGGTCTCACTGACACTACCACAAAAGCATAAAACCACGAGCGAACATCATCAGAAGATTCGAACAAATCCCAGTCGCAACTTGCTTCTGGTTGAGGTTGAGCAACAGGGAACACGGCGGTTCCGATTCCGATGCCATAACTTGCAATTTCGGAAATCGATTTTTTATTTTTAGTTGAACATGTATCGCTGCCATTTTTTTTAACAGGAGGAATCAATTTCATTTACTGGAAAAGAGGATGGGGTAAATGGCTTTCGGTTTTGGGTTTTGGAAACAATAACGAAATGCCCAGGCACAAAAAGGTATTGCGATGCATATATAAGTGATAAGGGGAACAGATTGTACACGAGCCATTAATTCGTTGTCTACTTGATATGGAAGATGAAAGGCAGTTTTTACAGCTCGAGGAAATATAGCTGCGTGAATTTACTCCTTAGGTCCGCTGGGAAGGATTTTTTTGCGTTGGAAAGAATATAAGTCTACGTTATCAAAGAATACATATTGTACTCAGATATTATTTCTGGTCAAGATGGATATTGTATCAGAGTATTTAATTTAATTAAGGTGGTATCAGAGACTGACTTAAATATCAAATCCATTTTGATTGAATATATAATTTTAAATATTCGTCTACACTATCGGAATATAATCGTACGAGGTAATATACACTAGCGTTATAAATCTGGTTGCGTCTATATGAAAGGTTTTATATTAGATGGTTGCGAATTAGTTGACTAGTTAAACTTGAATTGAAATTTCTCTTTTTGTTTTAAATCCAAATCAAATTAATTAAACTCGGATTGTAATTTATTCTTTTCTTATTAAATTCAATCGATATATATCGATTTCAAAACAATTAAATTCATTGAAAATAAATAGTTATTATCGTTCTAATTCAATATAGAATTTTATATTAATCGACTGAATTGTCTCGATTCAGATTTTAACTGTGAATTCAATTATGTTCTGTTATCGGATTACGGTAATTTAATATACTCGAATTAAATCGTATATCGATTATTAGATCGATAAATTTAATATAAAAATCCATTTATTATTTCAAATCAATATTTAAAATAAATTTAAATGTTCGATATTAAATGGCTAAAAATCCGGAATGTTACATGAGATATATGTGTTTCATTGCCTATTTAGCATTGTCGAAATAACTTTATTAAATGCTAGCTTTGAAGGTAAGAAATGCAACAAAAATACTGCAAATTTGCTTACGTTGGCTTCTTAAAGATATGGAAAAATATAGAGTTTGCATTTTAATAGACATTGAGAAGACATAAAGAAGGCACTGAAAATATAAGGCATCAGAAAGACTTCAAAAAAAAAAGTGTTGGAATATTGTTCGCAAGAGCCTTACATAAAACGCCAAAAAGGCTTCAGAATGTCTAGCATTGGAATAAACCAAATAAGGACGTTGAATAAAGCCTTTTCCACATTTTTTTTCAAATCATCAAAATTGCATTGGAAATATGTTGGTAAATTTCTTTCAATGTCGGATGGCTGCTTTTTGATGTTGGTAATCACCATTGTTTATGTTTTATACAGTGTTTTGTTTAATTGTTTACCTATTTGAAGCTTGCATTTGAAAACTGCAAGCAACTTAAATCATCATTATTGTAATTAAATCGATGGTTTGGGATTTTGATTCATGATGTGACTTAGTAATTCGCAGTAATGTGAGTACATACGATGTTTTATTAGTGCAAAATTCAAGGGTTAACTCAAAATATGTGAAGCAAAAGTTTTTTCTAATCCATCATGATAAACAATAAGGATGTTTTTCAGAAAGGTCCAAAGGAAAAATACCAAACACTTCAATTATTCTAAGGTAAATTTTATATACATCCACAATATTAGTTTGTTAATCCACAATTTGATTTTTATAATTTAATCCACTGTAGATTAACTATGGAATGTGTTATTTAAAACACACCGTTCCAATAATATCATTGTCACTCTTCGACCACTTTATTCAAAACTTGAGCTCTAAGTCTTCATTGATCCTTTTTCTTACACGGCCAAATTTTTTTATATCAAATATCTCCAAAGTCATGATGTCGGCTTCTTACACCCAATTTTTTTGATCGTGCAAGCACCTTTATTTTCAAAACTTCGAACTAAAATTAAAATTAAAATACTAGTCAGTTATGACATGTGGATTTAGAAGTTGTTGAAGTGATTATGCAGACAAATCATGATAATAAAAACATGGATGAACTAAAAAGTACATTATATGTTGAAAATCTAAAAAGAAAGAAAGTGAAACAATGGATGGATAAAATGATTGTTTTTTAGAATAATTTAAGCGATTAAAGCTGCTATTTTTATAGTGAATTAGAAACTAAAAACGTGGACGTATATGAAATTTACCATATTATAATTTTCTTTTTCAATTTCTCTCCTCCTCGGTTCCCGGAAGAGCTACTTTTACGGACATTTCAAAAATACATTTATTTAACCTTCCATTAACAAACATGCTGGTGTGCCCAAATATCATGAGCATAATGTAAAAGTTCAAAACTATTATGATATACAATTACCAAGGGCCTACGGTGAGCCATAGATAAGCTTCTGATCTGGGCTCTTGGGGGTTGGCAAAATCGTTGGTAATAACCTGAAATTTTATCCAAAACAAAACATTTTATTAAGTAATAGATTAGCATTACCGTGCTATTCCTATTCTCCAAAGTGCAGCGATATATTTAGTCGCAAAAAACTAAAATTAAAACAATGGTATTAATTAAGTGACCAAGTTACCATGGTTGTAAAAAAGTTCAGCCAAAGTAATCAAGTTCTGAAGTCTTCATCTTATTTTTGTGTGCTCAAAAGAGATGTTTAATTTTTTTTATCAACTAGTTATGTACAATTAAGCAGACTAATTTACGTTTAATAACAAAAAATCTAAATTTGTAGGGAGTGTTTCTTTGTAGATACACCTATTTTAGCAAACGATAGATACCTGATGAACATCTTTATGTAACAAATATATTGTTTTAAGTTTTTAACCATCCAAAGCTTAAGCAAAGAATAGAGCATATTTTCAAGACCATATAAGATCAGTGCTAGCCAGAATAAAAATGCCAAAAACAGTCAAGCAATCTAAATTACAATCAGGCATGCATAACACAGCACATCCATTATTTTGCGCTTAACACTATGTCAACGGCCTGCTGGTCAAGTTTTCACTCAAGCAATTTTAGTTCCAACCATACCACTGTACGTCTCTATACCTGTTATTTTAGCTAGCAGATGTTTGTCTCGATCAGATTAAGTTCAGAAATGCTCTTTAGCCATTCAGCATTTTAGCTGTAGCCCATCCTACAGTTCCAACCTTAGATAATTACCATTTGATGATGATTGTCCCTGTTGAAGCTTCGCATGTTTGGCTTTTCCCAGTTCAACTTCCTATCATTTGCTTTATGGTTGACTGCTTGTCTTAGAACTTTCTCAATTTACTAGCTGTTGATCATTAAAAGACGACCTGAGTACTGGTTTTGTTTTGTTAATACGTACTCGATAGTCTCTTCACTAATTAAGCACTATATTGCAGTATGTTTTGTAAGAACTGGGTCTGTCATTATTTCCAATCAATGATATGCAACATCTATATATTGCAGAAAAGCGAGCGACTAATTCACTCAATATTTCCATTTTTTACATTCAACTGCAGATTCATTTCAAACAATATTTAGAAAGCATCAAATTAAGAAGTAGCACATCTATCCAAATTCCAAATGCACACGTCAAAATCAGGATATTAGAACTATTACTAAAGTATATTTGTTCTACCATTAACAGTTTTAATTATCAGCCCTAACGAAAAGAAAAGAAACAATCCATCTGAAATAGTTGCTCACAAACGTAACGCATAGCCAAATAACCAGTTTACTCAAATTTTGTTTTATATATAAGTCCTTATATCTCCAATACCAGTAGTACGTAATTGTAACATTACAAAACAAAAGATAAGATTCTGCTATTTACTGAGTACTGAAACACTAACGAATCTAGGAAATGGGAAATATTACTTCCCTTATTATAACACAAGGGATAAAGAACAAAACCTTCAGTACTTAACCGCCTGGTGGTATTTATAAAAGGCATGAAATGTCACTCTTTTAGTTTAATAAATTAAATAATAACTTGCTGCCTATTTAGTAAGATATCTTATTCTTAACAAACAACATATTGTAGTACTGCCTTACATAACACTTTCAAGTTTTAATTCATTCATCGGCCAAAGATAAACATTGAATTTTTCATCCTGAAGAACAATGTACAAGGCGTAGTATCTAAAAATGCAAGGCTCCCTAAACCTTCAGCTGCTTTTATTTTGAAACGACAGTTAATATTCTACACTTCCCCATCATCATGTGCATAAAAAAATAGATGGACATTTCGATAGTACTAACAAAAATGTTCAGAAAAGAATTATAATAAACAAGAAGAGGAAGAAGAAAACAAGAAAGCATACTTAAGAATACTAGTATTATCACCACAAAGTACCTCATGCAAAATTGAAGTCATATAAAATCTTTTATTTCCAGGTTCATAGATCTTAGTAACCCCCTTTTAAAACAACATATAAAACCTTATATATAGAAGAATATAATATATAAATTTCACCCGCAGCCATGGCTAAATACTAGAGCATATCATGTCATCAGCTGAGTAATTAATAAGGGCAAGCCATTTCTCTCCATCATCCTTCTCGTCCTTCTTGAGCAACCCCCAAATATCCAAAAGCTGATTCTCTTTCAGATCGCTGTTCACAAGAAACTCTCTATAGCCCTGACCGATAAAACGAAATGTCTGAGAACTGGAAATGTATTTGAACTTCATATTGTGGTATTTGTTGCCGTTTCGGTCCATAATGTTCACAGCTAGACCACCATTGTGGCTGAGTCGACGAGCCATTTCTGCTAAAGCCATAAATTGGGTTGAACCATGCACATAAATGTCCCTTGTAGTCAGCTGAAGGCGGTTCTGATCAGGTTTGGTATCGGTGAGAGTGATTGTCTTCCTGTTCAGATGCAACACTGGTCTTCTCACTCCCATTCGCACGGATGTTTCCAGCCATCCCCTTTGAGTTGCTTTTGAGTCCGGAGAGGTTAACTTCTTGTACGGACGATTGAATGGCAGCGACGGAGCTTTTACATTAGACATTAAAACTGTGCTGATTTCTTTCAGTTTTGTTTTGGAGAAATGGTTGCTACAGTGCTTATGTATTTATTTACGGTGCACTTTCTTTCCTGTTATAAAAGAGAAGTTTTTATGGAAGTTTCCTGTTATTTACTTACTGACCGTTAACCGAGTAAATTTGAAGTTATGACAGCTCATTCTAAACTTTGTTAAATTATGTTTAGTCATTTTATCACTAATTGTTAACTTAGCTTGAATGGATTCGCATATAATTTTCAGATATTAATTAATTATTATAGAATAATTTGCTGTATTATTACCATTTTCCCCCCTGAAAAAGGGTCAAACTACCAAATTCAGATGTTGTATACTGATCGAATTAAAGAAAAGATTAGCAAATGATTTGGATCTATTTTAAGATAATTAAATATCTTAAACAACAAGAAAGAAACACCAAACATAACCAAAGTAACGTGCACAAGGTAACGTTTTAAAAACACAAAATTCATGCGAAACGTAGTTAAACCAAAATTTGATGAGAGAGTTGCTATACATTCCAAAAAATGCACTTAAAATTACCCAAATTTATTTTTAAATAGTTATAGCTTAAAAGCAGGGCCGTTACGGTTGAACCATCAACCGCACCAACCATTTGCTTGATTAACATCTATAACGGTAACGGTTGAAAATTTGAATTATCACGTTAACCACGATTGTTTCATATATTTTTTAGTATTTAAATATAAAAATTGATAAATTAAGTCAAAGTAATAGCTTGTATATTAATAATATGTGTCTTCATGAACTAATAATATATGCATGCAGGTTATTATATATAACAATAAATACATTTGTAAAAAAACAGTTAAAGCAATATGAATTTATCATAAATATTACATATAATTAGAAATATATGTACAAAATACTCCAAAATTTGAAACACGACGGTTAACCATCATAGATGGTTGTGTTGACGGTTACTAGAATTTACAACCGTCGACAACGATTAATGTTACGGTTGGTGGTAATAATAACGGTTTCCATAACCGTAACATCCCTACATAAAAGTCTTCATAGTACATAATCATCCGTTATTCTTCAATTCGTTTACTAGTTCTAATTAATTGTCATATGTGAGCCCCTTACCTTCGCTACCACCAAGAAGAAATAAATCAAAAAATTAAAAATCGATTACAAACTACTGATGATCAGGGTAAAGATATGGACCGAATGACCATATTTGAGATATATTTAATTCACAATTTAATAGCAAACTTACAACATTGTGTTTCCTCAGACTATAACTTGCCACTTTGAGATGTTTTTCTTTAATTATTTTTTTGGAATTGCTTCTGCAATGAGTTTGAGTGATTTAGGATGTAGAAGAAGCCAGGGGCGGAGCCACGTTCTTGCTGGCCTGGGCAAGTGCCCCCCCCCCCAAAAAAAAAAAAAAAAAAACTGTAACATTACAGAAACAGAAAGGAGGAAAACTATAGCATTACAGAAAGAAAGGAGGAAAACACCCTCTTCCAACATTCCAGTCTCCCTTCTCTCATCCGCCCAGTCCTCCACCGACCTATTAAACACCTCCCAAGCCACCGGACTCGACGGCCTCATCGTCAGCGCATGAAATTGACTCCGAAGGGTTTCAGCTAGTCATTTCAAAGAAAAACAACGAGCCCGAGATCCGAACTCCCCAGAGTAGCCTCAATCAGCAGTTGCGTCTCCTCCTAGAAACCCGCAGACTTGTGAAGGGTCATCGCGCGGTTGGAACTCCAACTAAGAAACAATTAAAGGACTTCAGCCTGATAATCGACAGTTCCAGTTTCATGACACTTCTAATTACACAAATCCGATGAAGTCTAGCCCATTGCCCTTTGAGAAGCCGAAATCCCCACCCTCTATTCAGTTAATTTTTTAGTGTAAATTTGGGATTGTCAGGTCGGATGTTTTGTTGGTTGATTTAATGGCTTATTTAACTTTTTTTACACATAATCAAATCTTCAACAATAGCGGAGAAAAAAAATTCGGGGGCTGCCGCCCTCAAACCCCTGCACCCCTGCACTTAACTTCTTGCCCCCCTCCCCAACTGGAATGTCTAGCTCCGCCACTGGAAGAAGCCATAAGTTTGTGTTGTTGATAATTATTTTTAGTTGTGGGTGTTGAATAAGGATAAAAGTAAGTACGACTGGATAAAATTAAGATGTGTAATACTCCGTATAAAGTGTTGATTGAGTAACAACATTCTTTACTTATTCGATTTATAATAAATACATGGAATCTTTTGTAGCACCCTCATTAAATTTAGAAACACATACGTAATGCCATAAAACAAGTTTTTAATAAATACTCATAACTTTAATTTTAATCAAATGCAAATATTCGCAATTCAAAAGTGCAAAATTTTGCAATTTAACCTAAAAATAATTAAAATCTCTTTATTTGCAAATATTTGCACTTATCAGAGTTCAAAATATAACTTTTTGAGGAGGTTTGTTGTTTATCTTCGATTTCAAATCTATGAATTTTTTATCTCTTTTTGCCATCACTAAACTTTTTAGTGATGACACAAGTTTCAATAGAAAAGGAATATTACAAAAATAGTCTGATGTCGCTAAGACGTTATAAAACTGGCACTACAAAAAAACTTATGATTAGAAACAGCTACCTAAAGACTGAAAATTTCCTGTCTTTAATTAAGAACAGATCACCGAAATATTCAGTATTTAATTTTAGAAATTTAAACTGAAATTCGGTATTTATTCAGTTTAAATATGTTAAGACTGCAAAGATAATTACATTCGATCTCCACTTTTGTTTTAAATTTGTATGTTAAACCAAGCAAACATCCAACGGCCTGAATTTCATTTTTCTATCGATCCAAATGATTTAGTAAGAAATCTGCACCATTTAATATATTAATGAAAATCACCTTTCCATTTCTTTAGGCCCACTACATCCACTTTGATTTCTCACGTTATATTTCTTATTCAGGAAGACCACTGCGATTACTCTTCTTCCTCCAAATCGCTTCTTTTATTCCACTTTTTTTTTAAAAAAAAATTTTGTCAATTTTCAAACTCGGATTATTCATCCATTTTTTCTCATCCAAATCCAATCTGCATCTTCCTCCTAAGCCCTGTTTCCATCGAACCTGATAAGGCTGTCTCCTTACACATCCAGTCTCCCAGCACCCTCTTATTCAATCTCTGAGGTGTTGTTACTGTTCCCTCGTCTGTCGTCCTCTCCCTCCCTTGGTTAGACCTTGTTGAATGTGCCGTTGTCCACACCTCAAAGATTGTAGTTTACTCGGATTCTTATTTCTATTCCTTCTGACGTTGCTAATTTGGATCTGACCATGCTTACAATTTCAGTAATAAAGGAACAATTATAAGCAACTTCGGATGATGATCACTGCTCGATGTGCTGAGAAGCGGTTGATTGGCAATATATTTTATATTTAAGCCGCGCTTATGGGGAGGAGATAATATGATTACTGGATTTTATGTCAATTTGGGGTGTTCATTTAGTGTTTTTATGTTTCCATTGTTAACTTAGGCCATGGAGGAAATGTCTTAATCTTTAATGTGAGTTTGTTGTTAGAGTTTGTATTATGATTATTATGTTGGGAGAAAACGGGAGTTTATTGTTTTTCAGAAAATAGCTTGTATTATAACAAAAGAAAACAAAGATTGAAGTTGTCGCTTTGCATTGTATAAATCGAACGGATCAATTTTTTTTTTTTTTTGGCAGTTGGTATACATATATATTTATTTATATATATATGTCTTCTCTTATATGTACATAAGCATGTACACATATATTTATAAGCTTGAAATATAATAATGTAAATGTAATTGAATGCATTTTATCAAGATTCAACGTTATTATATATTAAGAAAAAATTATTTTGAAGAGTTTAAGACCAATTACAAACCACATTTCAGTATCAATCGTTTAGTCTTTAAAAATATTTAAAACCGAACTTTCAGTTTGTAATTTTTGAGACCGACATGTCAGTTTCAAATCATTTTTAAGACTTGAGAATTAAAGACGGAAGTTTCAGTTCTTAGTCAGTCTTTAAAATTTACATAGAGACCGAATTTCTTAACTAGAGACTGAATTTTTCGGTCTTTAATTTAATTTTTTTTGGTAGTATGGCATCGTTAGGCCATCACTAAATAAACACGACTTCTTTAATAAACATATTCTTTGTCATAATATATGGGTTGCTAAATTTTAGTGGAGTCGTTGTGATAATTATTTTTGATACAAAATATGTGTCGCAAAGTCGTCGTTTAAGTAATGATGCTTTTATGACATCCGTATTATAAAGCTAAAAAGTTCATAGCACAGTGTCGCTAAGATCTAGCAGTATCATTGGTGATGCTTAGTTGTGAGATTCAACAATAATTCACTACATTCATTGTTGAATCTACAGTTATCATATAAATTCAAACCGCTTGTATCGAACAAGTAATGTAATCTACCTATATCATCGCAGACAATCATATATATATACACACACACATACATATATACACACACATTCATACACACACACATACATACATACATATATAAGTATGCGCGTGTAATCTAATATATTTAACCAATAAATTTGAATAAACAAGTACAAAGTAAAGTTAAACACATAGAACATAATCGTAATTAGCAAAACAAAATTATATAGTCACAAGACAACTACAGTTTCAATCCCACATATCTAAAATGTATATAAATATAATACAATTGTCCATGGTCGTCCTCGCCCATCTGATTTATATATTTCTACATAAACTTCATCATATTCATCATACTCATCTTTGACTTTCTCTTTTTGGTCTTTAATGTAGAAACCTCCTCATCCTTTGCTTTCAACTCTCAGTAAAGTTTGGCTTCCATTCAATTCAATGCTTCTTGTGTTGGTTATGATTTCTTTGTAATATTATATTTAAATGATAGCATTAAAGAATTTACATTTGTTATCACTAAAAGCTATACAATAAAACATGTATTAGTGCAGTCACATGAAAGAACAACATTTTTTTTTGAATAATTACTTTTGACTCTATATGTATTGGAATTATGTTTATATATGTGGGTGTATATTCGAATTTTGTGTAACTATTGATTGGAATAAATTCTAAGAAGTGGAGTTATTACCCAGACCAATTAATGGAAGAATTATTTAACTCCATGATGAGCATAGAGGTAAAAACTAGTTACTCGTGGAGGTATATTATTCCACATCTTTAATTCATTATCCTATGAATATTGGAAACTACATTTTTGCAATTTTGTTCTATATTGAATTTGATTGAATAGAAAATCTCCATGGCTTCTATAGTTAATAATTCAAGTAAGCCTAAATGTACAGATTCAAAGATCGTCGACTCTGAAATAACTTAAAGATGACCCAATTTTGAAGGCTATCCAAGTTGAGTATCTTATAATAGACCATTGTCTTACTACCATGTTGTTTGATAGGGGAAGGCCAGAGAATAAATACATTTCATTTTAGAGTTTGGGAGATGATTATAACTTTATTTGATGAGAGAAACTAGTTGTTCTTAGTGCTAACGGGATTTCCTTATAGTTCGATGAGTACAAAACTTTTTATATTAGTTTGTTCCATGACTTATTAGGTGTATTTTCTCTTATAGATGAAATTATATTCAAATATGAAGTTACCGTAAGTTAGTTTACATAGAATACTGGAGGTCATTATGACACATTTTGTCTTGGTTAACATTATTTAGAAGATTTAAGTTGATAAAGTAAATATAATTATGTTATGATAAGGAATATGAGACTTATAAATAGTTTGGTCAGGCCTTAAGTATCAAGCTAATGATATTATTTTGAAACATAGAAAAGAAGGGGCATAATGAGAGGGTAAAACTAAGAATGGTTCCTAATTTATTCTCTCACTATCATTATATATCCATTCAGTCAAAATAAAACATAAGAGGTCATCCATTACTAAGGAGGAACAAAAGAGGAAATCTAAAGCATTCAAAGGAGAAACTAAGAGGAATTAGTCAACAACTAATTAATCTTAATTTTTTAATCCAATCTAAGGTGAATAATAACAAACCGTCTTACTTTTATAGTCTTGAATTTGGATTTATGAGTATTATTTAATTGTAATGTGATATTATGGAACCCTATGACTACTGAAAATTAAATTACTTTAATAGGTTTTAAGTGTTAAAACCTA
This sequence comes from Allium sativum, assembly GCA_030737875.1. Classification (NCBI taxonomy): domain Eukaryota; kingdom Viridiplantae; phylum Streptophyta; class Magnoliopsida; order Asparagales; family Amaryllidaceae; genus Allium; species Allium sativum. The sequence goes on from CM060920.1 coordinate 976,265,202, forward strand.
ATATATGATCTTTAACTGACTTAATTTTTTTGATATAATGCATAAAACATTATTTTGAGGATGTATTTTTTAATTCATAATTTTCCAAATTTATATAATATATTTTCTAAATTTTCTAAAAGGAAAAAAGTATTATTTTAGGTTTGATTATCAAAAGTAATTAAATAAATAATCTAGCTCTAAAATTTCATATGTAATAGAATATACTAATTTAAACTTTCATGATTTCCCCAAGTAGTTAAGGTTTTCTATAAAAAATTCAGCTAGAAGGCTATTAATTAAAAATATTTAATAATATTATTTAAATGGGGTTGTAAATTGCTTTGGGGAAGGTAAATCGTTGTCTCGACGAATTTCTAAGATGAAATTGAAAGTATTTTATTATCCAATAGAAAATCAACATTGTGGTAAGAGCTGGTGGAAAGAAATAGCTTTATACGAAAATAAACGAATATTGAGTTTATTTGCAGAAATGTCGTAACATCAACACAGGGATCTGATATTCCTACTAAAAATCGAACACGGTATATATATATGTATGTATGTATGTATATAAAAGCATGACTTCTATGAAAAATGATACATTTGACATCAACTCGGTAGATTATAGATATGAGATGCATCAATTCCGTTGAAGTTCGAAATAAAGATATACATGAGTTCGATATCTCTAGTTGTTGAGTTTCGAAAACCTTATGGTTTGAAACTCTATGCTATCCTTTTTTTAATAGGTTAGCATCATTTATTATAAAGATTATGCACCTTAAATTTTAAAGGGACACCATCCTTTATTGTTTAAAGGATCAACATTCTCACCGTTTTATACTTGACATCCCTCATCTCCTAGATATTAGACATCTATATTTTGTGGCAATGAAGTCATATGTTTACAAATTCAACATCTTTATTTTATAGCTATAAAACTTTATGTCATGCAAACCAAAAGCTTAGTTCTATAGGTACAACAACTTATAAATATTAGAACTTTGACAACCACATATTTTTCGACCTTATATCCCTATGTTTTACAAATTAGAATACTTCTTTTAGAGGCTTGGTATTTATAGGCTTTGCACCCTATACAAGTTGTTCATATGTCATATATTTATAAGTTAAATATTTCTATTTAGAGGATCGATAGCTACAATGTTTTAGAGGTTTGACAACCTCATTTGATACCAAAGGGATAAAAAGCTATTTTCAAGAACATCGTATTTTGGAAAAATATTTCACCTAAAAAAATCTATGTTTTCCTTATTTTGAAATATGATTTAAAAGGATAAATCATTTACATAAATAAATGATTTTAATGGAATAAAGGGTATTTTAGCCTAAGGTTTTACGAGGAAACTATTATTCTTCTAACCATTAAATGGATTGTGATAGGATTATGAATATATGTCTTATGTATTTAAAAAACCAACTGTGTAGGACTAGGGCAGGGTCGAACTCTATTCTTCAGCTATTATCACCTAGTTGATAAAGGTCTACGATTTTACTGTATAGGATTTTGTCATTGATAAAGACTAAAAATAGAATTATACATAGAATGGAATTTATTGGTTATACAGGTTTATGGTTAGCTTGCAAAACTATTAGGATCACAGTGACTTTAGGAAACTTATGTTTCATATAATTGGCCCAGTTTCCTTCTAGCGGTATTTGGAGATTTTCGTACATTTCGTTAGGCTCGGGACAACCATATAGATCTGTAGAAATTTTAGAAAAACTATAATTTTGGGACAAATAGTCCATATATTAAGATAGACTGGTCAGACTTACCTATGTTCCATGCATGCATACGATTACCTTATGTTTTATTCTATCTACTATGGTTGCGAGTGCATGATTTATGATTAACATATTTAAAGAAAACATCCGTGAATGGAAAATCTATTCCATTCAGCTACACTCCCTAACTTGCATCTATTTTGATTCAAAGGGGCATAATATTTTCACCAACCTTATTGTCTTATTCAAAGTTCTTTTTTTCCCCGGCCTTTAAACTCTTAGGTGCCCATATGATTATGTCGTGAGTAGGAATTTTAGATTTAATGAACAAAAATTCATAGAAGTGTAAGAGACAGTCAACATAAGAGCTTTATTTTAAATTATATTGTTTATTTGAATAAATGTAATGGAAAAAACTGTAAATATGAGTATTTAGGCTCTGATTACTAAAGTGGTATCTTCATATATCGCTTTGAGAGTATTTTATAATTATTACATTTTTTATGAAATATGGGCTACGTATAGGATTATTAATGAATATGGAAATTATTAGTGAAATTTGTTTTGATTTTTTTTTCATATTCATGTGCTTTTGGTATTAATGATATTATTAACTGATCTTATTTTATCACCAACAAATAATACTATAAATGGTTGCGGTATTAGCCCCTCTTATTTTAAGGCCTTAGAACCGATGATGTTACAGTTTGGTATCATAGATTTTTTTTAGTGTAAAACTTAAATAAGTTTCGAAAATATAATCCAAATAAAGCCGGGAATAAGATCAGGATAAGATATAGTGAAATAATAATACACTTGTACTTGCTAGGTATGTAAGTATATGTTCGGTCATTATTCCCTTTTGCTCTTAGGCCATACTTCCAAATCTTACAATGATCCATATGCATTCAAGGAAGTAAGATATGGAAGCAGGAAATGGAAGAGTGGATCTAGATGGAGAAAGAACCACAACTAATATAAATTCTTGGCAAATACTTGAGCGAATCTAGGTCGATAAGTAAATGTTAATGTGAGTGCGGAAACCCCAACAGTATATATAGGCATAATATATCGGTTCTTTATCAATATGGTGCATGTCGAAGAGGTAGTAGGAATGGTTGGAGTAAATGTTGCTAATGTGAAAGAAGAAAATATTGAACCACCTTCCATTACTAACTACACCATATTGAGTCAGGAATAGTCAAACAAAAGCTGATGATGAACCTTTATTAGGGCTTAAATGGTCCCATAATACTTCTACAACAATACACTCAACAAAGGCTGATGAGCCGAATAACCGAAGAGGTCATGTATAAATGCTTCCCTTTGTTCTTGACAAAATCGTCAACCATTTGGTTCTTCCATCTCCCTCTGTAGTCTATTTGATCATGAGATGTGCTAAACTAAGTTCGTTAGTCATTTTTAGGTTTACTTGATGACTTGTACTCTGTTTCAAATGTAAAGTAATGGGAAGACTAGGCTTCAAAGCAGTTCTTGACTCATTTCAATACTTCATCCATGAGTGCTTAAAATGCCGACAAGCGATTAACCTTAATGGCTTTATGTAGTGAAGCACATCCTAGCATGAAGGTTGCCAGGAGAACGGTCAAATTGAAACTGACCACTCCACCGAATTTGCTTTATGAGGCCATAAAGTACAAGCTTATGGAGGAAGCCACCTCTAGCTGACAAGCTGATGCTAAACCATTAACCTTCTAGCAATATAAATCTCATAGTTAGAATAGTGAAGCTGGCAACTTAAGTAAGAAGAAGAATGGAAATCTTTTGAACTCTAGCTAGAAAAAGAATAACCAAAAGATATTCAAGTTGGGAAATAGACTCAAAAGTGACACTCTCCAAAATACCTACCTTATCAAGCAAGTGGAACTAAAATACCGTAGTCTATCTTAAAAAAAGACTGAAGAAGAAATTAATTCTAGGAATTATGAAAGATTCCAGAACTCGGGTGGCAAACCAACTTTCTGACCCTTGGGAACGACACTTAATACATATGGAGTACTCATATATCGATGCCTAAGCATTTGAAAGACATGTAGTTATGAGATAAAATAAAAGAATAGAACATCAAATCTCATAATGAAATGCATAAATATAATATCATAATAAAATAGCACTTATCGTTACTCTTCAGTATTGTTACTACAATAATCTGACACCGCAGACGAAGCTAAGGTGAAGGGGTATCGTATTTAGATTAACCCCAAGATTTACCCCTGAAGCTGAGAGCTACGAAGGCGGGTCGATACAGGAAGCTTGAAGCGGAAACGGGCTTCCTACCTAACTACTACCAAGTCGGGCCCAAATTGTCTATAAAAAAGACCCCACGGGTCACATTCTAGAGGGAATTTTCTCATTCCATCTCCTTGTAGTCATTTCTGAGAGACCAAACCCTGATTTGTAAATCGAAATGGGGGCTTCCACATCAACTGTAATACATTCGTGATATATATATATATATATATATATATATATAAAGAAAAGGAAAACTGAGATAAAACATACTCTCGATTTGATAATCATATCGTGTCCTTATTGATTTAATAGGGAGTTATCACTAATCTCATATGTGAGAGATTTAAGTACAAACGCATCAAAAGGGAGAATCATTGAATGATACTAATGAACATCCCTTTTCGATTCATCTTTGTGCTTCAGTCTCCTCGCAATCAACCTAACATAGCACAACATTCTAAAAGACCTATTATAGCCTTATGGCATGATAACTGACACAACCGCGGCCTTTCGTAGGCCGGATCGACGTGAAATTATCATTTTTGTCATAAAAGGCTATAATATGTCACCAAACATAACTACTATGGTATATTAGCATGTTTCTTCTCTATACAATGTATATTATATTATCCTGAATCTAGGGTACACTTATTGTACACTACTGTAACAAGGTTCTCTCCCTTCTATAAGCTTATAATGCCCTTATCCAAAGGTCAACTGTTGATCCTTGTGTCTCGTTAGTGTGATACTCACCTCTCAAAGGAAGAGTAACTAATCTTCGGACTTAGGATCTTGATATCTAAGAAACAACAAGTTAAGCTGAGCTTGTTGAGGCTAAATTATCCTTAAGTTCCCTCAAGATCGATTATTCTCTTAATTCCATTATATATGCATTGTCAATTCTCAAATTGGGTGTTGATGATTTTTATCTTTAACATTTTGGCAATAAAAGGAGGGCTAGAACCTATGCTTCTCTTATCTTATTATGGATTAATTTTGTGAATTTGTTGCTTAATGATAGGATAAAATGAAGTCAAAAAGGTTAAACAGTATAAATGAAGAAGCAGTTCTTGATACACTCTTAATGAAAACATACCTTTATCATTTAACATAAACACTGCTGAAGTAGGAGGAACCTCTAAACCAACACAGCCTCCAAACCCAAATGTTGCGGACCAAAACACTATCAAAATAATGACCCTGGAGAAATAGTTCCTTGATATGTAGGATCTCCTGCAAGTTTCTTAGACAAAAAGGTCTTCGAGGAAGACCAAACCAAGTCAAAGAGAGGAAGTCGAATCTCTAAGGAAAAACACACCCACTTAGCAGCCAAAGGAGAAAGAAAAAGTCAATGCAGCTTCCTCCAAGAAGAAAAGACCCAATCTTTCTGAAGTAGACCATTAGGGGAATCATCGTAGTAAAGGTAGGGAACAATCGGGGAGCTCCACTACTAAGGGATACATCCCCAAAAGATCAGATTATGATAATACAGAAGCTTACCTTAAAGATATGGCAAAGAAGGCTGTCAAAGATCTGCTTGGGAGTAAAGGGAAAAGAACCTTAGACGAAAAGGTTAATGACAATGAAAGGGTTGTCTCTTTCACTGATGAAAATATGAATACGGTAATATCATCCCATGTGCAGATCCCTACCATGAAGTATCTTGGAACCACCGACCCTAATGATCATCAAATGGCTTCTGATAGCCAAATGGACCTTTACAATGCCTCAGGAGTTGCCGGATACTGATTATTTCCAGTAACACTTCAAGGGGCATCCGCTAAGTGTTATAGTCAATATCGGGAGAATACTATTATTCTTAGAAGAAACTTTCTTACGGATTCTCTGCACAGTTTTGCATCTGCAAAGACCTGACCATGGATTACATTGTCATCGCCACCATGAAGCAAAGACAGGGAGAGTCTTTGGGCAATTTTCTGAAAAGGTTTAATGTTGAGGTTCCCAAGGCATAAGACATGAACGACCATGACAAGCTCATTGTTGTTTTTTCAGGAATAACAGAGAACACTCCCTTCTGGAAGGAGTTACACATCCATGGGTGAAAAGACTTGTAGGATTTCCACTACCAGGTGGATAAATTCATCCGCATGGATGAGTTGTACTACTCAAAGAAAAAGTTTAGCCTCGAAGGGAAGGAGGGAAGCCAAGCTTTAATCGAAAACGTCAAAGCAAAAGGTTTGGATTTGATGGAAGCCAGAAGAAGCCAAGATGGGAAGATTCCAACACTAACTCTATGGCTTTGATTAAACCAATATCATTCATAAATGCTGTGGCTAAGGAGAGAGTCAACAACTTCCCAATCTCTTTTAAAGCTAAGAATCGTCCAGAATCATAGAGTGGAGGAAAGTATTGTGAGTACCACAAGACAAATGGGCATAAGACCGATGAGTGCAAAGTGCTAGAAGGCATAATTCAGAAGCTTATTCGTGAAGGTCACTTAAAATAGTTCATTCTATACAAATAGCAAACAACCGAACATACTAATGGACATTAAAAGATTTCGGCTAACTCGGTAGAGGCCCAGTCGAAGAAGGTCAACTAGATCTAGGCCCTTCGATAAATTGAATTAATGTGATCCATAGAGAGCCACATCCAGCTGGAAATGGCCAAGCTGCCCAGAACCAATATCTATGACAGGCCCACGCGGGGATATTTTCTATTCAAGAAGAGTCGTCACTTAATAATTCCCACAACAATATCAACATGCACAATCTGGTGATTTCCCCGAACGAGATGCAGAAGGGTGTCTACCATCCACATAATGATCCTTTAATGATAACAGCACAAATTGGGCTTTCTATGGTCGCCAAAATTCTTGTTGATACTGGGAGTACTGTGAATATTATCTCTAAACATGCTTTTGACCGCATGCGACTTTCTGAATATGGGCTGGAGTCAAGCAATGAACCCATCTTTGGATTTAATATCAAAGGATCCACTCCAGTTGAGCAAATCAAGCTATTGGTCCAGAATGGACTACCTCCTTTTTCCAGAACCTTTGTGACTCTTTTTGTCATCATTGATTAGCCTTCCTACTATGATGCTTTTTTTGGCTGCCCGACTCTGGATGAAGTGGACACCTTTGTCTCATCAAAATATCTTATGATGAAATTTCTAGCAAAGAAGGGAAGGGGAACAATTAGAGGAGAACGATTCAGCTCCCGCGAATTATACTTTGAAACCCTTGGCCAGCATAAAAGGGAGTATCTTGCTTACTTCAATTCTTCTAAAAAAAATCAGCCTTTGCATGATGGATTCCTACATCCAACATTCGAAGCTAAAATAAGAATCAATAAGTCTGACAAGCATATGAATGATAGATACACTCCTTTGGGAAGCTAAAGGAAGAGGATTGAAGAGATAAATTCAGTCGTATAAGAAGAGATTATAACAGAACTAGAATCCCGAGGAGATATAGAAAGAATCAGACCAGTAGAAGATTGGAGGACATAAGCATTTATCTAACAGAAAAAGCTAAGATCACCAAAATAGGGAAAAGGTTGGAAAGACCATTGAAAAAGGATTTGATTCAATTCCTGCATTAGACCCATTCGCATATGGTAGGGATCAATCATTTTATTATAGACCACATTCTGAACATCAATCCATCTATAATCCCTATCCGACAAAAGAAAAGGCAGTATAACAAGGATAGGTCGGAAGACCTGAAAGAGGAAGTAAAGAAATTACTTGTGAATGGTTTTATTCGAGAGTCTTTTATCCCAAATGGTTAATTAATAGAGCAATAGTGAGAAAGTCTAATGGAAAATGGAGAATATGCGTCGATTACACAGACCTGAACAAAGCATGTCCAAAAGATTGCTATCCCCTTCCCCAAATTAGTCAGTTAGTTGACGCGACTAGTGGACATAAGCTGTTATCCCTCATGAATGGCTACTCAGGATATAACCAAATTCCTATGTTCAAACCAGATGAAGAGCATACAAGCTTCATTACCGATTGGGGAACATATTGCTATAAGGTAACGCTTTTGGATTGAAAAATGAAGATGCCACATATCAAAGATTGGTAAACAAAACGTTTCAAGATCAAATAAGGTGGAATACAGAAGTATATTTAGATGACATGCTAATGAAATCTAACAAAGCGGAAAATCATTTGGAGGATCTAGAAGAAATGTTCAATATCTTGAGGGAATATCAAATGAAGTTAAATCCTCAAAAGTGTTATTTCGGGGTTCAATCTGGAAAGTTCCTAGGATATATTGTTAGTGAACATGGGATTGAAGCTAATCTCGAGCAAGCTAAAGCCATAAAGGATATGGATGAACCCAAAACAAGTAAAGAGGTTACGAGTTTAAATGGGAAAGTAGCAGCCTTGAATCAGTTCATTTCCAAGGCCACTAATAACCCCTTCTTTGACGTAATTAAGAAAAATAAGAATTTCGAATGGAGTGAGGAATAAAGAAAGGCTTTTCAAGAGTTGAAGGATTATTTAAGCCTCCAATTTTATCCAGTCTCGAAAGTGGGGAAGACTTTCATCTCTATATGGTTGTTTATGAACATGCAATCAATTCGGTTCTCATTAGACAAAATAATGGGACACAATTCCCAGTTTAATACATTAGTACAAGGTTAAGAGATGTAGAAACCTGATACACTATAGTAGAAAAGTTGGCCTACTGTCTAATACTTACAGCTCGAAAATTTAGGGGTCACTTTCAAGAACATCTCATTAAGGTTCTAACCAATTTTCCACTCAAGCAAGTTTTTAATAAGCTAGAGACATCCAGAAGGTTGGTAAAGTGGGGAATTGAACTTTGTCAGTACGAAATTGAATTCCAACCACTAGCAGCAATTAAAGGGCAAGCCCTAACAGACTTCATCAATGAATGCACGAGTTTTGTTAGAGAACGTTCAACAAAGGAAAACGATCTTAAGGCCAAATGGTAGTTATTTTTAGACGGAGCGTCAAATGAGCAAGGAACAGGGGTAGGATATGTAATGATCACCCCTAATGGGAACCGTCTGCACTATGCAATGAAGCTTGGATTTACTGCAACAAATAATGTGGTTGAGTATGAGTCAATGATAGAGGGATTGAATTTATCCTATAATTGAAGATACCCTTGATTGAGTACTTTAGTGATTCACAACTAACGGTAAACCAAATCCAGCAAACTTACCATACTATGGATGCCCAGTTAGCTGTATATATAAAGAGAATACTAGAAATGCTCACGCATTTCGAAGATTTTTCCATACATCAAATTCCAAAAGGGAAAAATTCCCAAGCTGATTCCTTGGCGAAGTTGGTTAGCTCTAGAGAAGCATCTAAAACTCGAGGATATCAGGAGAAGCCTAGCATCGAACAAGAGGCATCCAAACCAGGAAAGGAATTGCTATTTTTAACTAGATCCCAAGCCTTGGCGATGGAAACTGAAAGAGAAAAAGATATAAATAAAGCTCCTAGTGAGGAACTTATACAAATCGAAATGAATTATCATTATCAAAATAATTGGATGACACTCATTGTAGATTATCTCCTGAGTGGAACATTACCTACCAATAGGAAAGATGCTGGGAGGATTAAGCATCAAGCTCCAACCTTTGTTATTATAAATAGGGTACTTTATAAGAAAGGGCATTCACTCCCCTACTTGTGATGTGTAAGCCTTGAAGATAGGCTCAATTTGTTAAAAGAAGCACATGAGGGTTTGTGCGGAGATCATACTGATGGAATCAAACTAGCAAAGAGGGTTATGCGAAAAAGGCTTCTATTGGTCGCAAATGGTTAGTCAAGCGATAGAGTATGTCAGGAAATGTGAGAAATGCTAAAGGTATTATAGGATACCCTGATTACTGCCAAATGACTTAGCCACCATCTCAAGTCAATAACCTTTTGATGTATGGGGAATAGACTTAATTGGACCCCTAGCAATCTCTAAGTGAGGAGCCAAGTATGCGATAGTAGCAACTGACTACTTTACTAAATGGGTTGATGCAGAACCACTCCCAAACATTACATCTAATAAGGTGCTAAGATTCATGGTAAAGAATATCGTCACACAATTTGGAATCCCCTATAAGATCATATCTGACAATGGAACACAATTTAAAGGTGAAAAATTCATAGGATTTTGCGACATATACGAAATCATAAAAAGTTTCTCTTCTGTAGCACATCCAATAAAGAATACGGTCTTCAAAGCTGCAAACAAAACTATAAAATCAATCCTAAAGAAATAGTTAAACCAAGGTAAGATAAATTGGGTAGATGAGTTGCCATTAGTACTTTGGTTGTATAGAACGTTCATCAAGATGGCGACAGGGCACACTCCATATTCTCTAACATACGAATGTGAGGCTATGCTTCCAATCAAGGTTGAGATCCCTTCACATAGAAGAATAGCTTATGCATTTAATCCTAATCAAGAGTTGAAAAAGTAATCCTTAGACCTAATTCAAGGGTTAAGAGACGAAGCAACCATCAGAACAACTGAATATCAAAGAAGAATCACAAAGCACTACAACTCAAGAGTAAGGACGAGAACTTTTTGAAAAGAAGAATTGGTCTTACGAAGGGTAATGGAAAATACTAAGAATCCAACGAGTGGTCCCCTTAGTCCAAACTAGCAAATGTTAGTACAAAATTCAACACCGAAACAGGCTATCAATGAAGGGGTATCGGACCGCATTGGTATAGAGGAATGATCTAAAAGCATGGACCCGACACTAGGTTAAAGCTGAAAGAACAAAAGAAACAACTGAGACAACAAGCAATTGCCACCCTCTTGGAAAGAGAAAGATTGGAACCGACAAGAAAAAGGAATACCGCTAAGGTAGTGCCGGAACAGAAGACAACTAGTGTAAGCTCAATTACGAAAGCCGATCATTTGAAATCTGAAGCAGATTGAAAGGAAGGACGAAGGCTATAACCCGAAACTAAAGGAATGACAAAAGGCACCAAGACGAACAAGAGAAGACGAAAGGGATACATGCACTAATTTACTTAGTGTCGATACAGAAGGATGTAAAGATACCAAAAGCACCAGAAGCTGAAACCCAAGCATCCCAAGAGCCAGCTATCGAAGCCAAAGCTTGTCGACCACCCGGAAACAAGTTCAATAGGAGACGTAACGAAAGCATCCTTCCGGAAGACTGAAACCCACTCCAGAGATTCACCGAGAGCAAACTAGTACTCCTGAGAGGAACAGCTATCCACACTAACATGCTTAGTGTCGATACAGAAAGGGGTGGCGATTCCTAAAAGATGAATAATTAAAGCACGAAAACCAATAATATGAAGACTTAAACGCAAAACCGGAAGCTTATTTCCGAAAGATGGAACCCATATCCGAAGCCATCTATGCCAACGGGATTGGTATCGAAACGGAAGGCTATGTTGTATCAATTAACAACATCAAAAGAGCAGCCGAGAACAAGGCAACCGAAACAAAAAAATGAGGAGCAACCGCCACCTAGCTGCCGCACCCGAAAGAGGCTTATGCTGGACCAATGACAAAAAGGGTCCAGATTTTTCTATAAATAAGACCCTATGAGTCACACTTTAGGGGACTTTCCTCATTCCCCAATCTTGTACTCTTTTATTAGACAATAAACCCTAATTTCTAAATTGATTTGGGGATTTCCTTTGTAAACACTGGTGTACTCAAGTCAATGAGCAATAAAGAGTGATCAACACTTGGTATAATTTCCATGAGTTGTCTAGCTACTTTCTTTACATACTACCTTATGCTTCCTACACGACAAAGATTTCTTACAAAAAATTTAACCCCTCTTCAAGATTATCAAAATACCCTTCTAAAAACCGTTTAGCTTTCTATTTTGTGTTGTGCTTAGGGGACCCTTATCCCAAGGAAACCGTTGGTTGTTAAGTCTCATGAGCATGTTACCCGCCCCTTGAGGGGAGAATAACTAATATTTGTGCTTAAGACCTTGATATCTAGGAAATGGTGAAATAATTCAAGCTTGTAGGAACTAAATAAATCCCAGTTTCCCTTTAGGTCCAATTCCATAGACTATCTCCAGTGTTAACGAAAAATATCGTTAACATTTTGGCGCTAGAAGGAAGGCTTGAACCTTCGACCTTGTGGTTAACAGCCACATACCTAACTATGTTGTTCCGTCTTGGATTGGACTAAGCTTTGAAGAAGAAGAAACCATGAATAGAAGGTCTCTACGAGTAATTAATGAATTTCCCGTGGTTACATCAAATATTAATGAATCATGGATTATCAAAAGGCAAAGGATTAAATAGGAAGCCTTGCATATCTGAAATAATTAAAAAGAAGTAGAACCATATGATCCTGATCGTTGGAGCATTAACCTTTTCCATTCAGGACCAACCCCAATCTTTGCCCTAAGCAATTCTACGTCAAGGGAGTACAACTCATTTCTCTATATCAAGGAATTCATTCAACGATGGGCTAAGGGAATGATATTTGGGCAAAGAACTGAGAAAGGTTTCAATCACCTTGCCACAAGAGGGTATAAGATGGTTACACCACTGTCTCAAGACACAGCTAAAAGTAAGTTTAAAGACAATGGAAAAATAACAAAATTAAGTAATAAAAAGGCTAAGTTCCAATGTCAAAAGATTTTTTTTGAATCAAGATTGCTAAAAGGATGTGAGCTTAATACTTCATTCGAGAGTATCTACTTGCAGACTAAGCATGAATTAAACTTTTGGCCGTCATTTGAGAAGAAACTCAAGAATGAAGCGAAGTTAGGAGGGCCTTATTGCTACTATCACATAATGAATGGACATGAAACCAACCATTGCAGAGTTCTAGAAGGGATGACCATCAAATTCTTTAGTCAAGGAAAACCATATAGATATATAAAGAAAACTTAGTCAACTACAGCAATGGATTCTTTGAGGAAAGGAATGTTGACATAACTAAGGGTATGGGAACCCTCTCGAAGTTTGGAATAGCCCGAAAAGGGTCCAATTACAAATGGATGAAAAATCCTTGTCATTGCCAAGCTGCCCGGGACAAGGCACCCCCTGGAGGATGGTGGTGTGAGCCTTTCTCCGTGCAAAAAGCAAAAAGGGCCAGGTTAATGCATCAAAAGTGTAAGCCTCTGATCCACACTAGAAATGGTCGGGACAGAGCGTCTAATTAGCACGCCCTGCCTCTGCTCGTATAAGAGTACGCCCGGCCTCTACTATGAACTAAGTGTGTCCCATGTCTGCATGCAGAAGAACACGTCCAACCTCTGCTTATGTTCCTCGTGACCCATAGAAGGGAAGAAAACCCTTATCATCGCCTATGCTGGCCAGAGTAAGGCATCCATTGGAGGAGGGTGGAGTGTAAGCCTCTATTGTAACCCCACATTTTACAAGAATTAAAAACAAAAATTAATCGTGCATATATGTATGTATATGCATGAACATTGACGTTAAAAATTCAAATGAATGGATGCATGTAATAAAATGATGCATGTATTAAAAAAGAAGATTAATGTAAACAAATAACGCAATGCATGCAAGGAATTGAATGCATGTAATAATTTAGAACATAATGCATTAATATGGAGCAAGAAAAGGATGCATGCAAAATAATTAGGTTGCATGCAATAATTTAAAGGTAATATATTAAAAAGGGTAACATATTAATGCATGCATAAAAAGGTTTAATATAAGAAATTGATGCAATAAAATAAATGGGATTCGCATGCATCAAAATAAAGGAAATGTGTTAAAAAAGAGAAACATGAAAATGCATGCAAGATAAATTGAGAAAGCAAATAATATAGATTGCGATGATTAATTAATTGCATGAAGAAGGCATGCATTATACATGCAATTCAAAAATGATGGATATAACGCAGTAAGATATAATTGGAAGAAAATAATGTTATAAATTAATATTTATGGGAATTAGAGGATGTATGTATTTATACATATTTACAATGGAAATTGAAATCTAATAAATTAATTACATGCAACAGTGAACTAATGACAAAGATAAGGCACGCGTATAAAATCGTGCAACTAAAATCTGATGAAGATGTATAAGAGGCACATAGTTAATTAAGGAGGCAAAACAAGAAAGCAATCAATGTTTAATAAAAATGTTGAATAAACGTTACAAAAATCAGTCAAAGCAGCACTAGATTGCGCACCTGGACCCAAATGGGTCGACCCAAGGGGTGGCGGGTCGACGTAGATTGTAGATGGGTCGACCCAAGTCTTGTTTTGGATGTGTTAATGTGCGATGTGTGCGGTTTGGATTTTATTATTTAAATACGATGGTTCAGAGATTTCTACTACGTTATAAATAGACTAACAAAGTCTAGTTTTATTCTCATATTTTCTGAGGTGCTACCTAGGCACTTCCATTCTCTTCTTCCTCCCAACCTTTTCAAAAAATAAGTTATTAGTTATTAGGCATCTGATTCAAGGTTTGAAGATAAGAGATATAAATCTTCAATGTAGGCGTCTAGAATTCTGATATATGTGAGGTAAGTTCTCGAATCTGATCTGTTTGGATTTCTTCCCTTCTTTCCCTTTTTCTTTTAGAATCAGATTTGTGAATCCGTGGTTGTTTTGTATTAGATATAGTTAGGAGAACCACAGAACAACAAATCTGGATCAGATTCAAGGATTGGAAAGCTGTCAGGTGAGTGGATTTAAGTTATAACTTTTGATAACGGTATATCTATCGTTTGTATTCACCGTTAATCTGTATAATTTACCTTTTGAACAATTAGTAATTGTGGCAATCAACTATAAACCACCTGAAATGTTTAACCTACTAAAATGATAAACCTACTGAAATGTGTAACCTGCTAAAAAGTTTAGCCTGCTGAATTGTTTAACCTGCTGAATTGATAAACCTACTGAAATGTGTAACCTACTGAAATATGTTTAAATCATTACAAATGTATTAAATCTGAATTGTATCCTTCGTCTAAATTATGAAACTTCTACAATACCGTGATCCTGAAACCTGAACTGAGAACATTTCTATTGTATAAAGCTTATTTCCATTAATCACCTATCTGAATTGGGAACTAATGTAAACACTGTAATTATGGAATTTACAACGAACATGAATATTTTATTAATATAATTATTATGCCAAAAATGTTGTAGATAGAATTACAGTAAAAATTTGGGAATAATGAGAAAGAACTGACATGCTAATTGTATGAAAATTTTACAATAATTTAGAAATTGTAAATAACTGCACTACGACACGAGGTTAAGTTCAACTAGTGGTAGAAGTCTTCCCGAAACCGCCCAACATCCGTCATCCATAAGTGGTCAACTTAATGTGAGGGTTCTGGTGCATTAACATACATGAATACATGTATATAATAGGAAAGAAATAAATGGCACTAACTCTAATTAATGGAAATGAATGAATGTTACAACAATGCAAAAATTGAAATGAATGGGGAATGATAATAACCTATTATGAATAAACCCGAATGCGAGAATGAAAGATAATAGGTTGGCTTGTCTTAGGGACAAGTGGAAAAGGGAGGGGGAAGTCAATGCCAAATGCTTGGCAATCAATTATAATGCAAGTTATAATAAACGATAGAAAACTTATTAGTGAACCTTAGTTAAAGAGAACTAAGTAAATAAGTAAGTAACAACAATATGTTGTGATAAACAGAGAAATGAGATAAACTTGTGAAATGTGATAAGTTGTACTTAATTATAAATTAAGTAATCTGAAAACCAAAGAACCTGAAACCTGTTGATTGTAAGAACCTAAAACCTGCTGATTGAGATAAAAAGAACATTGTAACAGCGCGATTTTCCATGCTTGGGGAACCGTGTCATTATTGAAAGAATTTAGAAGATGAGGTAGAAAAGTTAGAACTTATAGAATAGAAGAGTAAGAAGTTATCAGAATCTCACAGCGGAATTTCACAAAATACTTATATATTACATCACAGAGTCTGTGTAATGACCCGCAAATCCGAGCTATCTGAGTTGACTAAAAACACCACACGTCCAACCCAAATAACACAGAAATACGAACCATTAATAGAAAGAAGTTAGAAGATGAGAAATAGAAAGAAAGAAATATTAGAATAGAAGAAACAAAGATCACAAACTCACAGCGGAACGAATAAAATATATTATATAACATAAACTTTGAAATACAAATCTGTTTTGTACATATACACATACCATTATCAGAGTACACATAACTTTTGATTCAGCGGAAGTAACTCCAAATAACTAACGTTGAAGCCGCCTGCTTCAAGCTCCTCCAAGTATATCTGTAAAAGCCTGAAACACTTGACTGCCCGCACAAATTTGGGCACCCAAGAGTTTAGGGAAAACAAAACAAAACAAACTCTGGGTCAGTCATGGGACTGGTGTGAGTAAACTCCAACCACTTGTTTAACTTTAAAAATCCTTTTCGAAAGAAAGATAATAGTAAGACCAGTCCACACATAAACATGGACGGTTTTTACCTTACTATAAACCAAAACACTTTGATATCAAATCCAGTGATATTATAATAATGTCTACATCAAA
The DNA here is from genome assembly GCA_030737875.1 of Allium sativum. Taxonomy (NCBI): domain Eukaryota; kingdom Viridiplantae; phylum Streptophyta; class Magnoliopsida; order Asparagales; family Amaryllidaceae; genus Allium; species Allium sativum. The sequence goes on from CM060920.1 coordinate 976,281,699, forward strand.
TAGATAACCAAATAGTAGAACGCTTGCATCTCACGCTCCACATATATAATATAAAATCAAAAACCGCATGGCGCTTATTGGAGATTGGATTTCCAACATGACAAGGTATGGGACCACCTTCCGACAGTGCATCTCTAGAGGCGAATACACTTGGGTTCAACAAGAACGTCTTGCAACCCGGCCCACACATGACCGACCACTCATTTCGCTTGAGTGTATCGAATGTATATCACCAACGGTTGGACTCAAACCACCGTTTCCCGAATGGGCAGAATCGATAGATTTAGAAACAAAAGGAATTTCTCTAGATAGGTGATTATACACCCTAATGGTTGCGACCCACATAGCCATGCTGCCTGCCCGATTTTTGTCCTTTCCCGGTTGTTGAGGCCTGAGGCTACGCATACTTACCATTCATCGATAACACAATCACTTTGAATGCCACATTGTCAGATCCGTTAATCACTAGTTGAGTTTGCACAAATATTCTGGATATTATGCTAAGGGATAAATCCGTTGCAACCATATATATTCATACAGACCAACCCATTTGATCATTGGAAATACTCTGTCAGACATTCGTCCATTTACGTTCGTTCTGGGATTGAACGAAACCGAAGGCACTATTTCTATTAACAGAAAAGCCCTTGCACTTCACTCCGTCTTCAATTTATTCAGCATACTTGGTTCGCAACGCTTATGCCGATACGGAGTGGTTCTTCGGATAATAATCCAACCGGTCTCTCCATATTGACAACGATGGTCAAAAACTTCGATAGTCTGTGATTTAACTATCGAATAAAAACAAGTGTTCATCCAAACATATCAAACAAATCACTGGGCTCTTTAATTAATATTTCATTAATTAAATCTCTTTTCCATTTCCTTAACAATATTCGTTTACCAAATATTTCAATACTCAATCTTGGCCCTTTACGCTATTTTTGATTTCGTTTCCTTATCGAATTCTATATATATCGATATATAGGTTTCTAACTGTCAAATTTCTTAAAAATATTCTAACTCCTTAAATTCCCGGAAAATTTCGCCATAACCCCCCCTGTATCGGGAGCATCGGGAAATTTCAAATAGCATCCCGGTATCTTCTAATCTCAAAAAGAAAAAGAAGAAGCCAAGCGGCTTGCCGATACGGCGCATAAATCTCATATATGAATTTAAACATGTACCTTTCTGTCGAGCACATACATTAATAACTTCATATACTTCATCCCATACCTGTCTAACCCCTGTTCACCTGTTTCCAATTCAATTCAACTCAATCCATTCGTTTGAATTCAATTTTGAATCGTTTGAATTCAGTTTCGCTCAATTATTCTTTAAATCGGCCAATTTGCCTATTTCACTTCTTTGTGAACATAACATGCTCGAACAAAATATTTAACTCGTTCATAACCAAATCGAATTTCAATTTCAATTCTAGTTCTCTGTTTGATTTCGAATATAAATTTTCAAATCGAATTCACTTATTTAAAACTCGATATTCATTCGAAATCTCGTTAACTAATTTCTATTCGAATTAGTTAACTCTATTCAATAAATCAAAAATCTGATTTCTATTTCAAAAATCATATTCATTTACACAACTTGAATTCGCATATATTTTTCAACTCAACTCTGAAATTTTCTAAATAGAAACTTCGGATTTTATTTGCTTAAAAATCCTTTTATAAAATTAAATAAACCATTATGGTCGTTAAATAGTTCTGGCGCTGTTTTTCTGAAAATTTGATTTTGACATATCTCAAAATCTATACGACGAAATTCAGATTTTTCTCCTTCATTAGAAAACTATTATCAAACTGGTCCTAACGTTTCTTGTTTCAAAGAATTCCGACTTCAATCGAGTTCTATATATTCGATTGAAGTTCGAATCGCCAATTTACGAACTGCAGCGCTGCGGCGAGTTCGTTTTAATTATATTTATATATATAAAACTTTTTAAACCTCTTTAAAATAAATTCAACTCTATTTAACTCAATTTGAATTCTTTGATTCAAATTCCAATCTCACTTTGAATTCCATATTCAAATTTCAGTCCCTTTCTATTTGATATTCAAATTCAATACTTAAATTTCTGTTTGAATTCCCTATATTCAAATTCAATACTTGAATTCATTTGAATTCTTTTATTCAAACTCTATTTTTAAAATTCCATTTTAACTTCTACATTTCCATTTCTATATTTGAAATTCCTTAGTTTAAAACTCATTTGAATTCCATATTCAAACCCCATAGATCAAATCCTATTTAAATTCAATTTGAATCTCTTACATTCAAATTTCATTTTCCATTTGAATTCTAATATTCAAATTCGTTTCCAGCCCCATTTGAATTTCTAATATTCAAATTCCTTATCATCATTTGAATTTCTAATATTCAAATTCATTAACACCATTTGAATTTCTAATATTCAAATTCATTAACACCATTTGAATTTCTAATATTCAAATTCTTTTGAATTCCCTTGAATTCAAATTCCATTGCAAAACCATTTGAATTCTCTATTTTGACATCCTATTGGAAATCCTATTGCCAATTCTACTTTGAAATCCTATTTTTTCAAAGTTTATTTCAAATTCTATTTTGAAATCCCATATTCAAATTTCTACTTGAAGTTCTGTATTCAATTCCATGTTCAAATTCAACACTCGAATTTCTATTTCAAATCTCAATTCAAATTTCATATTTAAATCCCATTCAAAGCTCTATTCAAATTTCACATTTGAATTCTTCCTTGAAATACTATATTTCAAATTCCTTTTAATTCTTCTTCTATATTTCAAATTCTATTTTGAAATTCTACATTCAAATTTCTATTTGAATTTCTTTATTCGAATTCCTTTGAATTCAAATTTTATTTTTATTCCTTGAATTCAAATTCTATTTTTCCATTCTAATTTCGTCTATTCAAATTCTATTGGAACTACTATTTGAATTTCAAATATTCAATCTCCTTCTAGAATGCAAACATTCAAACTCCTCTTTAAAATTCAAAGGTTATACTCAAATTTCATTTGAGTTATATATTAAAATTTCCTTTTCACATCTTATTTTGAAATTCCATTTCAAATCCCAATTTCACGCTTTTATTTCTATTTCTGAATTATCAAATGATAATTCTTTTCCACTTCATTTATGACCTCGTTATAAAAGACTATTTATAAACTTCGTTTAAAAAGAAATTACTTGTTTTATTTTTCAAAACAAGTTTATATTTTATTTCCATTTAAAATTCAAATTCTATTTAAAAATAGAATTTTTCCTTTTTAAATCGCCAATATCCTTTTTACGATATTTTAAAATATCATTACTTAAGCCCAGTGATATTCAAACACACAAAGCACCGAATTATTTATTTTTCTAACACATCATATATAACAATATATATGCAAACAAATAAACAAACAGATAATATATTTTTGAGGAATCCAGTTGGATTCCTCCAACCTGTTTTCCTGCATCCACAGATGTTAGCACATAAATAATACCCATTCTGCTTCGTGGCAGAATATCGCGGTATAGAAGGTCATCCACTAATCATAGCGTGGGGCGTATAGGGTAATCATCCGCTATAAAACTGCGGGCATCCGCTAATGAGACTGCGGGAATCCAACCAATCAATCAACCCAATATATATATATATATATAGCCTAAATAACTAATATATATAAAGCAACCAGAAAATATGCACACAAGCAACAGACAATTATTTTTAAGGAAATAAAAATAATTTAAAGGTGAGTGAGATGTACTCACCAAAATTGCAGCTGTCAAATATCCTGTTTATTTCCAAATAACCGGCTATGAACCTTCTCGAATGAAATCTTCACCTATGATAATTTTATTTAAATTCACTAATCAACATTTATTTAATTTAACGAATAAATAAATTTCTTATATATATATATACATTTCCTTTTTCATTCATCTAATTTATTATTTTATCAATTGATTCGCTGAATAAATTTCCCTTTTCAATTTCCCAATTCTAGCTTAACAGTTAATAACATTTCCTTTAACTGTATACTAAATTTTGGTTTTTAACTAATATACAAAGCAAAATAAGTAAAACAAATTCAAGTAAGGGTTCACCTCTGATTACTTTGAATTCTCCAATCCTGAACCCTACCACAGATCGACAGTACTTCCCACCCACTCGCGACTCCATCTTGAACCCATGAGTGCTACAGCAAATCGATCGACGGTCTGGAGCTTCGAATGGCCTTTTACCCTATCGCGCACCATTCCAGACATGTCGCTACATCCCTCGCTCCACCATCGAAGCATCACGTTGTTCTGGAGATCACCGAAGTTCTTCCCATTAAGCCAGATCCTCCGCGCCACCATCAGCTCGACTGTAACCCATCGCGACTCCACATCAGTGTCGCCCATCCATACTTGAACGCGAAAAGCTCCACACTCCCCCCCACGTCGCTCACAAACCCTAGAGTTAAACCCGAGAAATCGAAATCGAGCTGACCCTAATTTGCGTTGACCGATTTTAATTTAAATAGGGGAGTTATGCCATTTTAGTTTTAACAGAAGAGAGGATTAAATAGGAGGGTAGGTGCGGTATATAATCATTGAAGCTTTTGAGTTCGATTTTTGCTGAGGACCCAAAATGAATTGAAGACGGAGGAGTGTCGCAATTTATAGAAAAGAGGGAGGGAACAATTCGTACTCGCCATTAAAATGGTGCTTTACTTTGCAACGAAGCTGGGGAGCAGAATTTGTGGCTCGAGAAAATTTTAGGTCTGCGTTTAACAGAAGATAGGTCGGCTTCTTAAAGTTTTGATTTGATTTTTAAAATTAAACTATATCGCGGTCCTTTAATTTGAAACCACGAACACTATTTCAGCAAAACAACTGATGTTCTCAACATTATTCACTATTTTGAATTTCAACGAAATAGATTATATAATTTAATTTGAACGTAATATAAAATAACCATTTTAAATCAATATAATATAATTTAAATTTTAAACAAATGAATTCTTCGATAATAAATTATTATTTGTTATCGTTTAAATTCAAATAAAACTTCATATAAATCAATTTGACTCCTTTTCAAATTTAATTACCTAAGATTCTCATATTACGATAGTTATATCGATAATTCAATATAAAGATTGATTATATTATCAGCTCGTTATTTAAAATAATATTAAATATTCAAAATAAATCGACCAGAAAAATCTGGGTCGTTACATTCTTTCCCCCTTAAAATAATTTCGTCCTCGAAATTGCTAAGGTGGGAAAAAGGGTACAAATCCATTTCTTTCCAACATCTCACTTATGCTGAAACTCAACTCCTCATATTTCTATGACTTTAATTTCAACCAAAACTTTTGGTCTTCACACATTTGATTCGAATGATCTATGATCAATCCATTTATCCAATCTATATTCCATTAAACCTATTCAAATTGATTCTGATCAATTTATTCACTTCGACCCATTTAACTTGTTTAAGTTAAATTTTTAATTCCAGAATTCAAATACCTGGGTTTTTATTTCAAATCCTTTTGAAATCCCATAAATATATACATATATTCATTTTCATCTCAAATTCAAAACATTTGAATTTTCAAATCACTTGTTTCTTTCAAAACAAATTTCCATCAAAACTTTTCTATGGTAGCAATTCATCACTTAGAAACTCGAAAATGAACTCTGATGAGGCTGCAGTCATCATCAGAATTATTTCCCAGCCACTGAAGTGAGTTCAGTGCTTTATTATTTTTAAATCCATCTAAAATGATTTTCTTTCAAATCCTTCTAAAATAAAACTATATTATTTTAATTACTTTGAAAAATATTTTTCAACTTCCCAGGATTTTGAATTCTCAATTCTGGTTTGAATTAAATTCTAATCCATCTCATTTGTATATTTAATTCCTATACAAATTCTATTTGGTTATAAATAATCATTCTAAATTTATAATCTCATTTGATTATAAAATCAACATCCAACACATCCATATAATAATTTCAAAAAATTATTCTTTCTACCTTAAAATATAGCTTTGGGTAAAGTTATTTCATTTACCCACTTTAAAACAATATTATGTCGATTCTTCTGTCCAAGTGTTTAGAAATCCCTATCGACTTCGTGGCGTCCCACGATTCGACCAGAATTCATAAATCACTCAACAGACTAGCCAACACAATATAAAACAACTTTTATATCAACTAACAAATACGCTCTCTCGTATCCATACACTCAACTCATTCTAGGGTATTACTGACCCTATCTCTAATGAGCACATGTCACACAAGCCTAGGTGTTCGCTCAACCTAAGCTCTGATACCACTGTAATGACCCGCAAATCCGAGCTATCTGAGTTGACTAAAAACACCACACGTCCAACCCAAATAACACAGAAATACGAACCATTAATAGAAAGAAGTTAGAAGATGAGAAATAGAAAGAAAGAAATATTAGAATAGAAGAAACAAAGATCACAAACTCACAGCGGAACGAATAAAATATATTATATAACATAAACTTTGAAATACAAATCTGTTTTGTACATATACACATACCATTATCAGAGTACACATAACTTTTGATTCAGCGGAAGTAACTCCAAATAACTAACGTTGAAGCCGCCTGCTTCAAGCTCCTCCAAGTATATCTGTAAAAGCCTGAAACACTTGACTGCCCGCACAAATTTGGGCACCCAAGAGTTTAGGGAAAACAAAACAAAACAAACTCTGGGTCAGTCATGGGACTGGTGTGAGTAAACTCCAACCACTTGTTTAACTTTAAAAATCCTTTTCGAAAGAAAGATAATAGTAAGACCAGTCCACACATAAACATGGACGGTTTTTACCTTACTATAAACCAAAACACTTTGATATCAAATCCAGTGATATTATAATAATGTCTACATCAAATAGATAACCAAATAGTAGAACGCTTGCATCTCACGCTCCACATATATAATATAAAATCAAAAACCGCATGGCGCTTATTGGAGATTGGATTTCCAACATGACAAGGTATGGGACCACCTTCCGACAGTGCATCTCTAGAGGCGAATACACCTGGGTTCAACAAGAACGTCTTGCAACCCGGCCCACACATGACCGACCACTCATTTCGCTTGAGTGTATCGAATGTATATCACCAACGGTTGGACTCAAACCACCGTTTCCCGAATGGGCAGAATCGATAGATTTAGAAACAAAAGGAATTTCTCTAGATAGGTGATTATACACCCTAATGGTTGCGACCCACATAGCCATGCTGCCTGCCCGATTTTTGTCCTTTCCCGGTTGTTGAGGCCTGAGGCTACGCATACTTACCATTCATCGATAACACAATCACTTTGAATGCCACATTGTCAGATCCGTTAATCACTAGTTGAGTTTGCACAAATATTCTGGATATTATGCTAAGGGATAAATCCGTTGCAACCATATATATTCATACAGACCAACCCATTTGATCATTGGAAATACTCTGTCAGACATTCGTCCATTTACGTTCGTTCTGGGATTGAACGAAACCGAAGGCACTATTTCTATTAACAGAAAAGCCCTTGCACTTCACTCCGTCTTCAATTTATTCAGCATACTTGGTTCGCAACGCTTATGCCGATACGGAGTGGTTCTTCGGATAATAATCCAACCGGTCTCTCCATATTGACAACGATGGTCAAAAACTTCGATAGTCTGTGATTTAACTATCGAATAAAAACAAGTGTTCATCCAAACATATCAAACAAATCACTGGGCTCTTTAATTAATATTTCATTAATTAAATCTCTTTTCCATTTCCTTAACAATATTCGTTTACCAAATATTTCAATACTCAATCTTGGCCCTTTACGCTATTTTTGATTTCGTTTCCTTATCGAATTCTATATATATCGATATATAGGTTTCTAACTGTCAAATTTCTTAAAAATATTCTAACTCCTTAAATTCCCGGAAAATTTCGCCATAACCCCCCCTGTATCGGGAGCATCGGGAAATTTCAAATAGCATCCCGGTATCTTCTAATCTCAAAAAGAAAAAGAAGAAGCCAAGCGGCTTGCCGATACGGCGCATAAATCTCATATATGAATTTAAACATGTACCTTTCTGTCGAGCACATACATTAATAACTTCATATACTTCATCCCATACCTGTCTAACCCCTGTTCACCTGTTTCCAATTCAATTCAACTCAATCCATTCGTTTGAATTCAATTTTGAATCGTTTGAATTCAGTTTCGCTCAATTATTCTTTAAATCGGCCAATTTGCCTATTTCACTTCTTTGTGAACATAACATGCTCGAACAAAATATTTAACTCGTTCATAACCAAATCGAATTTCAATTTCAATTCTAGTTCTCTGTTTGATTTCGAATATAAATTTTCAAATCGAATTCACTTATTTAAAACTCGATATTCATTCGAAATCTCGTTAACTAATTTCTATTCGAATTAGTTAACTCTATTCAATAAATCAAAAATCTGATTTCTATTTCAAAAATCATATTCATTTACACAACTTGAATTCGCATATATTTTTCAACTCAACTCTGAAATTTTCTAAATAGAAACTTCGGATTTTATTTGCTTAAAAATCCTTTTATAAAATTAAATAAACCATTATGGTCGTTAAATAGTTCTGGCGCTGTTTTTCTGAAAATTTGATTTTGACATATCTCAAAATCTATACGACGAAATTCAGATTTTTCTCCTTCATTAGAAAACTATTATCAAACTGGTCCTAACGTTTCTTGTTTCAAAGAATTCCGACTTCAATCGAGTTCTATATATTCGATTGAAGTTCGAATCGCCAATTTACGAACTGCAGCGCTGCGGCGAGTTCGTTTTAATTATATTTATATATATAAAACTTTTTAAACCTCTTTAAAATAAATTCAACTCTATTTAACTCAATTTGAATTCTTTGATTCAAATTCCAATCTCACTTTGAATTCCATATTCAAATTTCAGTCCCTTTCTATTTGATATTCAAATTCAATACTTAAATTTCTGTTTGAATTCCCTATATTCAAATTCAATACTTGAATTCATTTGAATTCTTTTATTCAAACTCTATTTTTAAAATTCCATTTTAACTTCTACATTTCCATTTCTATATTTGAAATTCCTTAGTTTAAAACTCATTTGAATTCCATATTCAAACCCCATAGATCAAATCCTATTTAAATTCAATTTGAATCTCTTACATTCAAATTTCATTTTCCATTTGAATTCTAATATTCAAATTCGTTTCCAGCCCCATTTGAATTTCTAATATTCAAATTCCTTATCATCATTTGAATTTCTAATATTCAAATTCATTAACACCATTTGAATTTCTAATATTCAAATTCATTAACACCATTTGAATTTCTAATATTCAAATTCTTTTGAATTCCCTTGAATTCAAATTCCATTGCAAAACCATTTGAATTCTCTATTTTGACATCCTATTGGAAATCCTATTGCCAATTCTACTTTGAAATCCTATTTTTTCAAAGTTTATTTCAAATTCTATTTTGAAATCCCATATTCAAATTTCTACTTGAAGTTCTGTATTCAATTCCATGTTCAAATTCAACACTCGAATTTCTATTTCAAATCTCAATTCAAATTTCATATTTAAATCCCATTCAAAGCTCTATTCAAATTTCACATTTGAATTCTTCCTTGAAATACTATATTTCAAATTCCTTTTAATTCTTCTTCTATATTTCAAATTCTATTTTGAAATTCTACATTCAAATTTCTATTTGAATTTCTTTATTCGAATTCCTTTGAATTCAAATTTTATTTTTATTCCTTGAATTCAAATTCTATTTTTCCATTCTAATTTCGTCTATTCAAATTCTATTGGAACTACTATTTGAATTTCAAATATTCAATCTCCTTCTAGAATGCAAACATTCAAACTCCTCTTTAAAATTCAAAGGTTATACTCAAATTTCATTTGAGTTATATATTAAAATTTCCTTTTCACATCTTATTTTGAAATTCCATTTCAAATCCCAATTTCACGCTTTTATTTCTATTTCTGAATTATCAAATGATAATTCTTTTCCACTTCATTTATGACCTCGTTATAAAAGACTATTTATAAACTTCGTTTAAAAAGAAATTACTTGTTTTATTTTTCAAAACAAGTTTATATTTTATTTCCATTTAAAATTCAAATTCTATTTAAAAATAGAATTTTTCCTTTTTAAATCGCCAATATCCTTTTTACGATATTTTAAAATATCATTACTTAAGCCCAGTGATATTCAAACACACAAAGCACCGAATTATTTATTTTTCTAACACATCATATATAACAATATATATGCAAACAAATAAACAAACAGATAATATATTTTTGAGGAATCCAGTTGGATTCCTCCAACCTGTTTTCCTGCATCCACAGATGTTAGCACATAAATAATACCCATTCTGCTTCGTGGCAGAATATCGCGGTATAGAAGGTCATCCACTAATCATAGCGTGGGGCGTATAGGGTAATCATCCGCTATAAAACTGCGGGCATCCGCTAATGAGACTGCGGGAATCCAACCAATCAATCAACCCAATATATATATATATATATAGCCTAAATAACTAATATATATAAAGCAACCAGAAAATATGCACACAAGCAACAGACAATTATTTTTAAGGAAATAAAAATAATTTAAAGGTGAGTGAGATGTACTCACCAAAATTGCAGCTGTCAAATATCCTGTTTATTTCCAAATAACCGGCTATGAACCTTCTCGAATGAAATCTTCACCTATGATAATTTTATTTAAATTCACTAATCAACATTTATTTAATTTAACGAATAAATAAATTTCTTATATATATATATACATTTCCTTTTTCATTCATCTAATTTATTATTTTATCAATTGATTCGCTGAATAAATTTCCCTTTTCAATTTCCCAATTCTAGCTTAACAGTTAATAACATTTCCTTTAACTGTATACTAAATTTTGGTTTTTAACTAATATACAAAGCAAAATAAGTAAAACAAATTCAAGTAAGGGTTCACCTCTGATTACTTTGAATTCTCCAATCCTGAACCCTACCACAGATCGACAGTACTTCCCACCCACTCGCGACTCCATCTTGAACCCATGAGTGCTACAGCAAATCGATCGACGGTCTGGAGCTTCGAATGGCCTTTTACCCTATCGCGCACCATTCCAGACATGTCGCTACATCCCTCGCTCCACCATCGAAGCATCACGTTGTTCTGGAGATCACCGAAGTTCTTCCCATTAAGCCAGATCCTCCGCGCCACCATCAGCTCGACTGTAACCCATCGCGACTCCACATCAGTGTCGCCCATCCATACTTGAACGCGAAAAGCTCCACACTCCCCCCCACGTCGCTCACAAACCCTAGAGTTAAACCCGAGAAATCGAAATCGAGCTGACCCTAATTTGCGTTGACCGATTTTAATTTAAATAGGGGAGTTATGCCATTTTAGTTTTAACAGAAGAGAGGATTAAATAGGAGGGTAGGTGCGGTATATAATCATTGAAGCTTTTGAGTTCGATTTTTGCTGAGGACCCAAAATGAATTGAAGACGGAGGAGTGTCGCAATTTATAGAAAAGAGGGAGGGAACAATTCGTACTCGCCATTAAAATGGTGCTTTACTTTGCAACGAAGCTGGGGAGCAGAATTTGTGGCTCGAGAAAATTTTAGGTCTGCGTTTAACAGAAGATAGGTCGGCTTCTTAAAGTTTTGATTTGATTTTTAAAATTAAACTATATCGCGGTCCTTTAATTTGAAACCACGAACACTATTTCAGCAAAACAACTGATGTTCTCAACATTATTCACTATTTTGAATTTCAACGAAATAGATTATATAATTTAATTTGAACGTAATATAAAATAACCATTTTAAATCAATATAATATAATTTAAATTTTAAACAAATGAATTCTTCGATAATAAATTATTATTTGTTATCGTTTAAATTCAAATAAAACTTCATATAAATCAATTTGACTCCTTTTCAAATTTAATTACCTAAGATTCTCATATTACGATAGTTATATCGATAATTCAATATAAAGATTGATTATATTATCAGCTCGTTATTTAAAATAATATTAAATATTCAAAATAAATCGACCAGAAAAATCTGGGTCGTTACATTCTTTCCCCCTTAAAATAATTTCGTCCTCGAAATTGCTAAGGTGGGAAAAAGGGTACAAATCCATTTCTTTCCAACATCTCACTTATGCTGAAACTCAACTCCTCATATTTCTATGACTTTAATTTCAACCAAAACTTTTGGTCTTCACACATTTGATTCGAATGATCTATGATCAATCCATTTATCCAATCTATATTCCATTAAACCTATTCAAATTGATTCTGATCAATTTATTCACTTCGACCCATTTAACTTGTTTAAGTTAAATTTTTAATTCCAGAATTCAAATACCTGGGTTTTTATTTCAAATCCTTTTGAAATCCCATAAATATATACATATATTCATTTTCATCTCAAATTCAAAACATTTGAATTTTCAAATCACTTGTTTCTTTCAAAACAAATTTCCATCAAAACTTTTCTATGGTAGCAATTCATCACTTAGAAACTCGAAAATGAACTCTGATGAGGCTGCAGTCATCATCAGAATTATTTCCCAGCCACTGAAGTGAGTTCAGTGCTTTATTATTTTTAAATCCATCTAAAATGATTTTCTTTCAAATCCTTCTAAAATAAAACTATATTATTTTAATTACTTTGAAAAATATTTTTCAACTTCCCAGGATTTTGAATTCTCAATTCTGGTTTGAATTAAATTCTAATCCATCTCATTTGTATATTTAATTCCTATACAAATTCTATTTGGTTATAAATAATCATTCTAAATTTATAATCTCATTTGATTATAAAATCAACATCCAACACATCCATATAATAATTTCAAAAAATTATTCTTTCTACCTTAAAATATAGCTTTGGGTAAAGTTATTTCATTTACCCACTTTAAAACAATATTATGTCGATTCTTCTGTCCAAGTGTTTAGAAATCCCTATCGACTTCGTGGCGTCCCACGATTCGACCAGAATTCATAAATCACTCAACAGACTAGCCAACACAATATAAAACAACTTTTATATCAACTAACAAATACGCTCTCTCGTATCCATACACTCAACTCATTCTAGGGTATTACTGACCCTATCTCTAATGAGCACATGTCACACAAGCCTAGGTGTTCGCTCAACCTAAGCTCTGATACCACTGTAATGACCCGCAAATCCGAGCTATCTGAGTTGACTAAAAACACCACACGTCCAACCCAAATAACACAGAAATACGAACCATTAATAGAAAGAAGTTAGAAGATGAGAAATAGAAAGAAAGAAATATTAGAATAGAAGAAACAAAGATCACAAACTCACAGCGGAACGAATAAAATATATTATATAACATAAACTTTGAAATACAAATCTGTTTTGTACATATACACATACCATTATCAGAGTACACATAACTTTTGATTCAGCGGAAGTAACTCCAAATAACTAACGTTGAAGCCGCCTGCTTCAAGCTCCTCCAAGTATATCTGTAAAAGCCTGAAACACTTGACTGCCCGCACAAATTTGGGCACCCAAGAGTTTAGGGAAAACAAAACAAAACAAACTCTGGGTCAGTCATGGGACTGGTGTGAGTAAACTCCAACCACTTGTTTAACTTTAAAAATCCTTTTCGAAAGAAAGATAATAGTAAGACCAGTCCACACATAAACATGGACGGTTTTTACCTTACTATAAACCAAAACACTTTGATATCAAATCCAGTGATATTATAATAATGTCTACATCAAATAGATAACCAAATAGTAGAACGCTTGCATCTCACGCTCCACATATATAATATAAAATCAAAAACCGCATGGCGCTTATTGGAGATTGGATTTCCAACATGACAAGGTATGGGACCACCTTCCGACAGTGCATCTCTAGAGGCGAATACACCTGGGTTCAACAAGAACGTCTTGCAACCCGGCCCACACATGACCGACCACTCATTTCGCTTGAGTGTATCGAATGTATATCACCAACGGTTGGACTCAAACCACCGTTTCCCGAATGGGCAGAATCGATAGATTTAGAAACAAAAGGAATTTCTCTAGATAGGTGATTATACACCCTAATGGTTGCGACCCACATAGCCATGCTGCCTGCCCGATTTTTGTCCTTTCCCGGTTGTTGAGGCCTGAGGCTACGCATACTTACCATTCATCGATAACACAATCACTTTGAATGCCACATTGTCAGATCCGTTAATCACTAGTTGAGTTTGCACAAATATTCTGGATATTATGCTAAGGGATAAATCCGTTGCAACCATATATATTCATACAGACCAACCCATTTGATCATTGGAAATACTCTGTCAGACATTCGTCCATTTACGTTCGTTCTGGGATTGAACGAAACCGAAGGCACTATTTCTATTAACAGAAAAGCCCTTGCACTTCACTCCGTCTTCAATTTATTCAGCATACTTGGTTCGCAACGCTTATGCCGATACGGAGTGGTTCTTCGGATAATAATCCAACCGGTCTCTCCATATTGACAACGATGGTCAAAAACTTCGATAGTCTGTGATTTAACTATCGAATAAAAACAAGTGTTCATCCAAACATATCAAACAAATCACTGGGCTCTTTAATTAATATTTCATTAATTAAATCTCTTTTCCATTTCCTTAACAATATTCGTTTACCAAATATTTCAATACTCAATCTTGGCCCTTTACGCTATTTTTGATTTCGTTTCCTTATCGAATTCTATATATATCGATATATAGGTTTCTAACTGTCAAATTTCTTAAAAATATTCTAACTCCTTAAATTCCCGGAAAATTTCGCCATAACCCCCCCTGTATCGGGAGCATCGGGAAATTTCAAATAGCATCCCGGTATCTTCTAATCTCAAAAAGAAAAAGAAGAAGCCAAGCGGCTTGCCGATACGGCGCATAAATCTCATATATGAATTTAAACATGTACCTTTCTGTCGAGCACATACATTAATAACTTCATATACTTCATCCCATACCTGTCTAACCCCTGTTCACCTGTTTCCAATTCAATTCAACTCAATCCATTCGTTTGAATTCAATTTTGAATCGTTTGAATTCAGTTTCGCTCAATTATTCTTTAAATCGGCCAATTTGCCTATTTCACTTCTTTGTGAACATAACATGCTCGAACAAAATATTTAACTCGTTCATAACCAAATCGAATTTCAATTTCAATTCTAGTTCTCTGTTTGATTTCGAATATAAATTTTCAAATCGAATTCACTTATTTAAAACTCGATATTCATTCGAAATCTCGTTAACTAATTTCTATTCGAATTAGTTAACTCTATTCAATAAATCAAAAATCTGATTTCTATTTCAAAAATCATATTCATTTACACAACTTGAATTCGCATATATTTTTCAACTCAACTCTGAAATTTTCTAAATAGAAACTTCGGATTTTATTTGCTTAAAAATCCTTTTATAAAATTAAATAAACCATTATGGTCGTTAAATAGTTCTGGCGCTGTTTTTCTGAAAATTTGATTTTGACATATCTCAAAATCTATACGACGAAATTCAGATTTTTCTCCTTCATTAGAAAACTATTATCAAACTGGTCCTAACGTTTCTTGTTTCAAAGAATTCCGACTTCAATCGAGTTCTATATATTCGATTGAAGTTCGAATCGCCAATTTACGAACTGCAGCGCTGCGGCGAGTTCGTTTTAATTATATTTATATATATAAAACTTTTTAAACCTCTTTAAAATAAATTCAACTCTATTTAACTCAATTTGAATTCTTTGATTCAAATTCCAATCTCACTTTGAATTCCATATTCAAATTTCAGTCCCTTTCTATTTGATATTCAAATTCAATACTTAAATTTCTGTTTGAATTCCCTATATTCAAATTCAATACTTGAATTCATTTGAATTCTTTTATTCAAACTCTATTTTTAAAATTCCATTTTAACTTCTACATTTCCATTTCTATATTTGAAATTCCTTAGTTTAAAACTCATTTGAATTCCATATTCAAACCCCATAGATCAAATCCTATTTAAATTCAATTTGAATCTCTTACATTCAAATTTCATTTTCCATTTGAATTCTAATATTCAAATTCGTTTCCAGCCCCATTTGAATTTCTAATATTCAAATTCCTTATCATCATTTGAATTTCTAATATTCAAATTCATTAACACCATTTGAATTTCTAATATTCAAATTCATTAACACCATTTGAATTTCTAATATTCAAATTCTTTTGAATTCCCTTGAATTCAAATTCCATTGCAAAACCATTTGAATTCTCTATTTTGACATCCTATTGGAAATCCTATTGCCAATTCTACTTTGAAATCCTATTTTTTCAAAGTTTATTTCAAATTCTATTTTGAAATCCCATATTCAAATTTCTACTTGAAGTTCTGTATTCAATTCCATGTTCAAATTCAACACTCGAATTTCTATTTCAAATCTCAATTCAAATTTCATATTTAAATCCCATTCAAAGCTCTATTCAAATTTCACATTTGAATTCTTCCTTGAAATACTATATTTCAAATTCCTTTTAATTCTTCTTCTATATTTCAAATTCTATTTTGAAATTCTACATTCAAATTTCTATTTGAATTTCTTTATTCGAATTCCTTTGAATTCAAATTTTATTTTTATTCCTTGAATTCAAATTCTATTTTTCCATTCTAATTTCGTCTATTCAAATTCTATTGGAACTACTATTTGAATTTCAAATATTCAATCTCCTTCTAGAATGCAAACATTCAAACTCCTCTTTAAAATTCAAAGGTTATACTCAAATTTCATTTGAGTTATATATTAAAATTTCCTTTTCACATCTTATTTTGAAATTCCATTTCAAATCCCAATTTCACGCTTTTATTTCTATTTCTGAATTATCAAATGATAATTCTTTTCCACTTCATTTATGACCTCGTTATAAAAGACTATTTATAAACTTCGTTTAAAAAGAAATTACTTGTTTTATTTTTCAAAACAAGTTTATATTTTATTTCCATTTAAAATTCAAATTCTATTTAAAAATAGAATTTTTCCTTTTTAAATCGCCAATATCCTTTTTACGATATTTTAAAATATCATTACTTAAGCCCAGTGATATTCAAACACACAAAGCACCGAATTATTTATTTTTCTAACACATCATATATAACAATATATATGCAAACAAATAAACAAACAGATAATATATTTTTGAGGAATCCAGTTGGATTCCTCCAACCTGTTTTCCTGCATCCACAGATGTTAGCACATAAATAATACCCATTCTGCTTCGTGGCAGAATATCGCGGTATAGAAGGTCATCCACTAATCATAGCGTGGGGCGTATAGGGTAATCATCCGCTATAAAACTGCGGGCATCCGCTAATGAGACTGCGGGAATCCAACCAATCAATCAACCCAATATATATATATATATATAGCCTAAATAACTAATATATATAAAGCAACCAGAAAATATGCACACAAGCAACAGACAATTATTTTTAAGGAAATAAAAATAATTTAAAGGTGAGTGAGATGTACTCACCAAAATTGCAGCTGTCAAATATCCTGTTTATTTCCAAATAACCGGCTATGAACCTTCTCGAATGAAATCTTCACCTATGATAATTTTATTTAAATTCACTAATCAACATTTATTTAATTTAACGAATAAATAAATTTCTTATATATATATATACATTTCCTTTTTCATTCATCTAATTTATTATTTTATCAATTGATTCGCTGAATAAATTTCCCTTTTCAATTTCCCAATTCTAGCTTAACAGTTAATAACATTTCCTTTAACTGTATACTAAATTTTGGTTTTTAACTAATATACAAAGCAAAATAAGTAAAACAAATTCAAGTAAGGGTTCACCTCTGATTACTTTGAATTCTCCAATCCTGAACCCTACCACAGATCGACAGTACTTCCCACCCACTCGCGACTCCATCTTGAACCCATGAGTGCTACAGCAAATCGATCGACGGTCTGGAGCTTCGAATGGCCTTTTACCCTATCGCGCACCATTCCAGACATGTCGCTACATCCCTCGCTCCACCATCGAAGCATCACGTTGTTCTGGAGATCACCGAAGTTCTTCCCATTAAGCCAGATCCTCCGCGCCACCATCAGCTCGACTGTAACCCATCGCGACTCCACATCAGTGTCGCCCATCCATACTTGAACGCGAAAAGCTCCACACTCCCCCCCACGTCGCTCACAAACCCTAGAGTTAAACCCGAGAAATCGAAATCGAGCTGACCCTAATTTGCGTTGACCGATTTTAATTTAAATAGGGGAGTTATGCCATTTTAGTTTTAACAGAAGAGAGGATTAAATAGGAGGGTAGGTGCGGTATATAATCATTGAAGCTTTTGAGTTCGATTTTTGCTGAGGACCCAAAATGAATTGAAGACGGAGGAGTGTCGCAATTTATAGAAAAGAGGGAGGGAACAATTCGTACTCGCCATTAAAATGGTGCTTTACTTTGCAACGAAGCTGGGGAGCAGAATTTGTGGCTCGAGAAAATTTTAGGTCTGCGTTTAACAGAAGATAGGTCGGCTTCTTAAAGTTTTGATTTGATTTTTAAAATTAAACTATATCGCGGTCCTTTAATTTGAAACCACGAACACTATTTCAGCAAAACAACTGATGTTCTCAACATTATTCACTATTTTGAATTTCAACGAAATAGATTATATAATTTAATTTGAACGTAATATAAAATAACCATTTTAAATCAATATAATATAATTTAAATTTTAAACAAATGAATTCTTCGATAATAAATTATTATTTGTTATCGTTTAAATTCAAATAAAACTTCATATAAATCAATTTGACTCCTTTTCAAATTTAATTACCTAAGATTCTCATATTACGATAGTTATATCGATAATTCAATATAAAGATTGATTATATTATCAGCTCGTTATTTAAAATAATATTAAATATTCAAAATAAATCGACCAGAAAAATCTGGGTCGTTACAGTCTGCTACATCAGAGTACATAACATATTACATCATCATGGTTTATACAATACCATAGATACTCAAACTGGTAATTAACATATATGCTACTAGGTCTTGAACTTGTTCTGTATCATGTTCCACTTGCCTTACCTGAATCTACTTGTCTACTCATAATAAATATTATGAGTACCCAAGAGTTTAAGAAACACAAAAATAAACTCTGGGTCAGTCAGGGGACTGGTGTGAAGAAACATAATTAACACATGTAAACAGGGAAATAAGTGTCAAGTTTTCATTATGACGATTCATTTACTTAGAAATCTTTAGATCCATCCATGTCTAATATCTGGAAAATGATCTAAGTCCTTTATATCAAAACATTTGATATTATAATAGTTTGTAACAGATAACTAAAAATCTAGTAAAACGCTTGCATCTCACGTTCACGTATATAGTATACAACTTTAAAAGTTCGCAGAGCGCGTATTGGAGTTTGGATTCCAACAGATAGGGTATGGGAGCACCCACTGAACAGTGTACTCTAGAGAGGATAAACTGGGGTTCAACAAGAACGTCTTGTAACCCGGCCACACATGACCGTCCACTCATTCAGCTTGAGTGTGACGAATATATTATCACTCCTACGGTTGAGCTCGATTTACCATTTCCGAATGCAACGGCAGCGAAATAGATTTAAGAAGTTAAATAAGGAAGTCCTCTAGATGGTGATAATATACCCTGCTTGGGTATGACCCAACTAGCCATGCTGCCTAGCCCAACTTTTGTTACTTCCGGGTTGTGAAGTTTTGAAGTCACGTTCTCTTCTGACAGATTATTTCTTTACATTTTTTGAATGCCACATCATCCTATCTGTCAGAAATACTCATTTGATTACCCAAATATATTACGGGTAATAAAGCTAAGAGAAATGAATTCCTCCGCTACCAACGTAACATACTTACGTAAATTCGATGTGTAAAATCCAACTGACATACGTTGTCAGACACTCATCCATTCAGGTTTGTTCTAGGACTGAACATACCAAAAATATTATTTTTAAATAAGCTTGCATCTTGTTGTCTCCAGTAATTCGATATGTGTCGTATACTTCGGATCGAAGTGGAATTGTTTATTCCGGACTCTTCGAACGATGTACGAAATCTTTTTACAGTCGATAAATGTTCATCGTTTTAAATCAGGAGTATTACTCCGTTACAGGTGAATTATCTCTTTCCAAACAGTGTGTGTTTATCTGGTTTACTTCAGAATAATTAAATTTATTCTTTAAAATAATCAGTTGAGGTGTATATGATTTTGACAGTGTTTTGTTCATTATTTGGAAATTTCCCATGCTTCGCACACGGTGTATTCTTCTCTTTTATTATTTGTGCTTGGTGATGTTCCAACCTCCTTCCGTTCCTTATATTTCTCTTTTTATGATTATTCAATTATTAAATAATTTAAAATAATCAATTCAACTTATTTATTTGTCTATTATTCATATTTCAAAATGAGCGAGCTTCTCAGTTGAACTTGCCGATTTGATCTCAGCTTCTATTGTCCACTTGCCTCCTGCATAATTAAATAAAACACTTCCTTTATTAATTTACTTATTTATAATTTAAATTTTAAATTTAAAACTATATTTTAAATTTAAAAACACGTATTCATTTGAAATAGAACACCGGACTTTGGCACTGCCAGTGTACCGGATTTGGCAAGTGCCAGAACCGGACTTTGGCATTGCCAAAGTGCCAGACTCCAGCACTAAAAAATGCCAGACTTTGGCATTTGCCAAAGTGCCAGGCATTGGCACTGCCAAGTGCCAGGCCTTTGGCATTTGCCAAAGTGCCAGATTGGGCAAATGCCAAATCAGGTTTGGCAAATGCCAAACCATGGCATTTGGCAATTGCCAAATCAGTTGGCACTTACAAATTTTCACAGCAGGTAGCTGTGCACGGTGGTGCACGTGCACACCACCGTCAGCCATCGTGGCGACTTCCCGATCGTCCCATCACATCTTGCTTCACCGCCAGGTCGATGATCCACAGCCAGACTGTCGATCCTCCACCGCTACAGTGAAAACACTGTTCGAGCTCCTCACATCCAGAAAACATCATCGAGGAAAACCCCTCATGCTCGCGCCTCAGACCACCGGCCGCCGAGCCCTTCTGACCACGGCACCGCAACCTCCTGATGTCGCCAACCCCCCCCCCCCCCCCCCGACCGCGCCTCCAAAACTTCGCCGATGGTGAGCAGTTCCGTCGAATACAGATGAACCCATTTCCACAAGAAAAACCCTAAATTCAATCCATTTGCAAAATCTATTCATTATAAAAATATGTTTGCATTTTTCCCTGATTACCCGGTCCCCGACGATCATCCCGTCGCAACCGCTTGACCTCCGACGTCTCCGATGATCGGAATTTGATCAAAGATCATCTTCGAATTTCTCGCAATCCACATGCTTAAAAATCATGATATTCATTTTAAAAATCATCATTTTCATTGGTGATCCTATTCATATCATCAAAACAGGTTTTCATCACATTTGAATTTTGACTTTGATTTTGTATTTATAGAGAACTTCCCTGTATAATTCTGTTTTGAACTTTAGGCTTTTAAATATTATTCCTTTGATCTAATATGTGTTTGTATGGTGTGTTTACACTAAATTCACACACTTTTAGTAATCAAAATGTGGATCATCATGGATTACTTATCAATGAACAAGTTCTGTATTTAACAGAACATATGCAGGAGTTCAATACTGGTAATCATCAAATCATATACACACACATACTATGATAAATACTACATGATAGATCAAACTACAGAGATGAACTCTGGGTGTTATATATCATGATCTACTGGTTAACACTAACAGATAGTAAACAACAAAGCATAGCAGTTTGATCCATGTAAAACTGTTTTACAGTAAGTAATTTAAACTAGAAAATTTTAGAGTGTTTCACTAACCAAATGCTTTCCTAGATCCAGAAAATGTTTTTAGAATTGAGTAGTGAACAAGATTTTTGTTTGTGAGAAAATGTGAGAGCTTGTGATGGTATTTATAGGCAAATTCATGCATTAAAATATGAATTTCTGCACATGTTTTCTTACAGTAAACTCTTAGCCTCACCCCTCTTCTACTAGTACCTACGGCACAAAATGAGGAGCACATGCATTTGAAAATTTTGTTTTATTAAGGATGGTAGCCAATGCCATTGTCCTAGGTGATGGATTCTAGAAGCTTAAACCATTCTTGCATTAAATGCTTGTATCCTCCTTGTATAAAAAAAATGAGATTTTCTTTGTCTCTTCCTGTTAGATATTTTCTTTGCCACTAAGTCATGCACATGTAACTATGGTTTAGAGGATTTTAGGGGATGGTTAGGTAAGATCCTAGTTTACTATTCAAGTATGTTTCATTAAATTAATATCCTTGTCTCATGTTACATTTTCTAGAAGCCTATTACTTTCATACCATGCTTCCTTAAATGCTTACACATGGTTCATATTTTCTTGGATTTGATTTGCATTATAAAATATTTTACTTACCCTCTAAGTAATTCTAATATGAATTTTATATATATGCAAGTTGCATTTTCTAATTCCTAGGTGATGACTTGCATCTATCCCTCTCTTTTAGCCAATAGAAAAATGGTTTTCTTAATATAGACATTTCCTAAGGCAATACCCCTATATGCAAGCTTCCTAGTTTAGTTCTACTATTTGCTTTAAAATCATATTATGATTTTGTTTTCATGTGCTTTCCTTTTTGTTTTGTCTTTACAACTTTATCTTGATATTTACTACTTTGTCAACATGTTATATGTGCTAGTGTTATGTGTTCATGTGCCTATATGGCCGAATTGTTCTTGTACATATATATACTTGTTTGTTGTTTAATTCCAAAGTCCTTCTCTATTTAAGTGAGAAAAATGCCTTTTATAAAATTCATGTTCTAAGAATTTTGTTTTTAAATCCTTGCTTTGTTAAACTATGAAGTATTTATATTCTTATATGTATTTTACTTAAGATTTCTATTTAAATGTTTTATACTTGTTTTTATATTTTTCAAATCAAGTATGTACACTATTCTATTTTTACATATATGTATATATCAAAAATCCCTTTTGTATTGTTATTAACTAGCATTTCTCATTTTAATCCCTTATTAAAATGATTATTAAAAGCTAGAAAAAGCCAGGACATTACAAACATGTTGTTGTAACCTATAAACCTAAGAACCTGAAATCTAGAAAATAACATGTTAAAATTGTATTAATGAACTTAAATGGATTAAGTTATATAACTGAAATTAATAAGTGAGACGGGTATGTTCCTTGGAGATATAAGGGGCTCAGAGTGAACTTGGTAACTTGAATAAGAAGATAATTATTAAGAGATAACCAAGTTAACTGGAAATCTGATGAGGTAGGGAAAGCGTGTAATTAAACGTTTAGACATAGGGTCTAACAATACGTTAACGTGATGCGCTTGGACTAATCTACAAGTATAAAGGTCAAGAATCAAATGGGGTAGATCGTCGTGGTATCTTAAGACACGAGTTAAGCACATGTCCATCTGATTATTCTGCCTATTATTCAGCTGATATCCTTCTTGCTGGCTCCAAGGGATTGGAAGGAAGCACGCGGCTTCCAAGGGAGGTGGTAGGGTACTCTCTGGTGGTCCTCTGTTGCGATGCATGCGCAAGCTGTACTTGCAGAGGTTAGGTCTGCGCGTTACCACTCAGTGAGTATACCTTGACTGCAACATTGTAAGCAGTCAGAAAGTAGTGGTGGTACGACGTTAGGTGGTTCGACGATTTTGCAAAGGGATAGGCTAGGTCATGACCATCTGAAGGATAGTAATCGTCAGGTACCTGTCATTGATTGTCAGCGTGATGCAGAAAGACTGGAGCTACATCCAAGAGGCCAATGATCTTCACTATCGGGTCACTGGATGAGGGACCACTTGTATGTTTAGATTGGTTGTCAGGACGGTCACTTAGCTCTCATCTGTAGTCTTTCACTAGTTGAGGGAGGGGTTGAGATGAGACCATAGCCACCGTAGACATGCAGGCCATAGTTTAGATATATGTACTTTAGGCCTCTTTATAAGACCTAAAAATATATGGAAAAGGCTCACGATCAAGTCCCATACATTAGATACAGCCCTATTACGGAACTTGGTGCATAGCAGAAAATACGTGCGAGAAACAAGCATGCTGCTCTGGTTGGTGTATCGTAGAGGTTATGGCCATGAATTATAATATTCATGTACTTCAAAACTCCTCATCTTGATAAAGTTTTTTTCCTAGGAAAGAAAGAAAATTCCAATTGAGTTGGCATATACCTAGGTTTTGAGGTTTAAAAAATCATAATTTGACGGTCCAAACATGATTAAATAAACTGTTTTTGTGTACTGGTTTCTGCAAAAAATTGTGGAAATTTACAGGTCGACGCTGTAGTAAATAAAACAATTGAAATGTTCAATATCAACATTGAATTTTTGATTGGGAGCCAAAACGATATTCATGTCAACAAATTTTGTGATAGATGAGCCATTGGCTTCTTCATCTTCTCCAATGTCAGAGTGATTTTTGCTACCATTGTATATTAATGCCAAGTACTAACGTACTTGAGCTATTTGTAAGATTTATAAATTCAATGTATTATGTAAAGAAAACGATGAATGCTTGAAAAAACTAATATATTGTTTTGGTTCATGTTTTAAGTTTGTTTGACATCTTCAGTTTTGTAGATAATATGTTATGGAATGAATTCTTTTATTAGTAATATGTATATAATTTTTGCATATATTACAATTGTAAATAATAGTTGTAATAAAATATATCACAATGGTTATAAACAGTTGTAAAATTATAATAACAACGGAGCATAACAGTCGTAATAAAATTTACTACAATGCTTGAAAAACAGTTATGAAATATGTAAGTTACAACAGTGTTGCAACGGTGCAAAACAGTTGTAAAATACTTTAGTCTATTACAACTTCTTAATATACGAAGTTTATGTCACTGTTGTAAAAAGTAATTTACAACGGCTTTCCACCGTTATAATATGGTCAATTTGTTGTATGTATTAATCACACCAAATAAAGTACCTCTAGGACACAAACTCTAACAATCTCACACTTGCACTAAAGCCAATCACTCATGTATCGTATACCCATGAAACTAGTGTGACTATCATTCTTCTACTACGATAAATCCTTAGTTAGTGGGTCTACAACATTATTATCTGTTGGTTCATTGCAGATATGCATATCTCCTCTATCAACGATTTCAAGGATGAGATGGTATAATCGATATATGTGTGTGGATCGATGATGTGATCTAGGTTCCTTACCCTAAGCAATGACCCATTGTTGTTATAATAAAGATCTTTTGGATCAACAATGGATGGAACAACACTATGCTTAGTGATGAATTCTTAATCCTAGTGACCTCCTTAGCAGTTTCAGAAGCAACAATGTACTCAGCCTCCATAGTCGAATCAGCGAATGTTTGTTGCTTTGAACTTTTCCAGCTTACAGCAGCACCATCAAGGAAAAACACATAATAGGACTGTGACTTATAACCATCTCTATCAGTCTGGAAACTAGCGTGTGTAATCTTTTACTATTAATTCCTCTTCGCCTTCATATATCAAGATTGAGTCTGTAGTCCTTTTCAGGTACTTAAGGATGTTCTTGACTGTTGTCCAGTGACTTTCACGTTGATTAGATTGGAATCTACTTGTCATATTTAAAGCATACGAGAAATCTGGACGAGTACACAACATTGCATAAATGATTGATCCAATTACCGAAGCATAAGGGACCGTTCTCATGCATTCCTTATCATCTTGTGACTTAGGATATTGAGTCTTAGAGAATGTTATATCATGTTAACAACCAAAATGGATGATAACACCCCCAAGATGTGTATTACCACTTTAGATCTATGGAAAAACAACGTTAAGAGCATAAATGTGCAGAAAATAGCAAAAGTAGAGAGCGTTTATAGTTGTTCGACCTCAGTTTTGGCCTACGTCCACTTTGAAGGATGATTTCATTATGATCTTCACTACAATATACAATTCAATCTCTTTTTGTATATCTTCTATCTCTTTTACAATAATTCTCTCTTTTCTCTCTACAACTTCTCGATTCTTCCTTGAAAATACTCAAATTCTCGCTAGTATTGATGATTGTTGAAGTAGATCTTCGATAATCATGCACGGTGATGATCTTCGATGAAGATATTGATGGAGATGCTTGAATTAAGCTTGAAGATTCTTTAATGGAGTTGGAGATGTTTGAGCAATGTCGAAGAATAAAAATGGCATACCTTCAAGGAGAAAAAATCGATCGTGTGAAAAGGTGGGGTATTTGTAGGTGGAGAATGGAGTGATGTCAAAGCTTGAAATGGTGCGCATGGAGTTCCTGCATCGGTTGTTGATCCATGGACATGGAACGGGAATGATCCATGCCAAAAATGTTGACTTATCCATAGATGATGCATCACCGATCCATGACTCAAAAGCGTTGTCGATCCATGGCTACTGCCGATCCGTAGCTACTGTAGATCCATAGCTGTTGTCGATCCGATCCATGAAACAAGGCATATCCAATCTATTAATGAATACATTGTCGATCCATCAATATAACCCTACTGATTTATCACCATTGCACGTTCTCGATCCATCATAGAAAACTCAACCTATCCATTGTTTTTAACACATCTGATCCACTATGTTTGCACTCAATCTATTATGTTGTAACCGTATTTTAGAACAGGATTAAGATTTTCCCCTCGAAGCTTATGTTTTTTATGTAAAATATGAGCTTCGAAATTTCAATGGTCACGATACCCTCCATTGGATCATGAATGTTTTTCAATAGTGGATCGCACATGAACATTTTCTGATGGACCTACTACGGCCCAATTAATGGATCGGTTGGCCTTTTTACAGCTGCCTTTTGATCTTCTTAGATCCACCCATTTTTACTTTATTCTCCTTGGTGAAAAGCATCTTAATGATGGAGAAATTGCTCCGAAAAATCTGACCTGACTTGGACCATTTGCCTCTCCTTCAATTGAATCCATCACCGATCAGATCCGCGCCGCCATCTCCAAACATTGATCATCGAAACTCTTAACATCAATTCAGAGTTAAGCTTTAACCACGACTACAACTCTAGGCAATTTAAATCGATTTTTGGCTTGTTTTTCTTAAATATATTTGACTTTTTTGACTACGCCTCTTGCTGGCAACCATCATTAGAATTCGAGCATTCTGATTTATTATAGGTGGTTGTTCTCTTGAGTTTTATGTTAAATCGGTTTTACTACTTCAAAATTTTGGACTTTTAGGGTTCTTAGACGATAGACTTTAGTATTTGTACACAATTTACCTATTGATTTGATTTCCCTTTGAATATTGTGGATTTGGGTAATTTGTACTCTAATTTGAATCGGTGATTTGATGTTTGTTCCAGCCAAATTCAACTGCGGCTCATTAGGACATGTATTTTCGAATCCTATGAATCGACTCATTACTTTGATGTTTAAGATGTTACGTGAGTTTGTCTGTTGAATTATGCTTCGGTAGTTTGTGCTTCAATATGCTAAATTAAACTATTGCCTTGTGATTTGCGTTTTTTGAATTAAGCTATAATTTTGTTGAAAATGCCTCGAATTTGACCTTGGCACTTTTGATATTTGTCAAAATACATGAATCTGCTTGCTGATTACTAGTTTTTTGTTGATCGGTACTTGGTTTGGACTCAACGCTTTTGAACGTTGGTTGTTGGATTTAATCACCTAAGTTTTCTGGATCACACTTGGAATTCTTTCACGCCTTTGATGAATCAGATGTGTAGATCCATGATGGATCGAATATGCACGATCCATGATGGATCGGATATGCACGATCCATGATGGATCAGACATCGTCGATCCATGATGGATCGGACATTGACGATCCATGATGGATCGGGTATTGACGATCCGTTCATGGATTGTACATCCTCAACCCATTGGTAGACTGGACACCCTATAGATGTGATTTTTTCTGAAGTGATTCAGGTTTTGAAAAGTGATTAATGATTTGAATCTGCACCTTATAAACTGAACGTGCCTTTTCGCTGCTACTTGTCCTGTAATAAGAAAAACACTCCCACGTTGTTGGGCTAATATTTTGTTGTCGACTGCCCACATCAACGACATATTAGTTTAATCACTAAAAATGAACTACATCAAATTCCATGACTTAACTGAATGGCATGCCTATGCGGAACCTTTTCATTCAATTGTTTATAACTTGTCAAACATTGCCTGCATATATACGACATTCTAATCCGAATTCGCAACGACGCTTGAGATCTACTAATTGACACACGCGGACTGTAGATTTCAACCTCGCCTTTTTAATGACTTGTATAATTATGTACAACACTTCATGCTTATGAAATACACACCTTTGATTTATTTAGAAACACAGTTCCTTGTGTAGAATGGATACCCGATAGAAATCTCGTCACCAATCTAAAGGAACAACTACATCTACTCAAACCGGAGTTTTTACTCAAGTTTCTGGAGCTAGGATGACTGCAGCTCTCAGGTTGGAGGAAAGCCAATCTTTTCATGTCCCTGGAAAATCATCTTCAAAGAGATACTCTACAATGCTTACACAACGTACTTTTAAGCAGTTATGCACTCAGTTTGTCATTCCCGAAGCTGATGCGAGATTACCGGGAAAGTATGACTTTGTTAATCTTCCTCTCATTGTCTTTGTAGGAGTTAATCTCCATATGTTAGCGAGTGGAGTCGTCCCTCCTTTCAACCCATTTTTACAGATGATTCTCTAACTTTTGGCTATTGCCCCATCCAGCTAGCCCCTAATGGCTATGCCATTTAAATAGGGCTTTGTGTGCTTTTCAAGAGGAAAAGGCGATGTATTCCTACTTTTCAAGATATCTGTTATTTTTGCATTTTCAAAAGGAGGAAAAAACACCCTTTAATCGTTTTTCTCGAAGGCGCTAGGAATTCCAAGCTTATCCTCGACTATCAGACAGTGTACGGGGATTCCTATATCAATTCTTTTACGTTCAGTGCCCCGAAAGCTTTTACAGAATCTGGATGGAAGGAGGTGAACGTATTTGCTTAGAGCTCTTTATCCAGTTTCGTTCTAAGTCTCGATCATTAAACCTTCCCTTTGTTTTGCAGAACTACCCTCTTCTGTCAAGGACTCTATTGCTTGTAAGTCTGCTCTCGAGTCCTCAAGGGTCGTCAAAGACGAAGAGAGGACTAAGAAGTTTCTAACCGCGGAAGGATTTCTTCGTCAATATAGGTTGTTCGACCCTTTGCGATCTTTTCTTTCTGGAGTAATTTCTACTCCTCACTCTGCACCTGAAGCATCGGGTGCCCCAGCTTCTGGAGAGGATATTACATTGGAAGATTCCACCGAGGAGCCGGCTTTAAAGAAATGCGCAGATCCTGTTGGTGGAGCTGGTCTATCTGACCAACCTAAGTTGCCACTCATTATTGAAGAAGAGTTTGTGCAGCGTGAAGGTAAAGCTATCTTGAAGACTGGTGAGTAGTTCGAGGAAGGAGAGATCGCAAGCAAAGGTGATTCTGCTGTTGAAAGAGATTATGCTAACCCCATGTTTTCGACCGCCACTGAGGATGACTTTTTGGATGTGTACGGGGGTTTGAGTGATCTAAACGTCAGTTCAAACAAGCTTGATATGAGTGATATCATAACTTCCAGACTGGCTGCATTGGTTTTAAAGATGTCTTCTGAATTGGCTCAAACTCCTCGAAAACCGGTCTCTGAAATTGCGACCTCTTTAAATCTAAAATCGACAAGCGGATCTGTAACAACCCGTAAAATCTGGGCCAGTTTAAAATTTTTATTTTGGCAATTTTAGCGAATTTTGATTATTTAAAATGAATTATTTTAAATAATATTGACGAGAAATTTATTTTGAATATAATTCGAACGTATATATTATATACGTCGTCGTTAGAATATAAATAATTATATATAATTATAAAAGGAATTGAAAATGGCGCGGTAGTTCGAAAATTCGATTTCAAACTTCAATTGAATGTACCGGGTGCAAAACAATCCGGATTTTTGTGAAACCAAAAACATTAGGATCTAATTGATGATATCTTTCCAACGAAGTTGAGAAACTGAGATTTCACTTTATAAATGATGAGATATGTCCAGTTGAAAATTCTGAATAGTCGCTATGGAATTCAGGCCCTTAAAAATGGACATTTTGCAAATGACCTCGGATTTCGACGAAACCACTTTTGTTGGGTCCGTGATGTCGAGTTATTGCTAGGTTTCAAATTTCATAATTTTTCGAATCAATATGTGAGCGTGGCAAAGGAAAACGTGTTTTGACCATTTCAGTTGATTTTAATCGACTGGAAATTGGCCATTTTTCTAACGGTCTCAGAATTCGACGAAACTAGTTTTGTTAGGACCGTATCGTCAATACGAAGCTAGAAAATATTTTTCGGGAATTTTTAGGGTTAGTATGTGACCCCGGTAACTTGAAATGTACGTTTAAAATTCAATATAATGATTTAAATGTAAATTTAACGGAAACTGATTGTAACAATCAAATCAGCTTGCGATATATATCCCATTGTGTTCGGAATGGGGGTAAAACGCTATGGACGACAGGCGGTGGGCCTCGTTTCGAGGTCGAATGTGAAAGTCAACTCTTTAGGATAAAATTTATTAATTAAATAAAAAAAAAAAAAAAGAATATTATCTCCCCCTTTACTACCCAGGCCCCCCCCCGATTTCCTTTTACAGAAAACTAAAAAAGAAAAAAAAAAAAAAAGGGAAACGAAATCGAAATCGCCCCTTTCCCTCGTCGGAGCCGCCACCCCCGCGTCGGCCTCCTCCTCCAATCGCCCGCCACTCAGTTGAAGCCCCTGTCCCCTCTTCGGCCTCCTCCCCCTCGCGACTCTTTCCTCCTCCCTCCTCCACGCGAGGACAGCGAGCGCCCCCCCCGAACCCTAGCGCCGCCGATGAAGTCGAGCCCCCCCTCCGATCTGCAAGCCTCGATGAAGCCCCCCCGACCACTCGACGAGCCCCTGTAAGTTTTGGTTTTTTTTTTATTTACTTATTTTCATTTAAACTGTAAAATTTTGTAGATTTTAAAAAACTGAATTTTTAGGAAGTTAAAAACTGAAATTTTATTTAAAGTAAAACTGAAATTTTATTTAAAGTAAAACTGAAATTTTTATAAAGTATAAAGCTGAAAATAAAAGGTTAAAACTGATTTGAAAATAAAAGAATAAAACTGATTTTAGGAATTTTAAAAACTTTGATTTGAAAAAGTTATTTTAAACTTTAAAGGTGAAAAGATTTAAACTTTAAAAGTGAAAGGTTTAGATTTTAAAAAGGAAAGGATTTGAACTTTTTGAAATAAAAATTCGATTTTTATATATTGAACTTTGAACTAAAAATTCGATTTTTATATATTAAATAGCGAACTAAAAATTCGATTTTTATATATTGAATAGCGAAGTAAAAATGTGATTTTTACGTATGTAGTGAAAGCGAGCAACGAAGGTGACAAAAAGGCGAAACGACGAAGACTTCTGCAAAAGAAGAGCCGTGGAGCTAGGATAGCTATATGTGAGAATTTCTCACCTTTCAATTTAATTTTTCTAGTTATATATATATACTAGGATGCAGACGGTGCTTAGTAGCACCCGACACAATCGTCCACAGACCATGGACTTGTTTGTTTGGTTGCATAGATTATTTGTTTGAATTGAATTGTTTGGTGAGATGAAATTGATTGATTGATGTGTGAATGGCGTGGGCCTTCACTAGACCGGGGATAAGGCTAGGCCTTGTCCCGTTACTAGTATCGTGCCGTTATGCCGCCGAAATTTTCTAAAATATGTTAGAAAAATAAAAATACCATTTTATTAAATAAATGAATTGAATAGAAATTCATATGTTGAAATAAAATGTTTTGTCGTTAAAAATATAATTTTTAACGTGAAGTGAATAAAATAGAATATTCATTTACAAACCAGACGGTTTGTTTATGTACACCTATTTGAATGACATTGATTGGGACGATAAATTTTACACATCGCCCAACAGCACAAATAAAATATGTGTTTGATTGTTTGAAACCCCACACGGGTGTTGGGATGAAATTTGAAGTTCACTCATCCTGATTTATTAAATATGTCGATCGGTTGATTGACAGGCTGTTATAAGCGTTGAATATCTATATTTGATGCTTTTACAGTGTAGTGCACTTTGGTTGATGGTTGATTATTTTCAATGCTATTATATACATGTGTTGTATGAAAATCCATATAATTAACTTTATATGGTAATTGATTGGGCCTCATTCCAATCGTGAAAATAAAGAATATTTTGATAATAAGAAATATTTGAAATAGAATATTTGAAAATAGAAATTTATGAAGCCGTGTTGATTAGTTTGACGCCATTTTGATGTGAACGATATTTATATCGATTTTATTCATTTAGAATTGAATTGAAAACGATTTCGAAATGAAATGAATTGAAAACGATTTCGAAATGAATTGAATTGAAAACGATTTCGAAATGAAATGAATTGAAAACGATTTCGAAATGAATTGAATTGAAAACGATTTCGAAATGAATTGAATTGAAAACGATTTCGAAATAAATTGAATTGAAAACGATTTCGAAATGAATTGAATTGAATATGAATTCAAATTGAATTGAAATTTGAATTGAATAGAAATGAATTTTAAAACGAATTTATAAAGAAGAATTCAATTTTGCCTTGAATTGAAATGGAAGTTGAAATAGATTTTGAAACGAATTTTAAAACTATTTATATAATTCGTTTTAAATAGAAATCGACGAAATATATTATATATAATATAATGGCCTGAATAGAACGCGCCGCGCCGCGGCAGTTCGCGAATTTCGACCATTTATTTCAAACGGACATTACGGGAGATCCGACCGTCGGATTCTCCTAAAACCGGAACCGTTGGGTTCGTATCGAAAAGAGCTTTCTAACGAAGATTAGAAATTTGAAATCTAACGGTTGGATTTGGAATTATGTCCAAATCAAATTCGAAAAAGGTCGCTGTAAGTGCAGTTCGATGGCCATTGATGGAAATCGACTGTACGGGCCTTGATAAAATTATTAAAAATAGTAATAATTTGTGTAAAATCATAAGAAATGATTTGTGAAGAATTGGGATGAAAAACTCCATATTTGAAAAGATAAAAATGGATTTTTATCGAAATGAACTAGTTTTGAACTAGAATTATAATTCTATTTATTTTTAAATAAATAAATTGAATTCGAAAAGGGTTTTAAAAGTAACCAAAATTCCAATGATTGCATTGGAGTGGATTTGAATCGAAATTGTCTTCGGAATATTTCGATGTTGGAATTCGTGATTATACAGGTGTTGTTATGGAAATTTGAAAGATATATATGTATATCGTTATTTCCAATACGACATTTGTTAGTCGTAGAATTCGATATTGAATATAAGCCGATATATTTTCTATTCAGAGCCTTGTATTGAATATCGAATGTGATTTGGGTTTGTCGTGAATGGTGTCTTCACTAACACTGTTCTTGAACCCAGTTGAGAAAAGATTAAATCTTTTTATTTAGATTTAATGAAGTGTACCAATTAAATAATATTTAATTGGAATTGAATGGATATTGATTTTTGGGTTTATCGTGAACAGTGTTTTAAATAACACTTGTTCTTTAACCCGATAATTAATGGGATGTGACTTTGGGTTTATCGTGAACCGTGTTTTAAATGACACTGATTCTTTAACCCAGTCACAGATTAAAACTAAGTGGAGTTTTAATGAATCTTTAATTAGATTGAAAAGATCGAGAATGGAGTATCACCAGTTTTGCTCCAGGCGATAGTTAAATCTTTAATTAGATTTGAACGTGAAATTTAGAAACTAACTGTCGGTTAGCTAAGCAGAATGGTTTTCTGGATATTGATCTGATGTTGGTTTCGGCCTTCGGGGTTAATATTTGGGGAATTATTCTCTTGATTAATTTACGGTTAGTGACTAATGAATTGGAATGAGGCGTATGTTGTGTTTGTGTAACACTTTTATAATATATACGCGAGTTATTCGGAAAGACCGGGTTTATCCCATTCTGAATAACTGATACGACGATAAGTCGAAGATGAAGACGATGGTCGAAGACCGGAGGTCTTCACGTCGTTTGGGTGATAACTGATGATCTTGATTGGGCTGTACACCCAAGAAGATGGAAACAGTTGGTGATCGTCCAGACGTACTTGGAGATCGATGGATATGCGGGGTACTAGGTGCCTCCGGTTTCGTTCAGACCCAGAACGGACTTGTAAATGGACTGTGTGTCTGACATCGGATTTCGTTCTGTGTGACTGATATCGGTTGCATAGGATGGTTTGCCTGTGTGGCATGCTAAGATGCAAATGATCAAGGCTTCTGTTGAAAAGCAAAGTCTTGTGGTGATGATCAAAGCACGGCCTTTGTGGCGTAGCTTTGTGTAACGTTTACCTCGCGTGTTTCACACCCGGTATGAATCAAAAACGGGAGACGGACGTCAGGGAGGGCATGCGTTTCTTTCTAGCTAGAAGTGGCGTCAGTGGTTTTACACGCCCTGACGAGTTTGACTTATGTGGTTGTTGCTGTTGCGAGGCGCCTCGGTTATATCGGTTTCGGCCGAATGCATTCTGGTCGGCTGACGGACCAGACTTACACCCCATAGGGTGGGGAGACGTAGTGTTCAGGTATAATAATCCACTCCGTGTGGACCGGCCCTGAGGATCCAAGGGGCAGTTGCGGCTGTTCCTGAGGGGCGGGCTAGAGCGTCTCGAATCGGTTGAGGACTATCTTTTGCCTCGGTTCATAGACGGAAATCCAATTTCCAAATACGTGACATTTGCGGTTTTATTTGTAAACCTATATATGGCGACATAGTGGCATGGGACGCTCATGTCGCCTATGATTGATACTTATGATTTGAAGTTGTTTTATACACTATGCACTTATTATAGTATCAAATGATTTGTTTTAAACGTATCAAGCATTCTTTGGCTGTTATAAGGTAAAAACCCTATCCCTCGGCTTGCGTTGCATTGTGTGATAGGACCTGGGTCTTATAACAGCTTCATCTTTCTTTATTTAGCATTGCGCTGTTTGTTTTAAGCACTGGTATTCTTGGGAGGAAACCCGTTCCGTGTTATACGGCGTGGTCCCTTGATTTACCTAATGATTTAAAATAAAGATTAACTGTTTTAGTTCTCACACCAGTCACATGACTGACCTGGAGTTTATTGTTTTAACCTAAACTCTGGGTGCCCTTATTTTCGACACGGGCAGCTAGTAGTTTTGGTTTTGCAGATTTATATTCACAGGATCCTGGTTTACAGCTGGAACGATATCCGGAAAGCTTTGTATCCGTATATCTCATTCTAGTTGTGTATTGTATTATTTTCCGCTGCTATGTATTTAAATGTAATTTAAATCTCTGATATTTCTGTGTAATATTCATTTATACTCTGTATATTCTTGTAATCTGATGCATTGTTGTTATATACAATGAAATGTTCTTTTATATGCGTTCTGTTGTGGTTTGTTCTCGAACTATCCGACGCTTTCCTTTACGGGGAGGTTGCGGGTCTTCACACGTGGTATCAGAGCTTTGGTTTACAAAGCAGAGAACAAGACACATTAGAAACATACGAAAGAATTCATCAGATATTGGATGAGCAATATCCAATGGGAATGACTCGTTAGAGATAGGATCAGTAGTATCCTAGAACGAGTGTGAAGAGTATATTTTTCAAATGAAAACAAGTTTTGTTTTGAAAATTTAAATCAATTTTTCGTATTTGATTATCTATTTATATTGATGTGGACAATCCAGTATATATAGATTTTGCGTATACGTCTGATCCGCGTGTATTCGAAATTTTAATATACTGGATAGATATAGAATCACACTCTAGTCGCTCGGACATGATTCTAATGATTGACGCGTCATCATTAGAATTTATTTTCGTGTTTCGAAGGTGAGATTTCTATATATTTCCATTAGACTGGTGTGAGAACCAAAATTAGATAGGGCCTATTGTTGTGATTTGGCATCAAAAATCTGATTTTTGTATATGTATCAAAATTAT
The DNA here is from genome assembly GCA_030737875.1 of Allium sativum. NCBI lineage: Eukaryota > Viridiplantae > Streptophyta > Magnoliopsida > Asparagales > Amaryllidaceae > Allium > Allium sativum. The sequence goes on from CM060920.1 coordinate 976,317,980, forward strand.
GAATTTGATAATCTAATTCACTAATTGATTGATGTTTGTGTTGTTTGTTTAGTTGTTTGATAATTTCTAACCATTATGCCTAATTGAATCAAATTTTGAATCATATCGAAAATTGGTTGCATTTGCTTGCATATACATATACTTATATTGAACAGGTCATAGCAAGGAGGCTAGAGCAGAGAATAAAATTTGTTTGCCCGACAAATAGGTACATGTTTACTACATAATTTCCTGTTTTGTTTGGGTGATGATGATTTTGTGAGCCTATTGGCTAGCCGCTTGGCTTTTTCTTTTTCTTTTTGAGATCTGAAGGACCGGGGAAGCTATTTGAAATTCCCCGATGCTCCCGGTGCAGGGGAGGTTATGGCGAAATTTTTCAAAAATTTAGGGTGTTAGCCAAATTTTTGATGTTTTGAAAATTCTCAGAAACTAAAGAGTTGGAGAATGGAAGCCAGATCGAGCGTAGAGCTGAATAATCAAACCACTTTCGACTTTGTTCCTTTTCGGGGACGAAAAGTTTTAAGTGGGGGAGATTGTAACAACCCGTAAAATCTGGGCCAGTTTAAAATTTTTATTTTGGCAATTTTAGCGAATTTTGATTATTTAAAATGAATTATTTTAAATAATATTGACGAGAAATTTATTTTGAATATAATTCGAACGTATATATTATATACGTCGTCGTTAGAATATAAATAATTATATATAATTATAAAAGGAATTGAAAATGGCGCGGTAGTTCGAAAATTCGATTTCAAACTTCAATTGAATGTACCGGGTGCAAAACAATCCGGATTTTTGTGAAACCAAAAACATTAGGATCTAATTGATGATATCTTTCCAACGAAGTTGAGAAACTGAGATTTCACTTTATAAATGATGAGATATGTCCAGTTGAAAATTCTGAATAGTCGCTATGGAATTCAGGCCCTTAAAAATGGACATTTTGCAAATGACCTCGGATTTCGACGAAACCACTTTTGTTGGGTCCGTGATGTCGAGTTATTGCTAGGTTTCAAATTTCATAATTTTTCGAATCAATATGTGAGCGTGGCAAAGGAAAACGTGTTTTGACCATTTCAGTTGATTTTAATCGACTGGAAATTGGCCATTTTTCTAACGGTCTCAGAATTCGACGAAACTAGTTTTGTTAGGACCGTATCGTCAATACGAAGCTAGAAAATATTTTTCGGGAATTTTTAGGGTTAGTATGTGACCCCGGTAACTTGAAATGTACGTTTAAAATTCAATATAATGATTTAAATGTAAATTTAACGGAAACTGATTGTAACAATCAAATCAGCTTGCGATATATATCCCATTGTGTTCGGAATGGGGGTAAAACGCTATGGACGACAGGCGGTGGGCCTCGTTTCGAGGTCGAATGTGAAAGTCAACTCTTTAGGATAAAATTTATTAATTAAATAAAAAAAAAAAAAAAGAATATTATCTCCCCCTTTACTACCCAGGCCCCCCCCCGATTTCCTTTTACAGAAAACTAAAAAAGAAAAAAAAAAAAAAAGGGAAACGAAATCGAAATCGCCCCTTTCCCTCGTCGGAGCCGCCACCCCCGCGTCGGCCTCCTCCTCCAATCGCCCGCCACTCAGTTGAAGCCCCTGTCCCCTCTTCGGCCTCCTCCCCCTCGCGACTCTTTCCTCCTCCCTCCTCCACGCGAGGACAGCGAGCGCCCCCCCCGAACCCTAGCGCCGCCGATGAAGTCGAGCCCCCCCTCCGATCTGCAAGCCTCGATGAAGCCCCCCCGACCACTCGACGAGCCCCTGTAAGTTTTGGTTTTTTTTTTATTTACTTATTTTCATTTAAACTGTAAAATTTTGTAGATTTTAAAAAACTGAATTTTTAGGAAGTTAAAAACTGAAATTTTATTTAAAGTAAAACTGAAATTTTATTTAAAGTAAAACTGAAATTTTTATAAAGTATAAAGCTGAAAATAAAAGGTTAAAACTGATTTGAAAATAAAAGAATAAAACTGATTTTAGGAATTTTAAAAACTTTGATTTGAAAAAGTTATTTTAAACTTTAAAGGTGAAAAGATTTAAACTTTAAAAGTGAAAGGTTTAGATTTTAAAAAGGAAAGGATTTGAACTTTTTGAAATAAAAATTCGATTTTTATATATTGAACTTTGAACTAAAAATTCGATTTTTATATATTAAATAGCGAACTAAAAATTCGATTTTTATATATTGAATAGCGAAGTAAAAATGTGATTTTTACGTATGTAGTGAAAGCGAGCAACGAAGGTGACAAAAAGGCGAAACGACGAAGACTTCTGCAAAAGAAGAGCCGTGGAGCTAGGATAGCTATATGTGAGAATTTCTCACCTTTCAATTTAATTTTTCTAGTTATATATATATACTAGGATGCAGACGGTGCTTAGTAGCACCCGACACAATCGTCCACAGACCATGGACTTGTTTGTTTGGTTGCATAGATTATTTGTTTGAATTGAATTGTTTGGTGAGATGAAATTGATTGATTGATGTGTGAATGGCGTGGGCCTTCACTAGACCGGGGATAAGGCTAGGCCTTGTCCCGTTACTAGTATCGTGCCGTTATGCCGCCGAAATTTTCTAAAATATGTTAGAAAAATAAAAATACCATTTTATTAAATAAATGAATTGAATAGAAATTCATATGTTGAAATAAAATGTTTTGTCGTTAAAAATATAATTTTTAACGTGAAGTGAATAAAATAGAATATTCATTTACAAACCAGACGGTTTGTTTATGTACACCTATTTGAATGACATTGATTGGGACGATAAATTTTACACATCGCCCAACAGCACAAATAAAATATGTGTTTGATTGTTTGAAACCCCACACGGGTGTTGGGATGAAATTTGAAGTTCACTCATCCTGATTTATTAAATATGTCGATCGGTTGATTGACAGGCTGTTATAAGCGTTGAATATCTATATTTGATGCTTTTACAGTGTAGTGCACTTTGGTTGATGGTTGATTATTTTCAATGCTATTATATACATGTGTTGTATGAAAATCCATATAATTAACTTTATATGGTAATTGATTGGGCCTCATTCCAATCGTGAAAATAAAGAATATTTTGATAATAAGAAATATTTGAAATAGAATATTTGAAAATAGAAATTTATGAAGCCGTGTTGATTAGTTTGACGCCATTTTGATGTGAACGATATTTATATCGATTTTATTCATTTAGAATTGAATTGAAAACGATTTCGAAATGAAATGAATTGAAAACGATTTCGAAATGAATTGAATTGAAAACGATTTCGAAATGAAATGAATTGAAAACGATTTCGAAATGAATTGAATTGAAAACGATTTCGAAATGAATTGAATTGAAAACGATTTCGAAATAAATTGAATTGAAAACGATTTCGAAATGAATTGAATTGAATATGAATTCAAATTGAATTGAAATTTGAATTGAATAGAAATGAATTTTAAAACGAATTTATAAAGAAGAATTCAATTTTGCCTTGAATTGAAATGGAAGTTGAAATAGATTTTGAAACGAATTTTAAAACTATTTATATAATTCGTTTTAAATAGAAATCGACGAAATATATTATATATAATATAATGGCCTGAATAGAACGCGCCGCGCCGCGGCAGTTCGCGAATTTCGACCATTTATTTCAAACGGACATTACGGGAGATCCGACCGTCGGATTCTCCTAAAACCGGAACCGTTGGGTTCGTATCGAAAAGAGCTTTCTAACGAAGATTAGAAATTTGAAATCTAACGGTTGGATTTGGAATTATGTCCAAATCAAATTCGAAAAAGGTCGCTGTAAGTGCAGTTCGATGGCCATTGATGGAAATCGACTGTACGGGCCTTGATAAAATTATTAAAAATAGTAATAATTTGTGTAAAATCATAAGAAATGATTTGTGAAGAATTGGGATGAAAAACTCCATATTTGAAAAGATAAAAATGGATTTTTATCGAAATGAACTAGTTTTGAACTAGAATTATAATTCTATTTATTTTTAAATAAATAAATTGAATTCGAAAAGGGTTTTAAAAGTAACCAAAATTCCAATGATTGCATTGGAGTGGATTTGAATCGAAATTGTCTTCGGAATATTTCGATGTTGGAATTCGTGATTATACAGGTGTTGTTATGGAAATTTGAAAGATATATATGTATATCGTTATTTCCAATACGACATTTGTTAGTCGTAGAATTCGATATTGAATATAAGCCGATATATTTTCTATTCAGAGCCTTGTATTGAATATCGAATGTGATTTGGGTTTGTCGTGAATGGTGTCTTCACTAACACTGTTCTTGAACCCAGTTGAGAAAAGATTAAATCTTTTTATTTAGATTTAATGAAGTGTACCAATTAAATAATATTTAATTGGAATTGAATGGATATTGATTTTTGGGTTTATCGTGAACAGTGTTTTAAATAACACTTGTTCTTTAACCCGATAATTAATGGGATGTGACTTTGGGTTTATCGTGAACCGTGTTTTAAATGACACTGATTCTTTAACCCAGTCACAGATTAAAACTAAGTGGAGTTTTAATGAATCTTTAATTAGATTGAAAAGATCGAGAATGGAGTATCACCAGTTTTGCTCCAGGCGATAGTTAAATCTTTAATTAGATTTGAACGTGAAATTTAGAAACTAACTGTCGGTTAGCTAAGCAGAATGGTTTTCTGGATATTGATCTGATGTTGGTTTCGGCCTTCGGGGTTAATATTTGGGGAATTATTCTCTTGATTAATTTACGGTTAGTGACTAATGAATTGGAATGAGGCGTATGTTGTGTTTGTGTAACACTTTTATAATATATACGCGAGTTATTCGGAAAGACCGGGTTTATCCCATTCTGAATAACTGATACGACGATAAGTCGAAGATGAAGACGATGGTCGAAGACCGGAGGTCTTCACGTCGTTTGGGTGATAACTGATGATCTTGATTGGGCTGTACACCCAAGAAGATGGAAACAGTTGGTGATCGTCCAGACGTACTTGGAGATCGATGGATATGCGGGGTACTAGGTGCCTCCGGTTTCGTTCAGACCCAGAACGGACTTGTAAATGGACTGTGTGTCTGACATCGGATTTCGTTCTGTGTGACTGATATCGGTTGCATAGGATGGTTTGCCTGTGTGGCATGCTAAGATGCAAATGATCAAGGCTTCTGTTGAAAAGCAAAGTCTTGTGGTGATGATCAAAGCACGGCCTTTGTGGCGTAGCTTTGTGTAACGTTTACCTCGCGTGTTTCACACCCGGTATGAATCAAAAACGGGAGACGGACGTCAGGGAGGGCATGCGTTTCTTTCTAGCTAGAAGTGGCGTCAGTGGTTTTACACGCCCTGACGAGTTTGACTTATGTGGTTGTTGCTGTTGCGAGGCGCCTCGGTTATATCGGTTTCGGCCGAATGCATTCTGGTCGGCTGACGGACCAGACTTACACCCCATAGGGTGGGGAGACGTAGTGTTCAGGTATAATAATCCACTCCGTGTGGACCGGCCCTGAGGATCCAAGGGGCAGTTGCGGCTGTTCCTGAGGGGCGGGCTAGAGCGTCTCGAATCGGTTGAGGACTATCTTTTGCCTCGGTTCATAGACGGAAATCCAATTTCCAAATACGTGACATTTGCGGTTTTATTTGTAAACCTATATATGGCGACATAGTGGCATGGGACGCTCATGTCGCCTATGATTGATACTTATGATTTGAAGTTGTTTTATACACTATGCACTTATTATAGTATCAAATGATTTGTTTTAAACGTATCAAGCATTCTTTGGCTGTTATAAGGTAAAAACCCTATCCCTCGGCTTGCGTTGCATTGTGTGATAGGACCTGGGTCTTATAACAGCTTCATCTTTCTTTATTTAGCATTGCGCTGTTTGTTTTAAGCACTGGTATTCTTGGGAGGAAACCCGTTCCGTGTTATACGGCGTGGTCCCTTGATTTACCTAATGATTTAAAATAAAGATTAACTGTTTTAGTTCTCACACCAGTCACATGACTGACCTGGAGTTTATTGTTTTAACCTAAACTCTGGGTGCCCTTATTTTCGACACGGGCAGCTAGTAGTTTTGGTTTTGCAGATTTATATTCACAGGATCCTGGTTTACAGCTGGAACGATATCCGGAAAGCTTTGTATCCGTATATCTCATTCTAGTTGTGTATTGTATTATTTTCCGCTGCTATGTATTTAAATGTAATTTAAATCTCTGATATTTCTGTGTAATATTCATTTATACTCTGTATATTCTTGTAATCTGATGCATTGTTGTTATATACAATGAAATGTTCTTTTATATGCGTTCTGTTGTGGTTTGATGCGCTTTAGAGAACACATAACACACACTTAGAGATTTCAATATGTTGGATGTGCTTTCTGTCTTGCCCTTGTGCTTCTTGTTTTAATCACTGAACTCTCGTTTTCTTTTGTTTTAGGTCAACCCATGGGTCACAAATATGTGGATGAATTCAACTGCTATGGAGGTTCTTATAACCTACGACACTATGGACCACCTCGGTTTTATGAGGAAACTGATGAACAAAGAAGTGCGAGGAAGGCTCAAGAGGCATGGGATCTGGAAGAGAAGGATGAGCGGATCAAGAAAGCCCGAGATGATCTCCAGGAGCAGAAGAGATGAGAGAGATGATCTGAAGAGGAAGAGTGGTCAGGATGAAAGTGATAAAGACCCTAGCGGAGATGATTCACATAAGCGCTCTAGAATAGACCAAGATCCCGCTTCCGCTGTGCAAACTTCAGCGAGCCTTATACCTGCTGCACCTCAGGCCACTAGCTCTCCTCCCGTTGACATTCAACAAATTATTCAAAGTCCACCTTACTCTTGTTAGAAAGCACCTAGAACACTTTCTTCCCATTTTCCTTACTGGTTCCTAAAGGGAGTTCATTTTTATCTTGACATAACTCCAATAGACAAAGAATCCATTCTTAAAAATTTTGACATGGTGAAGGCTGACATTGAGAAGCTATCTTACTGGCAAAAGCTAGTTGATAAAATCCAAAGAGTCAAAAGATGCAACATTAAAGCTATGCTAACCATGGAAAATAATAAAGCCGAATGGGATAATACTCTTAAGGCCCATGATGCCAGCGTTAAATCCCTTTCGAAGAAGAACGCTGAGCTAGAGGCTGAAAACTAGAGACTCAAAGATGAACTTGCAGTTGTTACCTCTTCTTATAAATAGAAAGAAACCTAGCTGACTGCTCAAGTTAAGGATAATCATTCCTCTTAGAAGAATGCTGAGGATAGATTGGTCATGAAGCAGCAAGGTACCGCCATGTTGGAGAAAAGGGTTAGTACCCAGGACTTGAAAATTTCTTCTCTAAGGGCCAGAGTGGAGGAACTTGAGCAAGAGAGAAATCAGGCTCTTTCTGGTAAGGCCGCTGATGAGAAAGCACATGCAGATACCAATGCTAGTTTCAATGACACCTTGTTCAGGTTTTATACTCTCAACGTCATGGGAAAAGGCAGTTTACCTTTTCTACAAGACATCTTTTCCAAAACATTGGTTGAAGTCTGGGAATCACTTCTTGTGCAACTTGATGGCGCTGGTTATTCAGAGGAGGAGCTCATTGCACATTATTTGAGTAAGGAATCTCGTGTTGCCTTAGCCAAGGGAAAGAAGAGCTAATGAAGGAGCATGGTCTAGCAACTGGTGTTGGATCTTCTAGGGGACATGTTCCTAACACAACTGCTACCACTTCTGACCCTACTTCCGCTGATATTAATGTTTCTGATCCCAAGGATGATATTATGCCTTCCACTGATCCCCACTGGTAGTGATGGAGAAAAGAAAGAGGGTACTAAAGAGCATCCAGAGGACGATGATGGTAACGACGATGACCTGGATACTTATGAGTTAAATCTTAGAAGCCCTCTCATCCTAAGTAAAACCGACATCGATTCGTCCTTTTCGAACTTGGACTTCTTACTCTCTCCTTCTGGGTATAGAGAATTTCTTTCTAACTACTCATTTAAACTAGGCCCGGACACTCCAAAGATTTCTCCAGTTGTGCCCGAAGGAACTAGAGCTAGAACTGAAGCCATTTTCACTCTTTCTACTCTAGCGGAAACAACTTCTTTGATTACTACTCCGCCAGGCGACCCCTCCGTAGCTCATGCTTTTACTCCTGTGTGACACACTACGTCCATTAATGTCACTCATTAAGAGAATGCATTAAGTTTCGTGAACCGTTATAGGTAAATAGAAATAAAAATAAAAATATTACAAGACAGATATAAAATAACAGTGGAATTTAAAACTTTATTTAAGTAGAAAACATCGTGGTTCAAAACATGGTTACATCATGAGTCTGAAATATATAAAACCCGGTACATCAACTTAAAACTTCTATCTTGTACTAAAATCATCAGAGTACAATAAATATGAAAAGAGCATAATCCCCAAAAGCATAGCCATAGTAGAGAAGATATGAAATCAAGCAGTACATTACTACCCTAATTGATCGGCTCCCTACTCCGTAGATACCCTATGCTGGCCCTACAGTAGGATGTATCACTTCCTAAAGTGGCAACTCGTCGTCAACAAGATGTGCACAAACCATATCTACAGGTGTCACGATGTCTTAACCTCCCTTGTCCGAACCCATGCACGCATATGACCCCGTCGGAACGCATTGCCCACACCATCCCTTCGTTTTGGATCTCTTACAATTAGCCCAGTAAGCGTGCCTCGACTCCGACCAAGTTCGGACTACTTGTCTAATACCTATATTTCGGTTACTGACTGAAACGAGTCCCACACACGAGACGATACAATCTTCCCCCTAGGCTTGCATCCCTACTACTAGGATTTCTACAGGTTATGCCATACTAGTGTAAAAAGATTGCATAACCCCATAGGTTAAGTTTGTAGGCCTATATATATAAATATTACCCACCACCCCAAGATTTACTGAAACCTCTGATTGTTTTCAAGCAAGTTTACTTAACCCCTACTCAAGTTAATAGGTTCATGTAATCCTTATGAATTCAAATAGGTTAAGTAGTACAGGTTAACAGGTTATCCCTATTCACAATGACTTCTTTCAAATTACCAAGTTCCACTTGCTTATTAGTTTCATATATATATACAGCTTAACCCATTTAAGCTTATTAATAATCCCATCACATGTTATTCTCTAGATTGTAATACAAGATTTGTAATCTACAATTTGTTATCCTCAGATTTTAATTAAATAAAGTAATCCATAATTATTCATTTTCTGATTCCATAGTTACAATAACATGTTTTACTTAATATGTAATTAAGTATACTTCGTCTCAATTCACCCGTTTTCTATCTAACATTTCACTGCAACTTGTCGTTGTTTACTTATTAACTTAGTTCTCTTAACTAAGGTTTACCGATAAGTTTTCTTCCTTATATTATAACTTATGTTATAACTTCCACCTGTCCCTAGGACAAGCCTACCTATTATATAACATTCTCATTAATGTAATTAACTACAATAGGTTATTCACATTCCCCATTTATTCTAATTCATTTCCATTAATTACAATTAGTGTCATTTATTACTGTCTTTTTATATACATATATATGTTTATACATTAGACCTCTCACATTATGTCTACAACTCGTGGATGCTGGATAAGCCGGTTGGGTCCAGGCAGACTTCTTCCACAAGTCGAACTTAACCTCGTGTCTTAGCACCGTTACATGTTCATTTATGCACTTAGACCCCTCACATTAGATTTACCACTTGTGGATGCTGGATATGTCAGGCGGTTCCGAGCAGACTTCTATCACAAGTGTAATCTAACCTCGTGTCTAAGCGCGTTTACAGTTTCTAATTACTGTAAATCTAGGAATGTTCATTCTTTAACAATTTTTCCGATTTTATTATAGGTTTTCATGCCCCTTTCCCAAGCCATGTTCACTACTAACAAATTTTCATGTTTATCATGCCCCAAATTAAGTTCTTCAATCACAACTTTGATTTATGCCCCCAAATCCATATTCATGTTTCCAATTCAAGTTATACCCAAATTTCCCAATACAAGTTATGCCTAATTAAGATTTAGATCAACATATAAATTATGCCCCAAATCCCAAGTCTTGGCTCAAGGCACAAATTATACCCAATATTCCTAATCATGTTTTACAATATGAGTTATGCCCCAAATTAATTATTCCCATCATTTCCAATTTCGTACGTTCGCGTATTTCAGCGGTATGCCTAGGCTCGAAGGTAGCCTAGCTATAAAATAAAAAGGGAAAGGAAGAAGGGAAGAGAACAGAAATAAACATAATAATAAGATTGACATATGATAGCAGAAATAGGCATAACAACTAATAAGCATATAGTGACAAAATTGGGCATAATGACAAGATAGGCATATAGGAACAGATCTGATGAACATGTGACAATAGAACTGATTCTAATATGGTAGGGAGATCATAATCAGGCATGATGGGATCTAAACAGTGAATTAGATCTACAAATAATGGCAGATCTTACATGATAATAGGCATAGGCTTAGATCCAATTCATAGTCATGTCAAAATAACTTAGATACACAGTTTATGGCAGATCTGATATGGTTCAATTAGTCACAGGCTTAGATCCAATTCATAAACATGTTAGGATTAACTTTTAAATATTCATATCTAAAAATAACGTAGACCCACAGAGAATGGAACTAAGAAAACTGAGGAAAGCGTGTTGATGTCGAATCAACGATCTTTGAATACGTATGAATCATTGTTGCTAAAGAAAAGGCTAATTAAATCTGAGTTGGAGCAGCATCTCACCGTCGCCATTGATTTAGATGAATAAAACAATGGGTGTAGGGTCTTATTTATAGCCATCAGCCAACAAACAAATCCTAGAATTCAGTCCACGTTCAGAACCAGGAATTTGCCCAGATCTGTATGGGAGTCGACCCCCCCTGGTTTGTCGACCCCGACGTGGTGGTCGACACCCCCTTGATGGGGTCGGCCCATGGGTCGACACCCATGGGCAGGAATTTTCCCTCTCCCTCCCGCTGCTTTGTTTTGAAATATTTTGAATTTTTGGAAGGGTTTATTTATATATAATTAGCTTAAATATGCCTAAACTTCGAACTTTAATAACTTCTTCATACGATGTCCGTTTTATGCAAACTCGGAGTCTACCTCAAGCAGAATTCCAAGACGAATGCAATGGCGTAGTGCATTTCACTTAATTTTGAATATTTAATTAAGTATTCCTTAGTTTATCATCTTAATGTGTTGTTAAAATTACGGGGTGTTACATTCTCCCCTACTTAAAGGATTTCATCCCCAAAATCTCCAAGTTAAGGAGAATGTATATCCTAACATCCATTATCCATCTACCCATCCACCAGTCACAGGCATCCATTGTCCTTACAAGATTACTAACGCTTATATAAACATATGCAAAGGTGTGTGTATATGTCTGTATACTAATGCAAAAGATCTAGAGGTCCACTGATTCAGTCAACCTCCTTAATGCAAGGTATGTTAGTGCCATGAATCCAACATGTATGCAAATAATCCTATTATAACATGTAAGTTCTATATGCATGCGCAGTCATTCATCCAAATGAAACATCCATATGATGATACACCCACTTTCATCCATTAAAAGAAGAAAAATGAACCGACATCCACATGCATTATGAGAGTGATCGAGCCGATCTAGTGCCTAATGTGTGTGTATATACATCCACAAGCAGCCATTTGCATCCACTTGCATCCATCAAACATAACATGTCTCAACACATGTTTACATCCATGGGATTCCTACCTAAGGGTCGAAGATTAGATCGATAGAATATACTCAAATGATAGAAACAAGCATGAATAAAAGCTTTGGAAAAAAAAGTTAAGACCATACCCCTGAAAAGAAAAGGGTACGAAGCGTGAATCTTGTCTTCGGTCTCCCAATATGCATCCTCTTGGTTATCTCCCCACCGAACTTTCATCAACTTTACTTCTCTGTTGCGTAGCTTTTTAACCTCTGATCCAAGAATACCGGTATGAACTTGTCTAACTGTCGCCTCACGTTCCACCTCTACTTGCTCAAGCATACTCGGCTCAACTACTCTGCTATATCGTGCAAACATTTCTGCAAATGAACATTTGCTAATCTTTTTGGTAGCTTTACCCTATAAGCCATTTGAATTCTTTCCATTATGGGAAATGGTCCTACAAACCTTGGTGAGACCATGTCTCCCACCTCAACTAAATATCGGTTCTTCCTTTATATGTGTATGACTTCTGCTTGTCTTGAGCTATTTCTATACGCATGCGGATAAGATCAATCTTTTCTGAAGTTTCTCTAATTGTCTCAGGTCCAAGTAGAAGCCTATCTCTGTTGCCTCAATTTGAGTTCCTTTTACGAGAATATATATACTTATGGTCCATGTATTACTCGAACCTTTCTCCAAGTAGGTATTGTCGCCAAGTCTTAAGCGCGAATACAGTTCCAGCTACTTCCAAAACATAGGTCGGGTTGCTCTTCTCTTGAACTCTTAACTATCTACCTTCATAACATACTACCCTTCCCTCTTGCATCAGAACCATACCAAGCCCTGTACCACATGCACTAGTGTATACTGTGGACACTTTGTTCCCATCAGGCAAAGTCAAGACTAGGGCTGTTGTCAGAGCCCTCTTCAATGGCTAGAAAGCATCATCACAATCTACATCCCAAGAGAATGTCAGATTCTTCTTCGTCAGCCTAGTGAGTGGGACTGTTATCTTTGCGAAGTCCTTAATGAACCACTTATAATAGTCTGTCAAACCAAGAAAACTTCTCACCTCCATTGCATTTTTTGGGATTCGCCAATCTTGAACTATGGCTACCTTCGCGGGATCCACTGCTATCCCATCTTTTGAGACTACATGCCCTAGAAATCTCACTTCTTTTCTCCAAAAATGACATTTGGAGAATTTCGCTTTGAACTGGCGTGCACGGAGAGTTTTCATAACCTCCCATGAATGTTGGGCCTTCTCTTCCTCGCTCTTCGAGAAAATCAAGATATCATCAACGAAGACCACAATGAACTTGTTTAGAAACTCCCGGAACACCCTACTCATTAGATCAATAAAATAGGCAGGTGCATTTGTCAACCCAAAAGGCATAACGTGATACTCGAAGAAACCATCTGGAGTTCTAAAAGCGGTCTTGTCTATACTGTCCCCGACCACCCTCAACTGATGAAACCCCGTGGCCAAGTCTAACTGAGAGAAAATAGATGCACCAACAAGCTAGTCAAACAGATCATCTATCCTCGAAAGTGGGTTCCTGTTCTTTTTAGTGAGTTTATTCAACTCTTTATAGTCCACACATAAGCAAAGCGAGCCATCTGCCTTAGTTGCGAATACCACCAGGGCAACCCATTCAGATATGCTTCGCCTAATAAACCATTTCTCAGGTAGCTCCCCTACTTGCTTGCTAAGCTCCCTCCTTTCTCCTGGAGCCATGTGGCGCATAGCAATGCAACTGGCTTTGCATTGTCCACTAACTATATACGGAAATCAATCTCGCACCTCGGAGGTAAGCCCAGAACCTCATCAAAAACATTAGGATACTAATGGACTACTGGTACCGATCACAGATCATCGATAGATGCATCAAGTGACTCTAAGAAACTAAGCATGACAGACCCTATTGGGTCATAAGAAATCTCGAGGGTCCTCCCATGGCAAGTCAAAAGTCTAATGACCCTCCTCTTACAATCAAGAATGGCATCACATATGGCTAGCCAATCCATCCCTAGAATCAAACCATAGCCCATGAAACAATATATGCATCGCACTCAAATTCGATGCCTAACACGGATATTCTCAAACCCCGAAAAATCATAGACAAATGAGTCGTACCCCTAATGGGGTTTGAGACAACTACGGGATCTACAACCATACCAGTACTAAGGTGCAGAGACTCAAAGGTGCAGAGACTCAACCACATAAATCAGATATAAAAGAATGTGAAGCACCCAATTCAAAAAGAGTTCTAACTAGATAATTGGAAAGGGAAATTAAAAATTCAACGGAAACCTAACTACCTCTATCTGGTACACTGACCACGAGAACATACACCTGCCCTTTGGAAGATCCTGCCCTTTAGTCTTGTCCTTGTTTCTTCGGGAATTCCCTCTTATAGTGTCCGATCTCACCACAGTTGAAGCAAGCATTCTTCCCTTTTCAGCAATCTTTGACCAAATGACCCAAGCGCTTACAGCCACGACATTTCTTAGAAGATTTATCTACTCGCGATGGTGGAGGGATATCGGCTGCAGCTAGGAGAGGGACATCTCCTTGGCTCCTGGTAGGTGTCGTAGCCTTGAGATACCTACGGAACCAATCCAGTACTTGAACGCCCTCAGGAATATTAGTTTCCCTAGACATGTTGAAAAGGAAAAAGGGATTCAAATAGAGTATCGAAAGATATTTCCTATGGATTTGGGGAAAATATTTTTAAAAATAGACTTTTCTTTTGAAAATGCTTCCATTTAAAACCTTTTTGGAAACAATTTTAAAATATTTTATCTGATCTGGCAACCTTCAGCTCTGATATCAAGTGTGACACCAAGCGTCCGTTAGTGTCACTCTTAAAGAGAATGCATTAAGTTTCGTGAAGTGTTATAGGTAAACAGAAACAGAAATATTACAAGACAGATATAAAATAACAGCGGAATTAAAAACTTCATTCAAGAAGAAAACATCATGGTTTAAAACATGTTTACATCATAAATATGAAATATACAAAACCTAGTACATCAACTTAAAACTTCTATCTTGCACTAAAATCATCAGAGTACAATAAACGTGGAAAGGGCATAATCCCCAAAAGCATAGCCATAGTAGAGAAGATATGAAATCAAGCAGTACATCTAAGCAGCTTCAAGCAGAACGAAAACAGAATCCTGGTCAAGCTTGAGTATTCCCACCCGGAGAACCTAGGGGGAAACGGAAGAGAAAGAAGAGGAAACAAAATGGATCAGACATAAAGTCTGGCAAGTCTACTTACTTTAAGCATA
Source organism: Allium sativum (assembly GCA_030737875.1). NCBI lineage: Eukaryota > Viridiplantae > Streptophyta > Magnoliopsida > Asparagales > Amaryllidaceae > Allium > Allium sativum. Next base: position 976,333,017 of record CM060920.1, read on the forward strand.
TAAATATGTAAAAGCATCATGATAGGCACATAAACAGGAGAGATAGATAACAGGATATGAGGCAGGTATGACAAGATAAACAGGATAAACTGAACAGAACATATATGTGTAACGCTTCTCTAATACTTTTCTTTTTCTCTGCACTAATACTAGTGTACTAGAAAAGATGATCCCCAACAAGTACAAGATGGTAGACTTAGGCGTACTTCTAGTGAGAGGTTTTACCCCATACAATCATTAGGAAGCCCAACATACCGGAGTTACCCCTAACGATAATGACGGGCTCCTAAGTATACTAGAGTCTAGATGTACCCTAATTAATAATCCAATCGATCGGCTCCCTACACTGTAGATATCTTGTGCTGGCCCCATAATAGGATGTATCACTTCCTAAAGTGGCAACCCTTCATTTTCAAGATGTGCACAACCATATCTACTGATGTCACGGAATCTTAGCCAACTCTTGTCCGGACCCATGCACACACATGACCCCATCGAAACGCGCCACCCACACCGCCCCTTCGTTTTGGATCTCTTACAATCAGCCCAGTAAGCGTTCCCCGACTCCGAACTAGTTAGGAGTACTCGTTTGATACCTATATATGGGTTACTGACTGAAACTGATCCCCCACACAAGATGATACAAGCTTCCCCCTAGGCTCACAACCCCACTACTAGGATTTTTACAGGTTATGCCATACCAGTGTAAAAAGATTGCATAACCCCACAGGTTAAGTTTGTGGGCCTATATATATAAATACTACCCACTGCCCCAAGATTTACTTAACCCTCCCACTGTTTTCAAGCAAGTTTACTTAACCCCTACTCAATTTAATAGGTTCATGTAATCCTTATGGATTCAAACAGGTTAAGTATTACAGGTAATAGGTTATCCCTATTCACATTGACTTCTTTTCAAATTACCAAGTTCCACTTGCTTACTAATTTCATATATATACAGGTTAATCCATTTAAGCTTATTAATAAGCCCATCACACGTTATTCTGTAGATTGTAATACAAGATCTGTAATCTACAATCTATTATCGCAGGATTTTAATTAACGGAAGTAATCCACAATTACTCATTGTCTGATTCCATAGTTACAATAACATGTTTTACTTAATATGTAATTAAGTATACTTCATCTAAATTCACCCGTTTTCTGTCTAACATGTCACTACAACTTGTCATTGTTTACTTATTAACTTAGTTCTCTTAACTAAGGTTTACTAATAAGTTATCTTCCTTTTATTATAACTTATGTTATAATTTCCACCTGTCCCTAGGACAAGCCTACCTATTATATAACATTCTCATTAATGTAATTAACTACAATAGGTTATTCTCATTCCCCGTTTATTCCAATTCATTTACATTAATTACAATTAGTGCCATTTATTTCTATCTTTTTATATACATATATTCGTATATATGTTTATGCATTAGACCTCTCACATTAAGTCCACAACTCGTGGATGTTGGATATGTCGGTTGGGTCCGGGAAGAGTTCTTCCACAAGTCGGACTTACCTTCATGTCTTAGCACTGTTACAAGTTCATTTATGCACTTAGACCCCTAACATTATATTTACCACTTGTGGATGCTGGATATGCCCAGCGGTTCCGAGCAGACTTCTACCACAAGTGTAATATAACCTCGTGTCTAAGCTTGGTTATAGTTTCTAATTACTGTAAATCTAGGCATGTTCACTCTTTAACAATTATTCCTATTTCATTATAGCTTTTCAAGCCCCTTTCCCAAGCCATGTTCACTAACAAATTTTCATGTTTATCATGCCCCAAATTAAGATCTTTAATCACAACTTTGATTTGTGCCCCCAAATCCATATTCATGTTTTTAATTCAAGTTATATCCAAATTTCCCTGTACAAGTTATGCCCAATTAAGATTTAGATCAACATATAAATTATGCCCCAAATCCCAAATCTTGGCTTTAGTTATGAATTATGCCCAATATTCCCAATCTTGTTTTACAATATAAATTATGCCGAAATTAATTATTCCTATCATTCCCAATTTCGTACGTTCGCGTATTTCAGCGGTATGCCTAGGCTCGAAGGTAGCCTGGCTATAAAATAAAAAGGGAAAGGAATAAGGGAAGAGAACAAAATTAAACATAATAACAAGATTTATATATGATGGCAGAAATAGGCATAGCAAGTAATAAGCATATAATGACAAAATTGGGCATAATGACAAGATAGGCATATAGGAACAAATCTGATGAACATGTGATAATAGAACTGATTCTAATATAAATGGGACATCATAATCAGGCATGATGAGATCTAAATAGTGAATTAGACCTACAAATAATGGCAGATCTGACATGATAAATAGGGATAGGCTAAGATCTAATTCATAGTCATGTCAAAATAACTTAGATACACAGGTTATGGTAGATTTGATATGATTCAATTAGTCATAGGCTTAGATCCAATTCATAAACATGTTAAGATTAACTTTTAGGTATTCGTATCTAAAAATAACATAGACTCACAGAGAATGGATGTAAGAAAACTAAGGAAAGCATGTTGATGTTGAATCAGCGAACTTTGAATACGTATGAATCGTTGTTGCTGAGGAAAAGGCTAATTTAATCTGAGGTAGAGCAGCATCTCACCATCGCCATTGATTTAGATGAATAAAACAATGGGTATAGGGTCTTATTTATAGCCATCAGCAAACGAACAAAGCCTAGAATTCAATCCACGTTCAGAACCAGGATTCTTCCCAGATCTGTATGGGGATCGACCCCCCACCTTGGTGTGTTGACCCAGGGGTCGACTCGCCCTTGATGGGGTCGATCCATGGGTCGACACCCATGGGCAGGAATTTTCCCGCTCCCTCCCGCTGCTTCGTTTTGAAATATTTTGAATTTTTGGAAGGGTTTATTTATATATAACTAGCTTATATATGCGTTAACTTCAAACCTGAATAACTTCTTCATACGATATCCGTTTTACGCAAACTCGGAGTAATCTCAAGCAGAATTCCGAGACGAACGCAATGGCGCAGTCTATTTCACTTAATTCTGAATATTTAATAAAGTATTCCTTAGTTTATCATCTTAATGTATTGTTAAAATTACGGGGTGTTACATCCTGCCTCCGCCTCTCATCCTGGGTCACAATCGGTGAAGATTGCTGTTTTTAACGATTTACATGACCCGACTGGCTTATTTGGAGGAGGACTAGAAGACCTAGAGGATAGCCCGAAGAAAGATGTTGGTAAGCGCTTGGATGTTTCTTCTTTGGCTAAGAAAACTCCGACAAAAAGGCGTGGAAGGAACCACGGCGCTCGTAAGAAGGTACTTGTTTCTACTCCTCCTGCCATTTCTAAAGATGACGAAGAGGATGAAGGTGCTAAGGATGAGAGTCAGTCCAATATCACACCTCCTCCGACCAGATTTGGCAAGCTCACAATTAGGTCAAGTAGCTCTTCCAAAGGCGGAAGAAGCAGGATTGATGTCCTGGATCGCTCATTACCCTTAGCTTTTTTATTGGTTGTTTGCTTTGACCGAATGTTATGCGAGTGTTGTCCCTTGCTTTTGAATTTGTAAAGACTTGCTTCTGAAACTTGTTTTGATGTAATAGTACTGCTTTTGGTTTTCTGAACTTTTGCTCTTTCTTTAGCCTTGTCGTACTTTGCTATATCCACCATTTTGCAGGTTCGAGTCTTTTATTTGCTGCGATGTCATGATTATATGTGGTATGCTTTGTGTTTCCCTCATACCATTGGTCATCACAAATTGCATATGTTGGATGTGATCAACTTTTTCGGTTTCTTTGATTTTGGCTAAGGCACTCGTAGCTTCAATTTTGTTGGTGAATTCTTTTTGCTCCTACCATTGTATTGAGAGCTTTGAGCCTGCCACTGCATCTAGGAAACCTTTCTTTATTGGTTGATCTTGTGCATCTTCTTGGAGAAGTCTTCAGTACCTGTGCCCCCGTGTGGGAGGTCTTGTATTTTGCCCCCACGTGGGACGTCTTATATTTCTACTTAGCCCAATATTTGTCTACAATCCAGCTAGTTAATTCGAGTGTTGGAGACTTTCTTCTACAATCCAGCCGGTTAATTCAATCTTCGGAGACTAGATTGGGTGCCGCGGAGAGGTCTTTGATTTAGCCCAACATTCATCGCAATCTGAGTGAATCAGGCACTAGCGAATTTATTGCGTGCCCTAGGAGAGGTCTTTGATTTAGCCCAAATTCATCGCAACCCGAGCGAATCAGGTGCTAGCGAATTTATTGGGTGCCCCGGAGAGGTCTTTGGTTTAGGTGCCTCCAGATAGTAGGTCTTATATTTTGACCCAACGTTTTTCGCAATCTGGACGAGTAAATAAGGCACTGGCATCTTGTTGGGTGCACCTCTGGGAGGTCTTTGGTTAAGGCCCAACATTTGTTGTAATTAGGCCGAACAAATCAGACACTGGAGATCCTGTTGGGTTCCCTCTGGGAGGCCTTGGGTTTAGGCCGAACATTTGTCGCAATCGGGCCAAATAAATCAGGCACTGGCGATCCTGTTGGGTGCCCCCCCGGGAGGTCTTAAGTTTAGGCCCAACGTTTGTCGCAATCGGGCTGAATAAATTAGGCACTGGCGATCCTTTTGGGTGCCCCTCTGGGAGATATTTGGATTATTCAGGAAGATTACTTTATTATGTTGTTCCACGAGGCAGACGCCGATCCTTTTTCCAGAGCTTGACTTGGCAAGCTATCACGGTTGGAGAACCAGGGCCATGTGCCTCTCACTGGAAGAGCTGCCCCTTTGGTGGAACTTGCAATTCGTTGCCTTCCATTTGCTTATCGTGCTTTTCATCATTTGACTCCTAGCGATTCCCTCTTTCGATTTTCAAGGTGTTGCTCAACTTCATCGCATGCGTGCAGATGGTCGTCCGTGGCACTCGACACTTGAGTTATTTTTGTCAGGATGCATTGTAAGTATCACCAAATCATGTTGGATTTTGAGGAAGCAAGCACTCTTTTGGTAGCTTGGAATATTAAATTGATTTTAAGCAATTTTTGAACTATTTAACGACAATTTGTAAAAATATTATCGACATAAGCAAACATGCTTTCATTCATAGATGATATTCGATTAGAATACTTGCAAAATATTTACAACCATTTTTAAAAGAAATTGAACAAAGCATCAAGTGGAATATTGACATAGGTGGTCGCTGTTCCAAGCTCTTGGTATTGGGATCCCATCTACTGTTGACAGTTTGAAGGTGCCATCCAATAGCTTATGACAGATTATATATGGTCCTTCCCAATTCGGCCTGAAAACACATGTAGCAGTCATCACCCTTTTCAGCACAAAGTCACCAACTTCGAAAGCTATATGACGGACTTTACTGTTGAAGTGCCTGGCAATTCTCCTTTGGTGTGCTGCTATTCTGAGCTCTGCTTCATCCCTTAATTCTTCAAGATGATCGAGTGCCTCTAGCTGCAGCCGATCATTTTGTGCTTGATTGAAATGAATTATGCTGTGAGTTGGAACCTCTAGCTCAACTGGAATCATCGCTTTAGAACCAAATGTCAGCGAGAAAGGAGTGTTCCAATCACAGATTTATGAGTCATTCGATACACCCATTGTGCAAAGGGAGCTCATCCATCCAACCACCTTTAGCTTTCTCGAGATGCTTTTTAATGGTTGACTTTATGACCTTATTGACTTCTTCCACTTGCCTGTTTGCCTGCGGATGAGCCACAACTGCAAAACTTTTCTGGATGTTGTACTTAACACAGAAACCTTTGAATTCTTCACTCTCAAATTGAGTTCCATTGTCCGTGACTATCTTCTGCGGAACACCAAACCTGCAAATGATATTCTTCAAGATGAAATTGATGAATTTCTTTGAGGTAATGGTGGCCAGTGGTTCTGCTTCAGCCCACTTTGTGAAATAATCGACGACGATAATGGCATACTTCATGTTGGACTTTGTAGTTGGCAGTGCTCCAATCAAATAAATGCCCCTAATAGAAAACGGCTATGGGCTAACCATTTGTGTCAACTGTGTGGAAGGTGCTCTTGGAATCTTGGCGAATCTTTGACACCTGTCACTTTTACTGGCATATGATGCGGAGTCTCGGTTTAAGTCAGGCTAGAAATAACCATATCGAAGAATCTTCTTACCCAATGTCTGACCATCTGAATGTCCTCCCACTCTCCACTATGTAATTTTTCCAGAATTTCCTTGGACTCCTCTTTGGATACACATCAGAGTAGAGGCATAGAGAAACCCTATCTATACAACCGGCCATCTTGCATAAGAAAAAGAGGTGCCTTTTGCAATAGCTTCTTTCGCTTCTTCGAATCTGCTCGAAGCGTCCCATTGAGAAGGTAATCTTTGATTGGAGTCATCCATGATTCTGGCTCTTCGGCGGTTTCCATGACCCAATCAATATAAGCATATTCAGTACTTGGATTGGAGAGAACTTTGACGGGCACTAACCCTAATAACCGAGCATCTCCTGAGCTAGCATATTTGGCAAGTGAATCCTCCTTCATGTTCTCTTCCCTTAGGATGTGAGTGATGGTGTAGCATTCCAAATTTTTGAGTAGTTCCTGAGCTTTAGACAAATAAGCTGGCAGGTTCCCCCTTTAACTTGATACTCTCATTTGACCTGACACACTACCAACTGAAAATCGCTAAAAATCTGCAAAGCTTTCAAATTGAGCTCCTTTGCTATCTTCAATCTAGTCATCAAGGCCTCTACTCTGCTTCATTGTTTGTCGATGGAAATTCGAGTCTCAACGCAAAGCATACTGAGCGTCCTTCGGGTGTCTCTAGCACAACTCTTACCCCGGAACAATAATCATTCATGACTCCATCAACAAACAACTTCTACTGAACCATCATGTGTACAGGCTCTTCCTTCCCATCGCTCCTATCTGTGAACTCTGCGATGAAATCCGCCAAAGCTTGCCCGTTGATTGCTCTCTGAGGATGGTAAGTGATGTTATACTGACTGAGCTCAATATTCCACTTTAATAATCTTCCCGAAGTCTTTAGGCAGAACAGGACTTGCTTTAGTGGATGATCTATAAGCACTTTGATTGAATGGGCTTGGAAGTACGGCCTGAGCATCTTTGAGGCAGTGAGCAGGCAATAAGCTAGCTTCTCTAGCTTCAAATAAATCAACTATGCCCCAGTAAGCCTTTTGCTGATGTAGTAGACTGGCCTTTGATTATTCAAATCCTCTCGTTCTAAAGTTGCACTCAGGGAATGAGATGACACTGACAAATATAAAACTAAATCCTCACAATCACTGGGTTTGGAAAGCATTGGAGGTGTTTCCATGTGCCTGATTAATTCTTCGAAGGCTTCCTGACAAGATGGGGTCCATTCGAAGTCTTTCTTTCCTTTTCTCAAAGCATCAAAGAGCGGAATACACCTGTCCATTGCTTTGGAGATAAAACGACCCAAGGCAGTAATTTTTCCATTCAGGCTTTGAAGCTCCTTCTTCGTTCTTGGATCCCGCATCTCTCTCAATGAAGAAATTTGAGTAGGATTGTCCTTAATGCCTTTGACATTGACCATGAACCCTAGAAACTTTCCTAATGCGACCCCAAACAAACACTTGAGTGGATTCAACTTCAACCTATGTCTTCTGAGAATATGAAACATTTCACCCAAATTTTTTATATGATCCGGCGCTCGCTTCGACTTTACTAGCATATCATCAACATATTCCTTCATTGTTTTGCCGATTTGTGACTTGAACATTGCATTGACAACCCGCTGATAGGTTGCCCCTGCATTCTTCAACCCGAATGGCATGACTATGTAGCAGTATAAACCTACACCTGTAATGAAACTAGTATTCTCGTGATATGGCACATGCATCATTACCTGATTGTAGCCTGAATAAGTGTCAATGAATGATAGAAGTTCATTTCCTGCAGTCGCATCTACTAGTTGATCAATCCTGGGCAAAGAAAAGCAATCCTTTGGGCACATTTTGTTGAGATCTGAATAATCGATGCACACAGGCCATTTTCCATTGTGTTTCTTCATGAGAATGGGGTTAGACACCCAATCGGGGTATGTTGATTCTCTAATGAAGCGATTCTCCGTCAATCTATCTACTTATTCTTGAGATCCATAGATCTTTCAGGACCTTGAATCCTCCTTTTTTGTTTTACAGGTGTAACGTGAGGGTCAATATTCAGAGCATGAGCAACCACTTTGGGAGATATTCCGCACATATCTGCATCACCCCAAAGCGAATACATCTAGATTAGCTTTAATAAAAATGACTAACTCACTTTGCAATTGTTGGCCCAGCTGAGACCCTATTTTCAGTACTTTGTCAGGATCTTCCGGATGCACTCAATAAGAATTGTGATCTTTGCAGGCGCCGACGGACTCTTCCCTGTGCTGGGATTTCTGGGATCCATCTCCTTTTGAGCCCCGCTATGCTCGCTAGTGCAGGGATCGTGCTTTAGCTACTATAAAGAAAGCTCACGAATGAGGAGAGGGCCCTCCACATTCTTCCCCTTGTATTTTTTTTTTGGCCTCTTTCAGCTCTGTAAGATAGCATTCTCTAGACGACTCCTGGTTCCATTTAATCATACCAACACCATTTTCTGTAGGAAACTTCATTATTAGACACCATGGCGCTAGCACAGTCCTGAAGTCAGCTAAAGCATGTCTGCCAAGGAATGCGTTATAAGCGTAAATCTCATCAACAAGTATAAAGGTTTGCTTCATAATAACTCTCATTTCCACCTCTCCCAACTCTACGAGCAAGTCAATAGTTCCAATTGGTTTCTTTGGCTCTCCTGTGAACCCTTGGATCTTTTTTTGACAAACTTTAACATATGTCATAGAGAGATTCATCTAATTCAAGGTCTTTCGAAACAGGACATTGACAGAGGTGCCGTAATTAACAAGCACCCTCCTGACCATAGTTGGGCATATCCCGACTGTGACCACCATTGAATCTTGAGTTGGGACTAAGATACCTTCTACATCTTTGTCTCTGAATGTAATATTTCCATGAGAAACCTTTTGCTGCTTCGGCGGAATGGTACTGCTGAGAATTAAACACCTCTCCTCTTTCAGGACATACTTTAGATCTCATGCATACAACTCAATCTCGCCTCTGTTGTTACCCGCCGGATGAAGACCACCAGATATAGTGTTAATAACCGGCCTTGTGTTAGTTTGCACTGGACCTCCATAGCTTGGACCAAGCTGATTAGCAGGTGCATTCTGCCCCTAAGGAGTCAAGGAAGGATTTGCAGTCTGCGACTTCCTCATATATTGTTGTAGTCTATTCTTTTTTATTAACTCTTTGATCAAGGTCTTCTGATGTCCACATTCATTTGTGTTGTGACTGGGCTAATTATGGAAACGACAAAACCCTATGGACTTTGCTTTTCTTTCTCCCATTTTTTGCGATCACTGTTTCGGATAATCTTCAGTGTCCTTAGTGGTATATGTAGATATTCTCCAAAGTATCCGTCAAAGGAGTTAACTCCGCGGGTTTGTAAAAGCGGGACTTCTTGCTATTCTGGTTATCTCTCTCGTCATTTCCACTCTTCTGTCCGTCGGTATTCTTCTGACTACCCTGAGCATCATTATCCTTCTTTTCCGGCATAACACTACTTTCGGTAACATTCTGGGCAAGAGAAGGGTCGTCTTCCACTCTGATGAATTATTCTGCCTTCTTATAGAATTTCTCGGGAGTATTGGGCTCCTTCATTTTCACCCATTTCCCAAATTCGGTTTTCTTGTCCACAGCTCGGTATAGTGCTATCACTACCATCTGAGGCTCTGGATTCCTCACTTCTATTACAATAACGTTAAAGCGAGTAAGAAAGGCTTCCACTGGTACATCCGGTCTTTGCTCCAAATTAGATAACGACATTATGTCTTTGGCTTTTGTAGTGTACAACCTGAACTTCCCTCTGAACTTCTTTGCCAAACCAGAAAATTAATCCATAGATTTCTGTGGTGGTTTGGTAAACCATAGTGACACTACTCCCTCCAAGTAAATAGGAAAGTACAAGCAGTTGATTTCATCTGTCGTGCGTGCGCCATTCATGTGTTGGTCATATTTGTACAGAAACAAATTAGGGTCACTAGTTCCACCATAAGCTGGCATAGTTGGAGGAATAAACTTCTTCGAGAACTCAGCCTTCCGAATTCTCTCAGTAAATGGAGTCTTCCTTAGAGAAAAATCCTACTCTTTTTCAGCATCGTTCCTCACCGTACTCTCCTTCATATTTTGCCTAATCATCTCCGAAATATATATTTTGTCGTTGTGTCATTCCACGGGGAGGACGCCATCTCCTTTACCGGATGCTCACCTGGGAAACCAATCTTGGTTAGGGATATGCGGCCCTGGGCCCCCCGCTTAAGGAGGTGACCCTTTGGTGGGACCAGCCACTTTACGAGAAGTATATCTTAATGGTTCTTAGCATTAGGTTTAGAATCCTCGATATCAGCATCATTTGAATCATCAACCTCCTGAACAAAGTAATCATGGTTGAGATCTGAAGCAGAAGAATTAGCATTCTCTTCGAGGTTGATCCCAACATTTTCATTTGCCGTATTGGATTAGCAGCGAAGAGAGCTTCTAGCCTATCCATCAAAGCATTGTTCGAGGCTTCCATTTGTTGAGTCACATTAGTAACAACCGCGTCCAACTCTCCCCGAGTCACACTAGCTCCAGGAGTTTGAAAAGTAGTTGGATGGTTGGTTTAAGGAGTGGCACAACATCATTAGCAGCATTCCCCAAACCTGAAGCTCTTGCAGACTTGCTAGTCTTTTCTCGATAATGCCATAATTTTCAACAATCTTCTAATATTTGTGGAAGTTCTTTCAACCGCTTGACTTTTAGATCTCATGGGACCTACAGTGGAAGATCAAGCTTCAACAACTTTCCTTCAACAGGGATCTTAACCTTGTTGTCGTATGTTCGAGCCCTACGGTCGGAGCTAAACATCTTAACAACCATAATGGATGCTAACTACTCAAGAGGTGTATTAACATTTTAGACCTATGAAAAATAAGGTTAAGAGCATAAATTTGTAGAAAATAGCAAAAGTAGAGAGCATTTATAGTGGTTTGGCCTCAGTTTTGGCCTACGTCTACTTTGAAGGATGATTTCATTATGATCTTCACTATAAGGTACACATTCAATCTCTTTTTATACATTTTCTTTCTCTTTTACAATAATTATGCATGGCGATGATCTTCTATGATTCTTGATGAAGATATTGATGGAGATGCTTGATTTAAGCCTGAAGATGCTTTAATGGAGTTGGTGATGTTTGAGCATTGTTGGAGATTGAAAACGGCAGCCCTTCGGGAAGGAAAATTCGATCCTTTTAACGTGTAAGATGGTGGAGTATTTATAGGTGGAAAATGGTGTGGTGTCGAAGCTTGAAATGGTGCACATGGAGTTCTTGGATCGGTTGTCGATCCATGGCCATGGATCGTGCACGATCCATGGCAAAAATGTTGGTCGATTCATCGATGATGTGTCACCGATATATGACTCAAATGCGCTTTTGATCCATGGCTACTGTTGATCCATAGCTACTGCCGATCATAATTGTTGTCCATCCCTATTTGTTGTCGATCTATAGCTATAGCCGATCCATGAAACAAAGCATGTCCAATCTATCAATAAATATGTCATTGATCCATCAATATAAACCCGCCGATCCATCACTATTGCACGTTCCCGATCCATTGTTGAAAACTCAACCGGTCCATTGTTTTTAATATGTCCACCATGTTTGCACTGAATCTATTATGTTCTAAACGTGTTTTAGAACAGGGTTAACATATCATGTGACATGGATGTGTATCCTCTTTTTGCCTCTTGCATGCCAAACCTTTTTAGCACTTTGTCTATGTATGTACTCTGACTTAAGCCGATCAACTTTCTTGATCTATATTTATAGATCTTGATACCTATGATATAGGTTACCTCGCCCAAGTCTTTTACGGAGAAACTTTTTCCCAACCATGTCTTTACCGTTTTAATGAACTGAAATCATTACCAATAAGTAATATGTCATCAGCATATAATACCAAGAATATAATGTTACTCCCATTAATTTTCTTGTATACACAAGGTTCATCTTCATTTAAATGAAGCCACACTCTTTGACTATTTCATCAAAACGAAGATTCCAGCTCTGAGATGCTTGCTTTAATCCATGAATGGATCATTGCAGTTTACATACTTTTTTAGCATGTTTAGGATTGACAAAACCTTCAGGTTGTGTCAAGTACACATCATCGACAAGGTTCCCATTAAGGAATGCAATTTTGACATCCATTTTCCAGATTTCGTAATCATAAAAGGTTGCAATTGCAAGCATAATTATAATGGACTTAACCATTACCACTCGAGAGAAGGTTTCATCACCGTTAACTCTTTGAACTTGTTTGAAACTTTTTGCCATCAATCGGCCTTTATAGGTTTGTGCTTTACCATTCATGCCAGTTTTCTTCTTGAAAACCCACTTACACTTGACCCCGTCAGGTGGATTAATCAAAGTCCACACTTGGTTGGTGTACATGGAATCCATTTTAGATTTCATTGATTCGGTCCATTTCCCATATTATGGTCCATTCATAGCCTCTTGGTAAGAAGTGGGCTCATCTTGATTAATGAGCATTACATCTCCAGCTAGAGTCATAAGAAATCAGAAATATCTTTCAGGCTCACAACGTATTCTGCAAGATCTACGAATATCTTGTGTAATTCGAGCATGCTCAGTTTCCACAATAGTTTGTGGTTCTTGCTTAATTTCTAGTTTAGGTTCAATCGTATCTTGTGGTTCCCGAATCTCTTCGAGTTCTACTTTATTCCCATCGGTACTTTTAAAGACTAGTTCTCTTTCCAGAAAAATACCAGTTCGAGCAATAAACACTTTTTTCTAAGAAGGTTTGTAGAAATATTATCCTTTTGTTTCTTTTGGATATACGACAAAATAACACTTAACTGATTTGGGTCCAATCTTGTCAGAAGTAAGACGTTTCACATCACATCCCCAAATCTTCATAAGAGACACACTTGGACTTTTCCCAGTCCATATCTAATATGGCATCTTCAGAATAATTTTAGTGGGAACAAGATTAAGTATGATTGCAATTTTTCAAGGGCATAACCCCAGAAACTTATGGGAAGATCTGTATGATTCATCTTGATAGTATCATATCTAACAAGGTGCGATGTATCCTTTCAGATAAACCATTCCATTGTGTCATTTCCGGTGGAGTGAGTTGTGATACAATTCCACACTCTTTCAGATAGTCATTAAACTCTTGGCTTAAACATTTTCCTCCTTGATTTGTTCGAAGAGTCTTTGTATTCTTTTCAAGTTGGTTTTGAACTTCGTTCTTGAATTATTTGAACTTTTCAAAGGATTCTGATTTGTGTTTCATTAGATACACATAACCATATCTACTGAAATCATCAGTAAATTTAAAGAAGTAATAAAACCTACCTCTAGAAGATGTACTCATTCGTCCACATACATCACTATGTATAAGGCTCAATACACCACTAGCCCGTTCACTATGTCCAATGAAAGGTGCTTTAGTCATTTTGCCCAATAAACAAGAAGTGCATTCCTCATATGATTCGAAATCAAACAAATTCAATATTCCATCTTTATGGAGTTTTGATATGTGTTTCTCGTTTATATAGCCTAAACGACAATGCCAATGGTATGTTGGATTTAAGTCACTAGATTTAATCCGCTTAGTATTTATTTTATAAACAGGCATATGAAAGTTAAGAATATAAAGACCGTTAACTAATTGTGCATTTCCATAAAGTATCTCATTTAAATAAAATGAACAACAACTGACTTTTATTACAAATGAAAAATCCAAGCTTGTGTAAACAAGATACAAAAATAATATTTATTCTAATGGAAGACACATAATAACAAACTTTCAATTCTAAAACTAAGCTGGTAGGTAAGGACGGGCATCAACTTCCAATGGCTAATGCAGCAACATTTGCCCAATTTCCCACCCATAAGTCCACATCTCCTTTTGTCAAATTTCTATTCTTTTACATTTCCTACAAATTGACACAAGTATGTGATTCACATCCAGTATCTAACACCCAAGATGTAGAAGTAGATAAATTGTCACTTATAACTGTAACATCCCGTAAGTTTCAACCATTTAAGTTATTGAACAAAATTTATTATTGAATTTAAAGTGGTTTTAAGATAAATTATATCATGTTATTAATGAATGATTTCAAATTTATTTTTGATATACAACAATTTATAATAAGATGAATGGTGATTTATAGTAATGAAAATTATTAACAAATTTTATATATATTTGGGATAATTAACTTTGAATTTAAATCATTGTTTTTTTTAAGAAACTTGAATATAAGAGTTTTACCCTAACTGACATTATATTAATTATAGTTTCCAGTTTAAATTGTATAGGAGAAACTGTAACGAAATGAGGTGGAAACGATATACAACGTACATTTTAACTAGCATAGTTAACGAAAATTAATGTTGAGAATTATAATCAAATAAATCAATACACTTTTTCTACCCATTCACTTTTCATGCAAGTGTATTTTCTTTCCCCTTTTTTCTACTTTTCCTACATTCACTGCCTCCTTTCTCTCCACTTTATTTCTTCATTAATAACGCATTTATTTCTTTCCTTCGTTTTACTAATTTACTTCCCTTCATTTTATTAATTTCTTTCTCTTCATTCTATTTTCATGCATCTTGCTTCATTTACGTATTCTCATTCTTTATATTTACATATCCATATTTTACCTTTCTATTTATGTTATAATATTTCTGTATTCTAAGCCTATTTATTTTATTTGTTCAAAAATTTGCCCCGCTTATTCAGTTTCCTTTCAAAAAGAAATTAATGAAAATACGAAAATACAAAATGTAGGATAGCACAGTCACATTCCTTCATTAAAAAGAGAGGTACATCAATTCTCATTTATAACTATTCCCGTTTCCCATGAATACCTTCCTACCTTCCCAAACTATTCATGCAAAAAAGGGAATATAATAATAATATGCTAAACAAACAAATGGTAAGCACGTTTCTTTATTAGGATTGCACCTTTCTCTCTTCCCTTTCATTACTTAACTTTACAATTCTTAATAAAAAACGCATTAAGACAAAACGCATGAAGAGCTAACGCAATCCTCTTCCCATTCTAATTCCTTTCTCTTTCTTCTATTTATTCCTCATGTCACTCCTCTTACCTTCCATTCGTCTTTCACATATTACTACTTCCTCTTCTCCACCTTATGTTCTTATGTCAATTTCATTGACACATTTAAAAAAGGAATATATATTTTTTTTGATTTGGTTTGCTTTTGTTGTTGTCTTCTATTGGCTACCTTATATCTTCTTGTATCCATCTTCTAATCCACGCAAGGTGAGTTTACTCACGATTTACTTTACGCAAGTTTTTCAACATCAATGAAAATTGAAATATAATAGTTGATGTTTTGTTTGTTATTAATGTCATGCTTTTTGGTTGCCATTTGTTGTTGTCTCTTTGTTATCCAATTTCATGTTATCATTGTGCCTTTGTCACCATGTTAATGCTGATGTTAATAATATTGTGTTGGTGTGTAACACCCCATGATTTTAAATATTAAAATTAACGAATTAAAGAATACTTAATTTAAAATGTGAGAATTAAGGGAAACGGGTTTCGCCATTGCGTTCGTCTCGGAATTCTGCTTGGGATAGAGTCCGAGTTTGTGTGAATTGGACTTCGTATGAAGAAGTTATAGCCTTTCGAAGTTTCAGAATTTAATTAAATTAAAAACAGCTCAAATCAGAAAAATTGAAATTGAAATTCAAAACAGGGAAGCGGGCTGGGCGGGAAAATTCCCGCCCAAAGGCCAGGTCGACCTGGGGGTCGACCTATCCATACAGGTCGACCAGGGGGTCGACCTGCCCCCTTTCCCCCCGGGAAGATCTGAAAGATGACGCTGTTCTGACTTGTTGCTGAGTCACTAGGGCTGAGGTGTTATTCTATCTTGACTGGATGGTCTTGATTGATTCTGGGTTAATCTGACGGCTCTTAATTAATTAAAACTCTATATAAGCAACCTAAATCTCAACCTAAAATCATACTAATTCATACCAAGAGCCGCCATGCCGTCAATGGAGAACTTAGAGTAGTCGTCATTCTCTTTCAACCCTAAAGCAAGATAGAAGCAAGAATCAAAATCAAATCTAAAATTAGAATAACGATTAGTCTACATCAAAGGTGAGCAATTCAGTTTCAGAATACAGATCCCAGAAAGACAAGACTATTCTTTTTTGTGAGTATAATATCTTTCACAAAATAATTAATTAATTTAATTATGATAAGTTATAATTGGGATTATGAGAACATGATTTTGAATCATGTGATGTTGAATTATATGCAAGTTTGTGATGTTGGATTACATGTTCTTACATGAATTATATGCATGTTTGTGATGTTGGACTATATGTTCTTATATGAATGTTATGCAAGTTTGGGATGTTTAAACATATATGAATCTTATGCAAGTTTGGGAAATTAAGACATATGTGAATCTTATGCAAGTTTGGGATATATGTGAATCATGTAGATACATATGCTAGTTTATATGCAAACATGTGACATTAATCTTTTTGTTTAGATCCATATGCAAGCTCACATCTTTATGTTTAGATCCATATGCAAGTTCACATCTTTATGTTTAGATCCATATGCAAGTTCACATCTTTATGTTTAGATCTATATTTAGATCCATGGCGGTACACAATTATGAAATTTTATGTTCTATATGCCCATTGTCTATGCTAGTTTTGTATGTGAATCATATGCTAGTTTGAATGAAATTCATATGCAAGTTATAGGAAAACCATATCCATATATGTAAGTTATTGGCTATGATACTTATGTCATAGATCTATTTTATGTGTTATGCAAGTTGTGATGTTGCTTTTCTTTTTATAAGTTAGACTATTTGCGAGTCTAACATATGTCATATTAAAACGTACGAATAGCGTGGAACGATGGGATAATATTGAATATTCATAATTGTGAATTGGCATAAAATGGCCTTAAAAGGCATATAATTAATTTGAGACATTAATTGGTATAATTTGTATACCTGGAATTTATGGACATAATTTAACTGACAATTATGGACATAAATTAATTTAGAATTTATTAACAAATTTGAATAGGGATATTAATCCAATTTGGGGTTAAATAAAGATGTGTAATAACTAACCGCCTAAGACACGAGGTTAGACTCGCTTGTGGTGTAAGACTGCCCGGACCCGCCCGGCAAATCCAGCAACCACAAACGGTAGTCTAATGTGTGAGGTCAAAGGCACGAATTAAATGCGTAACAATTGTAAAGACACGAGGTTAGGCTCGTTTGCGGTATAAGACTGCCCGGACCCGCCCGGCAAATCCAGCAACCGCAAATGTCAGTCTAATGTGGGAGGTCTTTACAAAGTTATGGTTATAATGAATTAAGTAACACTTAACCAGATAAACATGTGGTGTGTAGTGACCCGAAAATCCGGTCCAATTTGAGCTGACTAAATAACACAAGTCCAACCCTAAATTGCACTTGAAATTCAAGAAACTAATAGAAAGAAGATAGAGGGTGAGGATAGATAAGATAGAACTAGTAGAATAGAAGAAGAAGAAGAAGAAGAACATCATCATCAGAGTAAACACGAATCTCACAGCAGAACGAATAAAATACAACATAACTTTTGAAATACAAACAGTTATATATACAATAGCACTTATCAGAGTAAAACACTTACAACAACAGCGGAAATAAATATAGCTATATAATCCTGAAGCCTCCTGCTCCAGCTCTTCAATGTATCTGCAAATCCCGACTACTTGACTGCCCGTACAAATTTAGGCACCCAAGAGTTTAGGGAAAACAACAAAATAAACTTCGGGTCAGTCATGAGACTGGTATGAGTAAAACAGTTTAAACAGGTATATGAACAAGTAAACGATATCTCATAAGACCACGCCGCAGAACGGAACGGGTTTTTCCCTTATGAGAATCCAAAATATCTTTATATCAAAAACCTTTTGATATTACAATAATGTCTATGTACAAATAGATATCAACTAGCAGAATCGCTTTCATCTCACGTTCTACATATATAGTATACAATCAAAATCGCAAGCACGTATTGGATAATGGATTTCCAACTATGACAAGGTATGGAACCACCTTCCGATCAGTGTACTCTAGGAACGATACACTGGAGTTCAACAAGAACATCTTGCAACTCAGCCACACATGACCGACCACTCATTTCGCTTGAGTGTATCGAATGTACATCACCAACGGTTGGGATCAGCAACCGTTTCCCATATATATAGGGGACAGCATTGATAGATTAAAAGAAGCAAATGAATATTCTCTAGATAGGTGATTATACACCCTTCTTCGGTGCGACCGACTTAGCCATGCTGCCTGCCCGATTTCTGTCATTTACCGGTTGATGAGGCTAGAAGCTACGCTTACTTTCCATTCATTTATAACACGATCACTTTGAATGCCACATTATCAAATCCATAAATCATTAGTTGGTTTATACAAATACCCTGGATGTTATGCTAAGGGATAAATATGTTGCAACCATATATATATTTATACAGACCAACCCATTCGATCATTGGAAATACTTTGTCAGACATTCGTCCATTTACGTTCGTTCTGGGACTGAACGAAACCAAAGGCACTATTCAGTACATCCATCTTAGTCCATTGTTATCTAAGATTTATACAACAGCCCTTGCACTTTACTCCGTCTTCAATATATTCAGCATATATGATTCGCAACGCTTATGCCAATATAGAGTGGTTCTTTGGATAATAATCCAACCGGTCTCTCCATATTAACAACGTTAAAATGGTCAAAACATTGATAGTCTGTGATTTAACTATCAAAGAAAAACTCGTGTGCAAACAACGATATTATTTCCAGATGGAAATTATATCAACCAATCATCATTTAACATTTATCTCTTTAGTTCATTAATTTACTTATCTCCTATTCCCCTATATTCTAAATTTCTAATTTTCTAATTTTAGAAAATATACTTTATTAACAATGGAAAACATTTCCATTTCCTTGTTTTCTATATTAGAAAACATTTCTGATTTCTTATTTGAAAAAACATTTCCAAAGTTCCTTTATTGGATTTAAACTGATGTTTAAATAAAACATCGCTATGCCAACTCAAACCATTTACTGAATTCACTTAACCATCATTCACTATCAAACCTTACCATTCCTTAGTTAAGAAGGAAGTCAATCAAGTTGGGGTATAATTACCTCTCAGACCTTAACTGAACAACGTTATAACTTCGAAATAGTAACAGTTTATCTTTTAAATCTTTAACAACTTCTTTACGTAACTCTCGGATTCAATTTACGAATCCACTTCTTTATTGAAAACATTAATTATAACGATAACGTTATAATCCCTACTTACGCAATATCTAACTTCAATTATAACCTTTATTCTTTAATTCGAATAATTAAACCTAACCCTAATTTATTAGTGTATACTTTTGATTTAAAAAATGGAAAGTAAATATTACTTTCCCGAATTCGATGTAATTGAATTCGACGTATAATTCTCTTTCGAGTAATCTCTATTTGATTAACTCTTCTTCGAATATCCTATATTCGATTATCTCTCTCTTCGAATATCCTATATTCGATTATCTCTCTCTTCGAATAACTTATATTCGAAATCTCTCTTTTTCGAATAAACTATATTCGGTCTCTTTCTTTCGAATATGCTATATTCGATAATCTCCTTCGATTAACTAATCGATAACTCCTTTCGATTAAACTATAATTGATAACTCCTTTCGATTAAACTATAATCGATAATTCCTTTCTTTTAGCTCTATTCGAATAAACTATATTCGACTAACTCTATTTAACTCCGTTTAACTCTATTCGAATAACTAATATTCGATAACTCTATTTAACTCCGTTCAACTCTATTTAACTCTATTCGAATAACCAATATTCGATAACTCTATTTAACTCCGTTCAACTCTATTCGAATAACTAATGTTCGACTAACTCCTTTGAATTAACTCATCTTGACTAACTTAACTTAATTAACTCAACTCGATAACTTAACTCCATTATCTTAACTCGATAACTTAACTCGATTATCTTAACTCCTATCGAATAACTAATATTCGATTAACTCCATTTGCTTGACTCTAGATCGCAGCGATCACAATGGTTACGCCTGATTCCCTTAGGAAACATCCGACCGCCTTAGGCTATCTGCAGCCCTGCGAATTACGCTAGCAGTCATGCTAAATGGCATATTATTTGGATTAACTCTAACTGATTAACTCTATTGGTTTAACTCTAACTGATTTATTCTAATTGGTTAACTCTAACTGATTACTCTAACCGATTAATTCTAACTGATTAACTCTAACTAGTTTAACTCAAATCGATTAACTCTATTTGACTAACTCGACTCGACTAACCCCTTTTGAATAACATATTCGATTAACTAACTTCGAATACCATATTTGATTAACTAACTTCGAATACCATATTCGATTAACTAACACCGAATACATATTCGATTAACTAACTTCGAATACCAGATTCGATTAACTAACATCGAATACCATATTTGATTAACTAACTTCGAATACCATATTCGATTAACTAACATCGAACACCATATTTGATTAACTAACTTAGAATACCATATTTGATTAACTAACATCGAATACCATATTTGATTAACTAACATCGAATACCATATTTGATTAACTAACATCGAATACCATATTCGATTAACTAACTTCGAATACCATATTCGATTAACTAACATCGAATACCATATTTGATTAACTAACTTCGAATACCATATTCGATTAACTAACATCGAATACCATATTTGATTAACTAACTTCGAATACCATATTCGATTAACTAACATCGAATACCATATTCGATTAACTAACTTCGAATACCATATTCGATTAACAAACATCGAATACCATATTTGATTAACTAACTTCGAATACCATATTCGATTAACTAACATCGAATACCATATTTGATTAACTATCTTCGAATACCATATTCGATTAACTAACATCGAATACCATATTCGATTAACTAACTTCGAATACCATATTCGATTAACTAATCTTCGACTAACTAATAGTCGATTAACTTACTTCGACTAATTCGATTAACTTTTATTTGATTATCTTTAATCGATTAACTTTATTTGATTATCTCTAATTGAATAACTAATATTCAATTAACTCTTTTCAAATAACTAAATTCGATTTGCTCCTTCGAATACTAAATTCGATTTAACTCTATTCGATTATCTCTTTTATATCTCGTCAATTTCCTTTTTATAACGTTTATTTTCCGTTACAACTATCCCCTTTTTTATAACTTCTAATTACCGTTACAAATATTTCCTATTTATAACTTCTATTTACCGTTACAAATATTTCCTATTTATAATTTCTATTTACCCTTACAAATATTTCCTATTTATAACGTTTTATTTATCTTCTAAATAAATATTCCTTTATTCTATTTATTTTCTAAATAAATATTCTCCTTTTCAATTCTATTTATTTTCTAAATAAATATCCCTTTTATAAAACTCTATTTGTTTTATAAATACTTCCTTTTATAAAACCGTGTTCGTTTTATAAATAATTTCCTTTTATAAAATCCTGTGATTTTATAAAATTCCTTTATTTCAATATACATTGAAATATTCCATTTCACAACTCAGGGTTTCTTATTATATGTAAAATATCGAATAACAATGATTAATATCATTCTAACACACATAATCCAGAACAGATTATATAACACATCATATAACACAATATATGAAAATAGTAAAATAATTGTTGAGGAATCCAGTCGGATTCCTCCAACCTGTCTCCCTGCATCCACAGATGTTACACAGTATAATATATATCATATTTCATTTTGAAATGAAATATCCTGCTGTACAGAACCATATTTGATTAACAGTTCATAGATTAACTATAACTACGTTTTCAATCAAATCTATTTAACAGTCCAGTTTAACAATCAATATACAGCAGTCAATAAATAAAGTACAGTTTATATTAAAATATAAATTGAGGAGAGTTAGTGAGTTTTACTCACATTGGACGATCATCGTTAATAACGATAACCATCGCTTGATTCATACGGACAATTTATTCTGCTATAAATTGTAGCGAGCTCCGATTCGCTCTCAGTCAGTTCCAGTGTGCAGTCGTCGTCCGTACGATCCCAATAGATCCAGTCGCGTTCAATTTTTTCAACCCAGCCCATTCGCTATTGTTAAGGCCCAAACCCCGTTGCTCCTATTCCTTCTTTTTCTTTAATTCAAACTAGGCTTCACACTTTTGTTTTAAAATCGGCCCAACTTCTTGAACAGAAAAAGCCCACCCGCTCCAAACATCTCTTCTTCTCCGATCTGTTTAAAACCAACTTCCAATTCTCCTTTTCACCGTTAATTTGAACTAGCCCATCCGACTTCACTGCGTATTGTTTTAAAGTTTAAACCTTCATCTCGTTGAAACCCATACAGGCAAGGCCACTTCTGCTTTAAAACGTTTCCCCTGCAACTCTCCTTTCCATCAATTGAAACAAACTTAAGTACTCACATCACACAATTTTCTATCCTCCTACCCCTTCCACATACCATCACCAAAGTCTCGTTCTCCCATTAGTATTCTACTATAGGCACTATATTCATTCACCAGAGAATAAGAAAAAAAAAGAAATCCTGTCACTATCCTTCATTTCACTATTAATACTCACGCCCAACTCCTGTTTAAACACTCCGGTACTTCGGAAAGAACTGTTCCTTCTTCTACTTAACCATCATTTACTGCTTCCAGAAAGGCTTAAAACAAACTCAATGTTCAGCTCTCCTGCTACGGTGCCAGCTTTAAACTCCCTTCGACTCCCTTGCAACAACTTACGGTGCTCCAGTAATTTCCCTCATCCATCATTAATGCAACTTCTTTCCTCTGTAAAAACAAAAGAACCCAACTTCACTCAAAATACCCTCACAATTTCAATTCAACGCAGTTAGACAGATCGCGTTCTTCAGGGATCCTCGCAACTACCAGGACATCACGCGACCACATACATCATCGCACACCCCAAAATTCACGGCGGCAAGTGCTAACTCGACGCTGATCCCCAAAACGGCCTCGTTTCCATGAATTAAAGCTTCGAAGTTTCCATTTTGAAAACCCTAGTCCTTGCGTGATTTTCCAGTGAACGAGGTTTTAATTGGACCCAACAAAAATAGCATCAGATCGAAGCGAATCATAGCGAGAATCCAATAATATAAGTATTATGATTTATGTAATTTTCTTTGAATTGTTTTTTTGATTTTTATCTCACGGTTTTTCTTTTGAGAATGGAAAAAGAAAGTGACGGCGCAACTGAGATGAAAATTTAGGTTTAGATTAAGATTTGTCCCTTATTTGTAGAGTAGGTTTCTTTTACTTTGTGCGGCTGAAAACAAATAAGGAGGACGTGGCCTATTTGGATCCAAGAAAGTGACGGTTAGGTTAAGGTTAGGATAAAGTAGCATTTATATATTTTAGCTAGAAAATGCGCTACTCCATTTAGTACAATTCCGTTGAAAATACAGCTGCTACGGACAGAAATAGAAATGTAGTTATTTCGAGTATTTCACCACGATCTCAAAAATATAAAAATATCGGTAGGTGAACTTATATTGTGAAACCCAAAAATATTGATACAGGGTGCAAAACACTCCAAATAAACAGTCGCGTATTTAATTAATTAAAAATTACAGAAAAATTCTAAAAATTAAATTACCACTACTTCCCAAAAGAACCTTATCTAAATTCAAACCCGATCTCTAGTTATATCAAATAAACCATTACGGTCGATAAACGATTTTATAGCGACTATTTTAAAATTTGATTTGGACATATCTCAAAATCTACACGACGAAATCCCGATTTTTCTCTTCCACTAGAAAGATATACTCCACCAGCTCCGTGCGTTTCTTGTTTCACAGAAATCCGATTTAAAACGAATCCTGTACATTTAGTTGAAGTTTGAATCGCCAAATTACGAACTGCAACGCCATTTCAAGCTCGATTTTAATTATAATATAATTATACGTTCTAACGTCGACGATTAAATAATATATTACTTGTTTTAAATAATTACATAAGTTAATTTTTACACCGTCAAATATCTGGGTCATTACATTCTTCCCCACTTAAAATAATTTCGTCCTCGAAATTGCTAAGGCAGAGGACGACCCTATCTATTGGAATTCCTAAGATTTGTTTACCCCTTATCTTCAGTTTCAACTGAACCAATTAATATCTACTAAAATATTAATTTATTCTGACTAACTAAAATTTTCAAAAATTTTGAAAAATTTCTAACGCCTAAATATTTCGGAAAATTTCGCCATAACCTCCTTTGAACAGCCCTATCGATAAAACCACAACTCGCCTCTCTAGGCCTTCTCCAACCCAAAAGAAAATCAAAACGCCAAGCGGCTTGCCAAATCGTCTCATAAATTCCAACTCATATGAAATATAAACTTGTACCATTTTGCTGACCATATCATTATACCATTCCCATTGGTTATCAACTTAACATATACCAATGTCATTCCAATCCATCTCCTGTCGGTTTTTATCCTCAAACTCAAGCAATTGCTTATACTCAAGTCAAATTCCATTTCAAACTTAAGTACAATTCTTGATTCCAAATCCTTATAAAATCAATCAACTTACTCAATCTCATCCCAATATAATTCCATATTATATATAACCTTATCCAAGTTTAATTCAAATTTATTTATTCACTTTTACTATTCTAATCCATTTAACTTCATAAGTTAAATTTAAATTCCAGAATTTAAATTCCTGGGTTTATTTCAAATCAATTTGAAACCATAATACCAATTCAAAACCTTTGAATTTCTAAACACTTGTTTTCCTTAAACAACTCAAAAACACAACCTTTGGTAGTAATCTGTCACTTAGAACTCGAAAATGAACACTGATGATGTGGCCACACTCATCAGGGTTATTTCCCAGTTTATCGAAGTGAGTTCAATACTATAACACTTCCAATTTGAAAATATTTTCAAAATCTCCCAGGAACTTAAAATTTACTTATTTTAATTCCTGATTCTGATTTAAATTTCAGATTTAATTCCTCTTATTTCATATACTTTACTTATGTGAATTCTGATTAGTTATCTATAACCATTTCGCCTTTTTATAATCTCATCTGATTATAATAACAACCAACACAACCAATTATATTATGTTAATGTCAAAACATATCATGTTGGTTCATCGTATTCGAGTGTTTAGAAACCCCTATCGATATTGTGGTGCCCCACCATCGACCAGAATTCATAAGCCACTCAACCAATAAAGCTCCACAATATAAAACAAATTTTTATATCAAATAACAAATACATTCACTCGTATATATACACTCAATCTCAGTCTAGGATATTACTAACCCCATCTCTACTGAGCCACGCAACAGAGCCAAGGTAATTCACTTAACCTCGCTCTGATACCAATTGTAGTGACCCGAAAATCCGGTCCAATTTGAGCTGACTAAATAACACAAGTCCAACCCTAAATTGCACTTGAAATTCAAGAAACTAATAGAAAGAAGATAGAGGGTGAGGATAGATAAGATAGAACTAGTAGAATAGAAGAAGAAGAAGAACATCATCATCAGAGTAAACACGAATCTCACAGCGGAACGAATAAAATATAGCATAACTTTTGAAATACAAACAGTTATATATACAATAGCACTTATCAGAGTACAACACTTACAACAACATCGAAAATAAATATAGCTATAGAATCCTGAAGCCTCCTGCTCCAGCTCTTCAATGTATCTGCAAATCCCGACTACTTGACTGCCCGTACAAATTTAGGCACCCAAGAGTTTAGGGAAAACAACAAAGTAAACTCCGGGTCAGTCATGGGACTGGTATGAGTAAAACAGTTTAAACAGGTATATGAACAAGTAAACGATATCTCATAAGACCACGCCGCAGAACGGAACGGGTTTTTACCTTATGAGAATCCAAAATATCTTTATATCAAAAACCTTTTGATATTATAATAATGTCTATGTACAAATAGATATCAACTAGCAGAAACGCTTTCATCTCACGTTCTACATATATAGTATACAATCAAAATCGCATGCACATATTGGATAATGGATTTCCAACTATGACAAGGTATGGAACCACCTTCCGATCAGTGTACTCTAGGAACGATACACTGGAGTTCAACAAGAACATCTTGCAACTCAGCCACACATGACCAACCACTCATTTCGCTTGAGTGTATCGAATGTACATCACCAACAGTTGGGATCAGCAACCGTTTCCCGTATATATAGGGGACAGCATTGATAGATTTAAAGAAGCAAATGAATATTCTCTAGATAGGTGATTATACACCCTACTTCAGTGCGACCGACTTAGCCATGCTGCCTACCCGATTTCTGTCATTTACCGGTTGATGAGGCTAGAAGCAACGCTTACTTTCAATTCATTTATAACACGATCACTATGAATGCCACATTATCAGATCCGTAAATCATTAGTTGGTTTATACAAATTACCTGGATGTTATGCTAAGGGATAAATCCGTTGCAACCATATATATATTTATACAGACCAACCCATTCGATCATTGGAAATACTTTGTCAGACATTCGTCCATTTACGTTCGTTCTGGGACTGAACGAAACCGAAGGCACTATTCAGTACATCCATCTTAGTCTATTGTTATCTAAGATTTATACAATAGCCCTTGCACTTTACTCCGTCTTTAATATATTCAGCATATATGATTCGCAATGCTTATGCCAATACAGAGTGGTTCTTTGGATAATAATCCAACCGGTCTCTCCATATTAACAACGTTAAAATGGTCAAAACATTGATAGTTCGTGATTTAACTATCAAAGAAAAACTCGTGTGCAAACAACGATATTATTTCCAGATGGAAATTAAATCAACCAATCATCATTTAACTTTTATCTCTTTAGTTCATTAATTTACTTATCTCATGTTCCCCTATATTCTAAATTTCTTATTTTCTAATTTCAGAAAATATACTTTATTAACAATGGAAAACATTTCCATTTCCTTGTTTTCTATATTAGAAAACATTTCTGATTTCTTATTTGAAAAAACATTTCCAAAGTTCCTTTATTGGATTTAAACTGATGTTTAAATAAAACATCGCTATGCCAACTCTAACCATTTACTGAATTCACTTAACCATCATTCACTATCAAACCTTACCATTCCTTAGTTAAGAAGGAAGTCAATCAAGTTGGGGTATAATTACCTCTCAGACCTTAACTGAACAACGTTATAACTTCGAAATAGTAACAGTTTATCTTTTAAGCCTTTAACAACTTCTTTACGTAACTCTCGGATTCAATTTTCGAATCCACTTCTTTATTGAAAACACTGATTATAACGATAACGTTATAATCCCTACTTCCGCAATATCTAACTTCAATTATAACCTTTATTCTTTAATTCGAATAATTAAACCTAACCCTAATTTATTAGTGCATACTTTTTATTTAAAAACTGGAAAGTAAATATTACTTTCCCGAATTCGATATAATTGAATTCGACGTATAATTCTCTTTCGAGTAATCTCTATTTGATTAACTCTTCTTCGAATATCCTATATTCGATTATCTTTCTCTTCGAATAACTTATATTCGAAATCTCTCTTTTTCGAATAAACTATATTCGGTCTCTTTCTTTCGAATATGCTATATTCGATAATCTCCTTCGATTAACTAATTGATAACTCCTTTCGATTAAACTATAATCGATAACTCCTTTCGATTAAACTATAATCGATAACTCCTTTCGATTAAACTATAATCGATAATTCCTTTATTTTAGCTCAATTCGAATAAACTATATTCGACTAACTCTATTTAACTCCGTTTAACTCTATTCGAATAACTAATATTCGATAACTCTATTTAACTCCGTTCAACTCTATTTAACTCTATTCGAATAACCAATATTCGATAACTCTATTTAACTCCGTTCAACTCTATTCGAATAACTAATGTTCGACTAACTCCTTTGGATTAACTCATCTTGACTAACTTAATTTAATTAACTCAACTCGATAACTTAACTCCATTATCTTAACTCGATAACTTAACTCGATTATCTTAACTCGATTATCTTAACTCCTATCGAATAACTAATATTCGATTAACTCCATTCGCTTGACTCTAGATCGCAGCGATCACAATGGTTACGCCTGATTCCCTCAGGAAACATCCGACCCCCTTAGGCTATCTGCAGCCCTGCGAATTACGCTAGCAGTCGTGCTAAATGGCATATTATTTGGGTTAGCTCTAACTGATTAACTCTATTGGTTTAACTCTAACTGATTTATTCTAATTGGTTAACTCTAACTGATTACTCTAACCGATTAATTCTAACTGATTAACTCTAACTAGTTTAACTCAAATCGATTAACTCTATTTGACTAACTCGACTCGACTAACCCCTTTCGAATAACATATTCAATTAACTAACTTTGAATACCATATTTGATTAACTAACTTCGAATACCATATTCGATTAACTAACATCGAATACCATATTTGATTAACTAACTTCGAATACCATATTCGATTAACTAACATCGAATACCATATTTGATTAACTAACTTCGAATACCATATTCGATTAACTAACATCGAATACCATATTCGATTAACTAACTTCGAATACCATATTCGATCAACTAACATCGAATACCATATTTGATTAACTAACTTCAAATATCATATTCGATTAACTAATCTTCGACTAACTAATAGCCGATTAACTTACTTCGACTAATTCGATTAACTTTTATTTGATCATCTTCAATCGATTAACTTTATTTGATTATCTCAAATTGAATAACTAATATTCAATTAACTCTTTTCAAATAACTAAATTCGATTAGCTCCTTCGAATACTAAATTCGATTTAACTCTATTCGATTATCTCTTTTATATCTCGTCAATTTCCTTTTTATAACGTTTATTTTCCGTTACAACTATCCCCTTTTTTATAACTTCTAATTACCATTACAAATATTTCCTATTTATAACTTCTATTTACCGTTACAAATATTTCCTATTTATAACTTCTATTTACCCTTACAAATATTTCCTATTTATAACGTTTTATTTATCTTCTAAATAAATATTCCTTTATTCTATTTATTTTCTAAATAAATATTCTCCTTTTCAATTCTATTTATTTTCTAAATTAATATCCCTTTTATAAAATTCTATTTGTTTTATAAATACTTCCTTTTATAAAACCGTGTTCGTTTTATAAATAATTTCCTTTTATAAAATCCTGTGATTTTATAAAATTCCTTTATTTCAATATACATTGAAATATTCCATTTCACAACTCAGGGTTTCTTATGATATGTAAAATATCGAATAACAATGATTAATATCATTCTAACACACATAATCCAGAACAGATTATATAACACATCATATAACACAATATATGAAAACAGTAAAATAATTGTTGAGGAATCCAGTAGGATTCCTCCAACCTGTCTCCCTGCATCCACAGATGTTACACAGTATAATATATATCATATTTCATTTTGAAATGAAATATCCTGCTGTACAGAACCATATTTGATTAACAGTACATAGATTAACTATAACTACGTTTTCAATCAAATCTATTTAACAGTCCAGTTTAACAATCAATATACAGCAGTCAATAAATAAAGTACAATTTATATTAAAATATAAATTGAGGAGAGTTAGTGAGTTTTACTCACATTGGACGATCATCGTTAATAACGATAACCATCGCTTGATTCAGACGGACAATTTATTTTGCTATAAATTGTAGCGAGCTCCGATTCGCTCTCAGTCAGTTCCAGTGTGCAGTCGTCATCCGTACGATCCCAATAGATCCAGTCGCGTTCAATTTTTTCAACCCAGCCCATTCGCTATTGTTAAGGCCCAAACCCCATTGCTCATATTCCTTCTTTTTCTTTAATTCAAACTAGGCTTCACACTTTTGTTTTAAAACCGGCCCAACATCTTGAACAGAAAAAGCCCACCCACTCCAAACATCTCTTCTTCTCCGATCTGTTTAAAACCAACTTCCAATTCTCCTTTTCACCGTTAATTTGAACTAGCCCATCCGACTTCACTGCGTATTGTTTTAAAGTTTAAACCTTCATCTCGTTGAAACCCATACAGGCAAGGCCACTTCTGCTTTAAAACGTTTCCCCTGCAACTCTCCTTTCCATCAATTGAAACAAACTTAAGTGCTCACATCACACAATTTTCTATCCTCCTACCCCTTCCACATACCATCACCAAAGTCTCGTTCTCCCATTAGTATTCTACTACAGGCACTATATTCATTCACCAGAGAACAAGAAAAAAAAGAAATCCTGTCACTATCCTTCATTTCGTTATTAATACTCACGCCCAACTCCTGTTTAAACACTCCGGTACTTCGGAAAGAACTGTTCTTCTTCTACTTAACCATCATTTACTGCTTCCAGAAAGGCTTAAACCAAACTCAATGTTCAGCTCTCCTGCTACGGTGCCAGCTTTAAACTCCCTTCCACTCCCTTGCAACAACTTACGGTGCTCTAGTAATTTCCCTCAGCCATCATTAATGCAACTTCTTTCCTCTGTAAAAACAAAAGAACCCAACTTCACTCAAAATACCCTCACAACTTCAATTCAACGTAGTTAGACAGATCGCGTTCTTCAGGGGTCCTCGCAACTACCAGGACATCACGCGACCACATACATCATCGCACACCCCAAAATTCACGGCGGCAGGTGCTAACTCGACGTTGATCCCCAAAACGGCCTCGTTTCCATGAATTAAAGCTTCGAAGTCTCCATTTTGCAAACCCTAGTCCTTGCGTGATTTTCCAGTGAATGAGGTTTTAATCGGACCCAACAAAAATAGCATCAGATCGAAGCGAATCATAGCGAGAATCCAATAATATAAGTATTATGATTTCTGTAATTTTCTTTGAATTTTTTTTTATTTTTATCTCACGGTTTTTCTTTTCAGAATGGAAAAAGAAAGTGACGGCGCAACTGAGATGAAAATTTAGGTTTAGATTAAGATTTGTCCCTTATTTATAGAGTAGGTTTCTTTTCCTTTGTGCGGCTGAAAACAAATAAGGAGGACATGGCCTATTTGGATCCAAGAAAGTAACAGTTAGGTTAAGGTTAGGATAAAGTAGCATTTATATATTTTAGCTAGAAAATGCGCTACTCCATTTAGTACAATTCCGTTCAACATACAGCTGCTACGGACAGAAATAGAAATGTAGTTATGTCGAGTATTTTACCACGATCTCAAAAATATAAAAATATCGGTAGGTGAACTCATATTGTGTAACCCAAAAATATTGATACAGGGTGCAAAACACTCCAAATAAACAGTCGCGTATTTAATTAATTAAAAATTACAGAAAAATTCTAAAAATTAAATTACCACTACTACCCAAAAGAACCTTATCTAAATTCAAACCCGATCTCTAGTTATATCGAATAAACCATTACGGTCGATAAACGATTTTATAGCGACTATTTTTAAATTTGATTTGGAGATATCTTAAAATCTACACGACGAAATCCCGATTTTTCTCTTCCACTAGAAAGATATACTCCACCAGCTCCGTGCGTTTCTTGTTTCATAGAAATCCGATTTAAAACGAATCCTGTACATTTAGTTGAAGTTCGAATCGCCAAATTACGAACTGCAGCGCCATTTCAAGCTCGATTTTAATTATAATATAATTATATGTTCTAACGTTGATGATTAAATAATATATTACTTGTTTTAAATAATTACATAAGTTAATTATTACACCGTCAAATATCCGGGTCATTACATGGTGGGACATGGGGGTTAAGTGGGTGCCTTGGGTGGCTTGTGAAATACGATTAGAAACACTTAACCAAGTTGAATCATGTAAGAAGACATGAACAAGAATGGGTTTAAGTGGGAAACCTTAGTGGGGACCAAGCATAGGCAGAAAGCTTGGGTCAGGCATGGGGGGGCCTTTTCAAACCAGTAACCCATTAAGTATCTTTGTGAGCTCGACCCAAGTCGAGGACGGGACACGCTTACTGGGTTTGATTGTAAGAGGTCAAAACGAGTTAGCGGTGGCAAAGCAAGTCCAACAGGGTCATGTGCGTGCATGGG
This sequence comes from Allium sativum, assembly GCA_030737875.1. NCBI lineage: Eukaryota > Viridiplantae > Streptophyta > Magnoliopsida > Asparagales > Amaryllidaceae > Allium > Allium sativum. The sequence continues at coordinate 976,365,426 of CM060920.1, forward strand.
CCCGGGCTATTAGGTAAGACATTATTGCATCGTGTAGATATAAGTCGTGCATCTTTGGTGGTATCGGGTTGCCACTTTGGGGAGTGATACACCCCACTGTGGGACCAGCACGGGTGTCTATGAGTTAAGGAGCCGATCGCATGGGGGTAGTGGGTACAACTAGTGGAGATAGGGGCAGACGGCACCTATGAAGGCAGCTAGGGGTACACGAAGCTACCATTATCATTGTTATGTTCTGTAGGCGGGATCAACTTTTAGGGTGACTAGTAATGGTGCAGTATAGTAATTATCCTATAGTGATTAGGAACGAGATTAACGCCAGAATATTCCTCCTGTTTGCTTTGTCATGCCCACTTGTTTCACAATCATACCTTGTTTTACCAGTTTATGCCTTATCCTAATTACTTTAATAATTATATTGTTAAAGTTATTATACTCGCCAGACTTTATGTCTGACCCCCTTGTTTTCGCCTCTTTTCTTCCTTTCTCCCCCCCTCCCCTCCAGGTTCTCAGGGTGGGACTAGTATTAATGGAGTTTGATCTTAGATCTATTTCTCTCTCTTTTGGGAGTGCTTGGATTGTTGAAAGTAAAGTTCAGCTCATCTCTTTTACGGCTACTTGTGTTGGGGTTATGATTTTTACTTTATGTACTCAGAAAACAATTTGTCAAGATGGATCTTAAGTGTACTTGGTTTTATTGTTGGTTTATGATGATGTAATCAAACTATTTCTCTGCTGCAATAAAAGTTGTTTTAAAATTTTCAAGTACCAATATTTGTATCTGTCTTATTATATTCTGTTCTATACACTAATAATGCTCCATGGAAGTTAATGCATTCCCTTTGTGAGTGACATTAATGGACGTGGGGTGTTACGCGTGGTATCAGAGTAGAAGGTTACCAGATCAGATATGAATTTTGAAAAACTGTTTTTTCAAAAACATTTTGTAAAGAAATACTTTCAAAAATATGTTTTAAGGAAAGTATTTTCAAGAGAGAACTTTGTTTTAAAAACATAACCCCAAGAGCCATATATCTTTCTTTCGGTTCTTCGTTTTGAATCCCTTTCCGTTTTCTTTTCAGCATGTCTGGGGCACCTGAAATACCGGAGGGCATACCGATACCAACCTGGTTCAGAAGGTATCTGGAGGCTAGGGCCACCGCCGCAGGCCCAGCAGACATCCCTCCTCCCCCAGCAACAGCTGCTCCTCCTCCCCCTCCTCGCGTTGATACCTTTTCAAAGATATGCAAAGATTTTCGAGCAATGGACGGGAAATCTTTTCACGGATCAAAGATGTTTGTTGAAGCTCGAAATTGGCTTAAAGAGGTGGAAGATCTATTTGGTATTTTCGAGGTAGAAGATGGAAGAAAGGTCCAATTGGTTGCTTGGTTAATGAAGAACGAAGCCTCGTTTTGGTGGGAGGTCACGAATGGAGACCATCCAGTAGAGACATGGATGGATTTCAGGTGTAGGTTCGAGATGAAATTTCTCTCACGGGCAGAAGAGAGCTTATACATGGAAAGGTTCTTAGCGTTGAAGCAAGGAAATCTATCGGTAAAGGAGTACGTCAACAAGTTCAATTAGTTGGCGAGATTTGGCTTAGACTTGGTGAACACACCTGAGAAGAAGGCCCTGAGGTTCGTTAAAGGTTTGAATAAGCCGCTACATAGGTTAGTTATGACCCACATTCCGATGGGGGCTACCTTTGAGAAACTGGTTGGCATGGCGCTTATGCATGAGGAAGAGAAAGGTGCTAATGCTAATAAGGCACCGGAGAAGAAAGGGGATCAAAAGAAATCCCAACAGCAAAACAAGAAAGGTGGTAAGGATAACAATAGCAAAGGAAAGAAAAAGTGCTTTAATTGTGGGACACCAGGCCATCTGAGCAAAGACTGTAGGAAAAAGAAGAAGAGTGGTTGTTTCCACTATGGAGAGGTAAGACATCTAGTTAAAGACTGCCCGAGGAAACAGTGCTAAGGACGGGGCCCACTTCTGGAGGGAAGATTCAGGCTCTCATGGCACTAGGACAGGAGAGAGGTAGAAACATTTCCATTGAAAGTTTAGTTTTTCTATTTGATCATCATGTTCGTACTTTGTTTGACTCTGGCACTTCACACTCGTTTGTATCTGCTTCGTTACTTGAAACACTGCACCTAAATACTAGTCTAGTTACATATCCCATAGTAGTCTCAAATCCTATTGGTGGGTCGGCTCATCTTTCTATGATTTGTCGAGATTTGAGAGTGTCTATCTTGGGCGTTGGGTTTGAATGCAACGCCTTCGTTCTTCGCTTCATGGGCTACGGCTTGATTCTAGGTATGGATTGGCTAGCTAGATATGGGGCCATCCTAGATTGTGAAAGAACGGTAGTTAGATTGTTGATTCATTGTGGAAAGACCCTCGATATATCTTGTGACCCTAGAGGTCCGGTAATGCTTAGCTACCTAGAATCCCTTGACGCATCCAATGATGATTCGAAATCTGTTCGTGTGGTCCGTGAATATAGTGACGTCTTCGATGAAGTTCGAGGTTTACCCCCAAGGCGCGAGATAGACTTTCGAATATACTTAGTAGTTAATGCAAAGCCAGTTGCATTACCAGTGCGCCACATGGCTCCGAGAGAGAGAAGAGAACTCAGTAAGCAAGTGAAAGAATTGCTTGAGAAGGGGTTCATAAGAAGAAGTATTTCAGAGTGGGGTACTCCAGTCGTTTTTGCTACGAAAACTGATGGTTCACATAGATTGTGCGTGGACTATAGAGAGCTGAATAAGCTCACAAAGAAGAATAGACACCCATTACCGAGGATAGATGATTATTCGATTAGTTGGTGGGCGCTTCAGTTTTCTCGCAACTGGATTTGGCTATAGGGTTTCATCAGTTGAGGGTGGCTGAAGATAGCATAGATAAGACTGCATTTAGAACTCCTGATGGTTTCTTCGAGTGGCTCGTCATGCCTTTTTGGCTTGACGAATTCACCCGCTTACTTTGTTGACTTAATGACTAGGGTGTTTAGGGAGTATCTAAACAAGTTTGTGGTAGTCTTTGTAGACGATATCTTGGTTTTCTCTAAAAACGAAGAAGAGCATGCCCTAGATCTTAGGGAAGTCCTAGAGACCCTACGAGCGCATCAACTTAAAGCTAAGTTCTCCAAGTGCCATTTTTGGAGAAAAGAAGTGAGGTTCTTAGGACACGTGGTCTCTAAGGAAGGGATAGCAGTAGATCCCGCAAAGGTAGTGGCAATCCAAGATTGGAAGATTCCTAAGAATGCAACAGAAGTAAGAAGCTTTTTAGGGCTGGCTGGTTATTATAGGAAGTTCATTAAGGACTTCGCGAAGATATCAGCCCCACTTACTCAATTAACGAAGAAGAATTTGACTTTTGCTTGGGATGTTGACTGTGACGATGCTTTCCAACGTCTGAAGAGGGCTTTGACGACAGCTCCAGTTTTAGTTTTGCCAGACGGGAGTAAGCCATTTACAGTATATACCAATGCTTGTGGGACAGGACTTGGCGTAGTTTTAATGCAAGAGGGAAGAGTGATATGCTACGGTGGAAGGCAGTTGAAAGCCCACGAGAAAATTTACCCTACCCAGGACTTGGAGTTGGCTGCTATAGTTTTTGCGCTTAAGTCATGGCGTCATTATTTGCTTGGCGAGAGGTTTGAGTTGTATACAGACCATAAGTCGCTAAAGTACTTATTCTCTCAGACGGACCTAAACTTGAGGCAACAGAGGTGGATGGAGTTTTTGGCATCCTACGATTTTGAGATCGCATATACCCCTGGCAAGGGTAAAGTTGTAGCTGACGCCTTAAGTAGAAAGAAGTTAACTTTAAGTCCTTTGTTCGTAGAGCGGAAGAGTTTGGAGTATATATTTACTTTTGACTTCAGATCCTCTGTCGATTATGTACCCGGATTGTTGGCATCGTTAGAGGTGCAACCTACACTTTTGGGTCGAGTTGGAGAGGCACAGCGAAATGACCCACGGTTGGTTGAGATAGTTAGGAGGGGAGTCTTTGAGTCATCTTAATAGATATGCTATAGATGAGAAAGGCGGGCTGCGTAGATATGGGAGACTCTGCGTACCACAAGAGTTTGAAGAAGGCAATTCTTGAAGACTCACATCGCTCTAAGATGACCATACATCCTGATGGTGACAAGATGTATAAGGATATGAAGCGAGTTTTATTTTGGGCCGGAATGAAGAAGGACTTGGCTGAGTTCGTTTCTAGATGCTTAGTGTGCCAACAAGTCAAGGCGGGGCAAAAGAAGCCCGGTGGTTTACTCCACCCTTTAGAGATTCCGCTATGGAAATGGGAAAGTGTTTCCATGGATTTTGTAGATGGGTTGCCAAGATCTAGGAAGGGTAATACGGGGATTTGGGTAACTGTAGACAGACTTACCAAAAGTGCCCATTTTATTCCCGTTAAGAGTAGAAGGACCGCCGCATGGTTAGCATCTGTTTACCTTCGAGAGATAGTTCATTTGCACGGCATACCCTCTAGCATTGTGAGCGATAGAGATCCCATTTTCACAAGCGAATTTTGGAAAAGCTTACAAGAGGCGGTTGGAACACAATTATGCTTAAGTACCGCTTATCACCCTCAGACGAACGGCCAGACCGAGAGAGTGAATCGGATTCTAGAAGACCTTCTGAGGCTATGCATCTTAGATTTTGGAGGAACATGGGAAGAACACCTTCCATTAGTAGAGTTCGCCTATAATAATATTTTTCAAGCTAGCATTGGCATGGCACCTTTTGAGGCTCTTTATGGACGACCGTGCCGATCACCTACTTGTTGGTGGGAATCCACGGACAAGGTTTTGCTTGGACCCGACATGATTAGGGAGACTTCGGAGAAGATAGACCTGATTCGACGGCAAATGAAGACGGCGCAGGACCGACAGAAGTCATATGCTGATAGGAGACGAACCGATCTTGAGTTCAATATTGGGGACATGGTTTTTATTAAGGTGTCACTATTGAGAAACGTAGTCCGTTTTGGGTCAGTAGGGAAGTTGGCACCAAGGTTCGTAGGACCCTTTCTAATTACAGAGAGGATTGGGCAGATGGCGTATAGAGTAAAGTTACCAGAGAAGCTCAATGGTGTTCATGACGTGTTTCACGTTTCACATTTGCGTAAGTGTTTACACGATACGGCGGAAGTGGTGGAGCCGAGCACGCTCGAATAAGTGGAAGTAGAGCGCAATGCCACGATTAGACGAGCTCCTACACGCATTCTCGGATCGGAGGTCAAAAAGCTACGCAACAAAGAGGTCAAATTAGTCAAAGTGCAATGGGGAGATGATCAAAGAGATGCGACTTGGGAGACGGAAAATAAGATGCGTACGTTGTACCCTTTCCTTTTTGAGGGTATGTTTTAACTTCTCCTTTTTCTACCGCTTTGTTGATACTTGTCATATCATTTAGTATTATCTTTGCGATGACATCTTCGATCTTTAGTTAGGAAGAACCCTATGGTTGCAAACATGTGTTTGAGACATGTTATGTTTGGTGGATGCAAATGGATGCAAGTGGTTGCTAGTGGTTGCTCGCGGATGCATGTACACACACATTAGGCACTAGATCGGCTCAATCACCTTCATATTGCATATAAATGTGTGTGCATATCTAAATAAATGGATGTATAATGGTTGTGTTATCAAATGGATGCTGCATTTTGATGAATGATTGTGCACACATGTAGAAATAATATGTATCGATAGGATTCTTTTGCATACATAATGGAAGCATGGCACTATCATGATTTGCATTGAGGAGGTCAACTGAATCAGTAGACCGCCTGATTTTGCATTAGATAAGGAACATATACAAGCACTTTTTGCATATGTTCATACAACATTAGAAATCTTGTAAGGACAATGGATGCCTGTGTTTGATGGTTGAGTAGATGGATGATTGGATGTTAGGGTATACATTCTCCTTAACTTGGAGATTTCAGGGGCGAAATCCTTTAAGGAGGGGAGAATGTAACACCCCGTGATTTTAAATATTAAAATTAACGAATTAAAGAATACTTAATTTCAAATGTAAGAATTAAGGGAAACGGGTTGTGCCATTGTGTTCGTCTTGGAATTCTGCTTGGGATAGAGTCCGAGTTTGTGCGAATTGGACTTCGTATGAAGAAGTTATGCCCTTCCGAAGTTTCAGAATTTAATTAAATTAAAAAAGCTCGAATCAAAAACTTTGAAATTCGAATTCGAAATAGGGAAGCGGGCTGGGTGGGAAAATTCCTGCCGAAAGGCCAGGTCGACCAGCGGGTCGACCTACCCATACAGGTCGACCAGTGGGTCGACCTGCCCCCCTCCCCTCCCCGGGCAGAACTGAAAGATGATGCTGTTCTGACTTGTTGCTGAGTCATTAGGGCTGAGGTGTTATTCTATCTTGACTGGATGGTCTTGATTGATTCTAGGTTAATCTGACGGCTCTTAATTAATTAAAACTCTATATAAGCAACCTAAATCTTAACTTAAATCATACTAATTCATACCAAGAGCCGCCATGCCGTCAATAGAGAACCTAGAGTAGCTGCCGTTCTCTTTCAACCCTAAAGCAAGATAGAAGCAAGAATCAAAATCAAATCTAATCTAAAATTAGAATAACGATTAGTCTACATCAAAGGCGAGCATTTCAGTTTCAGAATACAGATCCCAGAAAGACAAGACTATTCTTTTTTGTGAGTATAATATCTTTCACAAAACAATTAATTAATTTAATTATGATAAGTTATGATTGGGATTATGAGAATATGATTTTAAATCATGTGATGTTGAATTATATGCAAGTCTGTGATGTCAGATTACATGTTCTTACATGAATTATATGCAAGTTTGTGATGTTGGACTATATGTTCTTATATGAATCTTATGCAAGTTTGGGATGTTTAAACATATATGAATCTTATGCAAGTTTGGGATATTAAGACATATGTGAATCTTATGCAGGTTTGGGATATATGTGAATCATGAAGATACATATGCTAGTTTATATGCAAACATGTGACATTAATCTTTTTGTTTAGATCCATATGCAAGTTCACATCTTTATGTTTAGATCCATATGCAAGTTCACATCTTTATGTTTAGATCCATATGCAAGTTCACATCTTTATGTTTAGATCTATATTTAGATCCATGGCGGTACATAGTTATGAAAATTTATGTTCTATATGCCCATTGTCTATGATAGTTTTGTATGTGAATCATATGCTAGTTTGAATGAAATTCATATGCAAGTTATAGGAAAACCATATCCATATATGCAAGTTATTGGCTATGTATACTTATGTCATAGATCTATTTTATGTGTTATGCAAGTTGTGATGTTGCTTTTCTTTTTATAAGTTAGACTATTTGCGAGTCTAACATATGTCATATTAAAACGTACAAATAGCGTGGGGATGATGGGATAATATTGAATATTCATAATTGTGAATTGGCATAAAATGGCCTTAAAAGGCATATAATTAATTTGAGACATTAATTGGTATAATTTGTATACCTGGAATTTATGGACATAATTTAAGTGACAGTTATGGACATAAATTAATTTGGAATTTATTGACAAATTTGAATAGGGATATTAATCCAATTTGGGGTTAAATAAAGATGTGTAATAATTAACCGCCTAAGACACGAGGTTAGACTCGTTTGTGGTGTAAGACTGCCCGGACCCGCCTGGCAAATCCAACAACCACAAACGGTAGTCTAATATGAGAGGTCAAAGGCATGAATTAAATGCGTAACAATTGTAAAGACACGAGGTTAGGCTCGTTTGCGGTATAAGACTACCCGGACCCGCCCGGCAAATCCAGCAACCACAAATGTCAGTCTAATGTGGGAGGTCTTTACAAAGTTATGGTTATAATGAATTAAGTAACACTTAACCAGATAAACATGTGGTGGGACATGGGGGTTAAGTGGGTGCCTTGGGTGGCTTGTGAAATACGATTAGAAACACTTAACCAAGTTGAAACATGTAAGAAGACATGAACAAGAATGGGGTTAAATGGGAAACCTTAGTGGGGACCAAGCATAGGTGGAAAGCTTGGGCCAGGCATGGGGGGGAGGGGACCTTTTCAAACCAGTGACCCATTAAGTATCTTTGTGAGCTCGACCCAAATCGAGGACGGGACACGCTTACTGGGTTTGATTGTAAGAGGTCAAAACGGGTTAGTGGTGGCAACGCAAGTCCAACGGGGTCTTGTGCATGCATGGCCCCGGGCTGGTAGGTAAGACGTTGTTGCATCATTTAGATATAAGTCGTGCATCTTTGGTGGTATTGGGTTGCCACTTTGGGGAGTGATACACCCCACTGTGGGACTAGCACGGGTATCTACGAGTTAGGGAGCCAATCGCATGGGGGTAGTGGGTACAACTATTGGAGATAGGGGCAGACGACACCTATGAAGGCAGCTAGGGGTACACGAAGCTACCATTATCATTGTTATGTTCTGTATGCGGGATCAACTTTTAGGGTGACTAGTAATGGTGCAGTATAGTAATTATCCTATAGTGATTAGGAACGAGATTAACGCCAGAATATTCCTCCTATTTGCTTTGCCATGCCCACTTGTTTCACAGTCATACCTTGTTTTACCAGTTTATGCCTTATCCTAATTACTTTAATAATTATATTGTTAAAGTTATTATACTTGCCAGACTTTATGTCTGATCCCCTTGTTTTCGCCTCTTTTCTTCCTTCCTGCCCCCCCCCCCAGGTTCTCAGGGTGGACTAGTACTAGTGGAGCCTTATCTTGGATCTCTTTCTCTCTCTTTTGGAAGTGCTTGGATTGCTGAAAATAAAGTTCAGCTCATCTCTTTTATGGCTACTTGTGTTGGGGTTATGCTTTTTTACTTTATGTACTCAAAAAATAATTTGTCAAGATGGATCTTAAGTGTACTTGGTTTTATTGTTGGTTTATGATGATGTAATCAAACTATTTCTCCGCTGCAATAAAAGTTGTTTTAAAATTTTCAAGTACCAATATTTGTATCCGTCTTGTTATATTCTGTTCTATACACTAATAATGCTCCATGGAAGTTAATGCATTCCCTTTGTGAGTGACATTAATGGACGTGGGGTGTTACATGGTGCATAGTCTCATACCCTATTATGTAAATTGAAGCACATATATTGATATACTCACCTTGCCTTGCTTTGTTTTAATAAGGATACATGCTCAGTTATATATTTTGCCCTAAAACCGAGACCATGCTATGTGTTACCCTACCTTGTTTACAAACTTGAACACATTTATTCAAACACCTGTTGTCTTATTATTTTTGTGTCATATTTAGTATGCCTACTAGAAATAGACCGCATGCATTGTCTCCACTTATACTTTGGTTTCTGAAGTAAATATATATATATATATATATATTTCTATGACTTGAAAATGCATGCATTGATTGTGAATATGTGGATTAAATCATGTCTAATAACTTTTCTATGCCTTGTTGAAAGTAATACTGCAACACTTTTATTGACAAATAAAATGAGGCTTGAATCATGTACTTAGCAACCATTAAATTTTGTTAGGATTAACTATTATATTTTAGGGTTTTATTGAAGTTAATTTACTTGAATAAAGTTAAGTGTTTTGTGTTTTGCATGAAATGCTCGGGTCAAATCCGAGTGTTGTATATCTAAAGATTTCAGTTAGCGAAGTTTGAGACATGTGAAGACGCACACGCATACATTTGACTAATTTTGTAACAACCCGAATTCCACTAGACAAATTTTTTTTCTCTCAAAATTCTAATCTATCGAAACTCATATTGGTTTGCTCTAGTATCCTGAAGAAAAGACAGTGATATAAAATATATCAGAGTTCAGAAGAACAAATCACAGCGGAATGGATAAAATATAATGTAATCAAAACATAGCCTTACCGTAGTAATAATACTGCCTAACCAGTATCCAAATCTATCATATATCTTCCACAAATCTAACCTGCGAATGTGTTATGAGGAGGGGTTCAGAACATAAGTTCTGGTGACTAGATTTAAACTACATATTTTGGATAACCCTATATATACCAATCAATTTCATTTTCCTATTTATTAGGTTACTTGGGTTAATAGCACTCAAGGCTTACATACACGTCGTACCTATTTACTCCCCAATGGATTAACCTAATTCAGTATATATGTAGCCCCCCCCCCCCCCCCAATATTAAGATACACCCCACGGTACCCTGCTCGCACAGTCTCTGCCGTAACGCCACAAAAATATACGCAATCCCTTATCCTACGTCGGAGTGATGTACAGACCTCTATATAACAACGCTACGTTCCGCATAGAACCGCCATCGCCATGCTACGTAAGCGTACGGACTGCCAAGTTGATCAAATCAGATCATAAAGTCTGCATTTTCAGCGTACAGACCGCCATCGCCGTAACGCACAAGAAACACGGAACCCGGAACCCGGTCAAGAGCTTTTCAGAAATTTGTTTACATAGATGCTAAGGTCTGTATTTTCAGTGGCTATGGTACCACCTGACCCCTCCCTCAACTAATGAAAGACAAACAAGATTGAGAACTAATGACCTGGCCCAAGAGCAAACAACAGACAACAAATCCTAATTGGCATGTCCCTTACCCATAGCCTTGGTAGCAAAAGGTCTCTGGTCTATTGGTTTAGCTCTCTGACTTTCCGCATCGCGCATCGCGTATCAATCTGACTGTCAATGGTAGGTAGCCGACGACTCTGCTATCTAATGGTTAGTCCTGTTAATACACAAGAGTGGTCGTAACCTAGCCAAGTCAGGCAACGGGATCGTCGAATCACCTATGCCACCCTACAGTTTTCTGATTGCCCACTATCGTGGAAATCAAGGCATAATCACCTGGTAGAAATGCGCAGACCTAACCTCTGTGAGCACACTACAATGTTGTTACAGCATAGAGGGCTACCAGGAGTACCCTACATGTCCCAAGAAGCCGCATGCTTCCCCTTACAGTCCTTCGGAGCCAGCAGAATAATAGAATAAACAAATGGATATGCGCTCCCCTCGTGCCTCATGACACCACGATGATCTACCCCGTTAGGTTATTCATCCTCAAATGTACGGACTGGTCTAAGCGCCTCATTTTAATGTGTTATTAGAACCTATGTCTAAACATTCAATCATACGCTTGGTTTACCTCATCAGGTTTCCAGTTTAACTTGGTTATCTCAAATCATATTAACTTCTCATCCAAGTTACCAAGTTCTTTCCTATCCCCTTATATCTCTAAGGAATGGATCCCTCTTGCTTATTAATTTCAATCATATAACTTAACCCATTTAAACTTGTTAATAAGCCCATAACATGTTATTCTCTAATTGTAACTCAAGGTCTGTAATCTATAATCTCTTCATATTATTCATTGTCTGATTCCATAATTGCAATAACATGTTCTACTTAATATGTAATTAAGTATATCTCAATTCACATGTTTTCTGTTTAACATGTCACTTATTATTTATGATTAAATGTAACTTATTTCATTTTATAAGTTTGCCTCATTCTTTCTTATTTAATCATAATTTCATCTTACACTGTCACTACAACTTATCGTTGTTTACTTATTAACTTAGTTCTCTTAACTAAGGTTTACTAATAAGTTTCCTTTCCATTTATTATAACTTATGTTATAATTTCCACTTGTCCCTAGGACAAGCCATTAACATGTTATTCTTATTAGCAGATTTCAAATTCTCAAGTTACAGATTACTCGTTTTATATTAAGTGCAACTTATTGCATTTTATAAGTTTTCCTTCATTTCCTCTACTTATTACAAAAAACAGGTTTCAAGTTTCCCAATTTACAGATTAATTAATTTATAATTAAGTACAACTTATCTCATTACATAAGTTACCTCATTTTCTTTATCACCTATTATAACACAATTTATAATTTTCACTTGTCCCTAGGACAAGCCTACCTATTATATAACATTCTCATTAATGTAATTTATTTATAACATGTTATTATCATTCCCCGTTCATTCCCTTTCTTTTACTTTTGTAATTTTCATTCATTCCCAATTCATTTCCATTAATCACAATTAGTGCCATTTATTTCTATCCTTTTATATACATATATTCATATATATGTTTATGCACTAGACCTCTCACATTAAATTAACAACTTGTGGATGGTGGATTTGTCGGGCGCTTCCGGGCAGACTTCTATCACAAACTGAATTTAACCTCGTGTCTTAGCACCGTTACATGCATATTTATGCAGTAGACCCCTACATTAAATTAAAAACTTGTGGATGTTGGATTTGTCAGGCGGTTTCGGGCAGACTTCTACCACAAGTTGAATTTAACCTCGTGTCTAAGTGTGTTACAATTTTCTAATTTCTGTAAATTTTCCATATAATTTAGGTGTGTCCATTCTTCCCGATTTTTACTGTAATTATATTTTTACATGTCACACTTAATATCATGTTAATTCCATTTTTACTTATAATCATGTTGCATGTTCTTTCTAACATGATATTCTAAAATAATAACATATAACTATCAATCATGTTATTATTCTAATCTAACAATTTAACATGTAATTATCACAATTTCTACAATTAAGGGTCCAAGCACATAATATGTCACAGGTTAACATGTAACTAAAACATGCATGTATACAATAGTAATTGTTTCCCCATTTTTAACAAGCTTACATTTCAACATATTAACGTTTCAACATATGAATATTCCAATATATTAACATTTTAACATATTAATATTTAAACATGTCATATTAACGTTTCAACACTTTATTCATTCTAGCGGATTTACATTGCATATTAATGGGGAATGTCAAACGATAAATATACCATTATCAAAAAGGTATATTTTAAATCTTCTCACCTAAATTGCTTTCCAAATCCTGAATCTGGTCTAGATCTAGCATTTCATGGTTCCCCTAACTGGATTTAGAGCCTAAACAACCATGGATCCACAATTCTTAACTAAAAGAAGAAGGGAAGAAAGAGGAGAAATTCAAATAGACCAGATCCAAGAAATTACCTTACTTCGAATAGAATTCTGAACACCTTCTTTACTAATATTCATTCTTTTCCTCCAGACCTTGAATCAGAATTTTCCTAAACTAATTATTCTATTTTTCTGAAAAGATTTAAGGAGGAAGAAGAATGGCTGAGTATAGACATCGTCTCAGAAAATATGAGATTTAGGTTAGGCTCTACAAGCTTATTTATAGGTGCTCAACAACGAATATGGTACAGAAAGCAGTCCACGTTCGAATGCAGGAATCCGCCCCAGATCAGGGGGTCGACACCCCCGTTATGGGGTCGACCCATGGGTTGACACCCAAGGGCAGGGATCGACCCCTAACGGATCTCTTTCTCGCCCATTATATTCGCGTTTGTAAATTTGATTTTTTTGGATTTATTTTATTACTAATATGTTTATATATATGAGCCTTATATGTGTACAAACTTCTAATGCTCATAACCTCTTTATATGTTATCTGTTTTATGCAAACTTGGGGTCTATCTAAACCAAAATTCCGAGATGGACGCAACGGTGATGCCGGTACCATTTAATTCTGAATATTTAATTAATTTGTTCTCATTTTATTATCTTTAATTAAAATGTGGGCTGTTACAAATTTGCTGCAAAATTTATTTTATGTAAAAGCTATGTATTTTCCACCATGTAAAAATATTGTAAAACTCTGATATTTTTTTAAAAATTATTCCACTACATGTTATTATGTTATGTGATTCTGTGTATTGGTTCTGTTAAACCTCATAAGCAATAATAGTTTGCCGTTTTGAACAGTTTAAGTTGGTTTAATTACCGACTTGAAGCGGTTGAAAAGGCAGGTTGTTACAGTTGGTATCAGAGCTTTGGTTTACACAAAACTTTGCTTATAGTGCTTAATCAGAATTTGTCACTAGAAGTCACTATTAAGAGAGCGTAATTTGAAATATAAATTATTGTGAAACTAAAATTTTGAAAGAGTAGCGCAGCGGGAGCATGGTGTTATTTTGAAACTAATGAATTTTGAAACAAATTATTTTGAAATTGATAAATTATTTTGAAATATGTCGTTTTGTCTTATATATTTAGAAATCAAGAATGTTTCAGAATGATTCAAAATTTATGTTCATAAGAACCTGATATGATTATTATTTTGATTTGAAACGATTTTACAAAGTTTTTATATTGAATTCGAAAAGTTTGAATGTAATGGCACGCATTTCAGGGGTATTATAATTAATTTATTTAATTATATATAAATGGTCACGGAATTAAATAATGGTGAATATTTAATTAAAATAATAAATTAAACAATATATTTAATTCTGAAATAATCGGAATTGGCTGAAATGGCGATATGGTGTGAACTGGATCATCTGTTATATTTAATTCAGTTTAGAATTGAATTTGAATAACGAATATATTATATAAACGACAGTTTGAACGTAGAGTTATAATATAATTAAAATCAAGCTCGAAATGGCGCTACAGTTCGTAATTTGGCGATTTAAACTTCAACTGAATATACAGGGTTCGTTTTAAGCTGAATTTCTGTGAAACCAGAAACGTGTGGAGCTGGTGGAGTATATCTTTCTAGTGGAAGAGAAAAATCAGGATTTCGTCGTGTAGATTTTGATGTACGTCCAAATCAAATTTTAGAAATGTCGTTGTGGAATTCCTTTATAATTTGTAAAGGAATTATTTATATTTTAAAAAGGAATTTCAATATAAATCGAATATCGGGTTGACCCAGATTTGAAATATCAAGTTAGAAATTCATATAGGAATATTCTGAAGCTGTATGGTATTCCACTGTGAATATATACGATAATATAAATTTATTTATATTTAATTTAATTATTTTTAAATATATTTATATGTTTAAATGGGTCATTCAGAGCTGTAAAAATAAGCCACTTTTGCAAACGAAGTCGGAATTCTACGAAACTAATTTTGTTGGATTCGCAATGTCAAATAGTTGTTAGATTTCCAGTTTTGTGAATTTTAGAGTCACTGTGTGGTCGTAGGGATTTTTAGAGTGAAAAACAATCAGTATTTTGACAGTTAAAAATATGCTGTGAGAGCATACGGAGTCGGAATTCGACGAAACTAGTTTCGTTGGGACCGTAATGTCGAACAGAAGGTGCATGTCAATTTTCGTGATTTTTGGGTTCGTATGTGGTCGTAGGGATTTTTAAGAACCATAGACGAATATTAAATCAAGAGAATAAAATAAATAAATCAAAAATAAAATATCCCACCATTTTTCTTTGGTACAACAACAAGCCACGTCCTCCCATTTTCAACCACAACCCTCATCTATAAACACGCAGAACAAAATTCCATTTACCGAGACAAAACGCAGAAAAGAAAATCATTTCAAAAATCCACACAAATTCAAATCAAAACCAATAAATCCCAAAAGTGATATATTCGGATTTGTATCAGTATCAGCTTCAGTCTCGTACCCATTTTATTGTGTTCGACGGTGTGTATGTCGCTGGAAATATCTCAACCGAACTTAGGGTTTCGGGTATTTGGGATTTTGGTGCATCGAATTGGAGTTCTGAGGTTGTTTTCGGACTCGAGGGTAGGGATAGGGTCTGATTGCAAAGTTTGAGGGGGTGCGGTGCAAATATGGTTCGCTACCTACTGTGAGCCGTGTAGTATCGCATTCGACAGGGGTGGTGCGAGCCAGTGGTGAAGGGGATCAGCAGGTCGACCTCGAGACGGGGAACACAGCGGCGAAGTCCGTTCACCAAATAGAAGTCGGGAGCTCGGTGTCAGTGGGAAAGAGTGCACGCTGTGTACAGCGTATAAGGAAGGAGCAGGATATTTTCTTCAATTGGGGGAGAAGAGGTTTCACGCGGGTCTGGGCTGGAATGAGAAGAAGTTGGGCCGGGATTTGGGTGAGGCCCATTTATATATTTGCTTGGGTTTAATTCTAATTTAAAAACATGTGTAACTTGTAAATTTAATAACTTCATCATACGTAATTGGAATCACAAACGGTCAGCTCCGACAGGATCGAATGGACGAGGGAAACAACGTGGGATTGGTTTGGAATGGATTGGAGCTCATCTAAATTTATTGAAAAATAAATTTGTATGATCAGAATCAACAACAGTTTACCGTTCTTTAACGATGAACTGCCAAAGTGAATAAATCTCACTAACTCTGAACAATTTAAAATTTCATGTTGTATTTTTAGAACTGTTAAAAATTGTCTGATTGATGGTGTGTTGACTGTTTGATTGAATAGCTAGTCAGTTAGTTGAATTTCTATATTGATTCTGTTTAACAGAATATATCATATGGAACTGAAAGTAATGTTATCTATATTGTTTAACATCTGTGATGCAGGGAAACAGGTTGGAGGAATCCAACTGGATTCCTCAACATTTATTTTACTATGATTCATATATTGTGATATATGATGCGATATATAATCTGTTGTTGATTATGTGTGTTTGGACGATATTTATCGTTGTTATATGGTATGTTAAATACCATAAGAAATACTAGATGTGGGAAAGAGGATTTTCAAAGTGTATTTTGAAAATGAATTATTTATATAAAATCGATGGATTTTATATAGAAAAGGAAAAGGATTTTTTATAAAAGGAAATATTATTGGTTAGAATAAATAGAAAGAAAAAGGGAAATATTTGTAAACATTTACATATAGAATTGAAAGAAGTTATTTGTTTAGAAAATAAATAAAAGATTTTAAAGGAGATATTTATTTAGAACATAAGTAAAGTTAAAGGGAAATATTTATTTGTTAAATAAATAGGAAAGATAAAGGGTTATTTATTTGTTAAATAAATAGAAAAGATAAAAGAAATATTTATTTGTTAAATAAATAGAATTGAAAAGGGAATAGTTATTTGTTAAGTAAACAAATAGAAAAGGAATTAATCAAAGGAGTTAATCCGAAAGAGTAAGAGTAAATCGAAATGAATAAATCGAATATTAGTTATTCGATAAGAGTTAATCGAATAGAGTGAATTAATTTGAGTTAATCAGTTAGGGTTGACCAGTTAGAGTTAATCAGTTAGGGTTGACCAGTTAGAGTTAATCAGTTAGAGTTATTCAAATGGAGTTAATCGAAGTAGAGTTATCAAATATAGTGTATTCGAGAGAAGAGTTATTCGAATTAGTTATTCGAATAGAGTTAAATAAATAAGAGTTATTCGAATAGAGTTAAACACATAAGAGTTATTGAATGAGTTAATTGAAAGGAGTTATCAAGGAGTTAATCCGAAAGAGTAAATCGAATATAGTTATTCGAAGGGAGGAGTTATCGAATAGAGATTATTCGAACGAGAGTTACGTAAGGAAGTGTTAAAGAGTTAAAAGATGAATCTTATCTATTTCGAGATTTGAAAAGTGGTTCAGTTAAGGTCTGAGAGGTAGCTATAACCCAACTTGATTGACTGCGTTTTTAATTTAGAAATAGTTAAGGTTCGAGAGTGGAAGTGGTTAAGTAATTTAGTAAATAAGTATAGTGGTTTGAGTTGTCGTCGCGATGTCGATTTAAACATCTGTTTAAATCCAAGTAAAAGAAGATATGGAAATGTTTTCCAGCATTAACGTATATTTTCTAACCATAGAAAATAAGGAAATATGTATATATGTATACATATATATATATATGATTGATGATTGGTTGATAGAATTTCCATCTGGAAATAATATCGTTGTTTGCACACCTGTTTTTCTTCGATAGTTAATGCACAGACTATTGAAGTTTTGACCATTTTAACGTTGTTTATATGGAGAGACCGGTTGAATTATTATCCAAAGAAACACTCTATATTGGCATAAGCGTTGTGAATCATATATTCCAAAGATAAATTGAAGACGGAGTAAAGTGCAAGGGCTATTGTATAAGTCTTAGATAACAGTGCCTAAGATGGACATACTGAATAGTACCTTCGGTTCATCCTGTTCCTGGATGACTTGTATGGATGAATGTCTGACAGAGTATTTCCAGACGATCACGTATATTGATTTCTCCAACCGTACCAAGAGTGGAAGCGGAGAAGGAAACTTCTTTTAGCTAACACATAATGTATTGTTGAGGACGTAAATCGGTCATTTGATGGATTTGACGATGTGGCATTCGAAGTGAATCTGGTGTGATGATAAAGCGTAGCTTCTAGCCTCATCAACGGGTAAATGACACAAATCGGGCAGGCAGCATGGCTAAGTCGGTCGCTCCGAAGTAGGGTGTATAATCACCTGATCTAGAGTTTCATTCATTTCTAAAATTTTATTTTTGATGTTGTCCCATTCGGGAAACGGTTGCTGATCCCAACCGTTGGTGATATACATTCGATACACTCAAGCGAAATGAGTGGTCGGTCATGTATGGTCGGGTTGCAAGATGTTCTTGTTGAACCCAGTGTATTCCTCTCTAGAGGTACACTAGCGAAAGGTGGTTCCATAACTTGTCATAGTTGGAAATCCATTACCCAATACGTTCTTGCGGTTTTGATTGTATATTATATATGTAGAACGTGAGATGAAAGCGTTTCTGCTAGATGATTATTATATTGTGGTTGACAGACATTATTATAATATCAAGGGTTTTTGATAAAAAGATATTTTGGATTCTCATAAGGAAAAAACCCATTCTGTTATACGGCGTGGTCTTATGAGATATCATTTACCTACTTGAACTATTTTAAAACTGTTTTACTCATACCAGTCCCATGACTGACCCGGAGTTTATTCTGTTGTTTTCCCTGAACTCTTGGGTGTCCAATTTTATACGGGCAGTCAAGTAGTCAGGATTTTACAGATACGTGAAGAGATGGAGCAGGAGGCTTCAGGATCATATAGCTATAGTTTATTTCCGTTGTGTTGTAAGTGATGTACTTTGATAATGATGTATATTCTAGTACAGATGTATATTTCAAGTTATGTTATATATATTATATGTTATTCGTTCCGCTGTGAGGTTCGTGTTACTCTGATGTTGTGTTCTTCTTCTTCTTCTGTTCTAAAGTTTCTATCTTATCTTTCCTCACCCTCTAATTTTTTTCATTAATCATCCGGTATTTTTCGATGTTTGGTTGTCATCATTGAGTTTATGGCGATAACCAAAGTCGATGAAAACCCGGGTCATTACGGTTGGTATCAGAGCATAAGTTAAGTGAATTACCTTGGCTCTGTGGCATGACTCGGTAGAGATAGGGTTAGCAATACCCTACATTGATTTGAGTGTATATATACGAGTGAACCTATTTGTTATTTGATATAAAAATGGTTTTATATTGTGGAGATTTATTGGTTGAGTTGTTTATGAGTTCTGGTCGATCAGTTTGATCCACTGTATCGGTAGGAGTTGGTAAACACTTAAATACGATGAACCGTCATGGTATGTTTTGAAAAGAGGGTAAACGAAATAATTTTACCCAAGTTATATTTTGATATAAAGGATTTATATTGAAATGATTATAATATATTGGATACATTGGCTGAAATTATAATCGAATAAGATTATAATTGAAACGGTTATGTAAATAACCAATCAAAATTCGTATAAGTGTTACGAGATGAATTAAATCTGAATTTAAACCAGAAATTGAATTAAAATCCTGGAAAATTGGATAAGTGTTTGTAAATGGATTTGGATTTAAAATAAGGAAAATTTAAGATCCTATGAGATTTTAAATTGTTTTACAAGCAGTGTGAATTATATTTTGAAATGAATTTCAAAGTGGAATGTTTAGAAATGGTTTTATAGTATTGAACTCACTTCGATCGCTGGAAATTAGATTCTGATGATGACAGCAGCATCATCAGTATTCATTTTCGAGTTGTAAGTGACGAATTACTACCAGAGATACTGTTTTGAATTGGTTTGGGAAATACAAGTTGTGTTGAATTTCAAAAAGGAAAATTTGGTTTTTTGAAAAGGATAAACTGTTTAAAAACTCCCAGGGAAAGACTGTTTGAATTAAAAACAAATTTAACAGAAATTTGTGAAAGAAAATTTCAATTAAAGTAAAGCCAGTAAAGTGGTAACTGAGATTGAATTAGAATGATATCAAGACAAACTAGATTGTGAGATTCAAATTTGAAGTGTAATGTGATAATCAAGTTAAGAGTTGGGAATCGAGAAGAAACTCGAGTTGAAATGATATTTGGCTCGGATATAAGTGAATGGTTGTGTTGTGGATAAAAGCAGATTGAAATTTGATTGGGATGACCCTTGTATCTGTTGTATTGATAACAGGTGGAAAGGATATAATGATATTCCGACAAAAGGTACAAGTTTATATTTCTATTGGATATAAGATTTATGAGCCGAGTTGGCAAGCCGCTTGGCTGTTTGATTTTCTTTTGGGATGGAGATGGCCCAGAGAGGCGAGTTGGAGTTTTATTGATAGGGCAGTACAAAGGTGGTTATGGCGAAATTTTCCGA
Source organism: Allium sativum (assembly GCA_030737875.1). NCBI lineage: Eukaryota > Viridiplantae > Streptophyta > Magnoliopsida > Asparagales > Amaryllidaceae > Allium > Allium sativum. Next base: position 976,385,886 of record CM060920.1, read on the forward strand.
AAAGTTAAAGTGTTAGAAAATTTTCAGAATTTTTGGAAATTTTCGTTAATAAGAAATTAATAAATTTCTAATTGAAATTAAATTGGTTCAGTTGAAATTGAATATTAAGAAGTGAACAAATATGTTCTAACCAGTCGTTAGGGTCGTCTTTTAACTTAGCAATTTCGAGGACGAAATTATTTTAAGTAGGGAAGAATGTAATGACCCGCATTTCAGGGGTATTATAATTAATTTATTTAATTATATAAATAGTGATATAGTGAATTAAATGGTCATGGAATTAAATAATGGTGAATATTTAATTAAAATAATAAATTAAATAATATATTTAATTCTGAAATAATCGGAATTGGCTGAAATGGCGATATGGTTGAACTGGATCATCTGTGATATTTATTTCAGTTTAGAATTGAATTTGAATAACGAATATATTATATAAAGGACAGTTTGAACGTAGAGTTATAATATAATTAAAATCGAGCTCGAAATGGCGCTGTAGTTCGTAATTTGGCGATTTAAACTTCAACTGAATATACAGGGTTCGTTTTAAGCTGGATTTCTGTGAAACAAGAAACGTGTGGAGCTGGTGGAGTATATCTTTCTAGTGGAAGAGAAAAATCGGGATTTCGTCATGTAGATTTTGATGTACGTCCAAATCAAATTTTAGAAAAGTCGCTGTGGAATTCCTTTATAATTTATAAAGGAATTATTTATATTTTAAAAAGGAATTTCAATATAAATCGAATATCGGGTTGACCCAGATTTGAAACATCAAGTTAGAAATTCATATAGGAATATTCTGAAGCCATATGGTATTCCACTATGAATACATACGATAATATAAATTTATTTATATTTAATTTAATTATATTTAAATATATTTATATATTTAAATGGGTCATTCAGAGCTATAAAAATAAGCCACTTTTGCAAACGAAGTCGGAATTCGACGAAACTAATTTTGTTGGATCCGCAATGTCAAATAGTTGTTAGATTTCCAGTTTCGTGATTTTTAGAGTCACTGTGTGGTCATACGGATGTTTAGAGTGAAAAACAGTCAGTATTTTGACGGTTAAAAATACGCTGTGTGAGCATACGGAGTCGGAATTCGACGAAACCAGTTTCGTTGGGACCGTAATGTCGAACATAAGATGCATGTCAATTTTCGTGATTTTTGGGTATCGTATGTGGTCGTAGGGATTTTTAAGAACCATAGGCGAATATTAAATCAAGAGAATAAAAAAATAAATCAAAACTAAAATATCCCACCATTTTTCTTTGGTTCAACAACAAGCCACGTCCTCCTATTTTCAACCACAACCCTCATCTATAAACACGTAGAACAAAATTCCATTTACTGAGACAAAACGCAGAAAAGAAAATCATTTCAAAAATCCACACAAATTCAAATCAAAACCAATAAATCCCAAAAGTGATATATTCGGATTTGTATCAGTATCAGCTTCAGTCTCGTACCCATTTTATTGTGTTCAACGGTGTGTATGTCGCTGGAAATATCTCAACCGAACTTAGGGTTTCGGGTATTTGGGATTTTGGTGCATCGAATTGGAGTTCTGAGGTTGTTTTCGGACTCGAGGGTAGGGATAGGGTCTGATTGCAAAGTTTGAGGGGGTGTGGTGCAAATATGGTTCGCTACCTACTGTGAGCCGTGTAGTGTCGCATTCGACAGGGGTGGTGCGAGCCAGTGGTGAAGGGGATCAGCAGGTCGACCTCGAGACGGGGAGCATAGCGGCGAAGTCCGTTCGCCAAATAGAAGTCGGGAGCTCGGTGTCAGTGGGAAGGAGTGCACGCTGTGTACAGCGTATAAGGAAGGAACAAGATATTTTCTTCAATTGGGAGAGAAGAGGTTTCACGCGGGTCTGGGCTGGAATGAGAAGAAGTTGGGCCGGGATTTGGGTGAGGCCCATTTATATATTTGCTTGGGTTTAATTCTAATTTAAAAACATGTGTAACTTTTAAATTTAATAACTTCATCCTACGTAATTGGAATCACAAACTGTCAGCTCCGACAGGGTCGTATGGATGAGGGCAACAACGTGGGATTGGTTTGGAATGGATTGGAGCTCATCTAAATTTATTGAAAAATAAATTTGTATGATCAGAATCAACAACGGTTTACCGTTCTTTAACGATGAACTGCCAAAGTGAGTAAATCTCACTAACTCTGAACAGTTTAAAATTTCATGTTGTATTTTAAGAACTGTTAAAAATTGTCCGATTGATGGTGTGTGGATTTTTTGATTGAACTGCTAGTCAGTTAGTTGAATTTCTATATTGATTCTGTTTAACAGAATATATCATATGGAACTGAAAGTAATGTTATCTATATTGTTTAACATCTGTGATGCAGGGAAACAGGTTGGAGGAATCCAACTGGATTCCTCAACATTTATTTTACTATGATTCATATATTGTGATATATGATGCGATATATAATCTGTTGTTGATTATGTGTGTTTGGACGATATATATCGTTGTTATATGGTATGTTAAAACCATAAGAAATACTAGATGTGGGAAAGAGGATTTTCAAAGTGTATTTTGAAAATGAATTATTTATATAAAATCGATGGATTTTATATAGAAAAGGAAAAGGATTTTTTTATAAAAGGAAATATTATTGGTTAGAATAAATAGAAAGAAAAAGGGAAATATTTGTAAACATTTACATATAGAATTGAAAGGAGTTATTTGTTTAGAAAATAAATAAAAGATTTTAAAGGAGATATTTATTTAGAACATAAGTAAAGTTAAAGGGAAATATTTATTTGTTAAATAAATAGGAAAGATAAAGGGTTATTTATTTGTTAAATAAATAGAAAAGATAAAAGAAATGTTTATTTGTTAAATTAATAGAATTGAAAAGGGAATAGTTATTTGTTAAGTAAACAAATAGAAAAGGAATTAATCAAAGGAGTTAATCCGAAAGAGTAAATCGAAAAGAGTAAATCGAAATGAATAAATCGAATATTAGTTATTCGATAAGAGTAAATCGAATAGAGTGAATTAATTTGAGTTAATCAGTTAGGGTTGACCAGTTAGAGTTAATCAGTTAGGGTTGACCAGTTAGAGTTAATCAGTTAGAGTTATTCAAATGGAGTTAATCGAAGTAGAGTTATCAAATATAGTGTATTCGAGAGAAGAATTATTAGAATTAGTTATTCGAATAGAGTTAAATAAATAAGAGTTATTCGAATTAGTTATTCGAATAAAGTTAAACACATAAGAGTTATTGAATGAATTAATCGAAAGGAGTTATCAAGGAGTTAATCCGAAAGAGTAAATTGAATATAGTTATTCGAAGGGAGGAGTTATCGAATAGAGATTTATTCGAACGAGAGTTACGTAAGGAAGTGTTAAAGAGTTAAAAGATGAATCTTATCTATTTCGAGATTTGAAAATTGGTTCAGTTAAGGTCTGAGAGGTATCTATACCCCAACTTGATTGACTACATTTTTAATTTAGAAATAGTTAAGGTTCGAGAGTGGAAGTGGTTAAGTGAATTTAGTAAATAAGTATAGTGGTTTGAGTTGTCGTCGCGATGTCGATTTAAACATCTGTTTAAATCCAAGTAAAAGAAGATATGGAAATGTTTTCCCGCATTAACGTATATTTTCTAACCATAGAAAATAAGGAAATATGTATATATATATATATGATTGATGATTTATTGATAGAATTTCCATTTGGAAATAATATCGTTGTTTGCACACCTGTTTTTCTTCGATAGTTAACTCACAGACTATCGAAGTTTTGGCTATTTTAACGTTGTTAATATGGAGAGACCGGTTGGATTATTATCCAAAGAACCACTCTATATTGGCATAAGCGTTGCGAATCATATATGCCAAAGATAAATTGAAGACGGAGTAAAATGCAAGGGCTGTTGTATAAGTCTTAGATAACAGTGCCTAAGATGGACATACTGAATAGTACCTTCGGTTCATCCTGTTCCTGGATGACTTGTATGGATGAATGTCTGACAGAGTATTTCCAGACGATCACGCATATTGATTTCTCCAACCGTACCAAGAGTGGATGTGGAGAAGGAAACTTCTTTTAGCTAACACATAATGTATTGTTGAGGACGTCAATCGGTGATTTGATGGATTTGACGATGTGACATTCAAAGTGAATCTGGTGTGATGATAAAGCGTAGCTTCTTGCCTCATCAACCGGTAAATGACAGAAATCGGGCAGGCAGCATGGCTAAGTCGGTCGCTCCGAAGTAGGGTGTATAATTACCTGATCTAGAGTTTCATTTATTTCTAAAAATCTATTGTTGATGCTGTCCCATTCGGGAAACGGTTGCTGATCCCAACCGTTGGTGATATACATTTGATACACTCAAGCGAAATGAGTGGTCGGTCATGTGTAGCCGGGTTGCAAGATGTTCTTGTTGAACCCAGTGTATTCTTTTCTAGAGGTACACTAGCGAAAGGTGGTTCCATACCTTATCATAGTTGGAAATCCATTACCCAATACGTGCTTGCGGTTTTGATTGTATACTATATATGTAGAACGTGAGATGAAAGCGTTTCTGCTAGATGATTATTATATTGTGGTTGATAGACATTATTATAATATCAAGGGTTTTTGATATAAAGATATTTTGGATTCTCATAAGGGAAAAACCCGTTCCGTTATACGGCGTGGTCTTATGAGATATCATTTACCTGCTTGAACTGTTTTAAAACTGTTTTACTCATACCAGTCCCATGACTGACCCGGAGTTTATTTTGTTGTTTTCTCTAAACTCTTGGGTGCCCAATTTTATACGGGCAGTCAAGTAGTCAGGATTTTACAGATACGTGAAGAGCTGGAGCAGGAGGCTTCAGGATCATATAGCTATAGTTTATTTCCGATGTGTTGTAAGTGCTGTACTTTGATAATGATGTATATTAAAGTACAGATGTATATTTCAAGTTATGTTATTCGTTCCGCTGTGAGGTTCGTGTTACTCTGATGTTGTGTTCTTCTTCTTCTTCTGTTCTAAAGTTTATATCTTGTCTTTCCTCACCCTCTAATTTTTTTCATTAATCATCCGGTACTTTTTGATGTTTGGTTAGTCATCATTGAGTTTATGGCGATAACCAAAGTCGACGAAAACTCGGGTCATTACATTGAATTTGTAAAATACTTGATTGAAAATTTGTTAGAAATCATATTTCTGATTTTTCAATTATTGTAAAATTTATTTTCGAGCTATTTGGAACATGAAAGTTTTTGTAACTATTGTGCGAAACGATTTCTTACTTCGGCATATGAACTGATTTGATATGTTATCAAGATGCGAGTAACCCGTGACTAAAGAAAGGTGTGACGTGGGTGTATGCCTTGATGATGGTCTTCTCGGAGAGGAGACATCATTTATTGATATATATATATATATATATATATATGTATGTATGTATATATGTATGTATGTATGTATGTGTGTGTGTGTGTGTAGGTCGTGCCTAGTGGCCTTGTCATTGGGGGGAAACCTCTTGATCTGGTGACATGTTTATTTTTTGAAAGTTAAGCGCATATTTTATTATCAACATAATATTTACAATATATAGCTCGCAAACATACTACTGAGCCAGATCCATCTAATCTCAAAGCCTCACTAGTTACTCTTTATACAAAATTACAACACACCATTACAAAATAAGAGAAAACGAAGCTACTGCATTCATGATTGTTATGAAACAACAGCTTCTCGAATCAGTAAGAAAAGAGACACCACCAACCAAAGTACAATAGCAGATCCATAGTTGCAATTTGCTTAAGTAGAAACCCACCAACCAAAGTACTGATAATCAATTTAGTAAAAAAAAGGGTCGAACAATGGTGATGGCTTGCTTCTAGTGTGTCTTCGCGTCGATTTGACATGTATATAGATATGCTTGTGAAATATTTAAGAGTTTTCAAAAATGATTTTTTTTATATTTGAAATCCTGAAGTTAATTATGATTCGATATAAAAGAAACATATAGAATTTCAATGATTTTAAAATGAAACCGAGATTTTAAGTCGAAGAAATTATTTCATCCTTTAACTTTAAGTTTTATTAAGAAATAATTTTGATAAATTAAGTTTTATGGAATTTTGAAATTTAAAATCTTATTGTTATTTTGTTTAAACTAAATTTTGTATTAGTATAAGTATTTGGTTATACACATAAGTATGAATTTGACAACCTCTGCTTTTCGAGGATGAAAAGTTCTGAGTGGGGGAGATTGTAACATCCCTTAAGTTTCAACCATTTAAGTTTGAATAAATTTTATTATTGAATTTAAAGTGGTTTTAAAATAAATTTTATGATGTTATTAATGAACGATTTCAAAATTATTTTAATATACAACAGTTTATAATAAGATGAATGGTGATTTATAATAACGAAAATTATTAACGAGTAATATATATACTTGGGATAATTAACTTCGAACAAATAATAAGTGCTTAAATCATTGTTTTTTTTTTAAACTTGAATATAACAGTTTTACCATAATTGATACTAAATTAATTAATGTTTCCAGTTTAAATTATATAAGAGAAATTGTAACGAAATGAGGTGGCAATGATATGCAACGTATGTTTTAACTAGCTTAGTTAACGAAAATTAATGTTGATACTTATAATCAAATAAATCAACACATTTTTTCCGCCCATTCGCATTTCATGCAAGTTTATTTTCTTTCCCCTTCTTTTTCTACTTTTCCCACATCCACTGCCTCCTTTCTCTCCACTTTATTTCTTCATTAATAACACATTTATTTCTTTCCTTCGTTTTACTAATTTACTTCCCTTAATTTTATTAATTTTTTTTCTCTTCATTCTATTTTCATGCATCTTGTTTCATTTACGTATTCTAATTCCTTATATTTCCATCCCCTTATTTTTCCTTTCCACTTCTGATATAATATTTACGTATTCTCAGCCTCTTAATTTTGTCTGTTCAAAATTTAGCCCCACTCATTTAGTTTCATTTTAAAACCAAAGCAATTAATGAAAAAAAACGAAAATACAAAAAGTGGGATAGCACAATCACATTCCTCCATTAAAAAGAAATGTACATCAATTCTCATTTATAACTATTCCCGTTTCCCATGAATGCCTTCCTATCTTCCCAAACTATTCATGGAAAAAAAGGGAATATAATAATAATATGCTAAAACAAACAAATGGAAAGCACGTTTCTTTATTAGGGTTGCACCTTTCTCTCTTTCCTTTCATTACTTAACTTTACAATTCTTAAATACGCATTAAGACAAAACGCATAAAGAGCTAACGCAATCCTCGTCCCATTCTAATTCCTTTCTCTTTCTTTTATTTATTCCTCATGTCACTCCTCTAACCTTCCGTTCATCTTTCACATATTATTCCTTCCTCTTCTCCACCTTATGTTTTTATGTCATTTTCATTGAAGCATTTTAAAAAGAAAAGAGATTTTTTTTGATTTCGTTTGCTTCTGTTGCTGTCTTCTATTGGCTACCTTGTATCCATCTTCAAATCCACGCAAGGTGGTTTACTCACGATTTATTATATGCAAGTTTTTCAACATCAATGAAAATTGAAATACAAAAGTTGATGTTTTTTGTTATTAATGTCATGCTTTTTGGTTGCTATTTGTTGTTGTCTCTTTGTTGTCCAATTTCATGTTATTATTGTGCCTTTGTCACTATGTTAATGCTGATGTTAATAATGTTGTTTGATGCATAGTATCATACCCTATTATGTAAATTGAAGCATATATGTTGATATACTCACCTTTCCTTGCTTTGTTTTAATAAGGATACATGCTTCGTTATATATTTTATCCTGAAACCGAGGCCATGCTATGTGCTACCCTACCTTATCTATAATTGAACACATTATTCAAACACCTGTTGTCTTATTATTTTTGTATCATATTTAATATGCCTACTAGAAATAGACCACGTGCATTGTCTCCACTTATACTTTGGTTTCTAAAGTAAATATATATATATATTTCCATGACTTGAAAATGCATGCATTGACTGTGAATATGTGGCTTAAATCGTGTCTAATAACTTTGCTATTCCTTGCTAAAAGTAATACCTGCAACACTTTTATTGACAGAGAAAATGAGGCTTGGATCATGCACTTGGTAACCATTAAATTCTGTTAGGATTAACTATTATATTTTAGTGTTTTATTGAAGTTAATTTACTTGAATAAAGTTAATCTTAACTCGAGTGTTTTGTGTTTTGTATGAAATGCTCGGGTCAGATCCGAGTCTTGCAGATCTGATTTCAGCTAGCGAAGTTTGAGACACGTGAAAACGCACGCGCATAGTTTTGACAAATTTGCTGTAAAATTTATTTTATGTAAAAGCTATGTATTTTTTGCTATGTAAAAATATTGGAAAACTCTGATATTTTCTTAAAAATTATTCTGCTACATGTTATTATGTCATGTGATTCTGTGTATTGGTTCTGTTAAAACTCATAAGAAATAATAATTTATCGTTTCGTGCGGTTTAAGTTGGTTTAATTACCGACTTGAAGCGGTCGAAAAGGCAGGTTGTTACAATAATATTTATACCTGATTCGTATGATGTCATACTTTCATTCTTCGTTTTCAAGCATAACAATTGTGTTTTTAATGACCTAGCTTTCCACAATAGTAACAATCACCCACTTTTGGAATCCCACCTTCAGGTTTAAGTGCCTTTTTGAAATTGGTCCTGGCAGCAGTCTTTTTAAGCTGCTTTTTCTTCACTTTACCCTTTGCTTTAGTAGCCCATTTTTGTATCATCATCATGGTAGCAGGTTCTGCCTTTTTCATATTGTTTTCAGCAGTTCTCAGCATGCTTAATAACTTAGTTAAGGGTTTTTCTATTTCATTCATGAGATGATTCATCACTGAGAATAGTGATTGTTTAATGATTGAAAAACAAGATCAGTTTGAGCTTCAAGTGTCAACGGAAACCCTAGCCTTTCAAGATAGTCGACGTATCCAATCATTTTCAGAACATGTGGATCACGGGTTTCTTTTCTCCCATTTTGCATTGATACAGTGCCTTGCTTGTGTCATACCTTTGTTGCCAAGTGTTCCCTTTGAACAATTTCTTAAGGTGCTCGATCATCTCATATGCATCCATTAACCCATGTTGCTTATGAAGCACCGGAGTCATGGTTGCTAGCATGAGACAGCTGACATCAAGAGCATCACCTTGATGCTTCTTGTGGGCATCCATCTCTACATGAGTTGTTGTACTTAGCGGTGCCTCTGAAGCAGGCCCATCAAGTACATATAACTTCCTTTCTTGTTTGAGGACAACCTTAAAATTTCGATGCCAGTCAAGGAAATTAATTCCATTCAGTTTTTCTTTTTCGAGGATGGACCTTAGTGGAAAATTATTGGTGTTGCTTGCCATCTAATTCTATAGGAGATAATAAATAATAATAATAATTTTGCAATAGATATATACGCACAAATTTTGATAATCAAATTGCACAGAATTTTACACATTTATATAAATATAAAAAAAAATGCTTCCGCTCAAATCAACATCCCCCTATTTATATCAATATATAAATATATATAAAATGCTCCAGGATCTATATCTAATCATGATTTGAGTTATCTTTGGCTAATCCCCAAAACACAATCTTTTAGATAGACAACTTATGTCAATTATATCATATATAATTCTTGGATAGCATGATGAACAACTTTGTTCATATTAAATATTGGATATTTCATGCTTTTGTCTCTAAGCCCATAATCTTATTATGGCAGCCTAGTTAAGTCAGACCTAAGTATAAACAGTTTGAGTATCACGGTTACTCTATCGCACGTAACCATTTTAAATAGTGTGTTTATGCTTTGGCACAACCCACAACTATTGATTATGGCACTAACGAGTGTTTTTCTTGGAAGATGTCACTATGACTTAATATAAATAATTAATTTGAAGGGATTTTATAATTCGAAGTGATAAATCATATCAGTGTCATTTACACATTTGAAAATATTGATAACTTCAATTGTTTATAGATGCATTAGAATATATATATATAACACGTGTATATATAAATTGAATGCTATATAAAAAAAATATGCCTACTTTACGCTTTGAACATTTCAAATTATAAGTCATAAAACTTTTGTACAAACTCTCGCATGCATAATATCAAATATTCATACTGGAGTATTACAATCACAAATATGGAATTGCATCCTTAATAGAAACTGTACACAAGCCATAATTTACAGAATTATATAAGCCCAAGCCCAACTGTGTATATATGTGTGTGTATAAGATTTCGAGGTCCAACAAAATGTCCAGATTCGAAACATATAATTACAAATATTGGTAAAGATAAAACAAGATACACTAACTCAATTTTCAAAACCTTTTGCAGTGAGAATCAATAAAAACACTATAAGCTTTTATTCTTGGCAATCAAACTCACAGGCACATGAATAATCATTTCATATTCATAAAAATATGCAAGTGGATAAATACATATTTGTTGTAGTGGCTGCAAATCACATTTGCATCATAGTATGCATCAAAATGCACACAACAGTAACCCATTTGCAATTTTGTAAGATCATCCACAGGTATAATTAGGGTTGTCAACGGGTACCCAAAAAATCCGATATGCGTCCACATCCGTAACCAAAAATACGAAATATATCTGTTATCCGAGATGCGGATACGGATATCCGATATCCGAAAATCATTCCGGATACGGATATGGTTATAGTGGTATCCGTATCCGAAAAATATCCGTCCGATTTTCTGATGCATGTATGTATGTATGTGTGTATGTATATATTATATAATTTTTAATTTATATTTAAGATTAAATTAATATATAAATTTCCTTAAAATAGCTAAACTAAACTCAATTATTAAATTATAAAGAAATGTTGTATTTGGTATTATGCAACATTTCAAATCATGTACTCATTTTATTTTGTTTTATGGTTATAATTAAAACATAATTGTGTATGTGCTTCTATGATTTATGTATTGTTTTATTCTAGTTTTAGGGTTGTGTATTTCATATTTTGAACACTTTAGCTCTTAAAATATTTGTTGTAAGAAAATTATTTTATTGATGTCCTGCTTGTAATTTTTAATTAGATGTATTCACATTTTCAAAAAGATATTTTATGAGCCAAATTTGCATATGAGTGATGTATTTGTAAACTTTTATTGTTTTATTTTCGGATATTTTCGGATATTTTTCGGATATTTTCGGATAACCATATCCAATGTACAGTTTTAAGTTTCGGATACGGATATTTTCAGATATTCGTATTCGCTAAGACGGATACGGATATTTTCAGATATCCGAAAATATTCGCGGATACAGATACAGATATTTTTAACTGGTATCCGCGGATATCGGATACGGATTTTCATTTTCGGATACGGATTCGGATACAGCACTATCCGTATCCGACTGCATCCGTTTACAGCCCTAGGTATAATTATATACGTGCTCAAGCAATTTAGGTGCACGTTTTCGTATGAGAATCAAACATTCACGTAATTGGTGTGTGTATTTATATATATATATATATATATATATATATATATATATATATATAACAAGTTCTAAAGCCCATTAAAATTTGAGATGCAATCAACATGAGTGAAAATATAAACACCATCAGATTATCATATTAAGTAGTAGAAGCAACAAATTGATTCAATGGAATGTGCAATTACACACATCAACGGCATATACATTTATACCAGTAATATATATATATATATATATATATATATATATATATATATATATTAGCTATACATTTTTATAATTGTGCATTTCAAAGTCAATAGTTCACAACAGATCCATATATATATAAAAACAAAAGAGTTGCTAACTTAGACAAAGTTACAAACATATATCCATATGTATATGTAAATTCTGCACTTTTAGTCTATTAGAACATTTGTTTGATTATCAATGCCACTAAAAGTGCAGAATTTACATATACATATGGATATATGTTTGTATAAGTTACAAAGACTCTTGCTTGCTGGTACACTATACATGTTACAAATGCTCTTGCTCTTGCTAGTACACTATACATGACAATTATGCATATATTGGGATTCATTCAACAACCATCAAGAGAATTCCAGTAAGAAGTATGCAGTTGCTTATATACACTCATAACAGATTATGTATAAAATATAATATTGTAATGTAAACATAACCAACCAATTTCTGTTTATTCTTTTAAAATAATGCATTCATATAGAAAACACAGTAAAATGGATTCAACTTTTGATCAATAAGAAGAAAAAAAATAGATTTTTGATCGAAAGGAAAAATATATAACAAAGTCCGTATTTACCAGCATATCCAAACATATATCAAGACACAAACAGTTTACAAATTAATCCATATGTTCATAGTTTAATAATGTATGATCTAGCAATGTATAAAACAAAATTAATATCAAACATTAATTCATGATTTATTTCATATTGCATATCAAATATACAAATCTGGTTTACAATAAAACGATTTCATTTCAAAAATAAATCAATATTACAATCCAATTGATACTCACATTAGTGTTCATAACACTGTTAAACATTGCAAGTGAATATACAAACAAGATTAAATACACAGTTAACCCAAAAAATTATTTTCGCAAGACCTGGCTCAGATACCATTGAAGGGTTCTACGATCCAGTCGGCGGTGGTTTTCAACAATTTAATAATCCTAATTACTAGATCCATGCGATAATTCAACATATTAAGTAACCGTGTACCTTTTTATCTAGTTATTGTTGATTCATGAACTCAAAATGTCTTGAACAAGTCGAATCTGAATGCTGCTGGAGGGCGGCGCCTCTATCGGTTTCCATGAACGTCACCTTGAAATCATCGAATGACATCAAGGAAGGAGAGATCGAAGGTACAAGCCAACAACTTTCTTTTCAGTTTTTCTGGATATCGATTCCTATATGTCTTACAAAAGAAAGGGTCGGTACCCCCTTTTATAAAACAAACAAGAACCAAAGAATGGTTCAAACATATAAAATATCAACGTTTGACATTTTCTTTTGTTAAGAATGGTTCTCCCCTTTTGAAAATTCTATTGTGTGACCCTATAGGTTATTACAATGTTGACAATAATTTAAATTATATATAGTGAGCAACATCTAGTAATACATCGCTATTACCCAAGTTGTAATAAAATCAACGATTCGATACAACCTTTTATGTGACCAGTGTTTTAACGTAATTTAATCCTTTTAACCAATACATCCAAGATTAAACTCGAGAAATGGAACATATTATCCTCTTTATAATGCAAACCTTTTATCTTGATCAATGAGCAGATTGTATAAAACAAATCAATATTTGAGCACGACCATGCATTTTATAATCGTACTCAATCAAGAGGCCCATGGATATCTCTACTTACATTGTAGGGTTAAATTCAATCAAGATCATTCATATTATGTAATCAATTCGAGATGTATCCAATAATCACCTTTATCGTCTAGACTGTTAAAAGTAACTTTTAATGATATCAAAACACAAATATCCTCAAATAAAATATATAATGATTTCAGGTCTGAGGACCATTACATCATTGTCACTATGAGAACAACTTATGACACTCTTAATTATGCTCCAGTTTTCTCATGTTGGGTCAGTCAAATACACTATTCTCTAATATGTATTGACATTAATAACACATATTTAATAATCAATGAGATATGATCATCAATCAATCAACATACTAGTCTCAACATTTCATTATTTACCTATGGATAGGCAGTAATAACATAACGACGAGAAATTGGAAAGCTTTCTAAAAGACTACATGTAACAACCCGGAAAATCCGAACCAATTTAAAATTTTTATTTTGGCAATTTTAATGAATTTTGAATATTTACAATGAATTATTTTAAATAATAATGACGAGAAATTTATTTTGAATAGAATTAGAATGTATATATTTATTTAAAGTGAAGTTAGAATATAGATATTTGTTTTTAATTATAAAAGGAATTGAAAATGGCGCGGTAGTTTGAAAATTCGATTTCAAATTTCAAATGAATGTACAGGATTCAAAATAAACCGGATTTTAGCGAAACAAAAAATATTTGAATCTATTTGAAAATATCATTCCAACGAATCCGAAAAATCAAAATTTCACAGTGGGGATAAAAAGTTATGCCCAGTTGAAAATTCAGAATAGTCGCTATGAAATTTTAGCCCTTAAAATGGAAATTTTGCAAACGACCTCCGTTTTCGACGAAACCACTTTTGTTGGATCCGGGATGTCGAATTATTGCTAGATTCCAAAATTCATAATTTTTGGGATTAATATGTGAGTGTTGCAAAAGAAAACGTGTTTTGATAGTTTAAGTCAATTTAATCGACTAGAAAATGGCCATTTTTCAAACGGCCTCCAAATTCGATGAAATTAGTTTTGTTAAGACCGTATCATCAAAACATAGGTAGATTTATTTTTCTGGAATTTTTGGAGTCAGTATGTGGTCCCGGTATATTAAAATGTACGTTAAATTCAATATTGACTGAAAAATTAATTTATATTTTAATTTCAATGAAAACTGAATGAAACAGTCGAATTGGCTTACGGGACGTATCCCATTGTGTCCGAAATAGGGGTAATTAGCTAGGGGCGACAACCATTGGGTTCGATTTGGAGTTTGAATTAAAAAGTTACTTTTTGGAATTAAAAATAAAAAATTATATACTTGGTCAAACTCTATACTCTCTCTCTCCCCTTCAATTCTCTCCCTCCTGTCGTTTTTCAGAAAAGAAAAAAATGCGTCGCTCCCCCCTCCAGCAGCGCCACCACCTACATCGCACCCCCTTCTTCCCCCTCTCCTCCTCCTCTTCCTCCTCTCCTCTCTCACCTCCTCTTTCTCTCTTCAAATTTGCAAACCCAAAGCCCCAAATTGCAAACCCTAGCCACCGTGGGCCCCGCTGAAACGACCTGAACTTCCCAGTGAAGGAAAGCACGGATTGAATTGAGGAAAAGATGAATAAGAACACAAACAGAAGAACATTTCATTGTATATTACAACAATTTCATCAGATTACGAGAATATACAGAGTATGAGTCAATATTACACTTCATAAAATATCAAAGATTACAATACATTACATAGCAGCGGAAAATAATACAAAACACAACTGAAGGAGATATACGGATACATAGATTTTCGAATATCCTTCCAGTTGTAAACCAGGTTCCTGTGAATATAAATCTGCAAAACCAAAACTACTAGCTGCCCGTGTCAAAAATAAGGGCACCCAGAGTTTAGGTTAAAACAATAAACTCCAAGTCAGTCATGTGACTGGTGTGAGAACTAAAACAGTTATTAATCTTTATTTTAAAGTTAGGTAAATCAAGGGACCATGCCGTATAACACGGAATGGGTTTCCTCCCAAGAGTACCAGTGCATAAAACAACCGCGTAATGCTAAATAAAGAACAATGAAGCTATTATAAGACCCAGGTCCCATCACACAATGAAACACAAGCCGGAGGATAGGGTTTTACCTTATAATAGCCAAAGAATGCTTGATACGCTAAATTTCATCTTTTATTATTACTATAAGTGTATAGTGTCAAAACAATTTCAATCATAAGTATTAATCATAGACGGCATGGGTACCATATATCATGTCACCATACTAGGCTCTACAATCAAAACCGCAAAATGTCATATTTGGAAGTAGGATTTCCATCTGTGAACCGAGGCAAGGGATCGTCCTCACCGCTTTGAGAGCCTCTAGTCCGCCCCTCAGGCAAGTACTCTGTCAAGCCTTGGATCGTCAGAGCCGGTCCACCGATGTGGATTAAAATGCCTGAACAATGCGTTTCCCCGCCCTATAGGGCGTAAATGAGCCAAATGACTCCATCGGACCCGGATCGTCCGATCTAACCGAGGCGCCTCACTATCCATCATCCACATAAGTAAAATGTCAGGCCATGTAAAACACTGACACCACTCCTAGTTAGAAGGAAACACATGTCCTCCCTGAAGTGCTCTCCCGTTTCTAGTTCACAACCGGGGTGTGAGGCTCGCGAATAAACGCTACACAAAGCTATGCCACAAAGACCGTGCTTTGATCATCAACCACAAGACTCTGCTTTTCAACAGAAGCCTTGATCATTTGCATCTCAGCATGCCACACAGGCAATTCACGTTATGCAACCGATATCAATCACACAGAATGAAATCCGATGTCTGACACACATCCATTTACAAGTCCGTTCTGGGTCTGAACGAAACCGGAGGAACCTTATTCCTCGCATCTCCATCGATCTCCAAGTACGTCTGGACGATCACCAACTGATTCCCTCCTCTTGGGTGTACAACCCAATCAAGATCATCAGTAATTACCCAAACGATGTGATGGCCTCCGGTCTTCGACCATCGTCTTCATCCTCCTTCATCCTCGACACCTCGTTGAGTCAGTTATTCAGAATGGGATAAACCCGGTCTTTCTGAATAACTCGCGTATATAATAAACAAGTGTTACACAAATACAACATACACCTCATACCAATTCAGAATATTATTTTATTCAAATATTCACATCTATAGGGAAAGGTTCCCATTAATTTTATCAAAGATAAATTCTTTTAAATTTATTCTTTAATCTTCTTTTGGATTTCAATTCAAACCAAATTATGGTTTATCCAAACTAGTCGGGATTAACGAACCTTACCGAAGTAATCATTTGTTTTAAATTTCCCAATCCTAACCTATTAATCCCATGAGTAAAACAAGTAATACTTCATATCAAACACCACGGTGTTATCGGTAAATTCAATTACCATTTCACGTTCAAATCTAATTAAAGATTTAACTATCGCCTAGAGTAAAACTGGTGGTACTCCATTCTCGATCATTTCTTTAATTTGATAATTTTGATTATCAAATTCACTTTTCAATCTAATTAAAGATTCATTAAAACTCTAATTCAGTTTTAATTTCCAAAAATCATTACTTAATGATTATTCAAATTCAGGAAATAAATCCTATCTTTAACTGGGTTAAAGAACCAATGTCATTTAAAACATGGTTCACGATAAACCCAAAATCACATTCTATTCCATCAGCCTTTAACCGTAAATTAGCAAGTGGACAATTCCCTAAGTAATACTCCGAAGGCCGAGACCAACATCAAATCAATACCCAGGAAACCATTCGACTTAACTAATCTCCAGTTACTTTCTGATTTTCTTAACTCCGTTGGGTCTAAGAACAGTATTATTAAAGATACCCTTCACGACAACCCAAATCGCTTTCCATTAATTATCGGGTTAAAGAACAAATGTTATTTAAAACACCGTTCACGATAAACCCAAAAATCAATTCCAATTCAATTCCAATTAAATATTATTTAATTGTTACTTTCATTAAATCTAAATAAAAAGATTTAATCTTTTTCTCAACTGGGGTTAAGAACAATGTTAATGAAGACACCATTCTCGACAAACTCAAATCCCATTTGATATTAAATACAAGGCTCTGAATAGAAAATATATCGGCTTATATTCAATATCAAATCCTATAACCAACAAATATCATATTGGAAATAACGATATATATATATATCTTTCAAATTTCCATAACAATATCTGTATAATCACGAAATTCAATATCAAAATATTCCGAAGATAATTTCGATTCAAATCCATTTCCAATTTATATATTGGAAATTCTGGTCATTTTCAAAACCATTTCAAATCCACTTTATTTATTTTAAAAATAAATGGGATTATAATTCTAGTTCATAACTAGTTCATTTCGATAAAAATATATTTTTATCTTTTCAAATATGGGATTTTTCATCCTAATTCTTTCCAAATCATTTCTTATGATTTTACACAAATTATTGATATTTTTAATAATTTTATCAAGGCCCGTACAATCGATTTCCATCAACGGCCATCGAACTGCACTTACATCGACCTTTTCCCAATTTGATTTGGACATATTCCAAATCCAAGCATTAGATTTCTAATTTCTAATATTCATTAGAAAGCTCTTCTCGATACGAACCCAACGGTTCCGGTTTTAGGAGAATCCGACGGTCGCATCTCCCGTAATGTTCATTCAAAGTTAATGGTCGAAATTCGCGAACAGCCGCAGCACGACGCGTTCTATTCAGGCCACTATATATATATATATATATTTCGTCGATTTCCATTTAAAATGTATTTTATAAATCGTTTTAAATTCATTTTCAAAACGATTTCAACTTCCATCTCAAATTCAAATCAAAATTGAATTTTCCAATATAAATTCGTTTTAAATTCATCTCAAATCGATTTCAATTCTATTTCAATTTAATTCGAATTTCCATTCTATTCAATTTAATTTGAATTTCAATTCTATTCAATTTAACTCGAATTTCAATTCTATTCAATTTAATTCGAATTTCAATTCTATTCAATTTAATTCGAATTTCAATTCTATTCAATTTAATTCGAATTTCAATTCTATTCAATTTAATTTGAATTTCAATTCTATTCAATTTAATTCGAATTTCAATTCTATTCAATTTAATTTGAATTTCATTTCTATTCAATTTAATTCGAAATTCAATTCTATTCTATTTTCAATTTCAAAATATTTTATTTTGAAATCACTTTTTGATATTCATCATAGAACGAATAAAATCGGCAAAATTCCCATTTGTGTTACAATGGCGTTTAACTACTTAACACGACTTCATATTTCAATATTCACTGAATGTTACTTTAAAATATTCGATAATTCTGAACTGGAATCAGACACAGTCAATTACCATATAATGTGATTATATGGATTTCACACAACAAATGTGTATAACAACAATGAAAACAGCAATCCATCATCCAGAGTGCATTCAACACTGTATAAGCATTAAATATAAATATTCGACGCTTATACAGCCTGTCAATCAATCAATTGACATACAACTAATTATTGGGATTAGTGTACGCCCAATTTCATCCCAATACCCGTGTGGGGTTTCAAACAATCAAACACAGGTTTTATTTGTGTAGTTGGGCGATGTGTAAAATTTATCGTCCCAATCAATATCAGTCAAATGTGTGTATATAAACAAATCATCCAATTTGTTTATAAATAATTATTTTATATACACGTTAAAACTTATATTTTTAACTATAAAATATTTATTCAATCTACATCACACAATCAATTTTCAAAACACATCAATCAAACAAGTCATCCATGGTCTGTGGATGACGGGTGTCGGGTGCTGCTAAGCACCGTCTGCATCCTAGTATATATTTCAAACTAGAAAATAAAATAAAAGTGAGGAGTTCTCACCTAGGAGCTAAACCAAATGCCGCGACTCTTCTTATATAAAAAATCTTCGTCGTGTTTTCAACGAGTTCTGTTTCACGCGGTATATGTTAAAAATCACATTTTTAACCTCGCTACATGTATAGAAAAGATTATATTTTTACAATGCTATATATATATATATAGAAAAGATTATATTTTTACAACGCTATATACATAAGAAAAATCTAATTTTTCTATATATAAAAATCGAATTTTTATTATGTTATTCATAAAATAAAAACCAAATTTTTTTTTATTTCAAAACCAAAGGTATAAAAATCATATTTTTAACACGCTATATATATAATAAAAATCGTATTTTTACTACCATTGATATGTATATAAAATCACCTCTTTATATCATATATATATAAATAAAAGTCAAAACTTTATTCTAAATTAGTTTATATAAAATTCATTTGTAAAACAATGACTTTTAATATATAAAAACCGAGTTTAAACTATAATTTCAAATTAAAATGGATTAAACTAAACAAAAACTCACCTTGGCCCTTTTTTTTGTTTTCGTTTGTAGGGGGTGTCCCACATCGGAATTGGGTGGTGGTGGGGGTGCTCTAGCCAACGGCAGGCCACGGTGACGGTAGGAGGTCACGGTGGCGTAGGATGTCGGGTGGTGGCGGGTATCAGGACCGGGGGAGGCTAGGGCGTGGCCAAATTAGAAGAGGGGAGGGGGAACGACAGGGAGGATGGCCATAGGGGAAGGGGCGCGCCTAGACGGAGCGGGGGTAGTGATGTGGAGCGGAGCCTGAGGCGCGGCGGACTACGTGGGGGAGGGCAACGTCGCGTTGGAAGGAGGGGGGTCGATTTGGGTGAAACGAGATCGGGGGAGGGGCTTTCTTTTTATTTTAATTTGGGGCGTTGACTGATAGGAGAAAAAAGGGGGGAATAGGTTTTATAATTAATTATATTATTTATTTAATTCCCCTAAAAATTGATTTTTTATTCAAACTCCAAACGAGACCCAACGACTGTTATCCCTAGCTAATTACCCCTATTCCGAACACACTGGGATATGTATCGTAGGCTGATTCGATTGTTTCGATCACTTTCTATCAAAATCAAAATATAAATGTATATATTGAATTTGAACGCGCATTTCAATTTACCGAGGCCACATACGGACTCTAAAAATTCCCAAAAAATATTTTATAACTTCGTATTGACGATACAGTCATAACAAAACTAATTTCTTCAAATTCCGAGACCGTTTGAAAAATGGCCATTTTCAGGTCGATCGAAATTGACTGAAACTGTCAAAACACGTTTTCTCTTGCCATGCTCACATATTGATTCAGAAAATTATGAATTTTGAAACCTAGCAATAACTTGACATCACGGATCCAACAAAAGTGGTTTCGTCGAAAACAGAGGTCGTTTGCAAAATTTCCATTTTTAAGGGCCAGAATTCCATAGCGACTATTCTGAATTTTCAACTGGACATAACTTTTTATTCCCGCTATGAAATTTTGATTTTTCAGATTCGTTGGAAAGATATTTCTAATTAGATTCTAATATTTTTGTTTTGCCAAAATCCGAATTATTTTGAATCCTGTACATTCATTTGAACTTTGAAATCGGATTTTCGAACTACCGCGCGATTTTCAATTCCTTTTATAAATATAAATAAATATTTATATTCAACGACCATTCAAATAAATATATAAGTTCAAATTTTATTCAAAATAAATTTTTCGTTGTTATTATTTAAAATAATTCATTTTAAATATCCAAAATTCATCAAAATTGCCAAAATAAAAAAATTAAATTGGCTCAGATTTCCGGGTTATTACAATCTCCCCCACTTAAAAATTTTCATCCCCGAGAAGGAACGAAGCTGAAAGTTGTTTAACTAATCAACTCAACATTCATTCTTTTCATTACGGCTTAAGTTCTTCAACTTTTCAGTTTCTAAGAACTTTTCAAATTTTTCAAAAATTTGGCTAACACCCTAAATTTACGAAAAATTTCGCCATAACCTCCCCTGCACCGGGAGCTTGGGGATATTTCAAATAGCCTCCCATGGCCCTTACCAATCCAAAAGAAAAAGAAAAAGCCAATCGGCTCACAAAATCATCCAAACCCAAAGAAATACAATAAACATGTACCTATTTGTCGGGCAAACAATTTTATTCCTCTTCTCTAGCCTCCTTGCTATGACCTGTTCAATGTAAGTACATGTATATGCATGCAAATGTGATAAATTTTTAATACAATTCACTATTTGGTTCAATTGGGCTAAAGGTTCAACATTTAATTAATCAACCAATAATCAACCAGCACAATCATCAATCAATTAGTTGATTATCATTTCAAATTCATAACTTTGATATATAGTCAAAAATCACATTTTTGGTGCCAAATCACAACAATATATTCTAACTATATTTTGGTTCTCACACCAGCCAATTGGAAATATATAGAAATCCCACTTTCGAAACTCGAATATAAATTCTGATGATGTACGTACTATAGCGATCATCAGAACCATCTCCGGGCGACTAGGGTGTGATCCTATATCTATCCAGTATATTAAAACTTCAAATACACGCGGATCAGACGTATATGCAAAATCTCTATATATTGGATTGTCCAAATCAATATAAATAAATATTCAAATACGTATGAAATAGTTTAAATTTTCAATGCAAAAATTGTTTACATTTTAAAAATATACTCTTCACACTCGTTCTAGGATGCTACTGATCCCATCTCTAACGAGTCATTCTCATTGGATATTACTAATCCAATTTCTGATGAATTCTTTCGTTTGGTTCTAACATGTTTTGTTCACGAGCTTTGTAAACCAAAGCTCTGATACCAAGCTGAAACGACCCGAATTTCCCCGTGAAGGAAAGCACGGATTGAATTGAGGACAATACGAATCAGAACACAAACAGAAGAACATTTCATTGTATATTACAACAATTTCATCAGATTACGAGAATATACAGAGTATGAATCAATATTACACTTCATAAAATATCAGAGATTACAATACATTACATTGCAGGGGAAAATAATACAAAACATAACTGAAGGAGATATACGGATATAAAGCTTTCCGAATATCCTTCCAGCTGTAAACCAGGTTCCGGTGAATATAAATCTGCAAAACCAAAACTACTAGCTGCCCGTGTCGAAAATAAGGGCACCCAGAGTTTAGGTTAAAACAATAAACTCCAGGTCAGTCATGTGACTAGTGTGAGAACTAAAACAGTTATTAATCTTTATTTTAAAGTTAGGTAAATCAAGGGACCACGCCGTATAACACGGAACGGGTTTCCTCCCAAGAGTACCAGTGCATAAAAAAACCGTGCAATGCTAAATAAAGAATAATGAAGCTATTATAAGACCCAGGTCCCATCACACCATGCAACACAAGTCGGAGGATAGGGTTTTACCTTATAATAGCCAAAGAATGCTTGATACGCTAAATTTCATCTTTTATTATTACTATAAGTGTATAGTGTCAAAACAATTTCAATCATAAGTATTAATCATAGACAGCATGGGTACCATATATCATGTCGCCATACTAGGCTCTATAATCAAAACCGCAAAATGTCGTATTGAGAAGTTGGATTTCCATCTGTACACCGAGGCAAGGGATCATCCTCACCGCTTCGGGAGCTTCTAGTCCGCCCCTCAGGCATGTACTATGTCAAGCCTTGGATCATCAGGCCCGGTCCACCGATGTGGATTAAAATGCCTAAACACTGCGTTTCCCCGCCCTATGGGGCGTAAATGAGCCAAATGACTCCATCAGACCCAGATCGTCCGATCTGACCAAGGCGCCTTGCTATCCATCATCCACATAAGTAAAATGTCAGGGCGTGTAAAACACTGACACCGCTCCTAACTAGAAGGAAACGTATGTCCTCCCTGAAGTGCTCTCCCGTTTCTAGTTCACGACCGGGGTGTGAGGCTCGCGAATTAGCGCTACACAAAGCTATGCTACAAAGACCGTGCTTTGATCATCAACCAAAAGACTCTGTTGTTCAACAGAAGCCTTGATCATTTGCATCTCAGCATGCCACACAGGCAATTCACGCTATGCAACCGATATCAATCACATAGAATGAAATCCAATGTCAGACACACATCCATTTACAAGTCCGTTCTGGGTTTGAACGAAACCGGAGGAACCTTATTCCTCGCGTCTCCATCGATCTCCAAGTACGTCTGGATGATCACCAACTGATTCCCTCCTCTTGGGTGTACAGCCCAATCAAGATCATCAGTAATCACCCAAACGATGTGAAGACCTCCGGTCTTCGACCACCGTCTTCATCCTCCTTCATCCTCGACATCTCGTCGAATCAGTTATTCAGAATGGGATAAACCCGGTCTTTCTGAATAACTCGCGTATATAATAAACAAGTGTTACACAAACACAACATACGCCTCATTCCAATTCAGAATATTCTTTTATTCAAATATTCACATCTATAGGGAAATGTTCCCATTAATTTTATCAAAGATAAATTCTTCTAAATTTATTCTTTAATCTTCTTTTGGGTTTCAATTCAAACCAAATTATGGTTTATCCAAACTAGTCGGGATTAACGAACCTTACCGAAGTAATCATTTGTTTTAAATTTCCCAATCCTAACCTATTAATCCCATGAAGTAAAACTGGTAATACTTCATATCTAACACCACGGTGTTATCGGCAAATTCAATTACCATTTCACGTTCAAATCTAATTAAAGATTTAACTATCGCCTGGAGTAAAACTGGTGGTACTCCATTCTCGATCATTTCTTTAATTTGGTAATTTTGATTATCAAATTCACTTTTAAATCTAATTAAAGATTCATTAAAACTCTAATTCAGTTTTAATTTCCAAAAATCATTACTTAATGATTATTCAAATTCAGGAAATAAATCCTATCTTTAACTAGGTTAAAGAACCAATGTCATTTAAAACACGATTCACGATAAACCCAAAATTACATTCTATTCCATTAGCCTTTAACCATATATTAGCAATAAGTAATACCCCGAAGGCCGAGACCAACATCAGCTCAATACCTAGGAAACCATTTGACTTAACTAATCTCCAGTTACTTTCTGATTTTTTTAACTCCGTTGGGTCTAAGAACAGTATTATTAAAGATGCCCTTCACGACAACCCAAATCACATTCCATTAATTATCGGGTTAAAGAACAAATGTTATTTAAAACACCGTTCACGATAAACCCAAAAATCAATTCCAATTCAATTCCAATTCAATTCCAATTAAATATTATTTAATTGGTACTCTTTATTAAATCTAAATAAAAAGATTTAATCTTTTTCTCAACTGGGTTTAAGAAAAGTGTTAATGAAGACACCATTCTCGACAAACCTAAATCCCATTTGATATTAATTACAAGGCTCTGAATAGAAAATATATCGGCTTATATTCAATATCAAATCCTATAACTAACAAATATTGTATTGGAAATAACGATATATATATATATATATCTTTCAAATTTCCATAACAATATCTGTATAATCATGAAATTCAGTATCGAAATATTCCGAAGATAATTTCGATTCAAATCCATTTCCAATTTATATATTGGAAATTCTGGTCTTTTTCAAATCCACTTTATTTATTTTAAAAATAAATGGGATTATAATTCTAGTTCATAACCAGTTCATTTCGATAAAAATATAATTTTATCTTTTCAAATACAGGATTTTTCATCTTAATTCTTTCCAAATCATTTCGTATGATTTTACACAAATTATTGATATTTTTAATAATTTTATCAAGGCCCGTACAGTCGATTTCGATCAACGGCCATCGAACTGCACTTACATCGACCTTTTCCCAATTTGATTTGGACATAATTCCAAATCCAATCATTAGATTTCTAATTTCTAATATTCGTTAGAAACCTCTTCTCGATACGAACCCAACGGTTCCGGTTTTAGGAGAATCCGACGGTCGAATCTCCCGTAATGTTCATTCGAAGCTAATGGTCGAAATTCGCGAAATGCCGCAGCGCGGCGCGTTCTATTCAGGCCATTATATATATATTATATATATTTCGTCGATTTCCATTTAAAACGTATTTTATAAATCGTTTTAAATTCATATTCAAAACGATTTCAACTTCCATCTCAAATTCAAATCAAAATTGAATTTTCCAATATAAATTTGTTTTAAATTCATCTCAAATCGTTTTCAATTCTATTTCAATTTAATTCGAATTTCCATTCTATTCAATTTAACTCGAATTTCAATTCTATTCAATTTAACTCGAATTTCAATTCTATTCAATTTAATTCGAATTTCTATTTTATTCAATATAATTCAAATTTCAATTCTATTCAATATAATTCGAATTTCAATTCTACTCAATTTAATTCGAATTTCAATTCTATTCAATTTTATTCGAATTTCAATTCTACTAAATTTAATTCGAATTTCAATTCTATTCAATTTAATTCGAATTTCAATTTTATTCAATTTTCCATTTCAAAATATTCGATTTTGAAATCACTTTTCAATATTCATTATAGAACGAATAAAATCGACAAAATTCCCGTTCGTGTTACAATTGCGTTTAACTACTTAACACGGCTTCACATTTCAATATTCACTGGATATTATTTTAAAATATTCGATAATTCTGAACTGGAATCAGACACAGTCAATTACCATATAATGTGATTATATGGATTTCACACAACAAATGTGTATAACAACAATGAAAACAGCAATCCATCATCTAGAGTGCATTCTACACTGTATAAGCATTAAATATAAATATTCGACGCTTATACAGCCTGTCAATCAATCAATTGACATACAACTAATTATTGGGATTAGTGTACGCCCAATTTCATCCCAATACCCGTGTGGGGTTTCAAACAATCAAACACAGGTTTTATTTGTGTAGTTGGGCGATGTGTAAAATTTATCGTCCCAATCAATATCAGTCAAATGTGTGTATATAAACAAATCATCCAATTTGTTTATAAATAATTATTTTATATACACGTTAAAACTTATATTTTTAACTATAAAATATTTATTCAATCCACATCACACAATCAATTTTCAAAACACATCAATCAAACAAGTCATCCATGGTCTGTGGATGACGGGTGTCGGGTGCTGCTAAGCACCGTTTGCATCCTAGTATATATTTCAAACTAGAAAATAATAAAAGTGAGGAGTTCTCACCTAGGAGCTAAACCAAACGCCGTGACTCTTCTTATGTAGAAAATCTTCGCCGCGTTTTCAACGAGATCTGTTTCACGCAGTATATGTTAAAAATCACATTTTTAACCTCGCTACATGTATAGAAAATATTATAATTTTACAATGCTATATATATATAAAAGATTATATTTTTACAGCACTATATACATAAGCAAAAACTAATTTTTCTATATATAAAAATCGAATTTTTATTATGTTATTCATAAAATAAAAACCAAATTTTTTTTATTTCAAAACCAAAGGTATAAAAATCATATTTTTAACACGCTATATATATATAATAAAAATCGTATTTTTACTACCATTGATATGTATATAAAAATCACCTCTTTATATCGTATATATATAAATAAAAATCAAAACTTTATTCTAAATTAGTTTATATAAAATTCATTTGTAAAACAACGACTTTTAATATATAAAAACCGAGTTTAAACCATAATTTCAAATTTAAATGGATTAAACTAAACAAAAACTCACCTTGGCCCTTTTTCCTGTTTTCGTTTGCAGGGGGTGTCCCCGTCAGAATTGGGTGGTGGTGGGGGTGCTCTGGCCAGCGGCAGGCCACGGTGTCAGTAGGATGTCGGGTGGTGGCGGGTATCAGGACCGGGGGAGGATAGGCCATGGCCAAATTAGAAGTGGGGAGGGGAACGACAGGGAGGATGGCCATAGGGGAAGGAGCGCGCCTAGACGGAGCGGGGGTGGTGATGGGGAGCGGCGCCTGAGGCGCGGCGGACTACG
The DNA here is from genome assembly GCA_030737875.1 of Allium sativum. Classification (NCBI taxonomy): domain Eukaryota; kingdom Viridiplantae; phylum Streptophyta; class Magnoliopsida; order Asparagales; family Amaryllidaceae; genus Allium; species Allium sativum. Next base: position 976,413,246 of record CM060920.1, read on the forward strand.
TGGGGGAGGGCGACGTTGCGTTGGAAGGAGGGGGTCGATTTGTGTGAAACGAGATCGAGGGAGGGGTTTTCATTTTATTTTAATTTGGGGCGTTGACTGATAGGAGAAAAAAGGGGGAATAGGTTTTATAATTAATTATATTATTTATTTAATTCCCCTAAAAGTTGATTTTTTATTCGAACTCCAAACGAGACTCAACGACAGTCATATCTAGTTAATTACCCCTATTCCGAACACACTGGGATATGTATCGTAGGCTGATTCGATCGTTTCAATCAGTTTCTATCAAAATCAAAATATAAATGTATACATTGAATTTGAACGCGCATTTCAATTTACCTAGGCCACATACGGACTCTAAAAATTCCCGAAAAATATTTTCTAACTTTGTATTGATGATACGGTCCTAACAAAACTAATTTCATCAAATTCCAAGACCGTTTGAAAAATGGTCATTTTCAGGTCGATCGAAATTGACTGAAACTATCAAAACACGTTTTCTCTTGCCACGCTCACATATTGATTCAGAAAATTATGAATTTTGAAACCTAGCAATAACTTTACATCACGGATCCAACAAAAGTGGTTTCGTCGAAAATAGAGGTCGTTTGCAAAATTTCCATTTTTAAGGGCTAGAATTCCATAGCGACTATTCTGAATTTTCAACTAGACATAACTTTTTATTCCCGCAATGAAATTTTGATTTTTCAGATTCGTTGGAAAGATATTTCCAATTAGATTCCAATATTTTTGTTTTGCCAAAATCCGGATTATTTTGAATCCTGTACATTCATTTGAACTTTGAAATCGAATTTTCTGACTATCGCGCCATTTTCAATTCCTTTTATAAACTTAAATAAATATTTATATTCAACGACCATTCAAATAAATATATACGTTCAAATTTTATTCAAAATAAATTTATCGTCGTTATTATTAAAATAATTCATTTTAAATATCCAAAATTCATCAAAATTGCCAAAATAAAAATTTTAAATTGGCTCAGATTTCCGGGTTATTACACCCGCTGCCCTAGCGCCGCCACCTTTACCTCCCCCACGTCCAATCAGGTTCGCCGCCGTCTCTGGCTGCCTAGCTCCGGCCGTGGGGCCCCCCGGTCACCAAAAATCCATTTTTCACAAAATTCCCATTTTAGCATAAAACCCCCTGTCATTATTTCGCCAATAACTCTCAAACAGTACGCTTTTGGCCAAAACTCCACAGTACTAAATTCGAAGATCACGATTTTCTCTTCGATTTGGTATATGATAGTCCTATTTTGGATTGCGGAGCTGTCAGGAAAACGCGTCCAAAGTCTGTTGTCCAAATACTGTCTTTTCGCGATTTCCGGCGAAATGGCACATTTTCGGAAGGAAGACCACTAGGCGAAAGTTTTCCGGAATGGCGCGTTTAAGCTAGTAAAAAGATGGTGTAAATATTGGAGCTTGTTTGCAAATTCTGGAACCAGAACAGCAAATCCGGACGATAGAAAATATGTGAGTTTTCTCCACTTTAAAGCTTCTATGGTTTTTGACGTATGAAGTATATAAAGTTATGATTTTTATTTATATAAAGCTATGATTTTTAATTACATAAAGTTGTGATTTTTAGTTATGTAAAAATATCATTTTTGGTTAGTTAAAAATAGGATTTTTATCATAGAAAGGAAATATTTTTGGCAAGATTAAAAATATGATTTTAAGATTATATATGCTATTGATAGAATGGTCATACAAAGAAATAATTATTAGTTTGCTAAAAATCTGATTTTTATATATGTAGTAGCGATATAAAAATGTGATTTTTATGATGTAAACATCTACATGTGACGACATTAAAAATATGATTTTTATATATGTAGAGTATTGAAAATATAATTTTTAGCGAAGTAAAAATATAATTTTTAGAATTGAAATAAAAATGTGATTTTTACTATGAATAGCATGAAGAAGATTGCGTTGGAATTTCAGCCAAGTCAGGACTGTTCTGAAATTCAGAAATGAAACGACGGAGTGGAACCCAAAGGTGAGAACTCCTCACTAAAGAATTTCTTATATAGTTATTTATTTTATAACTGCATATATGAACTGTTCCCCGTCGTCCACAGACCATGGACGACTTGTTTGATTGTTTGGTTTGGTTGATTAGATTATTTGGTTGAATTTGGTTGTTTGGGTGGAATGAATTGATTAGAATTGTTATGTGTGTATGGCGCGAGCCAATATCAGGAGAGGGGTAATGCTAGACATTACCCGATTTTGATATCACGTCGTTATGCCGCCAAAATTTTCTAAAAATATGTTAGAACAATAAAAATATTATTTTTATTGTGTAAATGAATTGAATAAATATTTTATCATTAAAAATATAATTTTTAACGAGTATATGAATAAAATAAATATTCATAAACAAATCGGACGATTTGTTTATGTACACACATTGGACTGATATTGATTGGGACGATAAATTTTACACATCGCCCAACTGCACAATAAATCTATGTTTGTTGTTTGAAAACCCCGCACGGGTATTGGGATGATATATGACATACACTAATCCCAATATTTAGTTGTATGTCGATCGATTGATTGACAAGCTGTGTAAGCGTTAAATATATATATTTAATGCTTATACAGTGTAGAATGCACTTTGGATGATGGATGATTATTTATCACTATTGTTGTATACCTGTATTGTATGAAATCCATATAATCACATTATATGGTAATTGACTGTGTCAGATTCCAATTCAGAAAGAATGAATATTTTAAAATAACGATTATTTTAAAATAACGAATATTTTCAAATAATATTCAGAAAAGAATCAAAATATGATTTTGATGTCCGATTTGGGATGGACACGAGAATATATATAAATATATAAAGCCATGATGATTAGATTAACGCCATTTTGACGTGAACGATATTTATATCGATTTTATTCATTTTATAATGAATATCGAAAAAGAATTGATTTCAAAATATAATGTTTTGAAAATATTATCATTTATATATCGATGATATGGAATATTAAATTTTGATTAGAAATTGAATATGAAGTTGAAATCATTTTGAAAATGAATTTAAAATGATTTATAAAATACGTTTTAAATGGAAATTGATGAAATATATATTATATACATAATATAAATAGAATGCGGCGCGCTGCGGCAGTTCGCGAATTTCGACCATTGACTTCGAATGGACATTACGGGAGATCCGACCGTCGGATTCTCCTAAAACCGGAACTGTTGGGTTCATATCGAAAAGAGATTTCTAACGAATACAAGAAATTAGAAATCAAACGGTTGGATTTGAAATTATGTCCAAATCAAATTTGGAAAAGGTCGCTATAAGTGTAGTTCGATGGCCGTTTATGGAAATCGACCGTACGGGCCTGGATAAAATTATTAAAAATATCAATAATTAGTGTAAAATCATAATAAATGATGTAGAAATAATTGGGATGAAAAATTCCATATTTGAAAAGATAAAAATATATTTTTGTCGAAATGAACTAATTTTGAACTAGAATTAAAAATCCAATTTTTAAATAAATAAATTGGATTTGAAATGGTTTTGAAAATAACCAGGATTTCCAATATATGAATTGGAATGGATTTAAATCGAAATTATCTTCGGAATATTTCGATATTGGATTTCGTGATTATACGGATATTGTGGAGGAATTTGGAAGATATAGATATATCGTTATTCCAATACGATATTTGTTGATTTCAGTATTTGATATTGAATATAAGCCGATATATTTTCTATTCAGGGCCTTGTATTTAATATCAAATTGGATTTTGGATTTGTCGTGAATGACATCTTTAATAATACTATTCTTAAATCCAATGGAGTTAAGAAAATTAGAAACTGACTGGAGATTAGTTAAGTTGAATGGTTTCTTGGGTATTGATCTGATGTTAGTTTCGGCCTTCGGGGTTAACACTTAGGGAATTGTTCTCTTACTAATTTACGGTTAGAGACTGATGGAATGTGAATTGGGTTTGTTGTGAACTATGTTTTAGCGACATTCGTTCTTTAACCCGATTTACAGTGAAATGGGATTTGGAATTTATAAATCTTTTGTTAAGATTTAAAGGAGATTTTCCAAAGTAAAATTTTCTAATTTAACATATTAAATTGGAATTGAATGAAATTCGATTTGGTAATAATCGAATTAAGCTTCTGTAGAGGAAGATGGTTAATATATATGGAATTTAAAAGGCCTTGTCGTTATTCCATTTATATTATCGGTTGAATATGGAAGTTTATATCGATTATATATATCGATTTGTTTTCCATGAAGATTCCATTGTTAATGGAATGTGATTTTGGGTTGTTGTGAATGGTATCTTGAATAATACTGTTCTTAGACCCAACGGAGTTAAGAAAATCATAAACTAACTGGGGATTAGTTAAGTTGAATGGTTTCCTGGGTATTAATCTGATATTGGTTTCGGCCTTCGGGGTTAATACTTAGGGAATTGTTCACTTGCTAATTTACGGTTAAAGGCTGATGGAATGGAATGTGATTTTGGGTTTATAGTGATCCGTGTTTTAAATGACATTGGTTCTTTAACCCAGTTAAAGACAGGATATGATTTCCCAAGTTAAACAATCATTAATATTGATTTTTGGGAAGATTAAAACCAAGTGGAGTTTTAATGAATCTTTAATTAGATTGAAACGATCGAGAATGGAGTATCACCATTTTTGCTCCAGGCGATAGTTAAATCTTTAATTACATTTGAACGTGAAATGGTAATTGAATTTACCGATAACACCGTGGTGTTAGATATGAAGTATTACCAATTTTGCTTCATGGGATGAATAGGTTGGGATTGGGAAATTAAACAAATGGTTACTTCGGTAAGGTGCGTTAATCTCGACTAGCTTGGATAAACCATAATTTGGTTTGAATTGAAATCCAAAAGAAGATTAAAGAATAAATTTAAAGATTGTATCTTTGATAAAATTAATGGGAACCTTTCCCAAAGTATAAGAATGTTTGAATAAAGGAATATTCTGGATTGGAATGAGGCGTATGTTGTGTTTTTATAGCACTTGTTTATTATATACGCGAGTTATTCAGAAAGACTGGGTTTATCCCATTCTGAATAGCTGATTCGACGATGTGTCGAGGATGAAGACTGTGGTTGAAGACCTGAGGTCTTCACATTGTTTGGATGATTACTGATGTCTTGATTGGGCTGTACAGCCAAGGCAAGGTAATAAGTGGTGAACGTCCAGACATACTTGGAGATCGATGGATATGCGAGGGCCTCTCCTTTGTATTGGACATATGGGGGATGAATAAGGTGCCTCTGGTTTCGTTCAGACCCAGAACGAACTTGTAAATGGATGTGTGTCTGAAATCGGATTTCATTCTGTGTGATTGATAGACATCGGTTGCATAGCGTGGATTGCCTGTGTGGCATGCTGATATGCAAATGATCAAGTCTTCTGTTGAAAAGAAGAGTCTTGTGGTTGATGATCAAAGCACGACTTTAATATAGCATAGCTTTGTGTAGCGTTAATTCGCGAGCCTCACACCCCGGTGTGAACCAGAAACGGGAGAGGACATCAGGGAGGGCATGCGTTTCTTTCTAGCTAGGAGTGGTGTCAACGTTTTACTAGCCCTGTAACACCCCACGTCCATTAATGTCACTCACTAAGGGAATGCATTAACTTTCATGGAGCGATATAAGTAAACAGAACAGAATATTACAAGATAGATACTTAAAGTAGTACTTGAAATTTTTTATATCTTTATTGTAGTGGAAACAGAAATAAGTTTGGTTACATCTTTCAAAACCACAATACCGAAATTCAAGTACATAAATATCAGTCTTGTACAAAAGCCTTTCGAGTACATAATTTTAAAGCCATAATCCCCAATAGAAAATTCCATAAATAGGTAGAATCAAAGCCAAGCAATACTTCAAGCACTTCTAGCACTTCAAGCAGAGAGAAATCTAAATCAAGCTCCTACGTTCCCAACCTGAGTACCTGGGGGGAAGTAAAGAAAAGAGGCAAAAACAAAACGGGGTCAGACATAAAGTCTGGCGAGTCCAGTGACTTTCAGCATATAAACAGATAATAGTATCATGACATGTAAATAAAATTGGATGAGAGATAACCGTAACAGGAGTAGCCGGTTAACAGAGGAAACAGAATGATATAGGCTAAGCTAAGCTTCTTACTTGGTTTTCACTTCTCTGCACTAATACTAGTATAACAGGAATATGTGTTACCCTAATGTCTAAACTGAAATAGAAACGAAAACAGAATGATCTCTACAGAAACAGAATACTAGTAATGGGCCTTTACCACCCCAACAGAGACAGACGGTACAGAAACAGAAGCAGGAACGGAATCAGAGACGGAAACAGAATAATCCCTACGGAGACAGAATATTATAATTAGGTGTACATTAGTGACGGGCTTTTACCGCCCCAACAGACGGTACTACGCAGAAACATACAAGTGTTACCACTCCAACAGAAACAGACGGTACCCCAACAGAAACAGACAGAACTAGGTGTACCCTAAATTCTACCACAAGCGATCGGCTCCCTAATACATAAATACCCTGTGCCGGCCCCACAGAAGGGTGTATCATTCCCTAAAGTGGCAACCTATAGAAAGACACAGACCTATTTACAGATGTCACGGCGTCTTATATCCTAAGAGTAGACCGGATCCATGCACGCACATGACCCGGTTGGAATGCACCATCAACACCCCTCGCCATTATCAGGATGAACCTCTTATAATTAGTTCAGTAAGCGTGCCCTGGACCCCTACCTAGTGTTGGGTCATAGTTTTGATACCAGGAAGGGTTACTGACTAATAAGTGTCCCACATAACAGATGACACAAGTAATTACCCCTCCTAACCTTGTGTCCCTAGACTAACAGATTTCAGATTAACTTGCTTACAGATTTTAGATGTACAAAGTTCAGATTAACTAGTTCTCAGATCAAAAATACAGGTTAACAAGTTTTCAGACTAACGGATCGGATATGTAGATTAACAGATTATTTCACCTAACCTTGTATAGGGCCTACAAATTTACGAAACGGGTTTATTAGATTCATCCGCCCAGTTGATTTAACCTTATCCATCCAACACGTTTTAGGCATCATATTTATCCTAGATTTGCATTAATTAATTACTAATGCACAGACCTCTCACATTAGGTCGGTAGCTTGTGGTCGATGGATGTGTCGGGCGGTTCCGGGCAGACTTCTACCACAAGCTAGACCTAATACAACCTCTCACATTAGACTGACAGTTTGCGGTTGCTGGTTAAGCCGGTTGGGTCCGGGCAGGCTTCTACCGCAAACAGAGTCTACTTCGTGTCTCGGCATTCTTATTTTTAGCTAAAGTATTCATTCACAGATTATGCCAATGTCATACTAATTATGCCAATCCAACAAATTAAACTTCTTTACAAGTTACAGCAGATTATTCAAAGTTCTGTTAACTTGTTTTGCTCAATTTAGATCGAGTCTACAGATTTTCATACCCCAAATTACCGTATTCAGTTTCAACAAATTTAGCAGATTAGGCAATTTAACTGATTTAGTAATCCCTTAAATTTCCATTGACATACCTCGCCTAATCATAAAATTAAGCCTAATTTTACATGCCCAAATTATGGTCATAATTCACAATATAACACATGCCCCAAATTTTAGTTAAATTTACACAGTACAGAATATTCTCCAAAAACCCCAAATCATGATATACAATACGAATTATGCCAAATTATAGCCTTTGATTTCAGCGTATGCCAAATATCCAAAATCCCCATTTAGGTGTATTCACATTTAATAGTTATCCTATTATAACATAGATCTTTGCGCCTAAGTTACATACACAATAATTCTCCTTCTTCCAAATCATAGACTATCATATATAGTATGTCCAGATCTAGATCTTAAATTACAACATATGTTCTTTTCTCAAATCAGTCACAAATCAGTCATGTCTAGTTATGCATCATTCACTACTTTCCCCAAATTTAGTGTTCGTGCGTCACTCTCTTATGAGATTTGGCTCAGGCTCGTGGTAGCCTGGCTATAGAACAGAAGGAAGGAAGAGATACATAATAGTTACTATAATATTAATAAGACAGATCTACACAGAAAAACAGATCTGATAAACAAGAATATGCATAATCTCAAATTCAGATTTATAATCAAGTCAAGATCATAATTAAATTTCATATCTGAAAATAACTGTACTCACCTTGGTTGGATTCTAAAAGAAAAAGGGTTGTAGCTGTTCTCTTTTAATCCTATTCAGATTGGAAGAAGAAGAAGCACTAGTTGTAGCTTAGGTTTCAGCAGAGTAGAGACGCCATTGATTTATTTTAATTAGAATTGAGGCGGTAAAGCATTACAATGGTTTGGTGTGGAGAGAAAGTGGGGTTTGGTGGTGTTTAAATAGCTTAGGAGCCCAAGAATCTGTCGAGAAAACAAGTCCAGATACAAAAATCTGAATCTGCCTCGGATCTGAAATAGGTCGACCTATATGGGGGGGAGGTCGACCCCATGGTCGACCTGTTTAGGATAGGTCGACCCCCAGGTCGACCTGGCCCTTGGGCGGGAAAAATCCCGCCCACCCTGTTCTGCGTTTGAATTCGAATTTTGAATTTAGAACTGAGTTGTCTTAATTAATTTAAATTTTCTGAAACTTCTAAAGGCCATAACTTTTTCATACGGAGTCCAATTTACGCAAACTCGGACTCTATCTCAAGCAGAATTCCGAGATGAATGCAATGCCGTAACCCGTTTCCCTTAATTCTTCTTTTAAAAATTAATTATACTTTGTTTTGTTACTTTTATGTTCATAGAAAATACGGGGTGTTACAATCCCTGGCATTTTACTTAAGTGGATAATGGATAGCGAGGCGCCTCGGTTATGTTGGTCGATCCGGGACCGATGGTCTGGTCGGGGTAAGCTAGTTTACACCTTATAGGGCGGGAAAATGCATGTTCAGGCATTTTAATCCACTCCGTGTGGACCGGCCCTGATGATCCAAGGCTTTCCTGCGCGCTTGCCTGAGGCTCGGGCTAGACTGTCTCGAAGCGATAAGGATGATCCCTTGCCTTGGTTCACGACGGAAATCCAATTTCCAATACGAGACATTTCGGTTTTAGTTGTAATCCTATATATGGCGACATAGTGGTATAGGGCACTTATGCCGTCTATGATTGATACTTATGATTGAAATTGTTTTGACAATATACACTTACAGTAATAATAAAAGATGGAATTTCACGTACCAAGCACTTTTGGCTATTATAAGGTAAAAACTCTATCCTCCTGCTTGCGTTGCACTGTGTGATGGGACCAGAGTCTTATAATAGCTTCGTTGTTCTTTATTTAGCATTGCGCTGTTTGTTTTATGCACTGGTATTCTTGGGGGTAAACCCGTTCCGTGTTATACGGCGTGGTCCCTTGATTTACCTAACTTTAAAATTTAATTAATAACTGTTTTAGTTCTCACACCAGTCACATGACTAACCTGGAGTTTATTGTTTTAACCTAAACTCTGGGTGCCCCTATTTTCCACACGGGCAGCTAGTAGTTTTGGTTTTGCAGATTTATATTCACAGGGTCCTGGTTTATAGCTGGAATGATATTCGGAAAGCTCTGTATCCGTATATTCCTTTCAGTTGTGTTTTGTATTATTTTCCGCTGCATTGTAAATTTAATTCTTTGATATTGATCGAATGTGTAATATTTATTCATACTCTGTATATTCTTGTATTCTAATGTAAATTGTTGTAATAAGCAATGAAATGTTCTTCTGTTTGTGTTTTGATTTGTCATGTTCTTAAAGGCAATATGTGCTTTTCCTTACGGGGAAGTTCGGGTCGCCACACTACATGTCTACGGGAAGTATTAAGTGGTTATGAGTTCACATGTAATACCAGTTAAATAGTAACGAGAGGGTCCATCAGAGGGTCTTAAACGACTATGAGGCCCTACCTAAACTGGTATTAAGTGACTACTTACTACTTCCCGTATTATAAGAGAGAGAATATTTAATAGCGTTGATGATTATAAGACGAAATCTTAAGTGAGTAGGGTCCTTCAAAGGGTCCCAGATGATCGAACGAGATCCACCCACAAGTAAGTATTTATCTAATAGCCTTAAGTAATCGAATAGAGTCCATTTCGCAGGGTATTAAGTGATAATAAAATCCTCCTTATAAATAATATGTAAGCCTTAAGTGACTGTAAAGAGTCTGCCTCATTATTACATATGTTTAATTGTGTGTTAGACTTCGTAGACATAATTTGATGAATTCATACTGCCAAGTGTAAGAAATGGTTATTCCTTCAACTTTTGTGATTTCCATTCACCAGAACTTATTGTTCTGACCTTCCTCCTCATAACATATTAACAGGTTAGTAGGTGGAGATACTGGATCAGTGATGCCTTGAAGTGTGGAGCTACACGAAGGAAGATCCATAGCTATTAGTTATTATTTATGGCGGTATTATGATTATTGTTATGTTATTGGGATATTTACTATTATTGATGTACCTCTTAATGACAGTTGACATTCGTTGTAACCAACATTTTTATGGTTTTTTTTATTAATGTACATCTATTTTAGATTATTATATTTTATCCCTTCCTTTGTGTGAGGTTCTAGTTTTGCTTTTGTCTTTTCTATTATATCAATTAAAATATTTTCTTGTAGGAACCAACGGTCCGTTTAGAATGGCTCTAAGTTCCAGTGAGTCTTTCTGGATCAGAATTTAGGCTCATTCCGAGCGGGTTATTACATAAATTATCATTATATCCCTCTCATGGTATATCTCTTATCCACTTAGAAGCTTCTGTTTCTTTATGATGATAAGTGTGTTAACTGATTTCTAATGTATTCGTCTAGTCATTACTTTAGTGAACCAAAGTCCGAATGACTTAACTGGACTAGAAAGTTGTTATATTGATAAACCATTTTTCGACCGCACTATCATGTTTTTGAAAGTGTTTTTGTAAATAAAATTTCAAAAATGTTTCTCATCATTGTTAATTAGTTACATGATATTTAACAAGGTTATAAATTCACGTTTATAATGCTTCACCATATTTCAAAAAGTTTGGATATTCGAAGATGAAATGTTCGAATTTTTGGGTCAGTGCAATTTATTTCTACTACTACCAGTGGACATTGAGGTTTGGACCATTGTAGACATAGAATAATCATCAATAAAAGTTGAAGTGTGGAGATTCAAAGGCCTCATGACTCAATAAAATGTTTACTATATAGCCAATGATGGAGTTAGAGCGTTGAATCAAATAGGACATATTATACGAGTATATATGCACGTCCAGGTGGACCTGCATTTGACTGTCGAGCCATATTTTATAGCATAGCTATTTAAAAAGATGACAATAAAATCAGTAAAATGACGTTTACTATACCATCACATCCAAATATAGCCAACGCACTTGAATTGCCTCATGAATTGGTTTAACGTACCGAATAGTTAAATCCAACTTAAAATAAACAATAATGTTTTATGTACCAATTTTAGTTTAAACCGAATATTTTGTCAACTAGTTTGTTCATGAGCTTATGTCAGGTTAATATATCAATGCTTTCTCTATTTTGATATTACATTAATATTCAGTGTAAATACATTTAATGTGTAGTTAAAATTTAAATAAATGACAATCATGTGAAGGTGATAACGTTTTTTCTACCTTATTAGGTTTTTATATTATCCCTTCTATGATCAACGCTTTGAATTATAATGGAGAGTATTTATAACCTTTTTTATATTGGAGTGGACATATATATACATAAAATTACCTTTTGAAAGAAGCTCCTTGTCCTTAATATTAGATTTATCATTTCGTTTAATCCCTTTCTTTTTAATTTTAGTTATACAAAATGTAAATGCCATTTCACTGCATATGAAAATTTCCCTTGATGTACCAAGCATATGAAATACGTATGTATGGAGTATAAAGTAAGAAGAAACAACAACAGTACTAAGTAAAGAGAACATGACAAATAAATGTGAATTTGTTTTTAAAATACATACCAATTGAACCAAATAAATGTGAATTTCTTCTTACCGCAAATGAAAAAAAAAATTGAATTATTTGGTAAACTGTATATTTTAGAAAGTTACGTGGACTTTAGACATTGTAATACATCGCTCGAACAGTTACAACATATGTGACATTGCAGGTTATACAACATACTTAAGCTAAAATCTTGTACCTTTCATGTATGAGTTTATACAACATAGGTGCAGTTTACTGTAATAGATATAACATGGTAAAGGACATATATGAGTAAAATTACCTGATGAATTTTGCATATGGTGTTATCAGCTATCTCCAGCCGTCTATGTGTTATTGCTTGTGCATTTCTTGCACGTTGAGCAAGCCGGCGTCTTTCCCTTCGTTGTTGGTACACGAGGCAACGGAGGCAGGAGGGAAATTAAATAAATGTTCACTAAACCTGAGTATATTTAGAACAATATTAAGGAGGATGTAAATCATACTATGCAATTGAGTTGAAACGCGATTTTCAAGCAGTGCAATACTTTATATTTTAAATATTCTATTTGAAATAAAATAGCAATGTTTTGTATTTCATACAAAATTGACTGTTACATGTATTGTTTGAGAAGGAAAACCAATAAATAAGTTATTTTAGCTAGTAAATGTGGTATTGAACAAATGGGACATTTGGAAAATAATTGTCTTATATTGCTTTTCTATTTATTGAGAATGGATCCTTTATACCGTACTAACGTTCAAAGTGGCAATTAAAAAAGCTTTTATGAATTGCTAAGAACCAAACTTTTTCACTTGGTCAAAATTTCAGTTCTACCAAATAATATACACAGGAATACTGGGTAAACAGACTTAAAAATATATACATGAACATCAAGGTTGATTTTCTTTGAACCCAATCATTGATAGGAAAAGATATACACTTCATCCTCAACAAAATAACTAAATGAAAATTGTGGTCAGACAAAAGAATCTGCAAGTTATACTGCATATTTTATTAGCTTAAATAATGTTAATTTCCCAACAAAGGACTCAGCCAAATTAAAGGTCGAAATTCAGTGGAAAAAAGATGATAAATACTGACTGTTACGTAGCTCTCCCTTTTATACATTTGGCACACTCCTAATAGTAATGAATCAAGCTTTCAAAGTGTCCTTGCTAGCCAATCTTGTACATATACATAAAAGCACAGTGAAAAGGAGCACATAATATAATTGACTGTCTTACTATCACAATATAAAACAAAGCCTAATCTAGTACACACTTCACGCAATCATCTCAAATCCTATTTTAACCATGACCGAGTCTGTTGCTTCCATCCTTTTCATTGCCAACCTGAAATTCAACTTCCACGCCATCAAATAGCGAACTAAAACTGTAACTTCACCCTCACTAAATCACTAAATCAAATAGCACTGGAAAAGACTACTTTTATTTTCAATAACATGTTAAAAAATCAGCAGTCCATTCTTTTGAAAATCAACAGTTATTAAAAACAGAAATGTTATTATCAAAATAGTAAGCAGTCTATTCTTTTTTTTTTTTTTGGATGATTCTGTTTTTCTCTTAATCCACCACCATGGTTTCCACCTTCTACACTCATGATGCAAAATTTTCATGTTGGATAACTCGAAACATGAACATCCATAATACTCTCATAATGAATTTTGTAACTATGGTTAAATCTGACCATAATCTATGGACAAAAAGGATGTTTTTCGGCCAAGTTCATGTCTCAGTAACTTCTAAGGCAATGACTATCAGTAAAATCTGAAACATGATAATTTGATGAAATAAACAAAAAATAAATTGAAATATCAAGTAACTGCTTAACCCCCAACATTTCTTACACATCCTTACTGTACCAATAAATTCAAGACCATTCCATCGTGCAAACCCCCTTCTTCAGGAGTAGGTACAGGTTCATGTACAGACCATGATCCAACTTCTCCTACACGTCCACTCTCAATTCTGAAGTGTTTCACTGTCTTCGACTGCTTGTCTCATTCTCAAGTCTGCAGCAACAGCAATGGTTATGTTTGATGTGAATATTTGGGAATATTAAATAAATATAACAATTTGAAGCAATTTGAAACCAACATTGTGATAACATAAAATAATCAAAGTATGAAACCATCCTTTGTATTTAATTCTACAACTTTATTATTTAATATAGCAACATAATCTACTAATTTAAACATGAACAATTGAACATAGGTAAAGAAAGAACAGGAATATATAAGTTTCGTAGAATTGATGCATTATGACGATACGTTACATGAGAATATGGAGAACATCCTGAAATAATCATGTTAACCATTGCAATGAACCAAAATTCTAACCTCTCTAGCAGTAACTTGAATACTAATTATATAAATGGAATAAAACGGTAATTATTCAAGGATCCAAAGTTCCTTTATTTGCGAACATGATGTTGAAGCCATTTTTTCAACTATGCCATAGTTTTTAAATGCAACCTCACTTGGTAACTAAAAGGAAAAGGCATCAAAGTCCTTGAATTATGCATGATGAAAGGCAAATTATAGAAATATAATCTCTTTAATTCCAGTTTGAACAAACAAATAGCACACAAAAAAAAAGCATTTCCAGCTAATGTACTCTAAACAAAAACTTACTAGTAATTTTTTGCTATATAAGATTTGATGAATCCTTTTCTAAAGTCTTGGGTAGCTAGTGGAGCCTACCATCATTATCACTTAATAACGCATAAAATTGTAATTTTGGGGATCATATTCGAGTCACTTACAAATATACTATTCCCCTAACAAAAACAGAACTAACAGACCTATATGAGTATTTTGCAATGTTGACTAACTAATTTAAAAGTACAAACAACATCAAACATAGTTTTTGTAAATATAATAGTCGATTTTAACATCCAACTAAAAGCATAAATCATCAAGTAAATATAGTTAAAATTTCAATATAGCAATAGCATGCAATAACTATTTTTTAATGCAACAAAAGATTGAATATTGTCTTGTATAATTTTTGTATTAGAAATCTATCATAACAGAATGATTTGATGATCAAACAAATTAATCCCTTATCAACTACCCATTGCACAAAATCCGTGAATTAATGGATTGTACGGTTGCTTACCTTAAATAACTTGAGCATTACAAAATGTTGTATTATTCTGCGTTGTAATCAAATACTGGTTGTAACTGATCTCCATATACAATTTGATGCCTTAGATGATGTTATAACATCTAGCATTATAGTAAGATACGATGCCTATTGCATACGACAAAATAGGCACAGGGATTGTAAGTGTCATGTACAGGCAACATATGTATAATGGAGAGTTTAGGAAATTCGAGAGTGCCGTATGTTTAAATTGAGTTAGTGAGCGGTCAAAGTGAATATCCTAAATCAGAAAGGCAATCACTCAAAGCTAGAGCTCAAACTTTAAAGGACAGATAAAAATCACAAATAATTTGCCAAATGCACAAACCCGATTCCTCCCTACCAACATCCAATCTTACAGCAGACCTTGATCAACAAATAATATATGGTTTTCTCTTAAAAACTCAACTTTTGTAGATAATGTAATTCAGTTATAGTCCTTACCAACCATTGGCAGACCTGATTGTGCTGTACGGATCCGAGTAGCCATCAGTTCTGAAATTCTTGGCAGTGTAATCCCTCATACATTAAGGTGTTAAAATTTTACTAAAAAAAGCAAATTCCCTGCAAAAAAATATCTTGGAAAACCAAAAGAGTGACTTCTATAGAAGTAAAATAGGGATGGGGAGAAACAAAACAGTTGACAAATCATGGTTAAATTCATCTGTGTAATTTCATCTAGAAAATGAGGAAGAATAAAAAGACAAAATTGATAACTAAATATGATTTTTTTTTTTACTTGCCTAATAGGTGCAAAGTCAAGTAAATCAGTCATGTCACAGTATCTAAGCAATCAATATCTTAGAATACATATAAAATTACAATGTAATAACATATTATAACAATGACTTAATCTGTATAATGTCTAATTGTAATAGTAATTTCTATGATTTATAAATTTATGCGTAAAAACATCATGAAGAAAAAATCATATTTGTACTAAGTATAGTTGGTATTTCCTAGTGAACATATTTTTTTTTCACTGCATAAACTCTATTGTAAGACTTTCTTTAATGCATCAATGTGTCACAAATCCACTTTCCCTATGGAAAAGATTCGAATAAAGGAAAAAAGCGAATATATATATATATTCACTATTAATAGTTTTGCAACAAGAAGGAAAGCAATGTGCAAACCTGAAGCCAACTACCTAGACATGAGTAATTAAATGTCGTTGGAGTATACTTCAAAACATTGTAATAAAGCCTGGATAGTCTCCCATACCTTTGCCAGTATTTATTATTTCCATCTGCAAATTCCTACCAACATCCAATCCTACAGCAGACCTTGATCAACAAATAATATATGGTTTTCTCTTAAAAACTCAACTTTTGTAGATAATGTAATTCAATTATAGTCCTTACCAAACATTGGCAAACCTGATTGCACTGTACGGACCCGAGTAGCCATCAGTTCTGAAATTCTTGGCAGTGTAATCCCTCATACATTAGAGTGTTAAAAAATTTATAAAAAAAAACAAATTCCCTGCAAAAAAATATCTTAGAAAACCAGAAGAGTGACTTTTATAGAAGTAAAGTAGGGATGGAGAGGGAAAAAAACAGTTGACAAATCAAGGTTAAGTTCATCTATGTAATTTCATTTAGAAAACGAGGAAGAGTAAAAAGACAAAATTGATAATTAAATACAATTTTTTTTACTTGCCTAGTAGGTGTAAGGTCAAGTAATTCAGTCATGTCACAATAGCTAAGCAATCAATATCTTAGAATACATATAAAATTACAATGGAATAGCATATTATAACAATGACTTAATCTGTATAATGTCTAATTATAACAATAATTTCTATGATTTATAAATTTATGCATAAAAACATCATGAAGACAAAATCATATTTGTACGAAGTATAGTTGGTATTTCCCAGTGAACGGATTTTTTTTTTCGCTGCATAAACTCTATTGTAAGACTTTCTTTAACGCATCAATGTGTCACAAATCCACTTTCCATGTGGAAAAGATTCGAATAAAGAAAATATATATATTCAGTATTAAGAGTTTTGCAATAAGAAGGAAAGCAATGAGCAAACCTGAAGCCAACTACCTAGACATAAGTAATTAAATGTCATCGGAGTATACTTCAAAACCTTGTAATAAAGCCTGGATAGTCTCCCATACCTTTGCCAGTATTTATTGTTTCCATCTACAAATTTCTACCAAAATCAAACAGATTGGAACAATAGAAATTTACACAAAAGAAAATCAAAATACTTACAAATAGATAATGCCGCAGTCATTAAGCAACTCGGTAATTGCACTGGCTCAAAGTCCTACCAAAATCGGATAGATTAGAACAATAGAAATTTACATAAAAGAAAATCAATACACTTACAAATAACTAATGTCGCAATCATTCAGCAACTCGGTAGTCACGCTGGCTTGAACAATAAACTCATCTTGATCTTCTTACTGGGAGGGATCTTCAACCAAATTTGAAGCACAACGGCGTTAGAGGAAGCGAGAGGGCTTGCATAATTTAATTCAATGGCATTAGAGGGATCTTCAACCAAATTCAATTGCGTTGAAACTTGCTTCCGGTTCTAGGCATCGGAACTGGGGTTCAAAGCAAGTGAAATAAGTGGAGAAAGATTGGGATCGACGATGGCGTGGGTGCTCAGATTTTGATTTAGGGATCTCGACTGTGGAAGCGGAGGAAATAAGTGATGGAAAGGAAACTGGTTGTATCGTACGATTTTCATCAATAAGGTTGCCATGCCTTTGATTCCACAACCAAACTTTGTTGCATTCCCCATTGCACCAGCTAACCGCTAACATCAACCGCCAACCACATCATCAACTTTGACTATGACATCGCCAATAATCGCCAACCCTAGGTTTTAACTTCAACTGTTGATCGCCTGAAGCTAGGTCACCCTTCGAACGCCGTCCATTCATCTCCAGATCGGCTCTGACTCGTTGTCACTTAGGTTGCTACTCGCAGACCGAATTTATCTTTTTTTCCCCTCTTTTCTTCTTTTTTTCTATTGCGTGCCACTGATATAGGATATGGTTTCGGTAATAATGGTTTGGGTTTGCATAGAGAGCGATGACGTGAATGACATGAAATTGGAGGGTATTTTTGGTATTTCAAAAAGACGTCAAGTAAATTAGTTTTAAGAATTTACCTTATTAGTAGTAAAGATATATAAGCTCACTCAAGGGGTAATATAGTAAACTTAGCTATGGCCAGCATCAAGAAAAGTGGTATTATAAATGGTAAAGTAAAATTTTAGATAGGGCCCTGGACCTAGTTAAGGTGTACATAGCCCAAAAAAAAAGTGTACATAGCCCCACCTCGATATATAGTAATATTTGAAGCTAAGTGTTTAATATCGGTATCTGTTCAGTATGGATATAAGATACGTTAAAAAACCATAACGATATCTGCTAATTACGATCCAAAGCAATACCTTATTCGTCTTGGTGTAATCCCCCAAAAAAAACTCGAAGCCTCAGCTTTTGGGATAGAAAAATCTTACGAATTCGTGCCAAAATCTTCAACCGCTAGACATAGTCAAAGACGCTTAAACTCTAGCATAACTTGGAAGTGTTGGAACTGGATCAAAGAAAAGAACTGGCATTCTCTATTTTGGACTAAATTTCCATGGCTATTTCACTCCATATTCATTAACTCGTTTTAGGGAAGACAATTTCCTCCTCCAAACAATTTTTTTAGTGTACTGCTAAAGGCATCTCGTTTTCTTCTTACTAATACCATTACTAAAAAATACTATAAAGTTTTATACTATACTATTCCTAATACCAAACCCTTTTGGGGTTACGAAATACATTATTTTTATTTATTTTTGTATGGCGAAAAATCGTTGGTCAACACTGTTTTCCGCGGCGATCAAACACCGATCAACAGTAGTTCATTGATTGATGACTGTGGAAAACTGTAACGAACCGCAAATCTGTACTATCTGAGTTGACTACATACATCACACATCCAACCCAAATATCACAGAAATACGAATCATTTTTTTTTAGAAGAAAAAGGTAGAAGAAGAACAGAAATAACAACACAGAATCTCACATCGCAGTGGAACCAAATATAATATATAACAGCTTTTGGAATACAAAATTTTCTGTATACATATACATACTATTATCAGAGTATCACTATCAGAGTATAACACTTATAACAAAGAAAAATAACAATAACTAGATAACGTTGAAGCCTCCTTCTTCCAGCTCCTCCAAGTAAATCTGTAAAATCCTGAACTACTTGACTGCCCGTACAAATTTGGGCACCCAAGAGTTTAGGTAAAACAAAACAAAATAAACTCTAGGTCAGTCATGGGACTGGTATGAGTAAACAATTTAAAATAGTTTGGAAAAATAAACGATATCTCATAAGACCACGCCGTATAACACGGAACGGTTTTTTCCCTTATGAGAATCCAAAACACTTGATTCAACTTTCAAAATCCTTTTGAAAGAAATAATAATCTTTATATCAAAACTCTTTAGATATTATAATAGTGTCTAAATCAAATAAATAGAAATCTAGTGGAACGCTTTCATCTCACGCTCCACATATATATAATATACAATCAAAACCGCCAGCACTTATTGGGTAATGCATTTCCAACTATGACAAGGTATGGAACCACCTTCCGATAGTGTATCTCTAGAGGAGAATACACTGGGTTCAACAAGAACATCTTGTAACCCGGCCACACATGACCGACCACTCATTTCGCTTGAGTGTATCGAATGTATTTCACCAATGGTTGATCAACAACCGTTTTCACGAATGGGACAGCATCGAATAGAATAAGGAATTAAATGAATTTCTCTAGATAGGTGATAATACACCCTAATGGGAGCTACCCACATAGCCATGTTGCCTGCCCGATTTTTGTCATTTCCCGGTTGATGAGGCCTGAGGCTACGATTACTTTCCATATTAACAATAGCACAATCACTTTGAGTGCCACATTTTCAGATCCGTTAATCACTAATTGATTGCGCAAATATACTCTGGATATTATGCTAAGGGAATAAATTCTCTGCCACCATATATATTTGTACAGAACAACATATGCGATCATTGGAAATACTCTGTCAGACATTCGTCCATATACATTCGTTCTGGGATTGAATGAAACTGAAGGCACATTTTCCTTTAATAGAAAAAGCCCTTGCACTCTACTCCATCTCCGATTATCTTCATATAATCTGACTCGCAACGCTACTGCCAATACGGAGTGGTTCTCGGATAATAATCCAACCGGTCTCTCCATATTGACAACGATATTGGCAAACACTTCGATAGTCGGTTATTTAACTATCGAAGAAAAACAAACATCCATTCATAGAATCAAAACAATCACCAAGCCCCTTAATTAATATTTCATTAATTAAATCACTACTCCATTTCCTTATCAATATTTGTTAACCAAATCTTTTCAACAATCATCTTGGCCTTTTACATTATTAGGAAAACATATCCATATATCGTCTTCTTTTATTTTCTATACGTAGAATATATCCTCTATTTATAATTGGAAAACATTCCAATTACTTATCTCTTTCACACCCGTTCATTTCTACACTCAGGAAATATTTATTTATTATATTTCTACAATTCCACTTCCTTGGGTTAAAGCGAATGTTGTATAAAACATTGTTACAACAACCCAAAATATTTCATTCAACTAAATTTCTTTAAACATCTCTCTTCGAGTCTGAATCTTGTTACTTACCGGTTAATAATGGAATCAATCAAGTTGGGGTATAACTACCTCTCAGACCTTGACTGAAAACATCGTTAACTTCAAAACAGATAAGACCACTTACCTCGAATAAACAACACCATAAAAACCAATTATTCATTTTAAAAACATATATATGGTTCGCTTTCTATTTTTAACAAATCTAATTTTTAGATTTCCTTTTTGTTTACAATATTCTATTTTTAATTTCGTTTCCTTATCGAATTCTATATATATCGATACATTGATTTCTAGTTAACCAATTTTCTTAAAAATATTCTAACTCCTTAAATTTTCAGAAAATTTTTCCATAACCTCCTTTGTACCAGTCAGCAGTTCAAACCTCAACTCGCCTCTCTAGGCCCTTTCCATTCAAAAAGAAAATCAAAAAGCCAAGCGGCTTGCCGATTCGGCGCATAAAATCTCATATGGAATTTAAACGTGTACCTTTATGTCGGGCACTCGAATTATAATCTTCATACACTTCATTCCATATCTGTTTATCCCATATACGTCCATTCCTAATTTGTTTCAACCCAATCTAATCATTTTAACTCAATTCACTAATTTATTCGTTAATTAGCTCTTTTGCCTATTTCACTTTTTATTTGAACATATCACGTTCAAATATATTTTTAACTTGCTTATAACAAATCGAATTCCATTTTTAATTCAAGTTTCATATTCGATTTCGAATATGAATTTACAAAGCATTTACTTATCCAAATTCCTAAATTATCAAATGATAATTTATTTCACTAAATTTATAACAATGTTTATAAACTCAACTTCCTTGTCTTATATATTAAAACAAGTTTTCCATTTCAAATTCCATTTGAAATCCAATTCCTTTTATATTCTGAATTCCAGAATAAAAACCGATGTTTCCTTTTCAAAATGATTTCAACTTTATATTTTTAAATTCAAGCTTGAAATTTAAAACTTCAAATTATCTAATGACAATTATCTCCCCTTATTTATAAACATTGTTAATAAATTTCCTTTCCTTGTTTTATACATACTAAAACAAGTTCTCATTTCAACACCCTTTTGAAATTTTATTCCTATTGGAATATTTTATTTTTAAACTGATAACTAAAATTGTTGAATCTATTTTCATATTTATTTATAGTTTATATTTAATACAAATTTAATACCCTTTTTGTAAATAATTTGGTTTTATAAATTCGACATAGTCGATTCATATCATAAATCCGTTTGGATTTATTTTAGTTCAACTTACATTCCGAACATCGGAATAAATTTTATCATTTCCCTTTTAACGCAATTCCCAATTCATTATAAATTCATATTTGAATTTAAATATTTTAAATTATCCAAATGATAATTTTTCACCTTTCTTTATAAACATCATTTATATTACCTGTTTATATGTTACACAAGTCTCATTTCAAATCCATTTGAATTATAATTTCTACTTTGGAAAAATAAATTTTCCTTTTATAATTCACACTTGTATTTACATTTTCCCAATTATCCAATGATAATTCATTTCTCTTCAATTATAAACAACGTTTATAAATTCACTTCAGTTCCTTGATTATCTAATGAAAATCATTCCATTTTATTTATAAACACCGTTTATAAATTTACTTCAATTTCCTGTATTGTTTACTTTATAAACACTGTTTATAAATTCAATACTTGTTTTATTTATTCAAAACAAGTTAATATTTCTCAGTCCATTCGAAATTTGAATTCTATTTTTAGAAAAACAGATTTTCCTTTTAAATCTCAATTATCCTTTTTACGCTATTTTTATATATCAACATTTGGGCCTAATGATATTTTAAACATCCAAACCAACCAATTATCAAATCACTGGTTTTCTAACACCTCATATATGATGATATATATGAAAACAACAACAATAATATTTTTGAGGAATCCAGTCGGATCCCTCCAACCTGTTTTCCTACATCCACAGACGTTATTCAACAGAAACAATATCCATCCTGCTTCTTGAAAAGTCCGATTGTGTACGACTTGTGCAGGATCTATAATATGGCTATGTGGAATGTATGTGATAACTTAAGCTATTCAATAGTTATGCGAATAAATATTCGCAAACAATATATATATCATAAATAACTATAAATGCAGTAAAGTAAAGTAAAGTAAAGTAGAGTAACGACACCAGGATTTTTATACTGGTTCGGACCTCCAGTCCTACGTCCAGTCCCGAAGCTCCTCTTCGGCTTTTCACTAAACAACACCCTCGCTTCACCCGGAGGAACAGGTTCACAACTACTTGATTTCACGGGCTACTAGCTTACCCACTTGATTTCACGGGCTACAAGCTTACCCACTTGATTTCACGGGCTACAAGCTTACCCACTTGATTTCACGGGCTACAAGCTTACCCACAAGACGATTACGAGAGTTTGACCTTGAATGTGTTCTTTCTTCAACACTGATTAGTCAATGATTGAGTACAACCTTCCTATAATCTTATCCTCAAGTATATGAATTAATTGCGAAGATTTGAAGGAAGTTAGTTGCTTGTTGAATCAAAATATGAGAAATATTATCAAGGATTCAATAAGTAACTTGAATTTGGGAGCTTTTTAGAATGCAAGAGTATTTAGAAAGTAAGATCAGAAATTAGAGCAAGAATCAGTTATTTGGATGAATGAAAGATGATGTATTTATAGCAAATGAGAAGTTGTAATTATTAGTGAAAGGTTGCAATCAAAAGGAGTGATTTTTAATGAAGAGAAATGGATGCAACTTTTCAAGAAAGAAGATGACTCTTCATGAAATTCAAAAATAGGTCGACAGGAAAAATTAATAGGTTGACAGGTTTTTGACCGTTATTTCAAAAAGCTGTTGACCTATTAGTTTTAACAGGTTGACAGGATTTTGTCAATGTACATAAAAAATGAGTTTTCATGTATATTTTTGAAGAGAATAAGAAGTATGATTATTTGAGGATAGATTTTAACATAAATAACTCTAAAATAACCATCTTCTAACCTATAAAACATTGAGTCTTCTTTTTGTCGATCATGAAGCTCCTTCTTGTCATTAATCAAAATAAGCATTGAAGCCGTTGACTCAACATTCTCCTCCTTTTTGATTGATGACAATATAGCTTGATATTTTAATCTTTACTGCTATCTCCCCCTGTATATAAGCTCTGTCTCCCTTTAAACATCTACATATCCATAATCTTAGCTCCATGTCATGATTTCCATTGATCTCTATTTTGTTGTTATCAATCGAAATTCTCGTGTCTCAACATTCTCCCCCTTTTTGATTGATGACAACACCTTGGATTTTCTCCCTTTGAATATAAAGCTCCCCCTGAATTTCTGCAACATTTGTTAGTAAATAATCTTACCTTTTGATTCCTGCATTAACAAATGTTAGCACACATATACTTTTACCATATTAAGCACATATATTTTAAATAGTATATGTAAAATATTCTCCCCCTTTGTCATCGATTAAAAAGAATAAATATCATAATAACCTCAATAATCGAGAGTAGTATAGTTTTAAAATAGTATAAGAAATGGAGTTTGAGTTTGGAATTTGAAACGACGTGTCTTTAAAAAAAACAGTTTTCAGAGAGACCGGTCGACCTATAAAATAAAGGCGGTCGACCTAAAAACTCTCAGGTTCGAGATAGAGGAAATAAGGCAAAACCGGTCGACTCCTTTTTTCTAACCGGTCGACCTATTTTGTTGCTAAAACAGCATCGGTCGACATGAATTTCGGAACCGGTCAACCTAAAAAGTCTCTAGAAACTACATGTATTAAAACCGGTCGACCTATAGTTTTTGACCGGTCGACCTGTATGAACAACTTGAAACCGGTCGACCTATATTTTTCCACCGGTCAACCTAATTCTTCTCTGGATTGAAAATATTCAAAACAGGTCGACCTATATTTTTTAACAGGTCGACCTAATTTGTCAAAAATTGTTTTTCTGCCTTATTTTGAAAAAAAATCAAACTCAATCAACATTTTATTATAATAATATATATTAAATACATGAAGAAAGAAATAAAACAAATATTGAAAGGAATATAAAATATCTCCTTAGATCCGATATATTAAAATTATTTTCTTGGTTCCCATGGAGAGTATTTTGCACTTCCGCCTTCATTTTTGTTGTAATTCCTATCCCATGAATTTTGTATCCTCGATGACGATGAAATATTGAAACATGTGCTTTTTGATAAGCTAAATTTTCAAAGATATTTAGAGATACCGAATAGCCTTCTCTTTGTTGTGGTGTACCTGCAAAAATTATATGACATGTATACTTTTGGTACCCACTAGCTTTGTTTGGGTCCATGAGTTAGATGGAAGGTAACCATACCCAAGAGGGTTTAATGGAACCTTTAAAGATAAAATTTTCATTATTAACTACTGAATCAAAATAATCATCAATATATTTTTCTCTGTTTTTCCAACTTACAGGAACCCAAATACTTAAGTAATCTCTATTGATATTCATTTTCATACTTCTAGATATATAATACAGATCTCTAGTCATAGAAGTATTCGAATTTCTATAATAATTGGATCTAGGATGAGCATTAGTACTAGCAGTAATATTTTTATTGTACATGAAAGCATATCTAGTACTGTTTCTAAAATTAGTTTTATTATATCCTAAACCACTTTTGTCATGTAAAGGTCGAGATCTAGATAAAATCATATTTAAATCATTTTGACCTTTATTAAATTTTGCGAACTTATTTGCACATTTATCAAATTTATTTCCAAAGTCGCTATTGACATTTTCAAAAGAAATTTTTCTATTCTTTAAATCATCAATTTCCTTATTTAATTTAGAATTTTTCCTTTTTAAAGTACCATTCTCAGTTTTGAGACCTAAAATTTGAGATTCTGAATTATCTAAAGAAGATTGTAACTTTTCAAAATTTTCTTTTGAGTCAGAAATTTCATTTTGCAAAATATTATTATTCACCTTTAAAAACTCACATTCTTTAGATAGTTCTAAATTCTTTTCAGTTAAAGCTCTATTCTCTTTTTCAAGAGACGAAATTAAAGAACTAGAATTATTTAAAGAATCTTCTAATGATATATTTTTATTTTGCAAAAGATCAATTTCCTTTAAAAGAACATTGTTTTTATCTTCTAGTCGCTCATTTTCTTTTTGAAGGAAATCTTCTTGAGAAACAAGCTCTTCTAAGGTATTTTCAAAACATTGGCTTGTTTTACCAATAGATTGTTTTCTTCTTTTAATTTGGAATTTTCTTGCTTGTAATTTTTTGACATAGCTAAAACGACTGTATTGAGTTTCAATAATTTTTCACGGTCTAACAAAAGATCTTTATATAATGAATCTGTACATACCGATTGTGATCTGACTTTGGCCATGGGACACTTGTTTCCTTGCTCTCCTGATTCTGCTTTGTTTCTCTTCCATTTTCTAATTCCCTGACTAGTTTTCTTTATAGCCATTTGTTCTAGGATGTTGTTACGATCTCTAGAACGCCAGGCTCTGATACCAATTGCAAAATCGAGTGTGTATGACTTGTGCAGGATCTATAATATGGCTATGCGGAATGTATGTGATAACTTAAGCTATTCAATAGTTATGCGAATAAATATTCGCAAACAATATATACATCACAAATAAATATAAATGCAGTAAAGTAAAGTAAAGTAGAGTAACGACGCCAGGATTTTTATACTGGTTCGGACCTCCAGTCCTACGTCCAGTCCCGAAGCTCCTCTTCGGCTTTTCACTAAACAACACCCTCGCTTCACCCGGAGGAACAGGTTCACAACTACTTGATTTACGGGCTACAAGCTTACACACTTGATTTCACGGGCTACAAGCTTACCCACTTGATTTCACGGGCTACAAGCTTACCCACTTGATTTCACGGGCTACAAGCTTACCCACTTGATTTCACGGGCTACAAGCTTACCCACAAGACGATTACAAGAGTTTGACCTTGAATGTGTTCTTTCTTCAACACTGATTAGTCAGTGATTGAGTACAACCTTCCTATAATCTTATCCTCAAGTATATGAATTAATTGCGAAGATTTGAAGGAAGTTAGTTGCTTGTTGAATCAAAATATGAGAAATATTATCAAGGATTCAATAAGTAACTTGAATTTGGGAGCTTTTTAGAATGCAAGAGTATTTAGAAAGTAAGATCAGAAATCAGAGCAAGAATCGGTTATTTGGATGAATGAAAGATGATGTATTTATAGCAAATGAGAAGTTGTAATTATTAGTGAAAAGTTGCAATCAAAAGGAGTGATTTTTAATGAAGAGAAATGGATGAAACATTTCAAGAAAGAAGATGACTCTTCATGAAATTCAAAAATAGGTCGACAGGAAAAATTAATAGGTTGACAGGTTTTTGACCGTTATTTCAAAAAGCTGTTGACCTGTTAATTTTAACAGGTTGACCTGTTAAGTTTAAAAAGCTGTTGACCTGTTAGTTTTAACATGTTGACAGGATTTTGTCAATGTACAAAAAAAAATGAGTTTTCATGTATATTTTTGAAGAGAATAAGAAGTATGATTATTTGAGGATAGATTTTAACATAAATAACTCTAAAATAACCATCTTCTAACCTATAAAACATTGAGTCTTCTTTTTGTCGCTCATGAAGCTCCTTCTTGTCATTAATCAAAATAAGCATTGAAACCGTTGACTCAACATTCTCCCCCTTTTTGATTGATGACAATATAGCTTGATATTTTAATCTTTATTGCTATCTCCCCCTGTATATAAGCTCGGTCTCCCTTTAAACATCTACATATCCATAATCTTAGCTCCATGTCATGATTTCCATTGATCTCTATTTTGTTGTTATCAATCGAAATTCTCGTGTCTCAACATTCTCCCCCTTTCTGATTGATGACAACACCTTGGATTTTCTCCCTTTGAATATAAAGCTCCCCCTGAATTTCCGCAACATTTGTTAGTAAATAATCTTACCTTTTGATTCCTGCATTAACAAATGTTAGAACACATATACTTTTACCATATTAAGCACATATATTTTAAATAGTATATGTAAAATATTTCTCCCCCTTTGTCATCGATTAAAAAGAATAAATATCATAATAACCTCAATAATCGAGAGTAGTATTGTCTTAAAATAGTATAAGAAATGGTGTTTGAGTTTGGAATTTGAAACGATCTTCAAAAAAACAGTTTTCAGAGAGACCGGTCGACCTATAAAATCAAGGCGGTCGACCTAAAAACTCTCGGGTTCGAGATAGAGGAAATGAGGCAAAACTGGTCGACTCGTTTTTTCTAACCGATCGACCTATTTTGTTGCTAAAACAGCATCGGTCGACATGAATTTCGGAACCGGTCAACCAAAAAAGTCTCTAGAAACTACATGTATCAAAACCGGTCGACCTATAGTTTTTGACCGGTCGACCTGTATGAACAACTTGAAACCGGTCGACCTATATTTTTCCACCGGTCAACCTAATTCTTCTCTGGATTGAAAATATTCAAAACAGGTCGACCTATATTTTTTAACAGGTCGACCTAATTTGTCAAAAATTGTTTTCTGCCTTATTTTGAAAAAAAAAATCAAACTCAAACAACATTTTATTATAATAATATATATTAAATACATGAAGAAAGAAATAAAACAAATATTAAAAGGAATATAAAATATCTCCTTAGATCCGATATATTAAAATTATTTTCTTGGTTCCCAAGGAGAGTATTTTGCACTTCCGCCTTCATTTTTGTTGTAATTCCTATCCCATGAATTTTGTATCCTCGATGACGATGAAATATTGAAACATGTGCTTTTTGATAAGCTAAATTTTCAAAGATATTTAGAGATACCGAATAGCCTTCTCTTTGTTGTGGTGTGCCTACAAAAATTATATGACATGTATACTTTTGGTACCCACTTGCTTTGTTTGGGTCCATGAGTTAGATGGAAGGTAACCATACCCAAGCGGGTTTAATGGAACCTTTAAAGATAAAATTTTCATTATTAACTACTGAATCAAAATAATCATCAATATATTTTTCTCTGTTTTTCCAACTTACAGGAACCCAAATACTTAAGTAATCTCTATTGATATTCCTTTTCATACATCTAGATATATTATACAGATCTCTAGTCATAGAAGTATTCGAATTTCTATAATAATTGGATCTAGGATGAGCATTAGTACTAGCAGTAATATTTTTATTGTACATGAAAGCATATCTAGTACTACTTCTAAAATTAGTTTTATTATATCCTAAACCACTTTTGTCATGTAAAGGTCGAGATCTAGATAAAATCATATTTAAATCATTTTGACCTTTATTAAATTTTGCGAACTTGTTTGCACATTTATCAAATTTCCAAAGTCGCTATTGACATTTTCAAAAGAAATTTTGTTACTCTTTAAATCATCAATTTCCTTATTTAATTTAGAATTTTTCCTTTTTAAAGTACCATTCTCAGTTTTGAGACCTAAAATTTGAGATTTTGAATTATCTAAAGAAGATTGTAACTTTTCAAAATTTTCTTTTGAGTCCGAAATTTCATTTTGCAAAATATTATTATTCACCTTTAGAAACTCACATTCTTTAGATAGTTCTAAATTCTTTTCAGTTAAAGCTCTATTCTCTTTTTCAAGAGACGAAATTAAAGAACTAGAATTATTTAAAGAATCATCTAATGATATATTTTTATTTTGCAAAAGATCGATTTCCTTTAAAAGAACATTGTTTTTATCTTCTAGTCGCTCATTTTCTTTTTGAAGGAAATCTTTTTGAGAAACAAGCTCTTCTAAGGTATTTTCAAAACATTTGGCTTGTTTTACCAATGGATTGTTTTCTTCTTTTAATTTGGAATTTTCTTGCTTGTAATTTTTTGACATAGCTAAAACGACTGTATTGAGTTTCAATAATTTTTCATGGTCTAACAAAAGATCTTTATATAATGAATCTGTACATAACAATTGTGATCTGACTTTGGCCATGGGACACTTGTTTCCTTGTTCTCCTAATTCTGCTTTGTTGCTCTTCCATTTTCTAATTCCCTGACTAGATTTCTTTATAGCCATTTGTTCTAGGATGTTGTTACGATCTCTAGAACGCCAGGCTAAGATACCAATTGCAAAATCGAGTGTGTACGACTTGTGCAGGATCTATAATATGGCTATGCGGAATGTATGTGATAACTTAAGCTATTCAATAGTTATGCGAATAAATATTCGCAAATAATATATATATATCACAAATAACTATAAATGCAGTAAAGTAGAGTAACGACGCCAGGATTTTTATACTGGTTCGGACCTCCAGTCCTACGTCCAGTCCCGAAGCTCCTCTTCGGCTTTTCACTAAACAACACCCTCGCTTCACCTGGAGGAGGTTCACAACTACTTGATTTACGGGCTACAAGTTTACCCACTTGATTTCATGGGCTACAAGCTTACCCACTTGATTTCACGGGCTACAAGCTTACCCACTTGATTTCACGGGCTACAAGCTTACCCACAAGACGATTACAAGAGTTTGACCTTGAATGTGTTCTTTCTTCAACACTGATTAGTCAATGATTGAGTACAACCTTCCTATAATCTTATCCTCAAGTATATGAATTAATTGCGAAGATTTGAAGGAAGTTAGTTGCTTGTTGAATCAAAATATGAGAAATATTATCAAGGATTCAATAAGTAACTTGAATTTGGGAGCTTTTTAGAATGCAAGAGTATTTAGAAAGTAAGATCAGAAATCAGAGCAAGAATCGGTTATTTGGATGAATGAAAGATGATGTATTTGTAGCAAATGAGAAGTTGTAATTATTAGTGAAAAGTTGCAATCAAAAGGAGTGATTTTTAATGAAGAGAAATGGATGCAACTTTTCAAGAAAGAAGATGACTCTTCATGAAATTCAAAAATAGGTCGACAGGAAAAATTAATAGGTTGACAGGTTTTTGACCGTTATTTCAAAAAGCTGTTGACCTGTTAATTTTAACAGGTTGACCTGTTAAGTTTAAAAAGCTGTTGACCTGTTAGTTTTAACAGGTTGACAGGATTTTATCAATGTACATAAAAAAATGAGTTTTCATGTATATTTTTGAAGAGAATAAGAAGTATGATTATTTGAGGATAGATTTTAACATAAATAACTCTAAAATAACCATCTTCTAACCTATAAAACATTGAGTCTTCTTTTTGTCGATCATGAAGCTCCTTCTTGTCATTAATCAAAATAAGCATTGAAACTGTTGACTCAACACTTCTAGGTAGGATATCGCGATATAGAAGGTCATCCACTATCATAGCGTGGGGCGCATAGGGTCATCCGCTAATGATACAGCGGGCATCCGCTAATGTTACTGCGGGAATCCAGCCACCAATATATATATAGTAACCACAAATAGCAATCCTAAATAACTAATATATATTTAATAACCACACAAATATTTCAGGACATGCAAACAACCAATGAACAATTATTTTAATGAATAAAATAATTTAAATAAAAATATGAGTGAGATTTACTCACCGTGATTTTAATTTCTGACCCGATACGATTTTTAACTTAAATCAAATTATATTCGATTTAAATTAAAATTCCATCTTTGGTTCCAATCCACTATAAAGATTTCCAGTTCGACTTTATCCCATAGCCATTTGCAATGCAGTTTCAATACTGCTCACTCCGTCTGTTTCTGTTTTCGAATGGAGAAGATATGATTTTTCTTTTTTTCTTCTTGATTTTTTGTACCTTATATGAATTATATACAACTTTTTTAAGCTAACGATATAAAAAAACAAGATTTTATTCCAATAAATTAACGTATGGAATTACCATTATTAATTCAATCCCACGGTTTAAACTTCTCTTACCCTTTGAACTGTTTGGATCTATTTGCTTCACCTCCCTCTTCTTCTCTAAACTCCAGAATATCTCGCAACTTCCCAACATCCCTGTTGTACTTCAAACCACATGTCTGAAACATTCCTCTTCCCCCACGATTTACAAAACCGATATCACCCAAAGCTTCCCCTTCGAACCTAACCCTTCATTGCAATGCCACTTCCTTAAACCTACTAGCTCCAAAATTTCGGACACTTCCTCCTTCAAATGATAGGCCTGCATTCACCATTCTCTTCTGCACTTTTTACAAACCAACCACACTCAAAAATATACTTCACCAATCACGTGCTTCACCTTCATCCTCTCTCACACACATTTGGGTCGTTACCAATACTCAACACAGCATCACAATTGCCAAACCACTGTCGCACCATCACAATTTGAGCCAGTCAAAAACCCAGAGAGCTCTGCCCGTTAAAACCCTAACCTGGGCATCAGTTTTCCCCCCTTCGCATCACCATGGATTTGAATGCGCAACCCTAACTTTTCTCAGTTTACCGTAATTCAATCCCAATGTCACAACTTTGGCAACTTGCGAGACCTTCGTGCCTCCCCTTCATAAGATCGAACTCAAAACTAACACGCGACTGTTATTCGAAGTTGATCTATAAGACTCAAGTCGTTCACGAAGTCTCAGAATTCAAAATCGAGTTCGATTCCCACTGTCGCTTATTAATGCGAGTGCTCTAGTCAGTTTATCGAGGTTGGTTCACTTCAGAAATCTCAAGCTCGTAAATCGCGATCTCTATTTCACCATTTTTTTCTATACAGTAAATCTGGTTTTCCGATGAGGAGACCTGATTTGACAAAATTTTGAATCCTGAAATTGAAAAAGGACGAAAGGGTTTTCGATTTTAGTTTAGTGCGGAAGGAATAAAATCGACAGGAAGGAAAATGATGGATAGAGGAAAAGGAATTCGATGTCTATTTTTACATGTGACTGGAAAGGAAATAGAAAGAAGTAGAGGACTCGAATGATTTCCTTGTTTGAGAATGGAAGGGTACAAAGGCGATGGCAATATATATATACTTGAACAGGGAACCAAATGGTACGAGACCATTAATTTCTGCCTTCCTTCGTAGTGAAGCTAGGGAGCAAACCGTACACGAAATGAAAGAAGAAGACAGCAGTAGCCTACGTTTCCTTTTATTAGCTAGGGGAGCTGTATTTTTATTACTTAGGGTAGAAGGAATTATATTATATATAATTTATTTTGATTTTAAACCGATACCAGTTAATTAAAAATACCCCGTGATTCTGAACTCCTTCTTGAACACAACAACCTACATTCATAGGGTTATACCGCTATTCTGGACACATTGGGACAAGTTTCGAAGCCTCATTTGATCATCTGGAAAAGATATTAATTTAAATCGATATAAATTAAATTTCAAATCATTAATTCCTTGATTTTAAAAATATTAATATTATTATTCTGATTCAAACCGAATTTGCATTGATCATCTAAACTATTTTGATTCAGTCTTAAATTTGAATCAAACTAGATTTGTTTTCGGATTACGATTATTCAATATATTCGAAATAAATCGTATTTCGATTATTTAATCGATAACTCAATATAAAAATTGATTTATATTATCAATTCAATATTTAAAACCATATTAAATATTTAAAATAAATCAACAGAAATCCGGGTCGTTACATTCTACCCCACTTAAAAGAATTTCGTCCCCGAAACTACTAAGATAAGAAAAATGCCACAAACCCATTAACTTTTCAAAAACCCACTTAATTATACTCAACACTTGATACTTGTACAATTTTAGTTCTGACCAAAACTTTTGGTTTCCATTCATTTAATTCGAATATTTAAAATCAACACATTTATATCCAATTCATCTTCCATTCATATTCCATTTAAATCTATTCAAATTGATTATAGTCAATTTATTCACTTCGATCCATCTAACTTGCTTAAGTTTAATTTTAATTCCAGAATCCAATTTGTCGGGTTTCTATTTCAAATTACTTCTGAAATTACATAAATATATACTTATATTTATTTCCATCTCAAATTCAAAACATTTGAATTTTCCAAAACAACTTGTTTTCTTTCAAACAAATTTCCTTTTAAAAACTTTCCTAAGGTCGCAATCCATCACTTAGAAACTCGAAAATGAACACTCACGATGTTGCAGTCATCATCAGAATTATTTCCAAGCAACTAAAATGAGTTTAGTGCTTTAACAATTTCAAAATCCATTCAAAATGATTTTTGTTCGAAAATCCTTTCAAAACAAAGCTATATTATTTTAGTATACTTTAGAAAATACTTTCCAAATTCCCAGGATTTAAATTCCAAATTCTGGTTTGAATTTACTTTTTTATTCATCTCATTTGTATATCTCATTTATATATAAATTTCATTTGGTTATATATAACCATTCCAATTTTATAATATTATCTGATTATAATACTTATGACCAACACATCCATATAACCTATTAATTTCGAAAAATTATTACTTTTATATCAAAATAAAATTTTGGGTATTTCATTTACCCACTTAAAACAATATTGTGTCAAATTTCTCTGTTCAAGTGTTTAGAAATTCCTATCGACTTCGTGGCGTCCCACGATTCGATCAGAATCAATAAACCACTCAACAGGCAAACCAACGTAATATAAAACAATTTTTATATTAATTAACAAATACGCTCTCTCATATATATACTCAACTCATTCTAGGGTACTGCTGACCCTATCTCTAATGAGCACAACCCCACCAGAGCCTAGGTATTCGCTCAACCTAAGATCTGATACCACTGTAACGAACCACAAATCTGTACTATCTGAGTTGACTACATACATCACACGTCCAACCCAAATATCATAGAAATACGAATCATTTTTTTTATAAGGAAAAGGTAGAAGAAGAACAGAAATAACAACACAGAATCTCACATCGTAGCGGAACCAAATATATTATATAACAGCTTTTGGAATACAGAAATTTCTGTATACATATACATACTATTATCAGAGTATCACAATCAGAGTATAACACTTACAACATAGCAGAAATAACAATAACTATATAACGCTGAAGCCTCCTGCTTCCAGCTCCTCCAAGTAAATCTGTAAAATCCTGAACTACTTGACTGCCCATACAAATTTGGGCACCCAAGAGTTTAGGTAAAACAAAACAAAATAAACACTGGGTCAGTTATGGGACTGGTATGAGTAAACAATTTAAAACATTTTGGGAAAATAAACGATATCTCATAAGACCACACTGTATAACACGGAACGGGTTTTTCCCTTATGAGAATCCAAAACACTTGATTCAACTTTCAAAATCCTTTTGAAAGAAATGATAATCTTTATATCAAAACTCTTTTGATATTATAATAGTGTATAAATCAAATAAATAGAAATCTAGTGGAACGCTTTCATCTCACACTCCACATATATATAATATACAATCAAAACCACAAGCACTTATTGGGTAATGCATTTCCAACTATGACAAGGTATGGAACCACCTTCCGATAGTGTATCTCTAGAGGAGAATACACTGGGTTCAACAAGAACATCTTGTAACTCGGCCACACATGACCGACCACTCATTTCGCTTGAGTGTATCGAATGTATTTCACCAACGGTTAGGATCAACAACCGTTTTCCCAAATGGGACAACATCGAATATAATAAGGAATTAAACGAATTTCTCTAGATAGGTGATAATACACCCTAATGGGAGCTACCCACATAGCCATGTTGTCTGCCCGATTTTTGTTATTTCCCGGTTGATGAGGCATGAGGCTACGATTACTTTCCATATTAACAATAACACAATCACTTTGAGTGCCACATTGTCAGATCCGTTAATCACAAATTGATTGCGCAAATATACTCTGGATATTATGCTAAGAGAATAAATACTCTACCACCATATATATTCGTACAGAACAACGTAAGCGATCATTGGAAATACTCTGTCAAACATTCGTCCATATACGTTTGTTCTGGGATTGAATAAAACCGAAGGCACGATTTCCATTAATAGAAAAGGCCCTTGCACTCTACTCCGTCTCCGATTATCTTCATATAATCTGATTCGCAATGCTACTGCCAATACGGAGTGGTTCTCGGATAAGAATCCAACCGGTCTCTCCATATTGACAACGATATTGGCAAACACTTCGATAGTCGGTTATTTAACTATCAAAGAAAAACAAACATCCATTCATAGCATCAAAACAATC
Source organism: Allium sativum (assembly GCA_030737875.1). Lineage (NCBI taxonomy): Eukaryota > Viridiplantae > Streptophyta > Magnoliopsida > Asparagales > Amaryllidaceae > Allium > Allium sativum. The sequence goes on from CM060920.1 coordinate 976,449,316, forward strand.
ACCAGGCCCCTTAATTAATATTTCATTAATTAAATCACCACTCCATTTCCTTATCAATATTTGTTAACCAAATCTTTTCAACAAATATCTCAGCCTTTTACATTATTTGGAAAACATATCCATATATCGCCTTCTTTTATTTTCTATACGTAAAAAATATCTTCTATTTATAATTGGAAAACATTCCAATTACTTATCTCTTTCACACCCGTTCATTTCTTCACTCAGGAAATATTTATTTATTATATTTCTACAATTCCACTTCCTTGGGTTAAAACGAATGTTGTATAAAACATTGTTACAACAACCCAAAATATTTCATTTAACTAAATTTCTTTAAACATCTCTCTTCGAGACTGAATCTTGTTACTTATCGGCTAATAATGGAATCAATCAAGTTGGGGTGTAACTACCTCTAAGACCTTGACTGAAAACATCGTTAACTTCAAAACAGACAAGACCACTTACCTCGAATAAACAACACCATAAAAACCAATTATTCATTTTAAAAACATGTATATGGGTCGCTTTCTATTTTTAACAAATTAAATTTATAGATTTCCTTTTTGTTTACAATATTCTATTTTTAATTTCGTTTCCTTGTCGAATTCTATATACATCGATACATTGATTTCTAGTTATCCAATTTTCTTAAAAATATTCTAACTCCTTAAATTTCCGGAAAATTTCGCCATAACCTCCTTTGTACCGGTCAACAGTTTAAACCTCAACTCGCCTCTCTAGGCCCTTTCCATTCAAAAAGAAAATCAAAAAAGCTAAGTGGCTTGCCGATTCGGCGCATAAAATCTCATATGGAATTTAAACGTGTACCTTTATGTCGGGTACTCGAATTATAATCTTCATACACTTCATTCCATATCTGTCTAACTCAATACGTCCATTCCTAATTCGTTTCAACCCAATCTAATCATTATAACTCAATTCACTAATTTATTTCTTAATTAGCTCTTTTGTCTATTTCACTTTTTATTTGAACATATCACGTTCAAATATATTTTTAACTTGTTTATAACAAATCAAATTCTATTTTTAATTCAAGTTTCATATTCGATTTCGAATATGAATATACAAAGCATTTACTTATCCAAATTCCTAAATTATCAAATGATAATTTATTTCACTAATTTTATAACACTGTTTATAAATTCAACTTCCTTGTCTTATATATTAAAACAAGTTTTCCATTTGAAATCCAATTCCTTTTATATTCTGAATTCCAGAATAAAAACCGTTGTTTCCTTTTCAAAATGATTTCAACTTTCTATTTTTAAATTCAAGCATGAAATTTAAAACTTCAAATTATCTAATGACAATTATCTCCCCTTATTTATAAACATCGTTTATAAATTTCCTTTCCTTGTTTTATACATACTAAAATAAGTTCTCATTTCAAAACCCTTTTGAAATTCTATTCTTATTGGAATATTTTATTTTTACAACTGATAACTAAAATTATAGAATCTATTTTCATATTTAATTATAGTTTCTATTTAATACAAATTTAATACCCTTTCTGGAAATAAATTGGTTTTATAAATTCGACATAGTCGAATTCATATCATAAATCCGTTTGGATTTATTTTAGTTCAACTTACATTCCGAACATCGGAATAAATTTCATCATTTCCCTTTTAACGCAATTCCCAATTCATTATAAATTCATATTTGAATTTAAATATTTTAAATTATTCAAATTATAATTTTTCACCTTTCTTTATAAACATCGTTTATATTACCTGTTTATATTTTACACAAGTCTCATTTCAAATCCATTTGAAATTACAATTTCTACTTTGGAAAAATAAATTTTCCTTTTATAATTCACACTTGTATTTACATTTTCCCAATTATCCAATGATAATTCATTTCTCTTCATTTATGAACAACGTTTATAAATTCATTTCAGTTCACTGATTATCTAATGAAAATCATTCCATTTTATTTATAAACATCGTTTATAAATTTACATCAATTTCCTGTATTGTTTAATTTATAAACATCATTTATAAATGCAATACTTGTTTTATTTATTCAAAACAAGGTAATACTTCTCAGTCCATTCGAAATTCGAATTCTATTTTTAGAAAAATAGATTTTCCTTTTAAATTTCAGTTATCCTTTTTACGCTATTTTTATATATCAACATTTGGGCCCAATGATATTTTAATCATCCAAACCAACCAATTATCAAATCACTGGTTTTCTAACCCTAATATATGATGATATATATGAAAACAACAACAATAATAGTTTTGAGGAATCCAATCGGATCCCTCCAACCTGTTTTCCTACATCCACAGACGTTAATCAACAAAAACAATACCCATCCTGCTTCTAGGTAGGATATCGCGATATAGAAGGTCATCCACTATCATAGCGTGGGGCGCATAGGGTTATCCGCTAATGATACCGCGGGCATCCGCTAATGTTACTGCGGGAACCCAACCACTAATATATATATATATATATATATATATATATATATATAGTAACCACAAACAGCAATCCTAAATAACTAATATATATTTAATAACCACACAAATATTTCAGGGCATGCAAACAACCAATGAACAATTATTTTAACGAACAAAATAATTTTAAATAAAAATATGAGTGAGATTTACTCACCGTGATTTTAATTTCTGACCCGATACGATTTTTAACTTAAATCGAATTATATTCGATTTAAATTAAAATTCCATCTTTGGTTCCAATCCACTATAAAGATTTCCAGTTCGACTTTATCCCATAGCCATTTGCAATACAGTTTCAATACTGCTCACTCCGTCTATTTCTGTTTTCGAATGGAGAAGATATGATTTTTCTTTTGTTCTTCTTGATTTTTTGTACCTTATATGAATTATGTACAACTTTTTTTAAGCTAACGATATAAAAAAACAAGATTTTATTCCAATAAACTAACGTATGGAATTACCTTAATTTATTCAACCCCACGGTTTAAAATTCTCCTACCCTTTGAACTGTTTGGATCTATTTGCTTCACCTCCCTCTTCTTCTCTAAACTCCAGAATATCTCACAACTACCCAACATCCCTGTTGTACTTCAAACCACATGTCTAAAACATTCCTCTTCCCCCGTGCTTTACGAAACCGATATCACCCAAAGCTTCCCCTTCGAACCCAACCCTTCATTGTAATGCCACTTCCTTAAACCTACTAGCTCCAAAATTTCGGACACTTCCTCCTTCAAATGATAGGCCTGCATTCACCATTCTCTTCTGCCCTTTTTACAAACCAACCAGTCAACAACACTCAAAAATATACTTCACCAATCACGTGCTTCACCTTCATCCTCTCTCACACACATTTGTGGTCGTTACCAATACTCAACACAGCATCACAATTGCCAAACCACTGTCGCACCATCACAATTCAAGCCAGTCAAAAACCCAGAGAGCTCTGTCCATTAAAACCCTAACCTGGACATCAGTTTTTCCCCCTTCGCATCACCATGGATTTTAATTCACAACCCTAACTCTTCTCAGTTTACCGTAATTCGATCCCAATGTCACAACTTTGGCAACTTGCGAGACCTTCGTGCCTCCCCTTCATAAGATCGAACTCCAAACTAACATGCGATTGTCATTCGAAGTTGATCTATAAGACTCAAGTCGCACACGAAGTCTCGGAATTTAAAATTGAGTTCGATTCCCATTGTCGCTTATTAACGCGAGTGCTTTAGGCAGTTTATCGAGGTTGGTTCGCTTCAGAAATCTCAAGTTCGTAAATCGCGATCTCTATTTTGCCATTTTTTTTCTATACAGTAGATCTGGTTTTTCGATGAGGAGACCTGATTTGATAAAATTTCGAATCCTGAAATTGAAAAAGGAGGAAAGGGTTTTCGATTTTAGTTTAGTGCGGAAGGAATAAAATCGATAGAAAGGAAAATGATGGATAGAGGAAAAGGAATTAGATGTCTATTTTTACATGTGACTGGAAAGGAAATAGAAAGAAGCAGAGGACTCGAATGATTTCCTTGTTTGAGAATGGAAGGGTACGAAGGCGATGGCAATATATATATATACTTGAACAGGGAACGAAATGGTACGAGACCATTAATTCCTGCCTTCCTTCGTAGTGAAGCTAGGGAGCAAACCGTACACGAAATGAAAGAAGAAGACAGGAGTAGCCTGTGTTTCCTTTTATTAGCTAGGGGGCTGTATTTTTATTACTTAGGGTAGAAGGAATTATATTATATATAATTTATTTTGATTTTAAACTGATATCGGTAAATTAAAAATACTCCGTGATTCCGAACTCCTTCTTGAACACAACAACCTACATTCATAGGGTTATACCACTATTCTGGATACACTGGGGCAAGTTTCGAAGCCTCATTTGATCATCTGGAAAAGATATTAATTTAAATTGATATAAATTAAATTTCAAACCATTAATTCTTTGATTTTAAAAATATTAATATTATTATTCTGATTTAAACCGAATTTGCATTAATCATCTAAACTGTTTTGATTCAGTTTTAAATTTGAATTAAACTAGATTTGTTTTCGGATTATGATTATTCAATATATTCGAAATAAATCGTATTTCGATTATTTAATCGATAACTCAATATAAAAATTGATTTAGATTATCAATTCAATATTTGAAACCATATTAAATATTTAAAATAAATCAACAGAAATCTGGGTCGTTACAAAAACGGTGTTGGTCAGCGGTTGTATGTCGTGCAAACGATTTTGCAGGTAATTGATTATCATGTGAATTATGTGTGGTATTAGAAAGTACATAAAATTTATTGTGTTTATTATTTTTATTCATGATATTAGGAAGATGAAAACGGTGTGTCCTTAACATCACGCTTTTTTTTATGAAGCATAGGGTGAAAATGACAATAATAATGGAAGGTGTGGATGTAGGCACCGATTTTGGACTAAACCACTTGTGTTTTATGCTTCTTATTGTCCTTTTCTGTAGATATTTTATACCTACTATCTGATTTACTCTAGAATCTATGTTAATGCATTAAGATTGTCGAAGCATGTAAAAAGAGACTCTTAAACAATATTTTTGATTTATTTTTCAAGGTTGAACTTGAACATATAAATGTTATCTACTTATTTTTACTCATCCAAAAACGAACCAAACAGCTATAGAATCTTGCATCTTATTGACTATAGCTCTTGATTAAAATTAAAGCATTTTCCATTTGGAATCAACACAAACAGAGGCTGGCTTTGCGCTTTGCATGATCTTTTTTTTTTTAAGGATCTGCATGAATGACTGATATTGCACTAGCATATCTTAATCTGTTTAGTACACCGTCTAATACGATACAAGTAAAATTGCGAACATTTGAAGATGCAGAAGCCATAGCAAGGGAGGTAAAATGGAAAGAGGGACTGATCGAAGAACAATTGAAGATGCAGACAAAGAAGAAGAACTTGTTAAGTGAAATCAATCACTTTATATGACATGTACATAATTTTAGCTTTCAATCTCAGCATGTATTTATATAATTCTGATATATGTTTCTAGCAATTATAAAAGAATGTACATGAAGATATAACTCAAGCTTAGTAATAAAATACAAGAATATACATGAAGAAGTCAAGCAAACTTAACACTGAACCTCTGTTAAAAACATGCTTTTACAAGAGGCATTACAAAACTGATTCGCTTTCGTTTTCCAATTCAAAAAAATTAGCGAATTCAAAACCTATGTAGCGCTGATCATTCCTATACATCATCCCCTACCAAGTAAAGAAACCAAACTAAGCCTACAAAGAAGGAAGAACTAACAATATGCAATAAAGAAAACAGAGAGTGGAAGAGTCGTAGCCATGATCAGTTGGAACAAAAGCCAAATACCCAAGTTTGAATTTGCTGCACTGTGATTTCTATGCTGATGAGCAACTCCACCTCCACCTCCACCTCCATATATTAATCGTGGTTTCAATCCTCCGCGTCCTCCACTTCGTCCTCGACTGCCTCCTTTTCTTATGATGGTACTTAAATTCTTCTCTGCAATTGATATTCATTAGGAAACTATTAAATAGGCGCTTTAAAATGACAAATTGATTTCTTTTCTTCCCATTGGTTACCTGAAGGCTTGTGATCGAGATATTGGGATCCGTGAAAGAGAAGGAAGAAGAAGCAGACGAAGATGAAGAGTTTGCTGATGGTAATAGAACTGGCCATGGCGATGCTGTATGAGAGAGCTTCGAATATTTTTTGGATTCTCTGTGCTTTTTGGTTGTTAAAGTAGAGACGGTAGGGATAATAAATACCTGGAAATTACAGACGTGTTTCCTACCTACCACTACCAGTTATTTGCTTTTGTTTTAATCAAGTCTAGTAATATCCGATTATCAGACTAAAAATGTTGTTAAAAGAGCTGTAGCACTCAACTGAGAATAGAAAGTAAAATTTGGTTTGTGAACTTTATCAAAATTCCATTTCATCTCTGTTTCTTTCCGTTTTAGTATGTGTCGTACATTAAAAAGCATCTTTATCCAAAGTGAACTTATATTTGTCTCTCACCTAATTTTTTATTTTTAATATTGAGTTTAAACGGTGTCGGCCCTAAGTGGCGAAGGTCCTAAGCCAAATCAATTAGTTTGATGATAGCAGGGAAAAAAGTTTAAAATACAAGCTAAAGATGTAAAACGTAGTCAAGAAAATTTTAAAGTCAGGATTTGAACTTCGGAGCTCATAAAGAAGACACACACCTTAACTGTATGCTATAGTACTTTTTGTTCTCAAGAGGGAAATCATTTAATACATATAAACTTTTAGACAATATTGGTTAGGCAAAGGAACTCACGGCCACTTGCCCAAGTGGATCCTATAACAAAGACATGTTCAAATCACCCAGCTCACCCTCCTGGATGAGCTCAAAGCTATCACCAACCACCCAATATGTCAATTTCCGGTTATCATTACCATCATCACTAGCGTATCTATAGTACAAGGCTTCAGAAGGGAAATATCTCATACCGGAAAACTCATGACCCCACACATGATCTCTTGGCTCCTAATAAATTCCATCACAAACTGAAATCTCATCAGTAGACTCATTATCAACAGACTGATCTGAAGCGTCAACATGAGTGCATACCGTCTGAGGCGGAGGAGCAACCAAAGGGGAACCTTACAAACCCACTTCACAATGGGAGAACAAGGAAATGGTATATCATCACCAAGAGAAATCGGAGAAGGGACAACAGCCGAGGAAACCTAAGTACAAGTATTCTGAAGATGACCAAAGGTGTGACAGAAAGTGCAAATATTTGGCATCCAACCATATCTTATACGAACCTTAGCTACGTAATCTATGTCCACTCTTACTTTGAGAGTTTCGAGGAGAGGTTTATCCGGAGAGATTTCAGTAAGAGCCTTAGCATAATACAACTTCTTCCTTGCAACATTACTAGCATCAAAACAATTAAGCTTCCCAATTTTGTTCGATAGCCAATCTAATTAATATAATAATGTATTGGAGCACAGAAGGAATGTGAGAGAAATAGGTCTAGACTAGTGCAGATAATAGCTGCTCCGTAGCTTTATCAACCCGGGGGTTCCATCGAGTAATAATAAAAGGTTTACCTCTTATAATAGTTGGCTCAAGATTTTAAACACGTTGTCTTTCCTCCAAAAGAGATAACTTCTGGAAAAAACATAGTTCTTTCTAATCGAATCTTGAGGCTTTCCCCGGTTTGCGACTTCTTACCACAAAGCTCCTTAACAACCGAATAAGGAGGTGGTGGTCCTAAGAAAAATTCCACTAGGTAGTCGAACTAAAACTCCGCACCAGCCTTTAGTCACTTCAGTCGGGATATCATCAACTCCATCTTTTTTAAAATATTCAAAATCATGTGGTTCATAACTACCCTTATTTTTTTGGCATTTTTCAAAATAGGAACTCCATTTAGGGGCAGGCTTAGTTGTTGCATTAGGCATGTCTACCTTACAAGGCAGCGAAACATGCTCAACAACACTGCCTTTATCAATAACATGGTTCGTAGAAATCCATGATATTTTCCAAACCAAATAAGCGAGATTTGTTATCCAGTACATTATTGTCAGGGGATTTAGCCTCTAACTCAATACCATTAGAAAGCAAGGAGGCAACGGAAGTGTTTACCCAATGTGAGTCAGGAAGAGAGGCATCAAAGAATCTAGTTAGAGAATCACCTGAACGAGGCAAGAAGTCATGACTAGACGATGCGATAGGTCTGCACGCGATGGAAGAGGATGAAGTGGTTTCAGTGACCTCGAGGAGCGAGGACAGTGGTTTAAAGGCATTTTGTTGAACTAGGACTAACTATTTAGAGGGAGGCAAAATCACATGACTAGCTAAAGTGACGGAGGTGGATCTGGATACATGCTGGCTACCAAAAGAAGAATAAGGTCAGAGACACGGGGAGGAGCAGTGAATAAGCGACCGGATCTCATTGCAGAACTAAAAATTAGGTCAGTTTGAGGAGGCGTGATTGATATCTTTTTCTTGCAGGCCATCGAACGTAGAAAGTGGAGGATCAGAAACGGAATGGACAAGCTCGACGCGACAAGGGAGAGAAAACACGAGTGATGGGAAAATGGCCAAAGGCGATTAATCGCTGGAGCCATGATGAAAAAGAATTTACAGTTACTGATTTGGGAATAAATAATTTTTCAAATATTATGAAAAATGAATTTGAACTGTCACATATAGGGGAGTTAAATTTCTTCTAGGGTATATAAATTTAATTATTGGAAAATGAATTTTTATATATCAAGAAAAATATTGTACGGGATTATTGGAACATTTTAAATGGACAATGTTAACCCTAAAATGGTCAAGATGAAAATATAGAGAATTTCATGTAGAATCCTTAATTATGTACTATTTTCTTAAGTAGTTCCTTTTGATCTAGTCGAAAGTCTGATTATCCATTTGAGATTGTAGATTTCTGATAGGTTGGTTCAGGTGAATTCCAATGTATATGATCCCTGCCGATCTAACAGAAGGCTTGTATACGCTCACTGGATATATGTTCCTATTGATAAAATAAATAAATAATTAGATAGCTTGTGTAACAATTAGGAATTCCGCTTGATCTGAATCGATCGCTAAACAGACCAAGACCATTCGAAACCCCTGATTGTTTTGAGGACAAGACGAATCAGAACACAAACAGAAGAACATTTCATTATTAATTACAACAATTCCATCAGAATACAAGAATATATAGAGTATAATTCAATATTACACATTCATTAAATATCATAGATTACAATACATTACTGCAGCGGAAAAATAATATAATACACAACTGAAAGAGATATACAGATACAGAGCTTTCCGGATATCATTCCAGTTGTAAACCAGGTTCCTGTGAATATAAATCTGCAAAACCAAAACTACTAGCTGCCCGTGCGGAAAATAGGGGCACCCAGAGTTTAGGTTAAAACAATAAACTCCAGGTCAGTCATGTGACTGGTGTGAGAACCAAAAAAGTTATTAATCTTTATTTTAAAGTTAGGTAAATCAAGGGACCACGCCGTATAACACAGAATAGGTTTCCTCCCAAGAATACCAGTGCATAAAACAACAACGCAATGCTAAATAAAGAACAATGAAGCTATTGTAAGACCCAGGTCCCGTCACACAATGCAACACAAGCCGGAGGATAGGGTTTTTACCTTATAATAGCCAAGAATGCTTGGTACGTGAAATTTCATGTTTTATTATTACTATAAGTGTATAGTGTCAAAACAATTTCAAATCATAAGTATCAATCATAGACGACAAAAGTGCCCCATACCACTATGTCGCCATACTAGGCTCTACAAATAAAACTGCAAAGTCACGTATTGGAAATTAGGTTTCCATCTGTGAACTGAGGCAAAAAATAGTCCTCACCAATTCGAGAGCCTCTAGCCCGCCCCTCAGGACCCAGACTCAGGTGGGCCCTTGGATCGTCAGGGCCGGTCCACCGATGTGGATTAAAATGCCTGAACACTGTGTTTCCCCGCCCTTTGGGGCGTAAATTAGTCCTATGACTCCATCGGCTCCACATAGTCACCGATATATCCGAGGCGCCTCGCAACAGCAACAACCACACAGGTGAAAATAATATAAATGTCAGGGCTGGTAGGTCACTGACACCACCGTAGCTAGAAGGAAACGCATGCTCTCCCTAATGTCCTCTCCCGTTTTTGGTTCAGAACCGGGGTGTGAGGCTCGCGAATTGACGTTACACAAAGCTATGCCACACAGGTGGTGCTTTGATCATCAACCACAAGACTTTGCTTTTCAACAAAAGCCTTGATCATTTGCCACACAGGCAATTCGCACCGTGTGACTGATGTCTATCGATATACAACCTCTGATCCCGTACGTCCCAGAGAAGGGTGAAGTAAGGGAATGTATTCCCCTTCACCAGGCAGATGTATATTTAATAGAGATCAATCAACATAGAGCAAAATCCAATGTCAGACACACAGTCCATACAAGTTCGTTCTGGGTCTGAACGAAACCGGAGGCACCTTATACCTCGCATATCCATCGATCTCCAAGTACGTATGGACCATCACCAACTTATTCCCTCCTCTTGGATGTACAGCCCAATCAAGATCATCAGTAATCACCCAAATGATGTGAAGACCTCCAGTCTTTGAACACCGTCTTCATCCTCGACACCACGTCGAATCAGTTATTCAAAATGGGATAAACCCGGTCTTTCTGAATAACTCGCGTATATAATAAACAAGTGTTACACAAACACAACATATGCCTCATTCTAATTCAGAATATTCTTTTATTCAAATATTCTTATATTTTGGGAAAGGTTCCTATTAATTTTATCAAAGATAAATTTTTTAAATTTATTCTTTAATCTTCTTTTGAATATCAATTCAAACTAGTCTGGATTAGCGAACCACACCGAAGTAATCATTTATATTATTTCCCAATCCCAACCTATACATCTCATGAAGTAAAACTGGTCATACTTCATATCTAACACCACGGTGTTATCGGTAAATTCAATTACCATTTCACATTCAAATCTAATTAAAGATTTAACTATCGCATGGAGCAAAACTGGTGATACTCCATTCTCGACCATTTCAATCTAATTAAAGATTCATTAAAACTTCACTTGGTTTAATCTTCCCAAAAATCAATATCAATGATTATTTACCTTGGGAAATCACATCCTGTCTTTAGCTGGGTTAAAGAACCAATGTCATTTAAAACACGGTTCACTATAAACCCAAAATAACATTCCATTAATCATCGGGTAAAAGAACAAGTGTTATTTAAAACACCGTTCACGATAAACACAAAAATCAATTCAAATTCAATTCCAATTAAATACCATTTAATTGGTACACTTCATTAAATCTAAATAAAAAGATTTAATATTTTTCTCAACTGGGTTTAAGAACAGTGTTAATGAAGACACCATTCACGACAAACCCAAATCCCATTTGATATTAAATACAAGGCTCTGAATAGAAAATATATCGGCTTATATTCAATATCAAATTCTACGACCAACAAATATCGTATTGGAAATAACGATATAAATATATCTTTCAAATTTCCATAACAATATCTGTAGAATCACGAAATCCAACATCGAAATATTCCAAAGACAATTTCGATTCAAATCCATTCCAATTCAATTATTGGAAATTCTGGTTACTTTTAAAACCATTTCAAATCCAATTTATTTATTTCAAAAATAAATGGATTATAATTATAGTTCAAAACTAGTTCATTTTGATGAAAATCTATTTTTATCTTTTCAAATATGGAATTTTTCATCCTAATTCTTTCCAATTCATTTCTTATGATTTTACACAAATTATTACTATTTTTAAAAAATTTATCAAGGCCCGTACGGTCGATTTCCATCAACGGCCATTGAACTGCACTTACAACGACCTTTTCCAAATTCGATTTGGACATAATTCCAAATCCAATTGTTAGATTTCAAATCTCTGATATTCGTTAGAAATCTCTTTTTGATACGAACCCAACGGTTCCAGTTTTAGGAGAATCCGACGATCGGATCTCCCGCAACGTCAATTCGAAGTCAATGGTCGAAATTCGCGAACTGCCGCAGCGCGGCGCGTTCTATTCAGGCCATTATATTATATATATAATATATATATCGTTGATTTCCCTTTTTAAAACGTATTTTATAAATCGTTTTAAATTCGTTTTCAAACGATTTCAACTTCATACTCAATTTCAAATCAAAATTGAATATTCCATATCATCGATATACAACTGATAATATTTTCAAAACGTTATATTTTGAAATCACTTCGTTTTCTATAATCATTATAAACACGAATATAATCCATATAAATATCGTTCGCGTCAAAATGGCGCATATCTAATCAACACGGCTTTATATATTTCAATAACTTCGTTATTTTATTCAACAAATGAATATTTTCTTCAACACATGAAATATATTTTTATTCAACACATGAATATATATTTTTATTCAACACATGAATTTTCTTTCTATTCAACACATGAATTTTCTTTCTATTCAACACATGAATTTTCTTTTATAATATTCCTTATTTTCCAAATTGGAATGAGGCCCAATCAATTACCATATAATGCTAATTATATGGATTCCATACAACACATGTATATAACAGCAACGATAAATAATCAACCATCATCCAGTGTGCACCACACAACTGTATAAGCATTAAATATAAATAATTAACGCTTACACAGTCTGTCAAACCATCGATTGACATACAACTAAATAATCAGGATTAGTGTACGTTAAATATCATCCCAATACCCGTGTGGGGTTTCAAATCAACAAACACAGATTTTTATTTATGCAGTTGGGCGATGTGTAAAATTTATCATCCCAATCGATATCAGTCAAATCGGTGTACATAAAAAAATCGTTATATATATTTATTTTTCTTCAACACATGAATATATATATATTTTTCAACACATGAATATATATTTTAATTCAACACATCACACTATCAAATTTCACTACACAGAAATCAAACAAACAAGTCATCCATGGTCTGTGAACGACGGGTGTCAGGTGCTGCTAAGCACCGTCTGCATCCTAGTACATATTTCAACTAGAAATCAAAATAAAAGTGAAGAGTTCTCACCTTTGGGTTCCACTCCTCTATTCTATTTTTGAAATTCAGAACAGTCTGGATTTGCCCGTACTTCCAACACAATCTTTCTCACGCTGTTCACATTAAAAAACAAATTTTTATTTCAACGCTATAGAAATAAAAATCACATTTTTATTCCAACATATATATATAATAAAAATCAGAATTTTATTTCGCTACGTATATAAAAATTATATTTTTATACTATCTACATGAAAATCTCATTTTTATATTTCCAAATATCGTATCTTTATATTTTCAAAAATTTTGATCTCTATATTTTCAAAACATAGCATATTTATATTTTCAAAACAAAGAAGTTTATATTTCGAAACCAAAGAAGTTTATATTTTGAATTTCCAAGAAGTTTATACTTTCAAATCAAAGAGGTTTATACTTTCAAAAGCATGTATATTTATATTTTCAAAAGCATGTATAATAATATTTTCAAAAGCATGTATAATTATATTTTCAAAAGCATGTATAATTATATTTTCAAAAGCATGTATAATTATATTTTCAATGCTAATTTCATATAAAAATTTGATTACATTTTTATTAACTAATTAAATAATTAAAGAAAATAATAAGTTAATTAACTTCCCTAATCAATTAATTAATTTAAATTAACAATGTTCAAAAGTTTACACTGCGGTTCTTCTTCATTCAGAAAGGCCGGAGCACGCTTCCACCCTTTCACCGAAACTAGGGCTCCTAATTGGCGTTGCCACCTTGCGCCAGTCGGGGATCTAATGTGCTCACCTCGAAGAGCTTCAAGTCGTCTTCCTCCGCCCACCGTATAGGCCCACTCGCGCTCCGCTATCCTCCTGAATCGGGGTTCGACCGTCGTGCCTTTGTGGCGAAGTTCTGACCAACACGAAAGACCAACGATGATCATTGCTGTTAAAATCAAAGAGCTCGTGGAGGTCTTTCATTTTGCGATGAGGATTTTGGAAAACATTTGTGGATTGAGCGATTTCTGAGGGAAGAAGGGGGAGCGCGTAGGCCATCGATGAAGAAAGAGGCGGCTTTGAGATTTGACCAGAAAACGAGTTGACCTAGGGTTTTATAAATATATATATATTAATATTTTAATAATATTCAATCCAAAATTCACTTGTTTAATGCCACGAACTCCGAACGAGACCCACCGACTGTCACCCCTAGCTAAATACCCCCATTCCCAACACAATGGGATATGTCCCACAAGCTGATTCGATCGTTTCGATCAGTTTCCGTTTAAATTAAAACATAAATCTATATATATTCAATTCAAACGTACCTTTCAATTTACTGGGGTCACATACAGTCTCTAAAAATTCTCGAAAAATTATATCTAGCTTCGTATTGATGGTACGGTCCTAACAAAATTAATTTCGTAGAATTCTGAGACCGTTTGAAAAACGGCCATTTTCAGGTCGATCGAAATTGACTAAAACTGTCAAAACACGTTTTACTTCGCCATGCTCACATATTGATTCAAAAAATTATGAATTTTGGAATCTAGCAATAATTCGACATCCCGGATCCAACAAAAGTTGTTTCGTCGAAAACAGAGGTCATTTGCAAAATTTCCTTTTTTAAGGGCCAGAATTCCACATTGATTATTCTGAATTTTCAACTGGACGTAACTTTTTATTCCCGCTATGAAATTTTGATTTTTCAGATTCGTTGTAAAAATATTCTCAAATAGATTCTAATATTTTTGGTTTCGCTAAAATTCGATTTATTATGAATCCTGTACATTCATTTGAACTTTGAAATCGAATTTTCATACTACCGCGCCATTTTCAGTTCCTTTTATATTTAAAATAAAATACTTATATTCTAACGTCTATTCAAATAAATATATACGTTATAATTCTATTCAAAATAAATTTCTCGTCGTTATTATTTAAAATAATTCATTTTAAATATTCAAAATTCAATAAAATTGCCAAAATAAAAATTTTAAATTGGCTCAGATTTCTGGGTCAATTACAATCTCCCCCACTTAAAACTTTTCGTCCTCGAAAAGGAACGAAGCCGAAAGTTGTTTAACTAATCAACTCAACTTTCATTATTTTCATTACGGCTTAAGTTCTTCAACTTTTCAGTTTCTAAGAACTTTTCAAATTTTTCAAAAATTTGGCTAACACCCTAAATTTTCGAAAAAATTCGCCATAACCTCCCATGCACCGGGAGCTTCGGGATATTTCAAATAGTCTCCCATGGCCCTCACGAATCCAAAAAGAAAAAGAAACAGCCAAGCGGCTAGCCAATCGGCTCATAAAATCATCAAAACCCCAAGAAATACAATAAACATGTACCTATTTGTCGGGCAAACAATTTTATTCCTCTTCTCTAGCCTCCTTGCTATGACCTGTTCACACATATATATGTACATGCATGCATTTGTAATCAATTTTCAATACAGTTCAATATTTGATTCAGTTTGGCCTAAATGGTTAAAAATATCAAACCAATAATCAAACAACATAACCATCAATCAATTAGTTGATTATCGTTTCAAATTCATAATTTTGATATATATATATATACATAAAATCATGTTTTTGATGCCAAATCACAACAATAGCCCTATCTAGTTTTGGTTCTCACACCAGTCTATGGAAATATATAGATATCCCACTTTCGGCACTCGAACATAAATACTGATGATGCGGCCGCATCACCAGAATTATCCCCGGGTGACTAGAGTGTGATTCTATATCTATCCAGTATATTAAAACTTCGAATACCCGTGGATCAGACGTGTATGCAAAATCTTTATATATTGGATTGTCCAAATTCAATACAAATAAATATTCAAATACGAATAATTGATTTAAATTTTCAAAACAAAATTTGTTTCCAATTTAAAAATATACTCTTCTGACTCATTCTAGGATACTACTGATCTCATCTCTAACGAGCGATTCTCATTGGATATTACTAATCCAATCTCTGATGAATTCTTTCGTTCGGTTCTAATGTGTCTTGTTCTCCGAGCTTTGTAAACCAAAGCTCTGATACCAAATGTAACAATTGGGAATTCCGCTCGATCCGAATCGATCGCTAAACCGACCAAGACCGTTCGAAACCCCTGATTGTTTTGAGGACAAGACGAATCAGAACACAAACAGAAGAACATTTCATTGTTAATTACAACAATTCCATCAGAATACAAGAATATACAGAGTATAATTCAATATTACACATTCACTAAATATCAGAGATTACAATACATTACTGCAGCGGAAAAATAATATAATACACAACTGAAAGAGATATACGGATACAGAGCTTTCCGGATATCATTCCAGCTGTAAACCAGGTTCCTGTGAATATAAATCTGCAAAACCAAAACTACTAGCTGCCCGTGCAGAAAATAGGGGCACCCAGAGTTTAGGTTAAAACAATAAACTCCAGGTCAGTCATGTGACTGGTGTGAGAACTAAAACAGTTATTAATCTTTATTTTAAAGTTAGGTAAATCAAGGGACCACGCCGTATAACATGGAACGAGTTTCCTCCCAAGAATACTAGTGCATAAAACAACAGCGCAATGCTAAATAAAGAACAATGAAGCTATTATAAGACCCAGGTCCCATCACACAATGCAACACATGCCGGAGGATAGGGTTTTTACCTTATAATAGCCAAGAATGCTTGGTACGTGAAATTTCATGTTTTATTATTGCTATAAGTGTATAGTGTTAAAACAATTTCAAATCATAACTATCAATCATAGACGGCATAAGTGCCCCATACCACTATGTCGCCATATTAGGCTCTACAAATAAAGATGCAAAGTCACGTATTGGAAACTGGGTTTCCATCTGTGAAACGAGGCAAAAGATAGTCCTCACCGATCCAAGAGCCTCTAGCCCGCCCCTCAGGACCCAGACTCAGGTGGGCTCTTGGATCGTCAGGGCCGGTCCACCGATGTGGATTAAAATACCTGAACATTGTGTTTCCCCGCCCTTTGGGGCGTAAATGAGTCCTATGACTCCATCGGCTCCACATAGTCACCGATATATCCGAGGCGTCTCGCAACAGCAACAACCACACAGGTGAAAATAATATAAATGTCAGGGCTGGTAGGTCACTGACACCACCCTAGCTAGAAGGAAATGCATGCCCTCCCTGATGTCCTCTCCCGTTTTTGGTTCACAACCGGGGTGTGAGGTTCGCGAATTAACGTTACACAAAGCTATGCCACACAGGCGGTGCTTTGATCATCAACCACAAGACTTTGCTTTTCAACAAAAGCCTTGATCATTTTCCACTTAGGCATGCCACACAGGCAATTCGCACCGTAAGACTGATGTCTATCGATATACAACCTCTGATCCCGTACGTCTCAGAGAAGGGGGAAGTAAGGGAATGTATTCCCCTTCACCAGGCAGATGTATATTTAATAGAGATCAATCAACACAGAGCAAAATCCAATGCCAGACACACAGTCCATACAAGTTCGTTTTGGGTCTGAACGAAACCGGAGGCACCTTATATCTTGCATATCCATCGATCTCCAAGTACGTCTGGACGATCACCAACTGATTCCCTCCTCTTGGGTGTACATCCCAATCAAGATCATCAGTAATCACCCAAACGATGTGTAGACCTCCGGTCTTCGACCACCGTCTTCATCCTCGACACCACGTCGAATCAGTTATTCAAAATGGGAAAAACCCGGTCTTTCTGAATAACTCGCATATATAATAAACAAGTGTTACACAAACACAACATACGCCTCATTCTAATTCAGAATATTCTTTTATTCAAATATTCTTATATTTTGGGAAAGGTTCCCATTCATTTTATCAAAGATAAATTCTTTAAATTTATTCTTTAATCTTCTTTTGAATATCAATTCAAACTAGTCGGGATTAGCGAACCATACCGAAGTAATCATTTATTTTATTTCCCAAACCCAACCTATACATCCCATGAAGTAAAACTGGTCATACTTCATATCTAACACCACGGTGTTATCAGTAAATTCAATTACCATTTCACGTTCAAATCTAATTAAAGATTTAACTATCGCATGGAGAAAAACGGGTGATACTCCATTCTCGACCATTTCAATCTAATTAAAGATTCATTAAAACTCCACTTGGTTTTAATCTTCCCAAAAATCAATATCAATGATTATTTTACTTGGGAAATCACATCATGTCTTTAACTGGGTTAAAGAACCAATGTCATTTAAAAGACGGTTCACTATAAACCCAAAATCACATTCCATTAATCATCGGGTTAAAGGACAAGTGTTATTTAAAACACCGTTCACGATAAACCCAAAAATCAATTCAAATTAAAATTCAATTCCAATTAAATACCATTTAATTGGTACACTTCGTTAAATCTAAATAAAAAGATTTAATCTTTTTCTCAACTGGGTTTAAGAACAATGTTAATGAAGACACCATTCACGACAAACCCAATCCCATTTGATATTAAATACAAGGCTCTGAATAGAAAATATATCGGCTTATATTCAATATCAAATTCTACGACCAACAAATATCGTATTGGAAATAACGATATAAATATATCTTTCAAATTTCCATAACAATATCTGTAGAATCACGAAATCCAACATCGAAATATTCCAAAGACAATTTCGATTCAAATCCATTCCAATTCAATTACTGGAAATTCTGGTTACTTTTAAAACCATTTCTAATCCAATTTATTTATTCAAAAATAAATGGATTATAATTCTAGTTCAAAACTAGTTCATTTCGATAAAAATCTATTTTTATCTTTTCAAATATGGAATTTTTCATCCTAATTCTTTCCAATTCATTTCTTATGATTTTACACAAATTATTACTATTTTTAATAATTTTATCAAGGTTCGTATGGTCGATTTCCATCAACGGCCATCGAACTGCACTTACAGCGCGGCGCGTTTGATTTGGACATTATATTATATATATATAATATATATTTCATCGATTTTCCTTTTTAAAACGTATTTTATAAATGGTTTTAAATTCGTTTTTAAAACGATTTCAACTTCATACTCAATTTCAAATCAAAATTGAATATTCCATATCTTCGATATACAACTGATAATATTTTCAAAACGTTATATTTTGAAATCACTTCGTTTTCTATAATCATTATAAACACGAATATAATCGATATAAATATCGTTCATGTCAAAATGACGCATATCTAATCAACACGGCTTTATATATTTCAATAACTTCGTTATTCTATTCAACAAATGAATATTTTCTTCAACACATGAATATATATTTTTATTCAACACATGAATTTTCTTTCTATTCAACACATGAATTTTCTTTCTATTCAACACATGAATTTTCTTTTATAATATTCCTTATTTTCCAAATTGGAATGAGGCCCAATCAATTACCATATAATGTTAATTATATGGATTCCATACAACACATGTATATAACAGCAACGGTAAATAATCAACTATCATCCAGAGTGCACCACACAACTATATAAGCATTAAATATAAATAATTAACGCTTACACAGTCTGTCAACCCATCGATTGACATACAACTAAACAATCGGGATTAGTGTACGTCAAATATCATCCCAATACCCGTGTGGGGTTTCAAATCAACAAACACAGATTTTTATTTGTGCAGTTGGGCGATGTGTAAAATTTATCGTCCCAATCGATATCAGTCAAATCGGTGTACATAAACAAATCGTTCGATTTGTAAATGAATATTTATTTTACTTCAACACATGAATATTTTTTTTTCAACACATGAATATATATTTTCTTTCAACACATCACACTATCAAATTTCACTACATAGAAATCAAACAAACAAGTCATCCATGGTCTGTGGACGACGGGTGTCAGGTGCTGCTAAGCACCGTCTGCATCCTAGTACATATTTCAACTAGAAATCAAAATAAAAGTGAGGAGTTCTCACCTTTGGGTTCCATTCCTCCATTCTAGTTCTGAAATTCAGAACAGTCTGGATTTGCCCGTATTTCAAACACAATCTTTTTCACGTTGTTCACATTAAAAATCAAATTTTTATTTCAACGCTATAGAGATAAAAATCACATTTTTATTCCAACATATATATATATATAATAAAAATCAGATTTTTATTTCGCTTTATTTCGCTACGTATATAAAAATTATATTTTTATACTATCTACATGAAAATCTCATTTTTATATTTCCAAATATCGTATCTTTATATTTTCAAAAATTTTGATCTCTATATTTTCAAAACATAGCATATTTATATTTTCAAAACAAAGAAGTTTATATTTCGAAACCAAAGAAGTTTATATTTTGAATTTCCAGGAAGTTTATACTTTGAATTTCCAAGAAGTTTATACTTTCAAATCAAAGAGGTTTATACTTTCAAAAGCATGTATATTTATATTTTCAAAAGCATGTATAATTATATTTTCAAAAGCATGTATAATTATATTTTCAAAAGCATGTATAATTATATTTTCAATGCTAATTTCATATAAAAATTTGATTACATTTTTATTAACTAATTAAATAATTAAAAATAATAATAAGTTAATTAACTTCCCTAATCAATTAATTAATTTAAATTAACAATGTTCAAAAGTTTAAGCTGCAGTTCTTCTTCATTCAGAAAGGCCAGAGCACGCTTCCACCCTTTCACCGAAACTAGGGCTCCTAATTTTCGTTGCCACCTTGCGCCAGTCGGGGATCTGATGTGCTCACCTCGAAGAGCTTCAAGTCGGCTTCCTCCGCCCACCGTATGGGCCCACTCGTGCTCCGCTATCCTCCTGAATCGGGGTTCGACCGTCGCGCCTTTGGGGCGTAGTTCTGACCAACACGAGAGACCAACGATTATCATTGCCGTTAAAATCAAAGAGCTCGCGGAGGTCTTTCATTTTGCGATGAGGATTTTGGAAAACATTTGTGGATTGAGCGATTTCTAAGGGAAGAAGGGGGAGCGCGTAGGCCATCGATGAAGAAAGAGGCGGCTTTGAGATTTGACCAGAAAACGAGTTGACCTAGGGTTTTATAAATATATATATTAATATTTTAATAATATTCAAATCTAAATTCACTTGTTTAATGCCACGAACTCCGAACGAGACCCAACGACTGTCGCCCCTAGCTAAATACCCCCATTCCGAACACAATGGGATATGTCCCGCAAGCTGATTCGATCGTTTCGATCAGTTTCCGTTTAAACTAAAACATAAATCTATATATATTCAATTCAAACGTACCTTTCAATTTACTGGGGTCACATACAATCTCTAAAAATTCTCGAAAAATTATATCTAGCTTCGTATTGACAATACGGTCCTAACAAAACTAATTTCGTCGAATTCTGAGACCGTTTGAAAAATGGCCATTTTCAGGTCGATCGAAATTGACTGAAACTGTCAAAACACGTTTTACTTCGCCACGCTCACGTATTGATTCAAAAAATTATGAATTTTGGAATATAGCAATAATTCGACATCCCGGTTCCAACAAAAGTGGTTTCGTCGAAAACAGAGGTCGTTTGCAAAATTTCCATTTTTAAGGGCTAGAATTCCACAACGACTATTCTGAATTTTCAACTGGACGTAACTTTTTATTCCCGCTATGAAATTTTGATTTTTCAGATTTGTTGGAAAAATATTCTCGAATAGATTCTAATATTTTTGGTTTCGCTAAAATCCGGTTTATTTTGAATCATGTACATTCATTTGAACTTTGAAATCGAATTTTCAAACTACCCCGCCATTTTCAATTCCTTTTATATTTAAAATAAAATATTTATATTCTAACGTCTATTCAAATAAATATATACGTTCTAATTCTATTCAAAATAAATTTCTCGTCGTTATTATTTAAAATAATTCATTTTAAATATTCAAAATTCAATAAAATTGCCAAAATAAAAATTTTAAATTGGCTCAGATTTCCGGGTTATTACAGCTTGAATCTTAATCTTAAATCCCTTTTGAATTTGTAGACCTTAATCTGTTTAGTCCCTATCTTATAGGCTTAGGTGTCGAAAAGCTTTAACGTGTTTGAAAGGTCCTCTTTCGAAAAAGGTAAATCTAATGTCAAAGAGTTGGCTTTCTGTAGATGGGTTCCTCTAGTTTTATATTCGATAGAACCCCTTTGGCTAGCTAGTTTGATCCTTTAAGGGAGACTGTTGAAAGTCTTTCAAATGGTTCGATAGTTGACTAGAATTATCTCATTGATTGATGAGTCCTTTTGATTGAACAGTTGAATCCTTAAAAAGGTTACATGTAGGTAGCCTTCGAATAGGTTAATGGTTAATATGTAACTATTTATTATAGAACGAGTCCTTTCAACAAAGTCGGAAGTTGTTAGATAGTAGGAATAACCTCAGAGGCTTAAACTTGCAAAGTTCACGAAACGGTATGATATTTAAAATTTTACCTCCGAATTACCTTAGACGATTGAAAATAATCTTCTATTTGATTACTTTATCAGTATAAGGACTTATGTATTACAATTAAACCAAATCTCTAATTTTATTTAAAAAATAGAGTTTATCACTTAGATTTTGAATATAGGAGTAGAACGAGAAGTTCTCGATCTCGATTCTAGACCTATAGTGTTGTATTTACACGTGTGGATTGACCCCTTTTGCCTCGGTGCTTCCACTTCCGTTCATCTATTGACACTGATTCAAAGGGCTGGCAGAACTGGTTCTTGTGTTATTTTTTTTGAGGCTATTGATACAACCAAAAGAAAAAGAGTGGTGGTAGATTCAATTGGTGGCCTTCGATGTCACTTTTAATATTGGCCTTTACATCCTTCCGAGGGCAACTTTTAATCATTTCGAAAGCTTAATGTGTTCACAAAATGGAGGCTAAGTGCATATAGAAAGAGAATGATTTCGAAAGCCCATGCCCTAGTGTTTTCAAACGGTTGTTCTTAGAATAGAGCGGTATGGCAAAATGGTTTGACCCTTTCGAAGGGATTGATTTCTATGAGATCAATCGCTTCGAAGGCTTGCTTCACCCAAGATAATGCTCTTCCCATGTTTTAGAGTATTTCCTTCAGTAGCCTTACAGTCGGGAAATTCCTTCGACTTACTCGAAGGTTGTGAACTCAATTATTTCAAGTTCAATTACAGACTGTCGCTTGTCAGGATATAAAGAGGTGAGCCTCTCAACTCCATCGAAGGGATTTGCCCTAGCCAAAATGTAAATTATACTTCTCCTAACGTCATTGAGGAAGTGGTGCATGACAAAATGCTTTCGACTCCTTCGAAAGCCCATTTTTCTTGACACCCTTTCACGATAGACTACCTTTCACCATGGCTATAGTAATTTTGGAAGAAAAATCTTGCTTTTATCCCCTTCAAAAGTGTCAAAAGATAGAGAACAAGTAAAAGGTCTTAACATCCTAACTAATTATATGCCTCTGAATGAGGCAACAAAAATAAAAAATAAAGAGCTTTCAACTATGTGAGAAACCTCCAGATACCCTCTTCATATTATAACATGACAGGACCCTTGATCTCTTTCAAAAGTGTCAAAGCTTATTAAAATTTAAGTAACAATCACAAGAAATGGCCTATGCTTTCGAAAGAGAGAAGGAGACAAAAATTGAAACAGGTGAATAGTGGGCTTCCAACGGAGTAGAAACCAACAAAGCACTTGCAGTCAGTTGCTAAGTTAAACAATCCCTTCGACTACATCAAAACTTTCATAATACATTAATTAGCTGAAAGTGTGTGCGTGTACTTGTCAAGTAATATAATACACACACAAGGATCGTGTAATATGGTGTATAACACACAAGTATGCAATAATAACAAATCACAAATATAAAACAGTAAATGCAGTAAAAAGGAAAAATCACACCAGGAATTTTTATACTGGTTCGGACTTTCTGTCCTACTTCCAGTCCCAGACTCCTTCTGGAATTCACTATCAACAACCTCACTTCACCCGGAGGAACAGGTATACAACACCCGAGCAGCCGAACGGAATTTCACGCCTCTTTCAACACCGAGGACTTCAACACGTGCCTCTTACAACACCGAGGACTTCTCTCCTGAGCACCAACACAGGACTTCAACAAATAACAAGAGTTTGACTTCTGATTGTGTTCTTGAATAACACTGAATAGCCAACAGTTGAGTATACCCTTCCTATAATCTTATCCTCAAGTATATAACGTGTACGTGAAGACTGAAGGAAGTATATTACTTATTGAATCAAGAGATATGAAATAAATTCAACGATTCAAAAAGTAATTCGAATAATGGAGAGCATTTTAGTATGCAAGAATGTATAGAGTTTAAGATCAGAAAATATGAGAAGATTTTTTGGTGATGTGAAAAAAACGCTTGTGATGTATATATAATCATTGAAGAGTTGTCAACTTCCATGAAGAGTTTTGTCAAAGAGATGCACCCATTTCCTTTTAGAAATGAAAAGGAATCTCTTCATGAAATATGATGCCTTTAGAAAATATGGCCGTTGTAAGATATGACCGTTGAAAATATGACCGTTAGAAAATATGATCGTTAGAAAATATGGCCGCTGTAAAATATGACCATTGGAAATATGACCGTTAAAAAATATGACCGTTAGAAAATATGGTCGTAATAAAATATGACCGTTGTAAAATATGACCGTTGGAAATATGAAGTGTCTCTTCGTGAAGTGTCTTTTCGTGAAGCGTCTTTTCATGAAGTGTCCTTTCATGAAGTGTCTTTACGTGAAGTGTTTTTTGACGAAGTGACGAAGTGTCCTTCTGCGAAATGTCTTTTCATGAAGTATCTTTTCGCGAAGTGTCTTTTCATGAAGTGACGAAGTGTATTTTCACGAAATGTCTTTTCATGAAGTGTCTTTTTGCGAAGTGTATTTTCACGAAGTGATGAAGTGTCTTTTCGCGAAATGTCTTTTCATGAAGTGTCTTTTCGCGAAGTGTCTTTTCACAAAGTGTCTTTTCGCGAAGTGTCTTTTCATAAGTGCATTTGTGTATGCTATATATTTGAGGATAGATTTTAACAATATATAATACATCTAAGACACAATTAAATAAATAATCATAACCTATATCACTTTTCCTTTGATCTTCTCTTCTTCCTTGTCATGAATCAAAAACTTGTGATCTAACATTCTCCCCCTTTTTTGATTGATAACAACCTCTTGCAATCTTATAGAGTTGTTTATTTTCTCCCCCTGAATGTATGCTTGCATATATTTATCTCCCCCTTAATATAAAGCTTCTCTACAACATTTTGTTAGTGCATACGTAAAAGTACTTACCATTTGTTTCCCTGTAACAAAATGTTAGTATATAATGCATATATATTCCATAATTTTTCTCCCCCTTTGTCATCGATTAAAAAGAATATATAACATGATAAAGCAGTAATCGAGAACAAATAAGAGAAAACAAGCATAGATAAGTTTTCAAAGAGCATACGAGACTATTTATTATACGTCCATAGAGATACCGAAATAGTCTTCTCTTTGTTGTGGTGTACTTGCAAAACAATATGATGTATATACTTTGGTACCCACTCGTTTCGATTGGGTCCAGGAGTTAGATAGAAGGTAATCATACCCAAGAGGGTTTAATGGAACCTTTAAAGATAAAGTTTTCATTATTAACTACTGAATCAAAATAATCATCAATATATTTTTCTCTGTTTCTCCAATCTACAGGAACCCAAATACTTAAGTAATCTCTATTGATATTCCTTTTCATACTTCTAGATTTATTATAAATATCGCTAGTCATAGAAGTATTCGAATTTCTATAAAAATTGGGTCTTGGATGTGTATTAGTACTAGAAGTGATATTCTTATTGTACATAAAAGCATATCTAGTACTATTTCTATGATTGGTTCTATTATATCCTAAACCACTTTTGTCATGTAAAGGTCGAGATCTAGATAAATTCATGTTTAAATCATTTTGACCTTTATTAAATATCGCGAACTTATTTGAACATTTATCAAATCTAATTCCGAAATCG
Organism: Allium sativum; assembly: GCA_030737875.1. NCBI lineage: Eukaryota > Viridiplantae > Streptophyta > Magnoliopsida > Asparagales > Amaryllidaceae > Allium > Allium sativum. The sequence goes on from CM060920.1 coordinate 976,475,455, forward strand.
CGAGTGACAAAAGAAATTTTGTTATTTTGAAAATTATCAATTTCCTTATTTAATTCAGAGTTCTTCCTTTTTAAAACATTCTCAGTTTTGAGACCACAAATTTGAGATCCTGAATTAATTAAGGAAGATTGTAATTTTTCAAAATTTTCTTTTGTGTCAGAAATTTTATTTTGCAAAACATTATTATTCACCTTTAAAAACTCACATTCTTTAGATAATTCCAAATTCTTTTCAGTTAGAGCTCCATTCTCTTTTTCAAGAGACGAAATTAAAGAACTAGAATTATTTAAAGAATCTTCTAATGATTTATTTCTATTTTGCAAAAGATCGATTTCCTTTAAAAGAACATTGTTTTTATCTTCTAGTCGCTCATTTTCTTTTTGAAGGAAATCTTTTTGAGAAACAAGCTCTTCTAAGGTATTTTCAAAATATTTGGCTTGTTTTACCAAAAAATAGTTTTCTTCTTTTAATTTGGAATTTTCTTGCTCGCATTTTTTTTGACTTGGCTATAATGATTGTATTGAGTTTACTCAAAGTTTTAAAATCTTTCAATAATTTTTCATGGTTTAACAAAAGATCTTTATCTCTACACACCGATTGTGATCTGACATTAGCCATGAGACATTTGCTTTCTTGCTCTCTTGATTCTGCTTTGTTGCTCTTCCACTTTCTAATTCCTTGACTAGATTTCTTTATTGCCATTTGTTCTAGGATGTTGTTATGATCTCTAGAACACCAGGCTCTGATACCAAATGAAAGTGTGTGCGTGTACTTGTCAAGTAATATAATACACACACATGGATCGTGTAATATAGTGTATAACACACAAGTATGCAATAATAGCAAATCACAGATATAAAACATTAAATGCAGTAAAAAGGAAAAATCACACCAGTAATTTTTATACTGGTTCGGACATCCCGTCCTACGTCCAGTCCCAAACTCCTTTTGGAATTCACTATCAACAACCTCACTTCACCCGGAGGAACAGGTATACAACACCCGAGCAGCCGAACGGGATTTCACGCCTCTTTCAACACCGAGGACTTCAACACGTGCCTCTTACAACACCGAGGACTTCTCTCCTGAGCACCAACACAGGAATTCAAAAAAATAACAAGAATTTGACTTTTGATTGTGTTCTTGAATAACACTGAATAGCCAATAGTTGAGTACACCCTTCCTATAATCTTATCCTCAAGTATATAACGTGTATGTGAAGAATGAAGGAAGTATATTACATATTGAATCAAGAGATATGAAATAATTTCAACGATTCAACAAGTAATTTGAATAATGGAGAGCTTTTTAGTATGCAAGAATGTATAAAGTTTAAGATCAGAAAATATGAGAAGATTTTTTGGTGATGTGAAAAAACGCTTGTGATGTATATATAATCATTGAAGAGTTGTCAACTTCCATGAAGAGTTTTGTCAAAGAGATGCACCCATTTCCTTTCAGAAATGAAAAGGAATCTCTTCATGAAATATGATGCCTTTTAGAAAATATGGCTGTTGTAAGATATGACCATTGAAAATTTGACCGTTAGAAAATATGACCGTTAGAAAATATGGTCATTGTAAAATATGACCATTGGAAATATGACCGTTAGAAAATATGGTCGTTGTAAAATATGACCGTTGTAAAATATGACCATTGGAAATATGAAGTGTCTCTTCATGAAGTGTCTTTTCGTGAAGCGTCTTTTCATGAAGTGTCCTTTCATGAAGTGTCTTTTCGTGAAGTGTCTTTTCACGAAGTGACGAAGTGTCCTTTCGCGAAATGTCTTTTCATGAAGTGTCTTTTCGCGAAGTGTCTTTTCGCGAAGTGTCTTTTCATGAAATGACGAAGTGTATTTTCATGAAATGTCTTTTCGTGAAGTGTCTTTTCGCGAAGTGTCTTTTCATGAAGTGATGAAGTTTCTTTCGCAAAATGTCTTTTCATGAAGTGTCTTTTCGCGAAGTGTCTTTTCACAAAGTGTCTTTTCGCGAAGTGTCTTTTCATAAGTGCATTTGTGTATGCTATATATTTGAAGATAGATTTTAACAATATATAACACATCTAAGACAAAATTAAATAGATAATCATAACCTATATCACTTTTCCTTTGATCTTCTCTTCTTCCTTGTCATGAATCAAAAACTTGTGATCTAACATTAGCCACTCAACTATGTCAAAACCTTAAAACATCAAAATATGGGGTTTCGACTGAGTCAAAAGGTCAAACATGTGACAAGAAGGAGTCAATATGGAAGATTAGTGTGGAACTAAACTACAACTGGTCTAACTCTATCTCAAGCAAAAGTATAAGGGATGGATTTAAAATAGTCGAACGAAAAGAGTTCATTCATAGCATTATCCCTATCTTCCATATTTGAAAGCCAACATATTTAATCTTGGATATTGGATTTAAACTCATGACCTAGAATAACAAAAGTTTGTCAAATACACTTGAAAACTACTAAATCGGGTTTCAATTCCTAAACTCGCTTCAACAAACAGTGATATTTCAGAATTAGGGAAAATAAGACCGAAATCCAAATAGTTGTTTAATTTCGATTGAGTTCATTTTGAAGCATCTTGGATCCATCACAGAAAATACAATCGATTAACCCTAAATCAGTTTTAAATTCTAACATGAGAATTTCGAATCAAAACGCTAGAAATACGACTCTAAGTCGATTACAAAAATTGAAATTTATACAAAAGACCATGTAAGTCACCATTATGTTGGCTGGAGATAGGCTACAAGCTAGTTCTTGGTCCATAATTTGTGAAAAAAGTCACAAAGAAAATTGAAATCATTCGAGGTCGGATGTGGAAAAATGAATCCAAGCAATAGAGTTATGCAAATAGAAGGCATAAGGATTTCGAAAACTTTAATGGAGAATGGGTTTTCATTAAGGTATCGCCAATGAAAGGCGTGTTCCATTTAGGAAAAGCAAAGAAGCTTGTGCTAAAGTTTATTGGGCCTTTCCCAGTACTACGAAGGATTGATAAGCTTGCCTATCAGTTGGAGTTGACGGATTGTGATGTCCCTGAAATTTTAATCGATTTAAATTTTAATTTTGGTAATTTTCTAAATATATTTTTAATTTAATAAGATTTAAAAAATAAATGTTGATTTGATAATTCTTTTTATTTATTTGAATAAATAATTTTCTTTTGTAATGACTTTTATAAATAAAATTTTATTTTTAAGACTATATGAATACTTGTTAAGTAGTAATATTATTTAAATTAACAATAGTGTTTTTATATAAGATTTATTTTAAGTAAATAATATATTATATTTTATATGAATTGTAATGTCATTTATATTTAAATTACACACATATGTGTTAAAGAATGGTTTCATATGTATGTATTGCCAATATGTTGCAAAAATTAATTTTTTATAAATAAATAATATACACTTATTTGTCTACCATGCATTAAATAAAAATTTTAATAACACCATGTGTCCTTACATGTGTAACATAGCATGTAATGAAGATTTTAAAGGAAACAAATGATCTTGTTTAAAGGATAAATCTACCCCTACGTTCAAATATAAAAGAAGCACGCACCAGTTTTTTTCCACTCACTCACACATTCTCTTCCACCTCATTTACCTCTTCTCCTTCACCGTGTTAATCCCTTTCCGCCGCACTCCCTTAAATTTTTATATAGCAGCTTCGTGTATTTTCTCCAGCACCGCAAGTCTTCTCTTTTATATCTCGTTCACTCCTTGTCCTCGCATATACACAAGCTCGGCCCCTTTGTGTATCTTCCGTCGCCGCTAATGACACTCCATCGCCACCTCACCCAGTCCAGCAGTCCCCCCTATGCCTTCGCTTCCCTTTTCTCCTCTTAAAGACGCATTGTCCCTCTCTTTTGGAAAAACTCCACCGCATTCATCAGGCCTCCCACCCTAAGTCAACCACTACTACCTAAGACCCTCTGACATGACATCCTCCACCTTCCTGTACCACACCGCAAGTTAACGCACCCGCTTGCCGCCACTACCCAGCATCGCTCCGTTGTCCCCTCTACCTTATTCAAGTAAAACAGTCGGCACCCCATGCATTCAATCACTTTCCTTTAGCCTCTAGTCCACTTCATTTATAATAATAATAATATACACATTACACACAATAGTTTTGCAGTGAAGCAAGTTTGGGGTCCTCGTGAAGGTTAGACGTGAAGGTTAGATGTGAAGGTTGGACGAAGTACATGCAAGTTTGCGGAAAATGAGTGTAGGCGTGACGGTAACAGCGTTCGTGAAGGTTTGTACGTGATCATCCAGTTCATACGATTTTTACGGTTAAATTGGAAAACAATGAAGGTGAGATTTCTAATTTTAATTTATTTTAAATTTAGTTAGAATTGTTAGTTATAATTTATTGTTAATTATAATGAGTAGATGATGTTGACTGCTTGTAATGGTCGCTAATGTATGTTGATGGATGTTAGTGCTGTTAAAAACACATCAAACACCAAGCGTTATTTACCATAACGCTTTGTGCACAATAGTTGATTATATTAATTGTTGTAGTTGCGATGGATGAAGTTGTGCTTGTTTATTTGGGTAAATTATTTGGTTAATCCGGATTGCATGAATTCACACATATGCCGTAGCTGTGTGATTATATGGTTAACCGATTTAAACTCTCCTTCCATATAAATAAGGATTTATTTATTAAAATAAGGTTGTAAAATTTGTTTTAAAATTGAATTTAAAACTATTTGTATATCAAATTGATTAAAGAGTGCTAATGTGTTATTGAATTGAGTTTGAAAATTAATTCATAGAACGATTGTGAATATACAAACAACATTGATATTGTAATGGTTATTTATAAGCTATTACCCGAATTTGATAAAAACATATTATCATTTCAATTTAATTCGAAATGAAAGTTGAAATTTAAAATAATGACTTTTGAATAATTATTTTGGGAATTAGTTTAACGAATTTGGTTAATATTATCATAAAGTGGGAAAAGTTGGAATAATGGGAATTACGTGAATGTTTGATTTCATAAGGGTTATTGGAAAAAGAATAATTAAACAAGTTTTAAATTAAATATTATTTTATTCAATTTGATTTGAAATGGAAATTTGGAATTTAAATGGTCTTGAACTAAAGTTGGAATATGAAGATATCATTTCGGGAAACAGGATTTGAAATATGATTTTGAATCTAAGTATGTAAATGTAATTTATCTTGGGAAAAGGAAAGAATTGGGCAAATTATATTTAAACGTTATATAGCGCAAATCGAATGCGTCGTGTAACGACAGTTCGATAATATCGATTTCAAATTTCAAATGGTTATAACTTGAACGGTTTGAATCGAATTGACTTGAAACGAAAAAAATCGGATTTCTATTGATAATGGTTTTTAAATAAAAGAGAAATTTTCGAATTCCATAGTATGGTTAAAATAAAATTTGGAAAAGTCGCTATACGCGCAGTTCGACGACCGAAAGGAGAAATCGAATAAAATGGGCTTATAAAAATTATTTAAAAATCCAGAAAAATATGATAAATCATATTTTGTTATTTAAAAGTGATTCGAGTTAGAAAAGGTGAATTTTTGAATGATTCTAGATCAAATTGGTTAAATAACCATTTTGCAGCACTTTTTAGTAACGCTTTCAACGTTATTAAACTATTTCTTTAAAGAATGATTGGAATTTGAAGATTATAAACCATAAACCATTGCTCAAATTATGGAAGAAGAATTGTTGAATATTTTTGAAAGATTTTAAGAGTTAAATTGTATGGTATGGAATTTGTTTAAATTATAAAGAAGATATGGAAAGTCGGGTTTTGAATAGAATTGATCGTCACATATTCAATATGGAATCCCAAGTTTGGAAGATTACTATCAGAAATATCAAACCCTATTCATATTCTGATTCTGATGGTATTTGACCAAGTTTGTGTATCAATATCAAATATAAGTCGATTAAATTATGTTTAAACTTATATTTGAAGTATCGATCATCTGATTTATCGTAAATGGAGATTTAAATCCAAATTAAGGTTTGGTGGTTTTGAACACTTAACGAAAGGGATAAAGATGATTAAATGGACTTTGATTTTTGGAATATAAGGTTGGAAGCGAATATTATATATTCAAGAAAAGAGTTAAGATGAAAATGGGGTTTACGGGAATGAATCCAACCTTAAATGAAAGTAAAATGATAACGTTTGGGAAGGAGATTTGAATTGGAAATCTGTATAGGCCATAGCTACTGATTTTAAAGTACGCTTATTTCTTGGAAAGTCCGGGATTAGATGTATGTACAAAAACCATTCCAAGTAATAATACGACGTTATAAAGCAATTGAAGATTTGGAAACCGACGAGTAAAACCTGGGAGTTTCTGAGTCATTTGGGTTGAATGTCGATGTCTCGGATTGGTCCGTAAAACCAAACGAGGTTATAAGTGGCACGATATCTGAATGTATTTGGAGATTTTTGGATGATGTTTGGTTCAGACCCAGAACAGACATTTATGGTTGTGTGTCTGACATTGTAAATAACTGCGTAGCACTGTTTTATCAATATATATCTGTTTGGTGGCGGAGAATTATTCTCTTGCTTAACACCCTTCTCTAAGACGTACGAGCTTAGAGGTTATATATTGGAAATCAGTGATGCGTTGTTAATGGATAATGTGGCATATTTAAGATATGCAATGAGCTATGGATGATCAAAGCATGGCTTATTTAAGCGTAGCTTTGTGTATCGTGACCTCGGCAAGCCTCACAACCCGGTAAATGGCTAAAACAGGAAAGATGCGGCGGGGTTAAGGGTAGTCATTTCCTTTTAGATAAAAGGTGTACTATGGTATGGAGCCCAGATATTAACCTATGCGGAAAACTTCTATTTATATGGATGTTGATGTTGCGAGGCCTCGGTTTAAAGGCTGGTAACAACCGGGAAGTGATATATTCAGGCGTGCTCTAAGTAACCCAGTTAAGGGGTAACCCGGCTTCGTGTTGGCAGAGAGCGCGATTTGGTTCTCGAGGTGTCCCTCTAGAGGTGTACCCATCGGTTCGGTAAGGAAGTTCCTTTGCCTGGTCATTTTTTAGAAATCCAATTTTCCATTACGAGCCGTACGATTTTAGTTGTATAGCCTACTACCAGTAGGATTGTCGGTATAATGGGATGGGGCATTATGCTACATTTATTTGCAAAATTGTTTTCACACTATGCACTATTAGTAGTAAAAGAGGATTTTCACGTATTAAGCATTTTTGACTATCATAAGGAGAAACCTCTCCCATGTGTGCGTTTGCATTGTGTGTATGCCGCGAGACCTTATGTTAGTTTCATTCTTCAAAATTCATAGCGAATTTCTATGCATGGAAATTCATATGGAGTAAACCCGTTCCGCGTTAGCGGCGTGGTCCGGTGAATTTCCCAACTTTAAAATGAAGCCTAAGTAAGAACTGTGTAACGATCCGCATTCTACGCATCGAAGGATCGTAGAATATTTATTTCTTTCGCACATGAAGTCGTATAGCCATGTAACTTTGGGAGACGACTATTGGGGTCATTTCCCATGTTCATGATTTTTGCCGATTTTTAAATGACCGTTTTACCCCTAGTTGATCTTGTTTTGGCCATAACTTTTGACCAAAAAGGAGTTTTGACCTGAATCACTTCCATTAGATCTGGATGATGGTTTAGCTTTCCGTAGAGTGGTCACATTAGCCAAACGGACTTACCATTTGGGAGATATGGCTGAAACAAGGTTTGGAAGGCGAAAAACTGCTTAACCGGGCCAAATGAGGTGATTAGCGAATGGGCCCATAACCCATTTCGGGATTAGGGTTATGGGGAGGCTGAAATGAGTTAGGTTTTCATTTCATTCCAGTTTTATAGCCGCCATTTACCTCCTAGGAACCCTAACTATGGCCTCCGACCTCTTGAATCATCTCTAATCACTCTCTAATCAAGTTTTAGCCTAATCTACGTCAAATCAAAGGGAAATAGGACCAAAGCAAGGTTGGAGCTGCTGTATAGCCTTGGGAACAGCTCCTAATAGAGGATAATTTCAGATTTGGTAGTTTATTTGTGGCTTAGGTGAGTGATTTGCATAGTTCCTCACTAATTATGGTTAATTAAGGGTAATTAGTGTTAATTAGCGAATTTAAACATGATTAAATTTTGGAAAAATATTTAGAAATTTCGAAATATTATTTTAGACCTCTGTTAGAAGTTTGGATTGATTTGGTTAAGTTTTACTAATCCTATCATTAGTTTTGCTTAAACATGCTTAAGGGAAAATATGGGATTTCGTCTATGTTTGATCCGTTTTAATCTATCAAATTATTGTTTTGGTGTTTGTGGTCAATTCTACAAGTTTCTATGACTGTATGGTATGCTTTGTGATTGATTAGAAAAGTTAGATTGGTCGAAAACGCCGTCGAATGGCGTGAAACAGTCGTTGGAAAGAAGTACAGGAAATTACCCGAACCGGATCGGATCGGAGGGGGAAGCATGATCTAAACCGCTCGCACTTGAAGCTCCACGATCTGACTTGAGCATGGTGGCACGACCTGAAGAGAGCACCTGATCCGAGCCGCGTCACTCGACCCGAACCGATGCACCATGGATGGACTTGAGAGGCTCGACCCGATCCAGAGTGCTTGGGAAGGAGAATCGAACCGCTTGCCTGAAGTCACGATCTGATGCTCTGGAGATGACCCGAACCAATCCGAAGTAGGAGCCACGATCCGACCCGTATGGGGTATTCTGATCCGAATCGAGATGCTTGGATTTGAGGCTTGAACCACGATCCGAACTGGAAGTACGAGTTGAAGTGAAGAGCAGGAACCGAACCGATCCGGAGAAGACCAATACCCGAGATGCAAAGGTAGTCCAAATGGGAAGTATGTACCCAGGATCCAGTTGGGAATCAACGGGTCAACTTCATGAGTTGGCTTTGCTGTGGGACGTGTGCAAAGGGGTTATCGACGTCCATAGCTTTGATTCACCACCGAGACGGATGTTAGGCTACGTATCAGTGCAGTGGGGTAGTTATTACTCCATGGGGGCAGAGTGATCGTAGCATGGCTATGAGCCAGTGCAGTGGATTTGTTATGACTTCATGGGGCAGAGTGGACATAGCAAGGACTAGTGGCTATGGATCAGTGCAGTGGTGTCATTATGACTCCATGGGGCAGAGTGATCATAGCAAGGAATGGGTGGTCAGAGCGGTTGATATCGTATGCTTTACGCATTGAGTGAGAGATGTGAGGATGGTTGCTATGCTTGATGGGTTGTTATCACTATGACATGCACAACCCCTCCCTCGTATTCTTTACACTATATGTTAGTGGCACCTTAGAGTATTGAGCGGTATGTTGTGCTAACTCTTTGGTTGCAGGTCAAGGTTCAAGTATGGTTTAGTATACCTGTTATTATTCTGTTTTGCTGCTTATCGCTCATACCAGACTTTTGTCTGACCCAGAGATTTATGTCCCTTCTTATTACTCTGGGTGCTCTTAAACGGGCAGACTAGAGACAGGTTAGGTGGTATGCACGAGTATCTGTACCGGAGACGAGCAGGAGGCTCCCACGTATGATATATAGATATTATCCCTATGTCGCTGCTGGTCACTACTTTGGGCATTAGTAGTGTACCTTCCTTATTTGCTTTAGAGACAATTTCAAAAGTTGTAATAATGATGATGTGGAACATAAGCTGTATTTGGATTTTCCGCTGCTATGATGTTTAGCTTTCAGCTTATGCACTGTCTCACCTGTTTTATGTCAAAGTATGTTGTTATTATATTTTATTCCATGCGCTATGAGACATTCTACAGGTTCTTTGTTAGTTCAAATTCCTTTCTTTGGCGACCGTCCCGTGCTGGTTGGACATTAGCACAACGCACTTTCTTTGGAAATGTCAGCTGGTGCAAGGCGGGTCGTCACAAACTGTGTTTTGAATCTCACACCAGTCCCACGACTGACATAGAGTTTATTGTTTCCTACACCTAAACTCTGGGTGCCCATATTTTTACACGGGCAGTCAGAAGTTTAGTTTGCAGGTTTAGATTTTAGAGCTGGATTCAGATTTGAAGCAAGAGTTATGATTTAGGTGTTTCGTATCCCGCTGGAGAGTTTATTTCCGCTGAGCATGTGGTACTTTGATATTCCTTGTAATCTCTTATGTAATCCATGATATGAAATAGAAAGTTCTATTATTTTTGTGCAAATATGTAAGTACCCATAACAATCCATCTTTATGAACGGTTTAAGTTGGTTTAAATACCGGCGAGAACCGGTCAGAAAGCTGGGTCGTTACAAAATTGGTATCAGAGCTTTGGTTTAAACAAAGCTATGGGGTATGACATATTTGAACAAAAGATAGGATTCATCAGAGTTACAATATCTCATTAGAGACAGGGTTAGGAATACCCTAGAATGAGATTCCGGAATATTGCGTTTGAGAGAGCGTCTTTTCCTTACGAAATCGATAAGTTATATTGGAATTTGTGAACTTAAAATGTAAGTATTAGATTTGTTTGGTATGAATGAATTTGGATGGAAAACTTAAGTATAAAATCGTTTAAAATGGTAATTTAGGAAATGTTGAATTTGCATTAAACTTTAAGTATAAGAATGATTTCTGGTTTGGTTTGGTAGGAATAAGGATGACCCGATTAGGACCCTTAACCATTTTATATGATTCTTGATTTGGAAATTCCTTAACAAATTTTGGATACTTTTGAAAAAAAATAATTTGGGTATAAACCCTTAATTTAAATCATTTTGGTTAAGTTAAACAAATGATACATTTTATGTTTTAAAATTAATAATAAATTTGGATGATTTCTAAGCTTAAATTTTTTATTTTTACTTTTAGGGTGGCAGACCTCTTAGCACTAGACAGTACCTCTCTCAGTTTCATCCTAGCAGTAGCTCTGGGTCTAGTTCAGAGGACTCCATTGTAGACATCTCTAGTGAGCATGAGGTCATCGAGATATCCTCAGATTCTACGCCTACAAAGGATCAGACCATATACACTGACAGCGACATGGATGTCGGTTCAGACCATTATCCTGATATGTTAGGGGCAGACCCAGCTCCACAGTAGGATGATCAGGAGATGATGTATGAGTATCCCCCAGGACCAGTGATTCTTGATCAGATGATGGGGGTTGAGGCAGCAGCTCATTTCAAGATTGAGATTCCCCCCGATTTGGATGAGCATACATTGGAGGCTATATGGCAGCAGATCCTTGATGAGAGGGATCAGCAGATATTGGGAGACCCCGCACTAGTACATGCCCCACCAGAGGTCATTGGTTGGATGATAGACCCGACGTTAGTAGAACAGTTTGATATCTTGTTACATGAGCTAGGGCAGCCAGCAGTTATAGCTGAGTACGTCTCGCTTCTAGAGGAGGGAGATGACGGTCTTGATGATGCTATGGAGGACGTGGAGCAGCCCCTTCATAATGATGTTGTAGCAGATGATGATGTAGTAGCATATGATGATGAGATTGAGCAGCCTATATTCGAGGATGACCCACTTCCAGTAGTGGGAGATGATGAGTTTGATGAGGAGATGGAGGATATAGAGCAGCCTTTAGATGAGGCTGATGAGGACGGATTTATGGGCAACGAGCATAATGGATTCATAGTAGTTGAGGATGGATTCATCATAGGACATGATGACGATGGAGAGATTGTTTGTAACGACCCGGATTTTTCGACTATTTTATTCGAATATTTAAATATATTTTATATTTTATTTGGGATATTTATGGAATCCAATATCGAAATTGTTAATTTAACGATGACTGAGTGTTTATATTTATATTTAATATAAAACGAACTCGAAACAGCGCGGTAGTTCGTAAAATCGAATTTCAACTTTAATTGACTATACTGAATCTGTGTTAAGTCGGATTTCGGTGAAACAAGAAATGTCTGAATCTAGTTGATAATATTTTTCTAATGAAGGAGAAAAATCGTGTTTTTGTATTATAGATTTTATTTTACGTCTAAATCAAATTTTCAAATAGTCGTTGTGGAATCGTTTATACGCCATAACGATTTATTTAAATATAATTAAATATTGGCTTCGAATTTGGACAAGTCCTTTGAGGCGTAGTCATAATTTAATTTTTACAATTTTACTGTAATTTTTAATTTGTAAAATAAGCAACTTTTTATTTGGAGTATTTTGCACCCTATATGAACAATTTGAGGTATCACAATATAAGTTAACCTACCGATATTATGATATATTTGTGATCGTGGCACACTGGTGAGCACGACGGTATTTTTATTTTTGTCGACAGCGAGTCATATGCGGACGGAGACTTATGTAGTGGGGTACGTTAACCTTAAAGCTAAAAATCATTAGTCACTTTCTGAAATCAAACCAAAGTTAAAATAAATAAAAATCTAACGTCAAAACCTATTGTAGAGTGACCTTTGTCCTAGAAGCTAACAATGGAAAAATCTGTACAATATAGTATGGTTCATTAAGTGCGGAAAGTGACAACACCAAGGCTTTTAGCCTATATTTCCAATGACTAGGCATTTCTTTTTCAACCCCTAAATGTCTCAAGCCATACGCCTAAAGGCTACTGAAGAAAAATCTTGACAAAATCTCAAAACCATATTGAAAGTGACAAAGCTGAAAGGTGAAAAAACGTAATTTTCAAACTCTATTTCTAGAGTCACCTTAAGCTTAGAAGAAAATATCTCTGACACGCCATGTTACACCATGTTCTCTTTTCCTTCCTATCGAAGCCTTCTTCTCCTATAAAATGGTCTTCGTTCGTTCTTCAGCAAACAAAGGGCAGGCTTCATTTCCCTTTCGATCTAAATGAATAATATAATATATTATATTATATAATACGTTTATATATAATACTCTAGTCTCTTTCCCTAACAAAACTCATATTCGAATCGGTAGCAAGCCAGTGAGGCCAACGGCGAGCTCGAGGCTGACGTCAAAGTGGAGATGGTGATGTATGTTTGTGAGGAGGCAACACATGAGTTGCTGAGGTTAAAACGTGGTAATAAAGGGGAGCATTGGGTGGTTTGGTGCTTAACCATGTGTAAGGATGGGGAAGGCGGTTGTTTTACTGAAGGAGGAATATAATTAAAGGAAAAAAAGCATGAGAGGGAACTATATGCGGTCGGTTGTTGCTGTGTTGGGGACCTGGGCTTCGAAGCCCAGTTGTTTTTGCTTGGAGAAGGTTTAAACGTGCGTGAAGGCTTGGGACATGGTGAGGGCGTGTAGTTTTTGGTGGAAGGGATAGCCTGTTGGAAGTTGAAATCTGTTTAGGAGAAGAAAAGGTAAAAGAAGTATGTGAATGGATTAAAAGGAAGGGGTTAAACATGTTGGGTATGATAGGGTTTGCGGAACCAAACGTGAACGATAATAGAGGTTTAAACGCTGATGACGTGGCCGGTTTCTAAATGGTAAAACATTTATTAAGATTTAATTAGTTAATGATTAGTTTAGTTAAATTATCGTTTAACGTATAAACTGGAAATGAGCGTAACTCAGTCATATATTATTGGAATTCAATGAAACAGGATCCGTAGGGATCGTGGCGGCGGAGGCTACGCGTACAAGCTGGTTTGGTCAGAAACGAAAGCAGTTGGAATTTCGAGTAATTTTAAACGTTGGTTTAAAATCATATGATGCGCGTACCGATCGTCGAAAATAAAGGTGAGTTGATTCTCACACATTTCTGAAATACTAGGAGGTGCTAAATTCATATAATTAAATTTAATTGGTTGATTGGATGCCTATGATTGATTTAATGGTTGACGTTAATTATATTATCGTTGGTTAAAATATTTCTATGTGCTGATGTGAAATATTATAATGATCTGTGTTGCAGGGAAGAACAGGTAGGAGGAATCAAACCGGTTCCTCAAATATTTAGTATGTTGTTATTTCATATTTTATATGAACTGTTTGAAAACCGTTGACTTTAAAACCCTGTTGGTTGTTGATTGTGGTTGAGCTTTAAATCAATATATATTATTGATTTAGGAATAAATAGTAGATGGCCATGATATACACCGTTTTATAAAGATCGATTCGCCGTCAGGTGAATCGCTAGAAATAAAGTATGGAATTTATTTTATAACCGAATATAGATTTTTAATTAGATTATTTAAATGAAGTTTCTAAAAAGGGGATAAAACAACCACATCTATGCATTGATTGGTTTAGCCAAATCTACCGTGCGTGAAGCACGTGCTTATTAAGTGATTATTAAAAACAATTTTATTTAGCTAATTCAAATGACCAGAATTTACTAATGGGTTTACATTGATATTGATTAATAGAAATCAAAGTGAATAGAATTATTTCGATTAATTAATTATTAATTAATTTAAATGGCAAGATCAATAATGATTGATTAACAGGTTGATCACGTTTAGAGTTGAACAAGTTAACGGCGTTAACTGAAATTGTTTATTTAATTAGTTCACTAATTTAATGAGGATAGTTAATGGTAAACCAAACCATGTTTATTTTTGATAAAAAGGTTGAAGGACGATTATAATCAAATGGGATTATTTAAATTAATCAGTTTTGTGATTAATTTAAATGGGAAGATAAATTAAGATTTGATTAGCGAGTCACTCATGTTAAGATTTGACTAAGTCAACTTTGTTAGCTAAAATGAATTTATTAAATTAATTTATATTTATTTAATGGAAATGATAATTGGTTAAGTAAAATATATTTTTAAATGTGAAATTTGATTACCAATACTCAAACTGGAAATATTGGGACTTAAAAGGGAGATTGGCGAAAGCATAACGGTATTTTCAAAGTATTGAAATAGGATTTAAATGGGTTTATTCTAAAGGGAATGAGTGGTGATAACGAATCCAAAGAAGATGTCGTAATGATTGTTTTACGAATTATAAGTTGGATCGATAGGATAATAAGAAATGTTATAACCATGTTTTGAAATGTTAAGTTGAAGGTTAAATTAGATATAAGATATTTTCTACGTATATAAGTAAAGGAATGTGAGTATAATTATATATTAAACCAATATATTATTTTTGGGTATTTCAACTGAGATATTGTTTTTGAATGGCCAAGTGATGTTGTGTATAAACCAATGGATCTGGTTTATTTTTATGGTTGTTTATTTTGATAGTCAAATAACCAACTATCAAAATCTGACCTAACGTTATTGGCATGGAAAGACCGGGATCGAATCCATATTCGAAAACCACTCCGACCAATAAATACGAATACGTCGAAGACGCTGATCGAGATGGAGCAAATTGAAGACCATACATCCTCATGAAGCGGAAGAGTTACTTACAATCTCTGGTTGATCCCTAGAGATATATTGTGATTCTGTCGTGATTGGAATCTATGGGTTGCAAGGACTTCTCGCTGCTGATCCATGGGGTGATTCCTATATTGGATGTAGTAGGAGAGTACCTTCGGTTCAACCTGTACCTGGATGACGTATATGGACGATGTGAATGGTGGCCAGATGTTTCAAAAGTCGATTTTAGCCTTAAGCCTCATCAACCGGGAAATGACAAAAATCGGGCAGGCAGCATGGCTATGTGGGTTGCACCCATTAGGGTGTATTGTCACCATCTAGAGAATATTCATATTTGTTACTTCTTTCCATTTCTGTATCTACCGGGGATTACGGTGGTCGCGACAAAAAGCCGTAAGGTGACAATACATTCGATACACTCAAGAGAAATGGATGGTCGGTCATGTGTGGGTCGGGTTGCAAGACGTTCTTGTTGAACCCAGTGTATTCGTCTCTAGAGATACACTATCGGCAGGTGGTCCCATACCTTGTCATAGTTGGAAATCCAATCTCCAATAAGTGCCTGCGGTTTTGATTGTATACTACATATGTGGAGCGTGAGATACAAGCGTTCTACTAGATTATATTTATTTGTATTTAGACACTATCATAATATTAGAATAAGATATTGATTTCAAAACGTTTTGGGTTATAGTAAGGTAAAAACCGTCCGTGTTTATGTGTGGACTGGTCTTACTATTATCCTTTGTTTTCGAAAAGGATTTCCAAAGTTAAACAAGTTGTTTGTGTTATGAATTTATCACTGAAAGTATTTCAGACTGATCCGGGTGAATTTTGCTTTGCTTCAAATATGCTCGGGTCAGACAGAGTATATTATCAGGTTAGGTATCGCTTGGAGCTTCATAAGAGGAGTTGAAGTCGAGACGTATTCCATATATATATGGGTACTAGTTTATTTCCGTTGTGCGTTGTATTGATCTGAATGTAAACTCTGATGTTGTAATATATAGTTCTTTTATAAAGTATTATTAATTATTATACTTTGTCCATTCCGCTGTGAGACTCTGATCTTCTTATTCTAATATTTCTTTCTTCTCTCACCCTCTAACTTCTTTCTATTAGCTTTCTGGGTTCCCGATACTTGAGTTTGGACACAGGATGTGTTAGTGTCTGGATTCAAGCGTCGAAATACCCGGGTCGCTACATTGTTGATGATGATGGGTTTCTGGCTGATGATGATGAGGAGTTTATTGATGAGGAGCCAGAGGAGATTAGTTTGTCTGGTCCATCCGATGATGGATCAGATGCATCAGATGAGTAGTATGGGATGAGTTTAGATCTTGTATATAGTGTATATATGTTATCTTAAGTGCTTAGATGCACTAGGATGTTTTGGGCTAGGACGGTTTTTGAGGGACTAGTACCTGATAGGTATATTTTTTTGTGACTGTACATTTTTGGACTACCTCAAGTACGTAGTACGTACTCAGGTAGGGATAGGTACATTTTTGTATGCTGACTTGAATTATCTTTATGATATGACATTTTGGGTTGACTACGATATGTGTGTGTTCCATTTTTATGAGATAAATTATATTTGTTTATTCTAAATATCTATTCAAAAACCATATAAAGGAGTTTGATTTTAAATTCGTATAGAGATTTAATACCAACTGTTTATCCTTTTCGGGGACGAAAAATTCTAAGGGGGGATGAATGTGATGTCCCTGAAATTTTAATTGAGGTTAAAATTTAATTTTGGTAATTTTCTAAATATATTTTTAATTTAATAAGATTTAAAAAATAAAAGTTGATTTGATAATTCTTTTTATTTGTTTGAATAAATAATTTTCTTTTGTAATGACTTTTATAAACAAAAATATATTTTTAAGACTATATGAATACTTGTTAAGTAGTAATATTATTTAAATTAACAATAGTGTTTTTATATAAGATTTATTTTGAGTAAATTATATAATTATATTTTATATGAATTGTAATGTCGTTTATATTGGAATTATACACATATGTGTTAAAGAATGGTTTCATATACATGTGTTGCCAATATGTTGCTAAAATTAAATTTTTATAAATAAATAATATACACTTATTTGTCTACCATGCATTAAATAAAAAATTTAATAACACCATGTGTCCTTACATGTGTAACATAGCATGTTAATGAAGATTTTAAAGGAAACAAGTGTCCTTGTTTAAAGGACAAATCTACCACTACGTTCAAATATAAAAGAAGCACGCACCAGTTTTTTTCCACTCACTCACACATTCTCTTCCGCCTCATTTACCTCTTCTCCTTCACCGTGTTCATCTCTTTCCACCACACTCCCTTATATTTTAATATAGCAGCTTCGTGTATTTTCTCTTGCACCGCAAGTCTTCTCTTTTATATCTCGTTCACTCCTTGTACTCGCACATACACAAGCTCGGCCCCTTTGTGTATCTTCTGTCGCCGCTAATGACACTCCATTGCCACCTCACCCAGTCCAGCTGTCCCTCCCACGCCTTCGCTTCCCTCTTCTCCTCTTAAAGACGCATTGTCCCTCTCCTTTAGAACAACTCCACGACATTCATCAGGCCTCCCTCCCTAAGTCAACCACTACTACCTGAGACCCTCCGACACGACATCCTCCACCTTCCTGTACCACACCGCAAGTTAACGCACCCGCTTGCCGCCACTACCCAGCGCCGCTCTGTAGTCCCCTCCACCTTATTCCAGTAAAACAGTCGGCACCCCATGCATTCAATCACTTTCCTTTAGCCTCCAGTCCACTTCATTTATAATAATTAAAAAAAATACACAATTGTTTTGCGGTGAAGCAAGTTTGGGGTCCTCGTGAAGGTTAGACGTGAAGGTTGGACGAAGTACGTGCAAGTTTGCGGAAAGTGAGTGTAGGCGTGACGGTAATAGCGTTCATGAAGGTTTGTACGTGATCATCTGGGGTTGGATTAGCAGTTCATACAATTTTTACGGTTAAATTGGAAAACAATGAAGGTGAGATTTCTAATTTTAATTTATTTTAAATGTAGTTAGAATTGTTAGTTATAATTTATTGTTAATTATAATGATTAGATGATGTTGACTGCTTGTAATGGTCGCTAATGTATGTTGATGGATATTAGTGTTGTTAAAAACACATCAAACACCAAGCGTTATTTACCATAACGCTTTGTGCACAATAGTTGATTATATTAATTGTTGTGGTTGCGATGGATGAAGTTGTGCTTGTTTATTTGGGTAAATTATTTGGTTAATCCGGATTGCATGAATTCACACATACACCGTAGCTATGTGATTATACGGTTAACCGATTTAAACTCTCCTTCCATATAAATGAGGATTTATTTATTAAAATAAGGTTGTAAAATTTGTTTTAAAATTGAATTAAAAACTATTTGTATATCAAATTGATTAAAGAGTGCGAATGTGTTATTGAATTGAGTTTGAAAATTAATTCAAGGAACGATTGTGAATATACAAACAACATTGATTTTGTAATTGTTATTTATAAGCGATTACCCGAAT
The DNA here is from genome assembly GCA_030737875.1 of Allium sativum. Classification (NCBI taxonomy): domain Eukaryota; kingdom Viridiplantae; phylum Streptophyta; class Magnoliopsida; order Asparagales; family Amaryllidaceae; genus Allium; species Allium sativum. Next base: position 976,494,304 of record CM060920.1, read on the forward strand.
TTGATAAAAACATATTATCATTTCAATTTAATTCGAAATGAAAGTTGAAATTTAAAATAATGACTTTTGAATAATTATTTTGGGAAATGGTTTAACGAATTTTGGTTAATATTATCATAAAGTGGGAAAAGTTGGAATAATGGGAATTACGTGAATGTTTGATTTCATAAGGGTTATTGGAAAAGAATAATTAAACAAGTTTTAAATTAATATTATTTTATTCAATTTTATTTGAAATGGAAATTTGGAATTTAAATGGTTTTGAACTAAAGTTGGAGTATGAAGATATCATTTCGGGAAACAGGATTTGAAATATGATTTTGAATCTAAGTATGGAAATGTAATTTATTTTGGGAAAAGGAAAGAATTGGGAAAATTATATTTAAACGTTATATAGCGCAAATCGAACGCGTCGTGTAACGACAGTTCGATAATATCGATTTCAAATTTCAAATGGTTATAACTTGAACGGTTTGAATCGAATGGACTTGAAACGAAAAACATCGGATTTCTATTGATAATGGTTTTTAAATAAAAGAGAAATTTTCGAATTCCATCGTATGGTTTTCAAGTTATGGTTAAAATAAAATTTGGAAAAGTCGCTATACGCGCAGTTCGTCGATCGAAAGGATAAATCGAATAAAATGGGCTTATAAAAATTATTTAAAAATCCAGAGAAATATGATAAATCATATTTTGTTATTTAAAAGTGATTCAAGTTAGAAAAGGTGAATTTTTGAATGATTCTGGATCAAATTGGTTAAATAACCATTTTGCAGCACTTTTTAGTAACGCTTTCAACGTTATTAAACTATTTCTTTAAAGAATGATTGGAATTTGAAGATTATAAACCATAAACCATTGCTCAGATTATGGAAGAAGAATTGTTGAATATTTTGAAAGATTTTAAGAGTTGAATTGTATGGTATGGAATTTGTTTAAATTATAAAGAAGATCTGGAAAGTTGGGTTTTGAATAGAATTGGTCGTCACATATTCAATATGGAATCCCAAGTTTGGAAGATTACTATCAGAAATAGCAAACCCTATTCATATTCTGATGGTATTTGACCTAGTTTGTATATCGATATCAAATATAAGTCGATTAAATTATGTTTAAACTTATATTTGAAGTATCGATTATTTGATTTATCATAAATGAAGATTTAAATCCAAATTAAGGTTTGGTGGCTTTGAACACCTAATGAAAGGGATAAAGATGAGTAAATGGACTTTGATTTTTGGAATATAAGGTTGGAAGCGAATACTATATATTCAAGAAAAGAGTTAAGATGAAAATGGGGTTTACGGGAATGAATCCAACCTTAAATGAAAGTAAAATGATAACATTTAGGAAGGAGATTTGAATTGGAAATCTGTATAGGCCATAGCTATTGATTTTAAAGTACGCTTATTTCTTGGAAAGACCGGGATCAGATGTATGTCCGAAAACCATTCCAAGTAATAATACGATGTTATAAAGCTATTGAAGATTTGGAAACCGACGAGTAAAACCTGGGAGTTTCCGAATCATTTGGGTTGAATGCCAATGTCTCGGATTGGTCCGTACAACCAAACGAGGTTATAAGTGGCACGATTTCTGAATGTATTTGGAGATTATTGGAAGATGTTTGGTTCAGACCCAGAACAGACATTTATGGATTGTGTGTCTGACATTGTAAATAACTGCGTAGCACTGTTTTATCAATATATATCTGTTTGGTGGCGGAGAATTATTCTCTTGCTTAACACCCTTCTCTAAGACGTACGAGCTTAGAGGTTATATATTGGAAATCAGTGATGCGTTGTTAATGGATAATGTGGCATACTTAAGATATGCAATGAGCTATGAACAAAGCATGGCTTATTTAAGCGTAGCTTTGTGTATCGTGACCTCGGCAAGCCTCACAACCCGGTAAATGGCTAAAACAGGAAAGATGCAGCGAGGTTAAGGGTAGTCATTTCCTTCTAGATAAAAGGTGTACTGTGGTATGGAGCCCAGGTATTAACCTATGTGGAAAACTTCTATTTATATGGATGTTGATGTTGCGAGGCCTCGGTTTAAAGGTTGGTAACGACCGGGAAGTGATATACTCAGGCGTGCTCTAAGTAACCCAGTTAAGGGGTAACCCGGCTTTGTGTTGGCAGAGAGCCCAATTTGGTTCTCGGGGCGTCCCTCTAGAGGCGTACCCATTGGTTCGGTAAGGAAGTTCCTTTGCCTGCTCATTTGTTGGAAATCCAGTTTTCCATTACGAGCCGTACGATTTTAGTTGTATAGCCTGCTACCAGTAGGATTGTCAGTATAATGGGATGGGACATTATGCTGGCTATGATTAATACATTTATTTGTGAAATTGTTTTCACACTATGCACTATTAGTAGTAAAAGAGGATTTTCACGTATCAAGCATTTTTGACTATCATAAGGAGAAACCTCGCTCATGTGTGCGTTTGCATTGTATGTGTGCCGCGAGACCTTATGTTAGTTTCATTCTTCAAAAGTCATAGCGAATTTCTATGCACGGGAATTCATATGGAGTAAACCCGTTCCGCGTTAGCGGCGTGGTCCGGTGAATTTCCCAACTTCAAAATGAAGCCTAAATAAGAACTGTGTTTTGAATCTCACACCAGTCCCACGACTGACCTAGAGTTTGTTGTTTCCTACACCTAAACTCTAGGTGCCCAAATTCTTACACGGGCAGTTAGAAGTTTAGTTTGCATGTTTAGATTTTAGAGCTGGATTCAGATTTGAAGCAAGAGTTATGATCTGGGTGTTTCGTATCCCGTTGGAGAGTTTATTTCCGCTGAGCATATGGTACTCTGATATTCCTTGTAATCTCTGATGTAATCGATGATATGAAATAAGAAGTTCTGTTATTTTTGTGCAAATTTGTAAGTACCCATAACAATCCATCTTTATGAATGGTTTAAGTTGGTTTAAATACCGGCGAGAACCGGTCAGAATGCTGGGTCGTTACACGGATAGACTACCAAGTGTCGATATTGTGTTTCATGTGGCGACGCACTTACGAAAGTATATGCATGTCCCTGACTCTACTGTTAAACCAAAGGCATTGGAGGAGTTGGTAGTTGAACCTGATTTGGCTATCGCAAGACAATTAGCTAAAACTAGAGTAAAACTAAACCTAATCGTCAATGGAAACTCAAATCAATTATCATAATTTGACATCTCAATTCATATATTATTAGCTAAAATTCCCAACATCAAAATTGTTTGTATCGACAATACAAACACGTCTAAGTTAATCATTCCTCGATCGGGGGTCGGAGTAGGGGACATCTGGCCAAAATAGAGAATTGGTGCCTTTCGTGTTTTTGCTTGTAGTGAGCGCTACATTGAGTTTCGGGTGGTAGCGTCTAAAAGAAAGAAGAAGAAGAAGAAGAAGAAGAAGAAGAAAGGGAGGAGATCCGGCTAACAGTAGTTGTCCAGTAGGGGGATGGCCTGTAGACGTCAGAATTTAAGGATGAACAGTTTCTATTCTTGTTTGTTTTCTCTTGACACTAGGTGGTTTTGGGAGGCGCAAGCCTAAAGCTTGTGTGGTGTGGAGCGGCGGTCACGGTGAAGGGGTTAGTGTGTTGTCCGACGGTTTAGAGTGACGATGGCGTGGTTAAAGGTGAAGAAGTGCTATACGTTTCAAACGAAATCTAGGGAGATAATTATATGGATGTGATTAATGTTTAACAAGGTAATTAGTGGCTTAATAACATCGTTATGTATATATAATTTATTTTAATTCATTTAAAAATTATAACACATGTATCTTGTTCATACAATGTCGAGTTCGAGGGCCACAAGTTTTTTTGGATTCATATTCACGTAATCTACCCATACGTTAGATTAGCTTGTTAATTTTTTGTTAAAATCGAATGCCTTCGATTTTAACTATTCTTCAGCGCAAAATCATTTATTTTGATTAGATGGTGAGATAAATATCACACACTCTATTTTTTTGTCATGAGTTAAAAATCACTTTCTGATGTACTATTATTTCATATAATGGTATTGATTGTTGATTTCATATTTTATTACTACTTATTCAATTAGTCCGAGTTATATATACATATATATCCGCTTATGAAATATATGATATTTGCTCATGAAATAGATGACATTTGGCACTACCTGCTTTATGTGGAAGAAAAATCTTAAATGAATTAGTTTATTTTATATGTTATGACATATATATGTGTAGATACATGAGGTTGATGCGGTGGGACAGGTTAGAGGGATCCAGTAGGATTCCTTAATGTTTTGGATGTTATTCACTTTCACTTTATACGCTGGTGAATAGTCTAACCTACGTATCACTAAAAGTTTATTTAGATGACGATTGCTAAATTAAATTCACCGTTGCTATGTAATTAATGAACAAACAATATTGGTTAAGTTATTAATGGCAGATGCTTAAATTCAGCACTTTGAATATGATTACTTGTCAAAAGCCAAATTGACTAATTTTGAATGTAATAAACTATTTTAAAATAAAATCAAGATTCTTAACTTGATTTTAGTAGGATTCATAACATGACTTTTTATAAATAAATCAAGATCTGTAATCGGAATTCATAAAGGATTTTACAAATGCTATTCTAACGAATTCAAGTTATATAAACCAATTTTATAAATTTGGTTCTCAAGCATTGAAACTTAAATATTCTTTAAGATTTAGTTTTATGAAGCTATAAATGAAGGCTTAACAAATGACTAAGTCTTATATTTGATTTCTAAATGTTTGAAATAATTTAATGAAATGATTTATTGAACTTATAAAATGACTTATGAAATGTCTTAAACATAGAAATAGAATTTTTTATTAAGAAACATAAACAAGAACTTGTAAATGATTCAAAATGGTTTTATAACCTAAGTTCTAAACGAATTGATTTATAATCATTGATTTTCTATAAAATTTGAAAATAAGGATTTAGGCTTTCAAAAGGCTTAGCATGTTATGAAATAAAATAGTGAATATTAGGCACACATCCCTATTTTCAAAGTTAGTTAGACTCACGTCCTTCTCATCTTTTCAAATGCAAACCCGGTCCCTATTTTTCCAACTTCCGTGTTTTACGTTTTTCGGCCAAAATTTTATGCGCTGTTAAGTAAAGAAAAAAAAATCTAAAATCTGGTAATGTTCTCGGAAGTCCACGAAAGCCAAAAAAAAGTTGCGTACATGTATGCAACTATTACCAATAACTGCATACATGAATGCAACTATTGCAGAAGTTGTTTCCATTGAAAATCTGGACAAAAACTTGCATACATGTGTGCAACTATCTTGAAATACTTGCACACATGTATGCAAGTATTGCATAAATAATACTTAACTGGTATTTTGCCTGCAGATTGTTGCACGTATATATGCAGCTTTTCTGTTTTACTGCATGCCTGAATGAAAAAAAAATTGAACTGATATGCATGCAATTGAATTTTTGCACACTTGTATGCAATAATAATGGAATAATTGCACAGATGCATGACTGAAAAACGTGCACAGATGTATGCAAGAAAATACAAATATGTGCATTTAACTGCATTTTCGTTGTTTTTTTTTTTGACATGGTTTTCAATAGTTTTTTTAAATGATTTTTTTAACGTTTACGTATTTTATTTAAATAAGAATTTACATGATTTTATTATATATATATTTTTACTAAATTCTCGAAAAATAAGGACCTAATTTACAATAAGTTTATGACCAGATGTGAGCCTAATTTTGAAACTTAATAGGGACTTGTGCCAAACGGACCCAATAAAATATTTATAATACTCTTCTTTGACTTGTACTGAACTCCAAATATGGAACTCGTGCTATCATATAAGTTTGAAAGGTGTAATCATCGTTACCTGACAAATAGTATTAGGTGAAATTTGGGGATTGGAATTTGGTATGATCATTTTCTCATTATACTTCTTTGTTTGTACTAAATGCCAATATTTTTTGGTTTCATAAGGAATATGTATTCCGTGACATTGTTTATGACTATATTTTGCAACCTCTTCAAAATTTATGACTATATTTTGCATCCTCTTCAAAATAATTTATGACTATATTCCATGACATTGTCCATGACATTGGTTTCATAAGGAATACCTATAATTTATGACTATATTTTGCAACCTCTTCAAAATAACCATGAGATTGGGTTTCAAACTTTTTGACAATTAATTTCTGTAAATATTCATAAACAAAAAACAACAAGTAAAAATGATATATTTACTAAATATGAATGTATGCTGTATTTTTTCTAATGAATGTTTATCTATAATAATAAACCATTCCAACTAAAATACAACACGGTATGCATCCAATTTTGGATTATGAAAATAATTTAATTGTGTGTATGGGCTTTAATGCAAAATATTGGGAGAGAGTTGGGGAAAATCATAGTAGCTGCATATTTAAAAGGTTGGTATTTGAATGCAAAATTGTTGAAGAAAATTAATGTAATAATTGTTAAGTGATAAATAATAAAATTTTGAAAATAAAATATCTACACCTGGATAGATTAAGGAGATTGAAGAAAACTTGCTAGAATTAATAAGAAAGCTTTGAATTCTTTTGCTTTACCATGTACAACCGATACCATAAACCAGAAATTCAAACGTGTCTAATCAAAGTCCTTCTAAATTGATTACTGAACCAAATATGATATGATAGCTTGCTACTAGAAGTGAATATTTTAATATTATTCAATTGCCACAATTTTGGAAAAAGGTAAGTTTCCATTAAATTTATCCAAAATGAAAATCTTATCATATATTGAATAATATTAGTTGTAAAAAGCACAAAATAGACGTATTTTTTATTAATTTCAAAAATCAAAAGCATGAATAATAATTTGATCATATTATCTCGTTGAATGTCTAACCATTGATGTGATATTATTTTAGTACATCTATTTTGTTTAGAAGTTATGAATAGATATATAATATATTCAAGTAACAATACTAGTTTGTTGATTTGTTCTTACAATATCAATATTGAATTGCAAGATAAAACAAGAGTACAACTTATTTTGAGAAATAGTAAATAAAAGAAGGGTTTTTAAATCAAATACCACATATGTCTGTCTTCAAACAAAAAATAATCGGTAGAAGGAAATTTATGCATTTCAGATAATTTGAATAAGAAATGGAAATGCATCTATTTTATATGCGGCATGTGCGTCATACAATGAAAATAAAAGGCGCAATCACCGTGCCATATGGCACACCTTCAATAACTCTGTTTCCACCATGCAAATCCTTCTCTTATCAAATTAATCTTTGATTTTTTTTTCAAGTAATAAAATAATAGTAATAAATAATAATAATCTTTATCATTGTCAGATTTCTTATTTATCACAATTATAATCAAACGCAATTCAATTTTTTTTTTTTGTCAGGAATAATTTGAAAATAAATTGTTTCATATAATATTTTATTTTGCGACACACATGATATTTTAGTGTTGAATTTCATTTGTCGCAATGATAATAACTATGATATAAATGCATGAAAAAAAATCAAATATTGTAGGGATTTCATCACAAAAGTCTCTTATCGTGAGCAAGCGCCAACGCACACCTTTAAAACATGTCTTAGTTAGATGAGCTCAGATGCTTTATTTGCTTGGCCATTCAATGTTTATTATTTGACTCAATATGAGTTCCAAGGTAGTAGCCTACACTCATATATCACATCAGTTATTCAAGTTAGAAAGTGAATACCATATTTAAACATTACATGCTTCACTATTTGTGATCCTATCTGACATTTTTTAGATATCCTTCTTGCTTTTGTTTCCTTTATTATTAGTTTCTTAATTTTACCGCATCAAAATTGAATCAGGACAATTTCATAATATAAAAAGTAATAAAAATGTGAACTAGAAATATTATAGCACTATATCCAACTCCTTACGATTGAATTTCAATTCAAAGAACCCAAAACTAGAAGACCTTAATGTTTATTTATACAATCCTAAAAGGTACCATTTCAGACTTGTAGCATAAGCAGATTAACAAATTGATTTTTTTTTCCATTTAGTTGCAAATCACCTAAAATAAAATACACGTAGTAACAGTTTATTTACCTAAATTATTTTATACATATATTTATATATTGCACTGTAAAATTCTATTAGCTTTAAACACTTGCATTTTAATATTTCTACAGTTACTTACAAAACCATCTTATTTCTCCATTAATTTTTACGATTATGTCTATATATTTACCTGACTGTGCAATCTTTAATTTAAACAAGTTTAATAAATTTAGTTAACTAATATAGTTTTTATAATAAATCCTAAGAATACAAAAAAATCCAGTATATTCACTATATATATATATATACATACACCTAAGAAAAAATGATAAAATTAATTATTATTTAAATATAAGTATAATTAAATCAAATAACATAAAATGCATTGGCAAATAATAACAATTATTTTATTATCTAATTTATTTACTTCAGAAAATTCATGTATATAACATAACTTTATTTTTAACAAATTTTAAAGGATAAAATCATATATCTAACAACATTACGATGCGAACACTTGGAATATACCAACAAGAATCAATTTATATGAACACTCATTTTCAACAGGATATTAAACTTAAGTTCATTACTCAAGTAAATGCTATAGAACATTAGTTTGAAATTATTAAAGTTGCAGGCTTAACTCATGTAATTTGACAATCTGCTATTTTGGACGATTTTTAAGTTGACAATAAACCATATATGTCCAGCTTAAACCGTTCCAAATTGACTTTATAAGAGAAAGAAGAAGAGAGAGAACAAAATAATATACAAAACATCACAATGAAATGACAAGATATAATAACAACATAAACAATTCATGAAGCTGTTTAACCATACACAATTGATTTATATTACAATAATAAGAGTTATACATAAAAGAATTAACAATAATGCAATGGAAATAATAGTAGTAAATATGGTCTTCAAAACTCCATCTTTGTCTTTAAGTAACTAACATTAACTGAAAACAACTCAGACTGACCATAAGCGTAATGAAAAGACAACACATTCAAGTTAGGATTATATATTTTTATTTAAGTAAATTCAAATAAGGAAATAAGGTACGTTGATTATAGATGTTGCATATTGTAACTTTATTACTTTACTATTTCCAACTTATAGTCCTTTTCACAAATAATCTCTTTCGTTTATAAACTATGTTTATAAAACAAGTTCCATAAATAAGATAACTTTGTAATATGTATCCCTAAACACTCTTATTCTTCAAAAGAAATTTGGAACATAATGTCAATATCCGATCATGGATCAAGGTTTACCCGATGGTTCCCCTATCACAAATGATCCATAATATACTATAGGTGATCTTTTCCCCTTTATTTATGCCATAAGACAAAATATGACATTCTACGTAATGGTTACGTAGCTATCCCAGCAAAGTTACAGTAAATTGTAGGAATTTATAATTCAAAAGCACATATTCAGAAGGGGCTTAGCGATTTGCAATAGTACTTAAAATGCTACCATATGATTCAATTTAACTTGCATTTACATAATCATCGTTATCTATGTAAATAAATAAAACAATTAACCAGGGTTATCACATTACATATTCAACAAAGATCGATTGTCATATCGATTAAAAACGTAAAATTTGATGCTCAAACCTATATAATAGCAAAATGAGAATTTATTATGCTAATTAAGTGATCAATTTATTTAACTAGTGAAATGGTGTTTTATTATACTGAACAAGTGTCTAAATTACCATATTTTATTCATTTTTAATGGTACATTGTTAATATGACCAAATGGGCAACACCAAACATATTTAAATTCAACACCGTAATCAAATTGTTGTATAATTCAATGCTTGAAAAACTTTGAACATAAAACAAGATCAAACAACATATAGTAGCATTTTCAAGATGGTATACCGCGATCCCAAGTCAAATTAAAATATTCTAATAGCATGTCAAGAGGATGTATCGCAATCGTAAATCCAATTTAAACAGTCAACTAATTCAATAACCTAAGCGAATATAAATAACTTTCAATATACTGTATTAAATATAATTACAATTGATTTCCCAAAAAGGTGAGTTTGACTCACTGATATTCCAGTAGTCGCCAAAGCATTTTGATTCCATTTAAAATTGAGCAACGTTCGGTTTTAACTTGAACTCCACTATGTTCCCATTTCGACTAACACGAGGTCTATCGCGAAACCTTCGTTATAGCGAGCGTGATGTAAACATTTTTGTCTTGATCATACCTAATATGGATAAAATATTGGAGTAAAATTTCATGAATTAATTATAAAATTTAATTTCCTACTTAACACAAGTTAATCACCCAAGCCAATTCTCTGATTCCCTCCTTCCAGGATCAAACTCATAAACCCAACTTCAACACACCGCTCTGATCATCTTAGGACTGCCGTTACCACTACAGTTCAGCCATCGTCGCTCCATCGCCGTTGACCTCTCCATCACCTCCTCTTCCCGTCCATACCCTTAATGCTGAGCTCGGCTCCATGACACGGAACACAACATCCAGGCCTGACCCTAGGGCTAAGCTAGTCAACGGCTACCTAGGGCAACCCCCAGCCGAGGCCACAAGGTGGAGAAGGCGGGGGAGTATGAGAGTTTGATTTTACTACATCTGATAAACTTTCCTTTTCAAGCTTCGCTTGAAGTACGTACGGGCAAATTGGTATTAGGCTTGCTTTGTTGTGTGCAGGTTGCAAGTTGGATTCCTAAAAATGACAACTTTTTTAATTAATTTTCCTACTTCAAAATGCTTATAGGGGAACGTTTTTACTTCATTTTCTCCTTAGAACTCCAAATTGCCTCGGGGAACCTACGCACATGGACCGAGCCTGACAACATCAACCTGCACCCTCTCTGCCATGAACGACGCACAATACAAATCGAAACGAAAATCCACTAAAGTTCGCCAAAAGCTGCTCCTCGATATGACAGACCAATTACAACCATCCTCGGGCCATAAGTCTACCTTTAGTTCTTCCAGTGGTATGCCATAGATCGACTGCACACATGCTTCTTTGATAAAAAAACAACCATGACCACTTATTCTTGACTTAATGAAAATGCGTGATTCCACGAAGCTAAAGAATTTACTTCCAAGATTTATCATCAAGACATTCATTTTATTTCAAAATTCTAAACTTTGGCCATTATAGTGTTTGTTGCAGCTAAGATAAGAGAAGCAGGTGGAGATCTTCGTTCGTTTATCAGATTGTACAAGTAGCTTTAAACGATATTTGCGAGGGAGACAAAAAGTTGTGCTATTTGTACAAATGTTTTTATTTCTTTAACCTCCCTTTTCACTAATCGGTTTTGAGTATGCATAAAGGGAACTTAAAAAAAAGCGACTATATGTACGAAAAGTCGGAATGATGTTTGATTTAACTTTGAGTTTTTTTTCGTATTTCATTGCACAGACTTTTGTTTGCGTACAAACTGAAAAGGATAAACCAAAAATATGATCATGCTCAGATGATAAATGCGACTTCAAAAGAATAAAGATACACGCTAGTTATTAGATTCTAGAAAATCATAAGAACATTGCTGTTTTGCTAAAAATCATCGAATTTATTTTCAATATTTTTCAACTAAAAATCATAGGAAAATAAAATAAATTTAGAACATATCAATAAAAATCAAGTCAAAACATTAACAACAAATTTATAATTATTTATTCAACTTTTTATTACTACAATCAACTGTTGAAAGGGTTCACAGTTATTATTTAATTATAAAATAATTAAATCATGCCATATTTAATCATTTGTATACAATTTAGAATCCATGTTATTTAATTTCAATTCATAATTAATATCAATATGATCAAATATTTTATAAATCTTAGTGTTTAGAATCCAGATATAAATTTAAATTTCATCCATATATATTTGAATTTAAGTTGTTACACTCTTTTAAATCCCGTAATCTTAATATTTTAAAGTCATTTAAACATTCAAAATCAAATGACAAAAATTTTAGGTCGTTACAAGCACCACGAGTACAATGATATAAGAAGAATATACATTTGTGTGAATGTTACGATTTTTTATATATAAATAGGCAACACCCACAACCATTGACATTTTTAGCCATGCGCACGCGCGCGCACACACACACGCGCATATACATACATACACACACACACACACACACACACACACACATATATATATATATGTATGTGTGTGTGTGTGTGTGTGTATATATGTATATATATATATATATATATATATATATATATATATATATATATATATATATATATATGTATACGCACACGTATCGATCTCATAAATGAATTTAAGTATTTCCTTTCAGCTGAGGCATTTGTTTACTTGATTATCAATCTTAATGATTAAGATCTTTTTTATGTTATTACAGATCAAGTTTAATGTTATTAAATCACATTAAATATGTTGTGGGATTCCCTTTTCAAAACTCAAATGTTGCATTTGTATTTAATATTTTCGTAAACCCTTAACAACTTAGAACGATAACGAAATGTAAATTGTAATATTTTTTATTTTTGCCGAATTGACATTTAAAGATGTTTGTTTAGATATTCCTACTTTACTCTAGCAACACTAAATTGTGTGAAAAAGAAACATGTTTATAACATGTTTTCTTAAATATTTTAAATGTTATTTATTTTGTTATTTTTCATAGCTGTGTTCTTAATAATTTTTTTTTTAAAATTCAAAATTTCTTTATCATAGTATCATTTAATGTAATGTTGAAATTAATGAAAAAAAAGTATTAAATTCGAAAATATATAAATAAATAAATAAATAAATTCTTATTATTGTTCTGAAATTAGATACTCGACTGATTGGCACCGATTATAATAGTATATGGTGTTCTACACTATAAAATTGGACTACGAGTTGTGCCATGTAATCTACTCCAAGCACAAAGAATACACGCGTAGTGAGAAAAAGAAACACTTTAGAAGTACAAAAATATAGCAATCCGCACCCCTGCATTCGTACCCATTTAAACCGTTCAGATAAAAATATCTAACGTTCAGAAATGGTCATCCGCGTCCATCACGATCCCGAAATCGATCGAATTTCCCAGCAGTAAACTTTGCAACTGCATAAATACCCCTTCCATGCCACCCCTTTTTTGCATCACGCTCTAATCAGGAAAAAGATCCCTAAATCAAAGAAAACCTAAATCTCCTTCTATTGCCATGGCGCGTACAAAGCAAACAGCTCGAAAATCGACGGGAGGCAAGGCCCCTAGAAAGCAACTCGCAACGAAAGCGGCTCGCAAATCTGCTCCGGCCACCGGCGGCGTGAAGAAACCCCACAGGTTCAGGCCAGGAACCGTCGCTCTCCGTGAGATCCGAAAGTATCAGAAAAGCACCGAACTTTTGATAAGGAAGCTTCCTTTTCAGCGATTGGTTCGCGAAATCGCTCAGGATTTCAAAACTGACTTGAGATTCCAGAGCTCTGCCGTCTCTGCTCTTCAAGAGGCTGCTGAGGCCTACCTTGTTGGTTTATTTGAAGATACTAATTTGTGTGCAATTCATGCTAAGAGAGTTACAATCATGCCTAAAGACATCCAGCTTGCCAGGAGGATTAGAGGTGAAAGGGCTTAGATTCATGTTGAATCCAGACTTTCTTCGGCAAAAACGTGTTTTTAATTTTAGTGCTTGTGTTTTCGCTATCTATCTCTTGCATAGTTTAGTAGTATCTATTATTATAGAGTTTACGAGTTGAATGAAAAGTTTCTGTTAAGCTTTCTGTTTATGGATCTGTTATTTGTTGCCATTTACAGACGATGCATATAACTCGAGTTCCAAATAGTAAAGGCCTAATGCTATATTTTGGTGTCTGCTTGTGTTAGGCCGATGACAGTGGCCTGAGTGGCTGCATTAGTGGTGCTTAATTTTGAACAGGCGTGTACACAGAGGTGTATAACTAAACAATTTTTCATTAGTTTGGAGGTTGACCGGAAGTTTAGCTGTACATATATTTTATTAGCATTATTGTTTTAATGCTCACCATCATGGGAGATACCATTGTATTCCTTGGTCCTTGTAACTTTATGGTTTGATTATTGTGTTGTTCATGGTGCTTCTAGTTCCTTTTATCATTTCAGTTTGCCAGATCGGTCCTCTCTTTGAAACAAATGAGCGTAAAATCGTTGAATGACATAGCAGTATGCGATCTTAATTTTATGGGTAAACAGTATAATGTTGGTGGGTTTTGATGTTTCTAATTTAAGGTAACCTGCGTAACAGTGATGAAAGTGATTCTGTGTTTTGCTATTGATTTGGCTTGCATTATTAAGATGTGAAACTGATGAAATCGCGTTAGTTGATGTTGTTTGTTTGTTTTAGAGATCAAAATGGGAATACGATTGGTTTTAGGTAAAGCTTGTGATGGTGCCTTGGAACGCCAAGAGAACGAAAGAAGTCTTCTTTCTCCTTTCTGTTGTGCAACGGTCGTATGAATGTACTTCTAACGTACTAGATTGAATACACTACAGATTTTTTTTATGTAGGTTTTAAATAAGGCTATTAATGGATATTTGAAAAATCTAAAAACATATTTTAAAAGCGAATAAATATTCGATTAAAATGTATGTAGATGCGAAGATATTTACAGGGTATTTTTCAAGATTACAACTTGAATTATGTACTTTCTAATGCTAGTATAAGTCATTTCATGAACATTCAAAATGAAGTTGGGCGTAATGAGCCCGTCCGAGGGTTATTACCACATGGGCAAAACTTGATTTAAAGTTTGTACAAATGATCAAAATATCATGTGTACCACATCCAAATGAAAACCATAAATTGTTGCATAAAACAAATAAACAAATATTTTAGTGAGCTTCATATAAATGACATATCATTTTCATCAAAACAATCAACGTCGGCTTTTGCTACAGTTAGCTAATTATGAATCCAATGTTAATACACAACATTGGCTGAAATGCTTAACTTATTTGCATAAATGTGCTACTTAATATTTTAAAAAAAGACGTACCATAATGTATAATTAAAAAAATTCCATTTATGCAGTTAGTTAGAGATTGAATATTCGACACTGCAGCGACCGACCGCTAATTCCTTCGTTGAAGCTTTAGCAAAATCAGGAATAGAATGCAACCTGCAAACAAAAGGAATAGAGTGAAGGAATGAAATTGTTTGATGGGCAGAGCTGATTGTTTATCTCATGAATTTGACATAGCATTTCAGCCTACTTAAATGTTTGATGTACCTGCAAACAATCACTATGCAATTTAACAGTTGATGAATGCACATGATAGACACACTAGACAGCAAAGAGTGGCTCCCCTGTCATGTAATCATAATAAAACATTTATTTTTTAACTTTCCTTTCAGCCTACTGGATCTAAACAAATGATGAGAATAGCATCAAGTTTCAACATATTGTTCCGCTTGAGTACAGAAGCTCTACATTTTGATTGATCCATTTCGCTAACCATATTTGGATCCTTGTGTGCTTATCTCTTCCACACGTGGCTCTTTATTTAAATAGAAACCTAATACATAAGTTATTTTTTGGACATAAAGCAAACATGCCATTGACTTATAAAATTAATATTTAGTAAATGTTACAACTAAGCGTATAAGTGAGTGTAAGGAATTATTTGAAAGACAAATATTCTAATCATTAGTGACATTCTGGCATTTTAGTATAACAGAAGAATTAAGTTAGTGCATATTTTAGGAAATTTTCCAAGACGACTTCCCAAATAATTGTAATCCCTAATGGAGCCATGTGAAATTTTTCATGGACTCTAAGTGTTAGTAAGTGTTATAGTAGTCCTTCAGGAATTTTTTGGCAAACATTAAATAACCATCTTGTTTATGAAGGTTGTGGTCCTTCTGATAGTAACGGAAAGAAGTAAACGGATTGTACACAATACATTAAAGGAAATCCATTATCAATATGAAGTTTGTATCAAATACCGAATTTATAATAGTTTAAAACACTAAAGTAAAAAATGAAAGTCTCTTAAACGGAGATCAAAATCAACAGAAACATGCTTTGCTTCCATAGATTTTCATGCGGCCTCCACTAATCTAAAATCAGATTTTATTGGAATTGTTTAATATCAAGAATTAATGGAAATAAAATATTAAGAAATTAATATCGGAGTAACAATTTAATAGGGGCATGGCTTACGTTCAGATATTAGGGACAACATAGTGGTGGTCGATTAAGAATCCTTAAGGTTTGGAGTTGATGCGTGCCTCAGAATCATCACTCGTCATTAAAGTTTAAATGTTTTAAGTTAAAGAATAAAAGGGCAATCAACAATCCAACTACATTTGCAAATATCCATCTCAGGCCATCATCAAGCCCCATTGAAATTATGACCTCTTTATAACAACATGTCCTCTTTTGGTCCTATTACACTTCAAATGGGGTCCAACTATGATGCAAAATTTTCAAACTGAAAATTTGGTAACCATCTTTCGATGCATAATCCATGAAGTTCTTTTTCCTTTCTTCACACAAAGCAAATTATGTTTGATAACTTTTCATACACGTCAACGTCAATTAATGATAAACAACACACACACACACACACACACACACACACACACACACACACACAGAGTAATCTTACCCTAGTGCCAAATATCATCTGGAACATTAAATATACCTCTTTCAAAATATATCATTGATACCCCAACATTTCTTTGAATCAGTATAATAAATATATGAATCCTAATGATTGAGAGGTGAAGTACATGAAGAAAAACTACCTCCTTACTAGTTCGATAATAACAAACTAACAACCTATTTCTACTCAATTTAGTAAGCATGTGTCAAATAAATTTGGGATTGCGTTATGCTTTGCTCTGTGTAAGACCCACATTAATACAATACTAATTTCATTTTTGGTTCAACTAAATTTGAAGGCAGGTTCTTATTTAGTTCTATGGGAAGAATGCTTAATCTCATAACATGCATAATACATATCACATGATGTATCGAGCCTGAACTTCAGTTCAAAATATCCAAATATTAGACATGCACACCTTTAGTAAATTCTTTCTACTGTATTTTTTAAGGCAACAATTGCATGCTATCCGCATTGAAGCTTGTCTGATTACGTTTGTATGCTGCATCAACTTATAATACACACAATGTATTATTGAACTATATCAGTGTATTATATATTTTATAGATTCAAATGAACGTATCTAAATTTTATATACCATCTTTCTATTATTCCACATAAATCTGTTTTCAAACAGTACACAACATCCATAAATATTAGTCATTAGGGGAAGAAAAAATAAAAATAATAAAACATGCATGAAGATACCTTCCAACTATCATTATATTTGCTTGATGTGAAGTGCAAGATGTTAAATCCAATGCATGTTTATCCTGCTTAGCCCGGTATCATCCTAATAACATGCTAACATCATCCCTAGCCTGGAAACATTAAAACCAAAGATATGTAATAGATGCAAGAAATCATCCCTTAATTATCCATATATTGAAATTTCATTTTTCAACCCCTGATGTTTGATTTGAAGCACAATGGTTCAAGACTTATTAATCATGTTATAAATTAGTGATACAAATATATTTCAATGAAAATAATTTAAATAACTGTACTCTCGTACTTACACTTTTAAAACTAATTTAAAAGTGTGCACCCGTGGTTTGCACACGGACGTGACAAAAATAATTGTATTAATGTGTAAATATGAAAAAGCATGATACATAAATACCCAATATCAAAGGAAAAAGGTTGCATAGATACCTTCTCGTCATATAATTTGTTTAACACCGTATTCTTTGAATTTTTGGGATACGAAGGAGAAAATATATAATTCTGAATTGTAATTTTTTTCACAGCTTTTTATTAAACACTATTAACAAATTATTGTTAATAAAATTAATTAAATACACTCGAATACTAAAGATATAACTCATATTTTTAAACCATGTTGACTTTATTAAACTAATGCTTACATCAAGTATAAAGTATAATGTTAATGCTCATGTGAACTCTGCTCTTTTCCAGATATTTAATGTAAAATATAAACCACAGACTATTTTAAATGCCCAAGCAACTTGTATCCTTTCTTTGGAACTCAGTCAAAATACAAAATGAGAAGTTTAAGTGGTATTACCATTTGAAATTAAAATAACACCTAGCAGTTTTATTTTGGTAGTTTACTAAAATGGATAAATTGATAGCGAACTGATGTATGGCTTTAAGATAATATATGACTTATAATAATAAATACTATGTTCAAAAATTGTAATAATGAAATAACCCATTTTTTTAGATAACCGACAATATATTCACAAAAAATATGCGTGTTATTGAAAAATGACTGAAAACGTAAAGTCATGGAAAAACCAAATGCGGATGCTTCAGTAAAACAACAATCATTCAATTGAACTGGATAAGATAGAATGGCCTTTTCTATAAGCAACATTCATCAATGTTTGATTAGTATACAATTAACACCAGAGTTTGATGAGCATGGATTCAACAATGGCCCATAAACTTGTTTGATAAATATAACACATGTTACATAACCCATATTTTCTCGGCTAAAAGTATATACAGTATGTATGTGTACATGTTATTTTCTAACCATCTACAACAAACCCAACTTCTCTTGTTTGTACTAAATACAAAAGTAGAACTGATTTTAGGATTACCTACACCAAAAAGTATTCGCTAATCAAATACAATTCCTGTTTTCTAGGGTAGTCTTACTGATATATATATATATATATATATATATATATATATATATATATATAACATAAGTTCAAATCCATTAAAAAAATCAATAAAAAAGACTGTGTAAAAAATGTAAAGGTACATTTTTTTAGGACTAGAAAAAATGTAAAGATACTTACCTCCAACAAAATATCAAAAGTAGGAAGCTAGTGTTGGAAAGCTCTAAAAACATCATGAAATGATTAAAAATGATGTGTATGCTGACAACAAAGCCAACTCCATTAATACATTAGTTGCTCCCACATGTAGGAGCAACATCATGCCACTACCACGTTAAAAAGTTTCACTGCAAGGGCAAAAGCAATTTTCATCAGTATGATAACAGGATGACTAAAATTTTAGGGGAAATTACACCTCAAATTAAACTACTTTAACAAAATTCTACTAAATGACATCTAGCAATACATACGGTACAATATACGTTTTTAACCATTGTAGAAAAAGCAATAGTAAGAAACATCAAACTATATAATTCTATTTTTCTTTCTACCTATAATATAATTCCATATACCTAAAGAAAAATCCTTACATTTCGAAACATGATCAAGCTTCCCATATATAAAAGCCCAGTCAGATGTTGAAATAAATTTTGCATGCAAATAAGATTGATGCATTTTCATGTCATGCAAAGAAAATATTTCTAAGTTGACTGTTCTGCTTTATACTTGTAGGCTCTTGGGAAGAAAAGAAAAAAAAACACATAGTTGAATTCTGCAAGGAAGGTCTTGTTTAACTAGCTAATCTATCATTTTTCTTCCTTGGTAATGTGAATTGAGCTTCAAAACTCATTCTATTGATACTTATATTGACTCTAAAGAAATTTCTTAATTGACATGATCTAAAATCGTAATAACATACTTCTGAGATTTGATCCCTTCAATAGAAAGCAATGGCACATAAAGATTTGTCGTAACTTTCATAAAAAAGGTTTCCATGAATGACTACTTACCATTTTAAGGCATTTGATCATTCTCATAAAACATCATTTAATATCTAGTAGGCCTTTGAGTATTGAGTGAGCAATCATTATATCCCTTTAACATCTTTAGATATTTAGATATATAGAATAAAACTAATCAATATATATAATCAGCTCTGCAAAATGTAGTGGAATGTATATAACCATCTCATAGAACTCCTTTTAATCAGTTTAAAAGGTTATCCATTTATAAAATTATCAACTACCCATGCTAAAGTAATAATACCAAAGTAAACATAATATATCATGAAATACTTGTTATTACTGTTAATAGTACCACCCTTTTGAACTAACAGAAACACTGCTTCAACGACTTTAGGACTATAAAATTTGATTATTTACAAAATATGGAAAGAAAGTTAACAAATAAAAAATACATAGCTTCCTTTCCTCCGCTTATTTCCGGATTCACGGGACTGTATTTTAACGGTTTCCTAGAGAAGAAAGGGCGTTCCTTATTGAAAAATAAATTGAAGACCTGCTTGATATTAAGGGAGCCGTACTAATGTTTTTCTTCATAGTTAGCTATTCTACGCATTTTTACAATGAAGAGTTTAGGAATGAAGTAAATATATTATGAGAATCAGATTAGAAAATACGAAGTAGAAATGCTCTTTTAATTGAATAACATACTGCCAAGATGAAGTAAACTAAAATGGAAATCAAAGTTATCATAAGATGAAGTCGCAATAGTTCGAAAATATGGCATTTGGAAATGAAACATAGAGTTTACAAGGATCGAGATAGAAAGCAGTTGTTTGAATTGAAGAGCATACTGCTTGTCTAGATCAAATTAAAATGGAAAATAAATTTATTGAAAGATACATTCGCAAATGCAGGGAGAAACAATAGAAAACGGAAGCTAAATGCAAGAAATGTTCTCATAATCGAAGAGATTTACAAATATTTATGGAAATGAAATGCCAAATTAAATGTATGATGACAAAGATGAAAAAATGGAAACTCGTCAAAACTATGAGAGTTCTTTTCCCAAAGACATAGTAATAAAGAAAAAGGGTAACATATTCATTTCAGTGTATAATACAATAGACATAAAAGTAAAACTTAGGTGAAAGGAGAGAGCTAGATATTTTGCCATCTTTGTCTAGTTCACTGTCATTTATGAGTGTGAAATAATGAAAATCTTCGACTCTGCTTTATATGTACTTGATCTGCTGCCTTAAACAGGAGTTGAAGAATTTCAAATATTATCATGCTTAATTAGTATTTCAATTAACCTAGAATATCTATTTTCAATTAGTTGCATAAAAAAAGGAGTTTGTTACTGACACTTCAATTTATGTTAAGGGAGGACCAAATTTTAAGGATACTCCACTTTTTTAAATTGTTAAGGGAGGGCAATGTAGTTGACTATTTTTTTTTACTTCTTACGCTTTTACCCTTATTTGTAAAAACTTACTCAACGTAAAATCATCAGTCCCTTAAATCAAAAAACCTTAAATCGTTCAATTGCAAATAACGTAAGGGTAAAGTCGAATAAAAAATAGTGAGAACGAAGAAGACATCACTATCTAAAAGTTTCGATTTTGGAGTAATCAATTGAATCGACTCATTAAATTTTGTGGAATTACTTGATGCAATTTTTTTATTTCGGTACGGGATGTCGTGATAACGATTTTAGTTCGGTCAAGGGGTTTGATTCCCCACAGCTAATGGTGTTGATTAACCATTAAAAAATAGACTAATGAGCATAAGAGTAAACTAAGCCTAAATGGGTAATAATGTAAAATTACATTTATTTGTTAAGGGGCCTCATTGGTACTCTCCTTAACAAATTTTTTAAAATAAAAAATTAGCCCCCTAACAGTATTTGGGGTGTCAATAACAATCTCCAAAAAAAATACTTTGGGAATGCCTTCGGTAAAATTCATAGTATCGGCTTCCATTTTAATAGCTAAGTGGCCAGGTTTTATATCATGTTTGGGTACTTTTATTCATTCAAACAAAGTAAAACGAAATTTGAATATGTATGAAGACCCCTAAAACTTTGAATATGTACGAAGACACCGTAAACTATGTAGTTCATATAAAATATTGTAAATTAGATAAGGCATTGTGTAGTTTTGACAAACATTGGTCAAAAGCCTTCCCAAAGTCCTACTAACTAATAAATATTTAAACTTATCTTATAAGCATTGAAATACTTATTATGGGTATTTCTTGTAAAGAAAAAAGGGTCGAGGTAAACAAAGCGAGATGTAGTAAACATGAAAAACAAATACTGCTGTAAATTTAATTTTAACTTAAACCGACTAATTTTCAGAAGGGAAAAAGGTATCATTTCAAGATAACAATTACGATATCCATTTTGAAATGGTGCCCTGAGAGTAACTAACTAATATTGACATGGGCATGAACAATATTTTATGAGTTGTGATCACTCGTAACTATGAAAACTTATTTATGACAACATCTTGGGTAGCATATCAGTTGCAACTGATGCATGGAACAAAATCATCAGCAGATAAATACAATGTTGTGTTTACAATATATCCCTCTAATGCAATTTTTAAATCACGGTACTACAATGTGTATTTTGAATTACAAAACATTTACAATTACATAAATATTCCTAGAATCATTTAACACTGATTCTCGTGTTTACTTGCAAATTGCAGTTGTTTTCAATACCGCCGCATAAACTCAAAAAAAAAGGTAATGACCTAAAAATACTTCAATCAATCTCAAAGTAAATGTTTGTACTCCAGATGTTGGCTTCCAATTGAAGAACATTGCCTCAAGAATACCACTACAAGAAACATACGAATTTCCGATGGTTGTCAACCGTCGGCGGCCGTCGAAATCGATCGGCAGCGGTCGGAAATCCCTGTAGCAATCTAAGGCATCGAGAAACAGGGTTTCTGACGGCTCTCGACACAACAAGTCGTTCTTGTTTCCTACGGCTTGAGTCACCTGGTGGAACGATCCAGAATTTTTAACCAATTTAAAATTGGAATTTTTATTACTTAATTTGAATTTGAATTTGATATAAATATATATGGTTAAGAGTATTTTGATAAGTTATATGATAGATTTTACTTGAATTATAAATGAGAATGATTATTAATGAGCTTGGATTTATTGATACTGTTTGTCGTTTGATCGGATTTGTCAAACCATAACACGAATTAGTAGCGTTAGAATTAAGTGTTGCCTTTAGTTTTCATAACATTTAAAAGAAAGTGCTACCAAAAGTTCCTTTTTCTTCTTAAGACAAGTGTTAAGACACATGTCTTTATGCATGCTCCCTTTCATGCATGATTGCCACTTGCCCCCTTATGTGTCTTTACCTCCTTACTCCTCCTTTCCTATATAAGGAGGCTCTTTCTCCATTTTTTTACCATTCCATTTCCATTTCTTCCTTTCCACCTTCTTCTTAAAGTTTATAGCCATGGTTTCCATGGCATAAGTCTTCCTCTTTTCCACCACCACCTTGCCAAAGTTCGTCATTCTTCTCCTCCTTTTATAATATAAAGAGAGATTATTGTATACTATATTATATATATTGGTGAAGAAGACGTTGCGCTGAAATACTGTCCGACGGTTCGCTTAGCTAGGCTCGCCTACCATGAAGATTTGGAAAGCTATTAGGTGAGAACTCTTTAACCACGGTTTATATATTTAATTAGTAGCTAGACTAATTTAAATATAGTGATGAATTATTATTGGTTAATGATGATTGATATTTGTTGTGATGGATGATGGATGCGAAGTTTAGAACACACACTATTAAGCGTTAGTGTTATAACGCTTGTGCACAATTATGATTTATTGAATCATGTTGATGATGGTTGCTATGGATGTTTAAATGGTTGTTGATGTTGTTTTGCACACACTATGACACAACAATTATCGTATCACATTGGTGGTGATCGACAAATCTCCTTCATAATTAAAAGCAATATCATTATTGAAATTAAAGGTTAATAATTGGAAAAGACCATATGTATGAATTCATATATATTGTTAAAGTCCTTTAAATGAATAAATAAATACCGGAACATTCTAGGATGACAGCGAAGATAGAGTCTAGGCTTGGGTATGGAAATAAAGTTTCCTGCTCTCCCTGGCTATCCCTAACTGATCCGACGAATGGGAAGGTTAATTTGAAGTTATTTGAATTTAGAAATGAATTGGAATTTATGAAAGTTGAATTTTAGATCCAAAATAATTTGGAAAGTAAACTTAAATGATTTTAAAAGGGTTATATAAGGAAATAATGGTTTTCTAAGATATTTTGAAGTGTCATAGACCAATGGTTATTATGGTCAAAATAGAGCATGTCGCATAACGGCAATTTACGTATTTTAGATGCAAACTTTAAATGCTTATAACTTTTGCAATCTAAATCGGATTTCCATAAAATGAAAAACGTTTGATTTCCATTAACAAGAACTTTCAAATGAGTGAAAGAGATTTTAAATTCGAGTTATAATTTTCAAGTTATGCTTAAAACCATTTTGGAAAAGGTTGCTATAAGAGAAGTTATCGACCATAACCATAAACAGCCATTTTTTAATGTTTTTAAAAATATGGAAAAAATGGTAAAATCATTATAAATTATGTAATAAATGTTTTGAATTGTAATGTTTAAGTTTTGACTAAGAAAAGCGATGTTTTGATCGAAGTAATTAAGATAACTGTTTTGTAACGCTTTTGTAATACCTTTGAAACGCTATTGTAACGCTTTCTTCGAAAACAATCTATTTTGATGTTTTTAACTTGCAAACTATTTTCCGAACGATAAGTAATGATTTTGTGGAATGTTTTCAAAGGTCTAAAAGTATTGGAAATATTTTATGGAATTTAATTTGATATTAATACGGGTTTTCAATTTTAAATAATTGGATATGGTTGGAGATAAATCTTCGGATGTTTGATATTAATCCGGTAGATGATGATTCTTACTATTTGAGGAATTATAAAGGTAGTTCACTATTATTCCTCTTATAGTGTGAGTTGGATATTGAGATTAATATTAAGTATAAGTTGATGGTATTTCTATCCAGATCTAATGTCAAAGAGTTGAATAAATCTTTCCTAAGTTGAGTGGGATAAGTTGGATAGAAATAATCTTCAAATATTTGATATGAAATTCTGTGGTGTAAATGTATACTATTTGAGGAATTTGGAAGATATTATTATATTGTTATTCCACTTATAGTATTCGTTGATTATGAGAATTGATATCGAATATAAGTAGATACAATTTCTGTGTAACTTATGTTCAATATCGATTGATTTGGGTTTTGTCGTGAATCATATCTTCAATAATATCATTCTTGAAACCCAATGAGATTGAGTTATGGAAATTCATATCGTAATTTGGGGATTTAACCAAATTTTTGATTTTAGGAAATTAAAAATAAGGAATTGGGAAGGAAGAATAATCTTTTAGTTAAGATTACAGAATTGAATGTTGGGAAACCGATTTAATTGGAAACAATGGTTGAAATGTAGGGTAAGGACTTTCAAAGGAAACTGGGCTTTTGATATCAATTAATTAAGGCTTTGAGGCTAAATTATCTTTGATTTGAGGGATGTGTTTTTAAAGAGAAAGGTTAAATATTGATTTTGTTATTTGAGAATGAAGAAGTTTAATTTAACAAAATTCAAGACGGAAGGAGATTGGTAGAAAGCATGTGTGTTCTGTAATTGTGTATTTAAATTGCATTTATTATTTGGAAAGACCGGGATCAGATGTATGTCCGAAAACCATTCCAAGTGATAATACGATGTTATGGAGCAATTGAAGATATTGAAGACGCAATTGAAGACTAGGACCCTTCATGTCGTAAGGGTGACTTGTTGAATGTCTCGAATGGCTGGCTCCCATTCGCAGATGGATTTTATATATCAGTTAAGTAGCAAGAAGCCCGAACGTATGTGAAGGAATTCTGGATTGTTGTTCCATTCAGACCCAGAACAGACATGTATGGATTGTGTGTCTGACATTGTAATTGACTGCGTAGCACTGATCTTTATTAATATATATCTGTTTGGTGGCGGAGAATTTATTCTCTTGCTTAACACCCTTCTCTAAGACGTATGAGCTTAGAGGTTATATATTGATGGAAATCAGTGATGCGTAGTGAATGGACAATGTGGCATGCTTAAGTTATGTGATGAGCTCTGGATGATCAAAACATGACTTATTTAAGTGTAGCTTTGTGTATATCGTGACCTGGACGAACCTCACACCCCGGATTGATGGTAAACTGGTGGTCAGATTTTTATGTTCGTTTCGTATGTTCGGTGCACCAGGATGTGATGATGAAAGGGTACTGCGAAGTCCCCAGTCTGGGACGCTATTTGTTGGGTACTCTGATTCATGTATGGTGGGTTAGTATAATGGAGTCCGAGTCTGGACGTTATCCACGAGTACTGGGATGATGTGCGCAAGAAAGTTTGTGAGCCCACGAATGATCTTTCGTACCAGGAACCATCATGTTCGAAACCCAATCCCTACTACGAGCCCATACGGTTTTCGATTGTATAGCCTGTTGGTTACTGGCAGGATTGTCAGTATAATGGGATGGGGCATTATGCTAGCTAGGATTAATACATTTATTTGCGAAAAGGTTTTTCACACTATATATAGTAGTAAAAGAGGATTTTCACGTATGAAGGCATTTTTGGTTATCATAAGGCAAAACTCACCCATTTGGTGTGCGCTTGCATTGTGTGATGTGGGACGAGCTTATGATAGCTTCATTTTTTCAAAAAATTATTGCAGATTTCTATGCACTGGTATTCACATGGAGTAAACCCGTTCCGCATTAGCGGCGTGGTCTGGTGAATTACCTAACTTTAAAATAAACACTAAAAATAACTGTTTTGAGTTCTCACACCAGTCCCATGACTGACCTGGAGTTTATTGTTCCCACACCTAAACTTTGGGTGTCCAAAATTTTTACACGGGCAGCCTAGTAGTTTGGTTCGCAGATTTAGTCTTGGAGTTGGTTGGAGCAGGATTCTGGTTTAACTGGAGCTATTATGTTTGGTGCATTCGCATTCTTCCGCTGAGTTTAGTATCTTTTCCGCTGTGTAATCGATGTATTCTGATGTACCTCTTGTAACTCTGATGTAATATTATTTTAATGATAATGGAAAAGTTGTTTTTATTTTGTGCAAATGTGTAAGTGCCCCTAACAATCCGTCTTTATGAACGGTTTAAGTTGGTTTAATTACCGGTGAAAACCGAGCAAAAAGCCGGGTCATTGCACCTGGTGTCGGTTTCCGATGGCTATCGATAGCCGTCAGAAACCGTTACGTACACGGTACCAATAAGCCAGCCTAAGCTGTCGGAAACCGTTGCTTATTCATGTACCTGAAAAACGTCGGAAGCCATCGAAAAACCTGCATTTTTTTAAATTTCTGCTGCTATTTAGCCTTCCAGCACACGCTCATCTCAAATCATCATACCAAACCATCAGTTTAAAAGCCCAACACTGAAAAATTCTTCCAAAACACGACATATCAACCAAAAAAACATGAAAAACCAAAAAACAATATAAATACGTACAAAATACATCAAGTCTACCATCACATCAACACAAAATACATAAAGTCTACCACATCAACCATACCAAAACATGTCTATCGTCATAATACATACAAAATGTCAAACCAAAGTCATACACCAATACCTTAGTCATTGCAACCCAGTCATATTTACATGCCCCAAGCAAAAAAATATACCTATCCATCCATCACTGATTGTCTTCTCCTGCATCGTCATCTTCTGCAGATCTGACTAATGAGGGGAAGTGCCCGTACTGTTGTGCAAACTCCGCTAAGTGACGATCTAGAAGCTGAGTCGTCTCAATGGCTTGACGACGATTCTGGTCCTCAAGTTGTGCCACCCTAGCTCTCAACTCCTCGATCTCTGCGGCATCTATGACAGCTCTAGTCTGTCTGCTCTGTGCCTACTACCTGGTGGACTGTAACAATTAGTTAAAAATCTTTTAATCATGTACGGTTATATTAATAACCTGTAACTCTTAAAAGTTATTTTATTTCTAAGCTGAAAATTAAATTAAGGTAAAAATCCTTTACCACTTGATTTCCGAATCCATGACATCTATTTCGCGTCGTTGGATCCATCACTGACTGAAAGATGATCTCCTCCTCATCGGTCATGAGCTGCTCATGTCCAGTCTCAGCTAGACGCTTCTGACGTTGCTCCATAAACTTCTCCTGCAAGACCAAATAAGAATGTATCTAAAATTAATATCATGATATATTATTTTATTATAATTTAACAATTACTACAAATATTTCTACATATAATGAAATCTTACGTGACTCTTCCTGGATTTGTCGTCATGCCATATGTATGTGATGTTCCTGTCTTCATCGACATGCTCGATGGAATGCATACAGGTGAACACGTCCATATATGAGACTAGACCCTGCCACTCAGCCTCCTGAATTTGATTATTACACGCAATTATTACATTTTCAAAATTATATAGCATACTAATTTTTATATAAGTCGCATTTAAAAAATTTACCAACTCCTGCCGATACTACTGAAATGACTTCGATCCTCCTTGATGCGTGACTGGATTTTTATTTCAATTTGCAGTGTTTCTTTCTAACTCCCCCTGTACATTCAAAATTTGATGCATTACTTATCCAACAAATATTTTTTATATTTTAAAAAAATTTAGTACACTAACCTTCGCTTCATCACTATCCCAATACATCAGAAATCCTTCCTAAACGGTTGCTCCCATCCATGGAGGTTTTTCATGCTTTTCTTCATTATTGATATGCCATCTTTGTAATTTTTCTTCATTTTCTGCATCCAGTACGTCTGAGCCAGCTATAAATCATGCGTCTATATATTCACCTCAGCCTGTATTTAATGTTAAACAACCATTACTAGTAGAACATGTATAGTATATTAGTGATAAAAAGAAATCAAAATGCAAAAAATATACAAGAAAAATACGTACTAGCACATCCTGCTAAATGACCTCCTATATGTGAGGTGGGTTCAGATCCCACTTGGGCCAACATCCCAACATCTGAGCCCTATATGCTGCTCGGGAAACATCCAAAATAACCTTCGAAGGTTGAAGATCGAAAACCCTGCGTTAAATATGACATACATAAGTGTATAGCAAAAAATAATTATCATGCTAAGTAAAGTTTAATTTTTACCCTGTACTCGTAGGGACCAAGGAGACGATTGGACACTTAGAGGGTTGCGATCTAGAACCCTCGCCTGAAGAATTCCCTCTAGATGGCATACCTTTCACATACAAATCATTTTAAAAGATAACAATAACATCATATTCAAATTAATTTTACAACTACCTTACACAAACGATATAAGCTGCTAAATAAACGACATAAAACATAATGAAATTGTTTATACCTATATTTGATTAGGTCTCATATTCCAAGGAGTATCATATTACATTGCAGATTTAAGATAAATTAATAGGAAAAACTGCATATGACATAAAAGATGTAAAAAATGATCATAATATTCAAAAATTTAACAGAGTTACATGAATTGCAAAATATACGTTGTATACTCCATAATTACATTACAACTAGAAAGATAATACTCATCATCTACATCAGTCATCATCTTCTTCTGATTCAGACTTAGACTCAGATTCTATAATATCTTCCTCCGCACTCTTGAATGCTTCAACCAAAACATTTGTCTCATCGACTAAAGGTCCAAAATCTGCATTATCGTCTTGAATTATTATTTCATTGTTCTGTTCGAATTCTGCCTGATAGGCTCCTTCGTCTGGAATATTCTTTCCATCGAACATAAATCTGGCCTTTGTTTTAAAAACTGCCGACCAATCTGCTTTATCTCTTTTTAAAGACGGGTAAGGAGCGTAATAAACTTGAAATGCTTGTTTGGCTAGTACAAAAGGATCATACTTGTAATAGTGCGATGTATGTTTTATTTCAATCATATTATAATCCTTATGCACATTAATCCCAGATCTCGAAACAGTGCTAAACCAATTGCATTTAAATAGAAACACCTCCTCCGCGGGTCGTGAGAAATATGTCAGTTGCAAAATTTGTGTTAAAACGCCATAAAAATCATTAATGTGATTTTCATGATCGTCACTACCTTTAACAAATGCACCTGTATTGTTCGTTAATTTTTTAGCATCGTATTCTTTGGTGTTAAATTTACATCCATTAACAAAGTATATTGGATATGTCATGACCAATATTTTTGGTGCCATTGCAAGATGTTTCAACCCTTCATCAACAACACAATTTTTGGGTTCATAAACGTAATTTGTAAAGCAAGCAGAAAATTCTTTACTGATATCCCCGTTTGGATGTTCACGTTCATAAACGCTGTAAATATAAATAAAATTTTGCATTAGATCATAGACATGCAAAAATATAGAAATGAATAAAACACTAATTGATATTTCAGATTACCTAACAAATGGTGCAACTTCAACACAATTTAGAAGAATATAAGTGTATGCTACATGAAGATCTTTATTGTCTAGCTATACGTCCACACATTTCCCAGAAGGTCGACCATGTTGTCTAAAAATAGACAACACTGTTTCAGTCGATTCTTGTTCGTCTCCTTCATCGTTTCGAGGAACACTTTCAAATGATATATTCACATGATCACTGAAATAATGAGAGAAATAGAACGAAGCTTCTTCTTCGATGTAAGATTTACATATCGAATCTTCAAATCGTGCTTTTTGTCTCACTTTTCTCTTCAAATGATTCAGATATGTATGTAAAATTAATTTACATTATTTCATATTTTAAGGGAAATTAAATTAATAGGTAACATGTTTATTTTTACCTCTCAAATGGATACATCCATCCATATTTGACGGGACCTCGAAGTCGTTCTTCAATTGGAAGGTAAACAGGTAAATGCTCCATTACATTAAAAAAATCTGGCAGAAATATTTTCTCCAATTTTCAAATCAATATTGAAATATCTACTTCAAATTTACGTAAGCGTTCCACTTTTAAAGTAGTCGAACAAAGCTCTTTGTTAAACAAACTAAGCTCCGTTACTACCTTCCAAACTTCTAATGGCAGTAACTCTTTGAACATAACTGG
The DNA here is from genome assembly GCA_030737875.1 of Allium sativum. Taxonomy (NCBI): domain Eukaryota; kingdom Viridiplantae; phylum Streptophyta; class Magnoliopsida; order Asparagales; family Amaryllidaceae; genus Allium; species Allium sativum. Next base: position 976,525,219 of record CM060920.1, read on the forward strand.
AAATAAATGCTCCATCATAATGTGACAATCGTGACTTTTCATTCCGCCCAATTTACCGTTTTTGAAGTCAACACATCTACGAAGGTTTGATGAAATCCCATCAGGAAATCTCAACCCTTCAACCCATTTTAACACAACTTTAACCAAATTATTATCTAATCATAACATGCTTTGGTTTTTTTTTACTGTCATCTGGTTTCATATGAAGCTCCGGACGTTTGCATAATTTTTCTATATCGCGCCTTGATTTTAGATCATCTTTAGTTTTCCCTTTAACATTAAAAACTGTGTTATAGACATTATCAAATACATTTTTCTCATTGTGCGTGACATCAATATTATGACGAAGCAGAAGATGTTTCCAGTATGGCAACTCCCAAAAAATAGACTGTTTGCACCAATTATGATAAATCGATTTGCCTTCAATTTCTGTTTGAACTGCAGTTTCATGTATCTTTGGATAATCTTTAACCATTTCATATATTTCTTCACTAGACCATATCATTGGAGGTTGTTTGGTTTCCACTCGATTAGCCAAAAAATTTTCTTGTCTACTCCAACAGAATTATTTACATGGATAAAACATCGATGACAGTCAAACCATGAAATTTTCTTACCATGCGGTAAGGTAAACGCTCGTGTCTCTTCCATGCAATATGGACATGATAAACGACCAGGAGTACTCCATCCTGAAAGCATTGCATAGGCAGGAAAATCACTTATAGTCCACAACAAAGAAGCAAACATACGAAAAATTTTCTTCTTCGAAACATCATATGTTTCTAATCCTTCATTCCACAATGTTCTTAATTCTTCAATTAGCAGCTGTAAATAAATATCAATTCCATGTGCCTGATCACCGGGGCCAGGAACAACAACAGTAAGTAACATATATTGCGTTTTCATACACATCCATGAAGGTAAATTATAAGGTGTGATGATAATGGGCCATGATGAATATTTAGAACCAAATTGAGAAAATGGTGAAAAACCATCCGTACATAATCCTAGTCTGACATTACGACTCTCCGCTACAAAATTGGGATAAGTTTTATCGAAATGCTTCCATGCTTCCCCATCGACCGGATGGGTCCACGTACCTTCTTCCTCTGATCTCACCTTATGCCATCTCACATGAGATGCAGTTACAGAAGATGCATATAATCTTTGAGGCCTTGGAGTAATGGGTAAGTAATGCATACGTTTGTATGGAACTTCCTTTCTCTTCTTCTTTCTTGGTTTATATCTTTCTTGATTACATATTTTACAATTTCTAAGGTTTACGTCATCTTTCCAAAACAACATGCATCCTTTTAAACATGTATCTATTTTCTGATAAGGTAAACCATATGCTGACATACGTTTTTTTAACTTCGTAGTGATTTTCACACATTAAATTATCCGGCGGCATGTGCCTTTTTGTAGCTTGTACAATAGCTGTAAACTAAGCTTTAGTGATGTTGTATTTTGACTTCATCGCAATGTATTCTGCGATTACCGATAGCTGAGTGCCCTATTACAACCATTCCAAATAGGTTTCTTAGCATTATCCAACAAATCATAATTTTTCTTAGCTTCAATATTCGGCTCTTCATCATTTCCATCATCGTCGTCAACTGCAACCATAGGAACATTGATCGTGCTGCATCTTCGACCATATTTTCAATACGGGTCATACTAACATTTTCATCAACATCACTTTCTACCTCAGTCTCTACTAGGAGTATTTGATACAACTTCTCCATGACGATCCCAAAAATAATACTCGGGTACAAATCTGTTTTTGTACAAATGGACTTTCACAACATCGGACAACAAATATTTCAAATGTCTACACTTGCTACACAGACAACGAATTTTAGGATCGCTTCCATTATTACTTGAAGCGAATTCAACAAAGACATTTATACCATTATAAGAATCTTCTTTTATTGAACCTCTCTGTCCTCTTTTTTGGTACATCCAACTCCTCCGATCAACAAAATAATCAATCAATTTTCCTATTTGAGAAATTTAGTCACAAGTTTAAAAATTAATATTTATTTTCAAGAATACAAATTCAAAAAACTTGTTTTTATGGTCATAAAACGCACATATATATAACAGTTGAAAGCAAATAACATTTTCATTAAGTTAAAAAAATTCTAATCTGGCACTTTTTTTTAATGCAACTCTTTTACATGGTCAGGCATCCTACTTTCCATTATAAACACAGTAAACATTTACAATTGTATACTACTTCGTTTCAAATGATTCAGCAAAATTTTGGCAGCATTTTCCTTTTGTTTCCTGCATTTTACACATGTAAGCAGGAAACAAAAGGAAAAATTAAACCGAAATTTTGTGAATCTTTTGAAACAAAGTAGTATACAAAATGCAGATGCTTACTGCATTTATAACTTGTCCAATACAAGGACAAATCCAACAAATATTGTACCAGATGAATATAAATGGTTGTTTTTTATTTTGACAAAAATAACTATTTATTTAATGATCATGTACAACACTCGTCAGACGGGGCCGAATACACTCTAGGGATATTAGTCAATTAGATGTGCACATTTTACTATAAAAATACAGTACTACAACACAAAAATATTTTATTTTATCACATCTGCTTGACATTTCAATCAACTGAAAGCCAATTTACTATTAGCGTCATTTCAATAGACTCAACTAACATTTAGACACTTGCTTTTTTGTGCTTAGTCAAAATTTGCACGATGTACTATTCCTAGTTCTTCCAATCATTTTTTCGTATGTCAACTGACACATACAAGAATGACAAGCGCACAACGGTGCACATGTACACAAATATCCTAAATTATACAATGGCAAAAACCAAGTTAAATGAGAACATATTCACAAATACCCAAACATTGCACATAACATTTTCAGTTTCATAATATCACATGAAATATGCACATAATAGGATGCTATTGCTCACTGCTATGCTATTGGTACCAATTACCATCAATAATTAGCCTGAATTTTTGATTTAGGACATAAACAGGTTTAGGAATTTTTTTTGACTTTTAAGTAAATAAAGAGACTAATGGTTAGAGATGAAGCCGAGGAGGATTATACGTGAAGAAATCGAAGATTGGGGGTGAAAATTTCGATTTTGGGGATGGGTAGGGTTTACTTTCATGTTGGAATGTTTGGGGGATCTGATAAAAAATGAGGAAGAAAGGCTTACAGGCAAATGGATATCGCGTTTATATTCGACAGTTTCCGACGGTCGCCGACGGCCCGTCGAAAGCCATAGGAAACCATCGCCCTTTCCTGTCGAAGTTTGCAATGTTTCTTGTAGTGTACAAATCTGGCACACATGATTTTATATTCTATATTAGCTTCACTATCAGCTAGTTCAGATAAAACTATCTATTTTTCCCGAAATAACGCAAAATTGTGAAAAGTGGATCAGAATGAATGGGGCAATAGTTGTACGAATTAAAAAAAACATTATGCAGAAGGTTACCACCAACATCAGATGTCAGTAATGCATCCTGATGTAAGCTCGCATCAAATGCAAAGTTTAAGAAAAGCTACCATCACCAGAGCTAATTAAGGTGTGCTTACGATAAGTGGTAACGGTGTGTTTTAAAGGGTATTAAAATGGGGTATTAAAATAGGGTAGAAGGTCAAAACGGAGCATGCGTTTGCGGCATCAAACAAAGCTTTTAAACGGGACAATTAAACGAAGTAATTAAAACGAAAAATGGGGCAACTAAGGAGAAAAACAAATAATTAATGGTTAAATAGGTTTAAAAAGAGCAAAAAAATTAATGGTCGGCATCGTCTATGTGAGTTTTTTGCTCAGTCAAGAAACATGGGTAAATTATCCACTGTAATTTTGGATGCGTCCGACACGTTCAAAACACAACTTGAGCAAATTTGTTGTCCGAACACTATATTAATAGTATTTGTTACCCAGGCTTCCCTATTTAATTTCAGTTCAACCTTATATCGTCACGACACTGTGCGCTTTGTATCCCTTAAATTTACTCTTTGTTGTTTTCACAAATATTCAACTTTGAGGAGGTAATATTTCCAACAGAATTTTTTCGTTGATTACCATCCTCAATCCCCGGTTCCGGCTTTATGCATGGCCCACTAAATTTGAATATTTATATTCATTTTATTTTTATGCCATATTGCATCATGTTTCTTTAAATCATAGTTTTTATTAGCAAACATTGGAACACATAGAGGAGATGTTTTCCTCAGTTTGTATTTAGGATCTCTTGTTTGTTCTCATTTATGAAATTGAGCTAAAAAAGGTGCCCTTCACCATTACTTAATGTGGGGTTTCAGTAAGGGTATTAAATGTTATATACATTATTATGGACGAAAGTAAATACATAAAATATTTTTAGATAGGTTGTTCTTTCCTAGCATATAAAACTTTTCAAAAGCTTTATATGTTTGCAAGTATTTGTAATATCAATTACAATCATGAGAGTTTCTTCTTACGTCTAATATGTGGATCGAGCAAAATAGTTTATGGTGTACATTCAGAGTCAGTTGCAAGCACTACTAAGAAAGAATCGATCCAATGAGCCAGAAGATTTTGTGACTATGCAAAATTTGACATTCAAACCGTGTATAGTAGTTTCTAAAACAGGCAACAACATTCCAAAAATTAGCATAAGTTGTACAACCAAATTTCAACTTGTATGACGCATAATGGACTGGACAACGCGGTGGTTGAAATAAAATTATGACAGCCGTTTAAAATAAAAGAGACAAAAATTTAAACAGAAATAGAGAAAGATAATGAAAATGACTTACTCAGGCACATGAATTTGTTATCTTGTAGTGCTCATTCCTATCACAGTCGCCAAACTTTACTTCATTTTCGAATGATTTTTTTTTTCAATTGGAGTGCTACGTCAAGGCAGGAAATCATCAGACTGAGCAGAAATGATTAACTGCAACCAAATTACAACATAGATGTAACCACATAGCACAAAGTTTTTTTTAACACCTGCAAATTCATTACTTTTTAGCTAAAACCTGCATCGGTCGGGGAAGGTTGGGTAAATCATTGTTTCTGATAAATTAAATGCATAAAAGGGAGGAATTAAAAAACGAAAACATAAAAATACTAAGTCAGTAGAAGATGACATTATTTCAAGCACTTTATGAATGAAATTTTGTGAATGAAAAGATGAAAAAAAACCAAAACCAAAACATGACCATTTATATGTACAAAATCATTGCCATATTAAAAGGAAAATAAGATCCGACTAACCCAAACCAACTAAAAAATGCATATCAACCCAGCGCTATTTATATGAACTACACAGTTATCATAAAAAGAGAACAAAATACAGAATATATGGATGTAACTTCTGGAACTTTAGATAGTTGGTATTGTCTGACCAAAGTGTTGAATAGGATTAATTACGACATGTACAAATAAATCAATCGGAGAACGATAGCATAAGAAAGTAAAATAGAGAAATGACATGTAAGCTAGGTTTTCACCACAAATTGAAGAATTTGGCCATCGCTTGCCTAAAATGAAAACATACCCGATGTTTAAAAGTTATAGATTCAAAAAAATAGTAACTATAAATATAGGACTTCACCTTAGATAGGAGAATTCGATCGACTGAGAAACGTTGATACGTCGGCAGTCCCAAGCATGTAATCATCGATTAGGGTTGTGGGTTATTATTGGAAAGGGATGGACCTAAGCTATAGCTGAAAAAAAAGGAAAGATGTGGAAGGCGAAAGAAGTTCCTTCTCCATTTTCGGCCAAAATTCAGATCTATCGAGAAAGAAGACTTCAACTAATATTCTAAAGTAGGAAGAAGGAATGTTTTGTGGTAGAATGAGAACACAGGAAGGGAAAAAGCATTAAAAGGTGCAATTAGAAATTACACGATTAGGAACCAAGAAGGGGAAGGACGAGAATTAACAAAACAATTTTTCAGAGAGACGGTTCGGTTTTTTTGTCGAAGTGGATGCGTTCATAGCTCTAGAAGCATGGCCCACTAATTATAATATAGTATAGATGAGAAAGTTTATTTAGACCACTACAACAAAAACACCATATTACAACTTTAATTTTACAACGGTGGTAAAAGCACCGTTGTAATAAATGTTTTTTACAACTTTTTTCCAGAAAAGTTGTAATAAACTTATCTTTAACAACTGTGTTATTTCGACAGTTGTAATAAAAGCCTATCACAACTTTTATTTTTTGACTGTTGTAATATATGACTATATTTTAATATAATTAACAACTAATAATTAATATTTAATACATTTATATTGATTATTTATAATTAATAACTAATAATTACTATTAATAATCAATTAGGAAGTAATAATCAATAATCAATCCGTAATATTTAATACTTAGCAATTAAGAAGAATAATTAAAAAAAAATATTTAATATTATACATAATTACTATTAAATAGTTAATAATTAAAATATAATAATTAATGCTAATCATGAATAATCAATGATTGCTATTAAAAATTAAGAAGAAGAGATTAATAACTAAGATTATATTTAATAATTAATTTATATTAACGGATGATTAATAAGAAATCTTTAATAATTGTTCCATGGTTTAAATTGTGGAAAAATATACATGTCGATTTGTATATTATTTGTGTGTTTAATTTGTAAGTAAAGATTCATGTTTAGTATTGGGTTAAATATAGCATGAAAATTAGTTAAAGTGTTGTGGGAAAATGGGCTTAACTATTATAACAGGCTAATACAAAAGCTAGGGGTAGAATTGGAATTAGCAAGGAATTAAAAACCCTAGCCTTATGGAATTAACCCAGTAAAAAGATAGAGAGGCCGTAGTTTCCAGATTCATGTTCTCCTCGTTCAAAATAAAAAGAAACAAAATAATGGCCGAACCCTAGGAAATGGAAAGTTGGGGCAAATCGAATTCAGATCGTCTCGCCAGCTCCAACGACTCGTAGCAAATGGGATTCATGGTTCGTGGGGAGATCTACAGCGGATTCAGAGGGATTAGCGGATCTCGAAGCCCAAAACCGAGGATCTGGAGAGGATAACGTTGAGAAAACCCTCGGTGAGTGTATTCCTCTTTTATTTGGCAATAAGACCTTGATAGGCAGCCGTATACATATATGTTTCTCTGTGGTTCTAGTAAATGCAAGTACACCTTTCTGTTGTGTGATTATTTGAGTTGACTTGGCTGATTTTGTGAGTGATGCTGTATTGATCTGACTGGTGTGTTGTAAATACAGTATCGAATGTTTATCACCAATTGTTTGTTGGTTCGTATGTAAGAAAATGTTAAATAAAAATCTGTTAGGAAAATGTTCAGACTGTTAATTCTTATGTTCCAGTCTTGACTAAGCAAGTGAATAGTGTATGATCAACTATTTTATATGACCAAACATACAAATTGGAAAGGAGTAATTTTGATTTTATCGGTCTATTGAATCCACGTATGTATATGTGTGGCAATATATAAATAAGAGAAACATCATGTTCAAATAGATTGTAGCACGATTTTGGCAATTAATGTAGGATTTTCCATCTGTTTCTCAAAATTTTAGTACTTCATGTAATCAAAAAATTATGCAAGAAAATAAAATTAGAATTAAAAAGAAAATGCGTCTTTTGGATAATTAATTTACAATGAAAGAAAAGAAAATATGTAAATTAGCTTCTTTATCTTTCTTACTACGTTATTATCTATTATTTGAAAATAGTGATACAAGGTGGTGTACATGGTATTGGAGAGGCTTTACATAACGTCAATTGGTAAAACATAATTGTCACAGGCGTTTGAATTGTCGTTAACTATTAGTAAAACGAGTTTTCGAGAACTAGTTCAAATACTCAATCTTCATCCTCCTTGTCCCGTTATTCTAATTTTAATATTAACCATCCATAAAAGTTGATGATTCCTACCCTAATTAATCAATTTTTTGTTTTTCATTCCTGTCTCCATGTATATATTCTTCCAGACACTGATGCAACTCTTGTGTATATTCTTGCAGACATTATATATAGTTTACTACTATGATCGATACCTCCTTTTCTTTTTCTTTTTCTTTTTTCTGTGTTATAATACAGCCATTATAATAGATAAGTCTTTTAGTTTTTAGCTTCCCAAACAAAGTTTTATATAACGTACCTGCATTGCCAATATCAACTTTCGTCAAGCCAAGATTATCCCGAATTATCGGAATCATGGGAGCTGCGGCTAACGTGGATACGAAACAAGTGAAGAATGATGCCCAGGAAAGATGGAAAGTTCTCATATGAGGATTGGCAAATGAGAAGAGTTTTAGTTCTTTTGCTCTATGTTCAGAATCAACTGGAAGAGCAAACTTGGATGTATCATCCATGGCAATATCCTTTGCTTCTTCAGACTCCATTCTACCCATTTTTTTACTTGGTTTTGTTTTTAGTGGGTAGAAGAATTGAAAGAGATCCGAATGAAGAAATATATCAGGTTTGAATCTCTATTTGTAGTAGCCTAGAATTTGACATTCCCTGTTATTTTAACATAAAATATATATATATATATATGGTTAGTTGATATGTTAGTTGATTCATACGATTGATAAAATACATTTAAGTTGATATATAGTTTAAGAACCTGCCATGAACATACATGTCTATTTGAAGTTATATATATTTGTATTAAAAACACTTCTTTTACTATGACGCTATTAGATAGTTTGATATAAATGTGTTGTGTTTGATGAACACCTCTCTTACCATGTTTATTTAGTTGGTTTAATTTATATACGGAAATTGCATGGTGGAAATATGTCCTTCTACATCATTGCCTCAACAGTTTGGTATATATGCATATTATATTGGGAATACATAATCTAATATATATATATATATATTGTTTAAGTAATTTAATACATAGGTATATTTTGGAAATGAATATATTTGATATATATGCTATGAGAAAATTTCAAATTATTTCAAAAATGTTGATCCTGCAGGAAGAGGATTCAGAGGAACTGGATTTTGGAGAACCTTTAGCCCAGAAATGAGATAACCTACAATTGGTATGTGTCTGTAGTAGTGCTATTGGTATGGTTTTGAATTCCAGTTCCATCTCAACTTGTTTGAAAGTAAAAGCAGAATTAATCACATCAAATGATTCATTATTTTCAAACAAGTTGAGAATGAGCGGTGTACTCAAAGTCTGTAATTGGTATGTGGCTGCATTTAGGTCCAGCGATGCAAAAATAGGGACTACATGTTGTCGTTTCGATGCCAGTCCGGATCTAAGCAAAAAGCATTCAACGCCGAAGTTTATGCTTGCGTCATGAGTCTGATGAATGACTGAGTACATTTCACTGGGACCGAGCTTCAGTGGTGACCATGTAGCAAGGCTTCTATGTCTTTTGAGTTCAGACCGCATCAAGCTCTGTAATATCTGAAACTTATTATTTGTAATGCACGAAATGTTGTCTAAAACTTATTGTTTGTAATACTGAATATTTGAGTATTTTAATAAATTAGTTTGCAAATAACTGTAATATCTGATTTTCTTATGGAGTATTGCTATGTTTAGTGTATTGTTCTTTTCAGTTGCAAAAGATGTATATTTTTTTAAAACCCAAATGTCAATCACAACGGTGCATAACAGTTGTAGTAGATATTATTACAACGGTGCATAACTGTTGTAATAAAGTTTATTACAACGGTGTAAAAAAGTTGTAAAATATACCTATTACAACGATGTTGCAACGGTGGAAACAAGTTGTAAAAGATTTTAGTCTATTACAACTTCTTAATACACGACGGTTATCCCGCCGTTGTAAAATGTATATTACAACGGTGTTCCACCGTTGTAATATGGTCATTTTGTTGTAGCGGACGTAAAACGGTGACATAAAATTAAACACAAAAATCCGAACCATTAGATTTTCCCTTGAATTTCACTCACCATAAAAAGACAAATGAATCCAATGGTTCACTATTTATGTCTCTAACCTTGTGTTTAATTTTGTGTCCCAGTATATATATATATATATATATATATATATATATAGTGTTCCAGGGAACCTCTGTTTTACAGGATCCCTATCCTGCTGTGAGCTACACCAATCTTACTCCAACAAGATTTTAAAAAATGTTCAATCCACATACATATTACCGTCTATCCAAAATTTGAGCTTGTTCCGACACTCGTACCATTTTCAAAATCTTAGCTCAATTATTTAGCTTTTAGACATTTATTCGAACCGTTAAATTTAATCATCAAATATATTATTCTATGAATGGTGGAACATGCTCAAATTTTTGGTAGATAATAATATATATGTGGACTGAACATCTAGAATGTTGGATTTAGATTACTGTACCTCATGGTGTTTGAGATGCAGATTAAGGATCCTAAGGCAAATTAAACACTAATTGTTGGGGGGTGGAGGGGAGTAAATAGCGTTTAATGTAATTTATTAATTTCTTGAAATCTTTTTGGATTAAACAAAAGAGTATGCAGATCACAGATATTGAGAAACACAAAATCAATCACAGAATGTAGAAAGTAAAAGTAAAGCAATAAAAATAAAGTACACACCGGGATTTTATACTGGTTCGGGACACCCCTACATCCAGTCCCACACAATGCTGGCTTGATGCGGATTTTTTATTCAACAATATCCAATTACAATCCTTGATTCAGGGCTACAAGGGCACACCCTAACGGATTCCAAGTACAGTGAGACTTAGTTGATTTTCGAACCACAACTTTACACCCAATCGATTTCCAGGACAAAATCGCACTCAGTCACTTTAAACGGGATAACACCACACCCTTCTCTTATCAGTTTTTGTAATATTGACTCTATACGACTTGATCTTGAGATCTTTGATTACAAACAGCCTATAACTCTTGAGAAGCACTTGAATTCAAAAAGATTTTGTTTTATAATTGAAAAAAAAGTAAAGATAATCTGATTTCTATTGAAGTCGGCAGAGTATAAGCGTAGAAAATCAAGAAATAAAGCATTACAATGGTAGGATGTTAAGAGAGGAAGAAGAAGATGATTAGTTATTAAAAAAATCGAATTCTGGAAGGTATTTATATGTTTTCAATAGTCACAATGTTTCTGAAAGGATTTGAATTCAAAAGACACCTCTTTTTAAAATAAAATAAAAATCACCTTAATGGCTAGTATGTCGACATACCATTTTTCATATGTCGACATATGCTAGTGCAAAATTAGAAACTAAATTTTAAAACAACGTAAATAATGTTTAAATAAATTGTGGTGAATCTAGAGTTAAAACAAACTATATTCCTTACTTCATTAAATCCTTCTGAAACTATTGACCCCCTTACTCTAATCCCTATTTTATAGTTCTTCCCCTTTGTCATCAACAAAAACTATATATACCTAACTAGGCTATAATACCCTCCTTAAAACTAAGAAATAGTTCTAAGACTAATAAGATTCTAATACCTAGTATCTGGTCTAAGAAATAGTTCTATGCATTAAGTAAAATAAGACTAAAAATTAAGACTAATAATCAAGTCAAAGTCAAAGCAATCCAATACAAAATTTCTATACAAACAAGCATATAATTAATCCAAAAAAATTTAAATCTTAATTAAACCATAAATTCAAATTCAAATTTTAAATTAGTCAAACAACACCATTGTTAATTATGTTTCTTATTATGTTTAGATTATTCCAATTAAATCAACAGTCTAAACCAAATCAAACAATATATATCAATTCAAACATTTCTTGAAACTTCAACTAATCCTAGAAATTATAATGCTCCCCCTTAATCTAATACTAGAAAAACTATATGAAAATAATGAAATGTGGAAAAGATGAGTATAGTTATATTATTCAATACCTACATATGTATAAGTATATTTCAAACCTATCAACACACATATCAAGTCCAACCACGTCAACAAGTCAAACAAATCAATTAAATTAATTAAGCCAAAACAAGTCAATCAAATCAATCAAGCCAAACAAGTCAATCAAATCAATTAAGCCTAACAAGTTAATCAAGTCAATCAAGCCAAACAAGTTAATCATGTCAAAGTAAATATGTTATGTGTTTAATCAATAATCCTATATATTTATGGTTAGACAAAAACTCCCCATACAGTATACTTGTTATATGTGGAGTTAAAAGTTAATATGTATGCAGTATGTTGGTTATAATGCAGTATTAAATGTGTGTCATATGCAAAGCAATATCTGATGATATATTGAATGAACTGCAACTTGTGATGTGAATAATTTTAATTTGACATGCATTGTATTTTATAATAATGAGGTATGATATGAAATAAGATGTGTAATGATATTATGACAATAATATATAATTGAAATAAAATAGAAACAAGGTTGTTGTCATCAAAACCATTATCATCAACATCTTATTCCTTAACACACGGTAGAGTACGGGTGCTAAAAGGGTGCCCTGGAATGCTCTTGTATACACACACTGTAAGAACCCGTAACTTCCCTGTGAAGGAAAGAGCGGATACTTTGAGGACAAGACAGATCGGAACACAAATGGAATAACATTTCATTGTTAATTACAACAATTCATCAGAATACAAGAATATACAGAGTATGAATAGATAATATACATCATAAAATACCAGAGATTACAATTTATTACATAGCAACAGAAAATAATACAAAACACAACTGAAAGAGATAAACGGATACAGAGCTTTTCGGATATCGTTCTAGCTGTAAATCAGGATCCTGTGAATATAAATCTGCAAAACCAAAACTACTAGCTGCCCGTGCAAAATAAGGGCACCCAGAGTTTAGGTTAAAACAATAAACTCCAGGTCAGTCATGTGACTGGTGTGAGAACTAAAACAGTTAATAACCTTTATTTTAAAGTTAGGTAAATCAAGGGACCACGCCGTATAACACGGAACGGGTTTTCTTCCAAGAATACCAGTGCATAAAACAACAGCGCAATGCTAAATAAAGAAAAATGAAGCTATTATAAGACCCAGGTCCCATCATACAATGCAACGCAAGCCGGAGGATAGGGTTTTTACCTTATAATAGCCAAAGAATGCTTGATACGTTTAAAACAGATTATTTTGATGGTACTATAAGTGTATAGTGTCAAAAACAATTTCAATCATAAGTATCAATCATAGGCGGCATAAGTGCCCCATACCACTATGTCGCCATATTAGGCTCTACAATCAAAACCGCAAAGTCACGTATTGGAAATTGGATTTCCCTCTGTGAACCGAGGCAAGGGATCGTCCTCACCGGCTTCGAGACTCTCTAGCCCGAGCCTCAGGGTCAGAGCGCATCGACCCTTGGATCGTCAGGGCCGGTCCATCGATGTGGATTAAACTTAATCCCGAACACTACGTTTCCCCGCCCTTTGGGGCGTAAATGAGCCAAATGACTCCATCGGCTCCACACAGTCACCGATATACCCGAGGCGCCTCGCAACAGAAACAACCACACAGGTGAAAAGTATATAAATGTTAGCCACTTTAAGCACTGACACCACCCTAGCTAGAAGGAAACACATGTCCTCCCTAAGGTCCTCTCCCGTTTCTGGTTCACAACCGGGGTGTGAGGCTCGCGAATCAACGCTACACAAAGCTATGCCACACAGGCCGTGCTTTGATCATCAACCACAAGACTTTGCTTTTCAACAAAAGCCTTGATCATTTGCCACTTAGGCATGCCACACAGGCAATTCACACCATGCGACTGATGTCTATCGATATACAACCTCTGATCCCGTACGTCTCAGAGAAGGGTGAAGTAAGGGAATGAATTCCCCTTCACCAGGCAGATGTATATTTAATAGAGATCAATCAACATAGAGCAAAACCCAATGTCAGACACACAGTCCATACAAGTCCGTTCTGGGTCTGAACGAAACCGGAGGCACCTAGTACCTCGCATATCTATCGATCTCCAAGTACGTCTGGACGATCATCAACTGATTCCCTCCTCTTGGGTGTACAACCCAATCAAGATCATCAGTAATCACCAAAACAATGTGAAGACCTCCGGTCTTCGACCACCGTCTTCATCCTCGACACCACGTCGAATCAGTTATTCAGAATGGGATAAACCCAGTCTTTCTGAATAACTTGCGTATATAATAAACAAGTGTTACACAGACACAACATATGCCTCATTCCAATTCAGAATATTCTTTTATTCAAATATTCTTATACTTTGGGAAAGGTTCCCATTAATTTTATCAAAGATAAATTCTTTGAATTTACTCTTTAATCTTCTTTTGAATATCAATTAAAACTAGTCGGGATTAGCGAACCACACCGAAGTAATCATTTATTTTAATTTCCCAACCCCAACCTATTCATCCCATGAAGTAAAACTGGTAATACTTCATATCTAACACCACGGTGTTATTGGTAAATTCAATTACCATTTCACGTTCAAATCTAATTAAAGATTTGACTATCGCCTGGAGCAAAACTGGTGATACTCCATTCTCGATTATTTCAATCTAATTAAAGATTCATTAAAACTCCACTTGGTTTTAATCTTCCCAAAAATCAATATTAATGATTGTTTAACATGGGAAATCACATCCTGTCTTTTACTGGGTCAAAGAACCAATGTCACTTAAAACACGGTTCACGATAAACCCAAAATCACATTCCTATTCAATTCTAATTAAATATTATTTAATTGGTACACTTCATTAAATCTAAATAAAAGATTTAATCTTTTTCTCAACTGGGTTTAAGAACGGTATTATTAAAGATACCATTCACAACAAACCCAAATCACATTTGATATTAAATACAAGGCTCTGAATAGAAAATATATCGACTTATATTCAATATCAAATTCTACGACCAACAAATATCGTATTGAAAATAACGATATAAATATATCTTTCAAATTTCCATAACAATATCTATATAATCACGAAATCCAACATCGAAATATTCCAAAGACAATTTCGATTCAAATCCATTCAAATTCAATTATTGGAAATTCTGGTTATTTTCAAAACCATTTCAAATCCAATTTATTTATTTTAACAATAAATGGAATTATAATTCTAGTTCAAAACTAGTTCATTTCGATAAAAATCTATTTTTATCTTTTCAAATATGGAAATTTTCATACCAGTTCTTCACAAATCATTTCTTATGATTTTACACCAATTATTACTATTTTTAATAATTTTATCAAGGCCCGTACAATCGATTTCCATCAACGGCTATCGAACTGCACTTGCACCGACCTTTTCCAAATTTGATTTGGACATAGTTCCAAATCCAACCATTAGATTTCTAATTTCTAATATTCGTTAGAAAGCGCTTTTCGATACGAACCCAACGGTTCTGGTTTTAGGAGAATCCGACGGTCGGATCTCCCCCAACGTCAATTCGAAGTCAATGGTCGAAATTCGTGAACTGCCGCAGCGCGGCGCGTTCTATTCAGGCCATTATATTATATATATAATATATATTTTGTCGATTTCAATTCAAAACGAATTTTATAAATCGTTTTAACTTCGTTTTCAAAATGATTTCAACTTCATATTCAATTTCAAATCAAAATTGAATATTCCATATCATCGATATATAAATGATAATATTTTCAAAATATTATATTTTGAAATCACTTCTTTTTCTATAATCATTATAAAAACGAATATAATCAATATAAATATCGTTCACGTCAAAATGACGCATATCTAACCAACACGGCTTTATATATTTCAATAAATTCGTTATTCTATTCAACAAATGAATATTTATTTTCAATTCAACACATGAATTTATTTTTATTCAACACATGAATATATATATTTTATTTCAACACATGAATATATATTTTATAATATTCCTTCTTTTTCAAATTGGAATGAGGCCTAATCAATTACCATATAATGTTAATTATATGGATTTTCTACAACACATGTATATAACAGCAATGATAAATCATCAACCATCATCCAGAGTGCACCACACAACTGCATAAGCATTAAATATAAACAATTAACGCTTACACAGTCTGTCGACCAATCAATCGACATACAACTAAATAATTGGGATTAATGTACGCCAAATATCATCCCAATACCCGTGTGGGGTTTCAAATCAACGAACACATATTTTTATTTGTGCAGTTGGGCGATGTGTAAAATTTATCGTCCCAATCAATATCAGTCAAATCAGTGTATATAAACAAATCTCCGATTTGTTTATTACTATTTATTTTATATACACGTTAAAAATTATATTTTTAACTATAAAATATTTTCCACTATAAAATATTTTATTTTATTTCACATCACGCAATCAAATTTCATAACACAGCAATCAAACAAACAAGTCATCGATGGTCTGTGGACGACGGGTGTCGGGTGCTGCTAAGCACCGTCTGCATCCTAGTATATATTTCAAACTAGAAATTAAAATAAAGTTGAGGAGTTCTCACCAAGAGCTAAACCAAACGCCACGACTCTTCATATGTAGAATCTTCGTCGTGCTCGCCTTTTGTCACTTCATTGTCTGTATTCACTACATATATAAAAATCATATATTTTTATCTCACTTTCAAGATGATAAAATTAGCACCTTTAACATGATGTTTTCATTATAAAGATTATATTTTTATAACGCTACCTTCTATATAAAAATTATATTTTTATATCTCTACTTCTTATATAAAGATCGAATTTTTATTATCTATATAATACAAAAATCATATTTTTATTCTTCACATCATATAAAAAAATCGAATTTTTTATAATTTCAACTTCATATTATAAATCGTATTTTTAAAGCGAAGTTATCTAAATAAAAATCATAATTTTATTTTCCTACCATCCATATAAAAATCACATTTTTATTATTGTACCGTTTGTATAAAAATCACATCTTTATATGTTTTCCATACGAATAAAAATCGAATCTTTATAGTGCTACCTTCTATATAAAAATCGAATTTTTACTTTCACTAATCTGTATTTTTCTTCTAGCATTTCATATAAAGATTCAAACTTTTCTAAACTAACAATCGCAACTTTCTTTATAAAAGATCACACTTTGCTATATTAAAAATCCAACCTTTTTAGCATTAAAAATCAAACTTTTATCATTTTTAAAATCAAATCCTTCATTTAAAAATAATATAAAAACCCTATTTTTCCTAATAAACTAATTACTTACTTTCCATATATATAAAAAAATAAACAACAAAGGAAAAGGAAAAGCAAAAATTAAAAATAAATAAAAATAAAAGAGGGCTTACAGTAAACGGGGAGGAGGGAGGGGGTCGAAGGGGCGCGCTGAGGTGGCGCAGGCGGAGGGCAAGGCCGGTAGGGGGTCACGGTGGTCTGTCTCTGGCGGTGGTGGGTTAGGCTCTCGGTTCTTGGGGTTTGGTTGGCGTCGGTCCTTGGAAGAGGGTAGGGGGAAGCTCGACATCGATAGAGGAGGGGGGGGGGGGGGAAGAAGGCGGCGGCGAAGCTACTGGGAGGGGCGCGGCAGACCTCCGGCGAAGTGGCGAGGGGTGGAACTGGAGGCGCGATCGATTTTTAGTTTAGGATTTTTTTCCTTTTTGTTCTCTAAAATCGAAATGAACCGGGGGGGGGGGGGATGTAAAGGAGATGGAAAAAAGATAGGGGGAGTTTATGAAAATTTATATTATTTTAAAATTTGAAAAAGCAACTTTTTATTTCAGACTCGAAATTGAACCCACCGACTGTCGTCTAAAGCTAATTACCCCCATTCCGAACAAAATGGGATATGTATCGTAGGCTGATTCGATCGTTTCGATCAGTTTTCGTCAAAATCAAAATATAAATTTATATATTGAATTTGAACGCGCATTTCAATTTACCGGGGCCACACACGGACTCTAAAAATTCCCGAAAAATATTTCCTAGCTTCGTATTGATGATACGGTCCTAACAAAACTAATTTCTTCGAATTCTGAGACCGTTTGAAAAATGGCCATTTTCTGGTCGATCGAAATTGACTGAAACTGTTAAAACACGTTTTCCTTTGCCACGCTCACATATTTTTCAAAAATTATGAATTTTGAAACCTAGCAATAACTTGACATCCCAGATCCAACAAAAGTGGTTTCGTCGAAAACCGAGGTCATTTGCAAAATTTCCATTTTTAAGGGCCAGAATTCCATAGCGATTATTCTGAAATTTCATCTGGGCGTAACATTTGATTCCCGATATGAAATTTCGATTTTTCGGATTCGTTGGAAAGATATTCTCAATTAGATTCTAATATTTTTGGTTTTGCTAAAATCGGTTTATTTTGTACCCGGTACATTCATTTGAACTTTGAAATCGAATTTTCAAACTACCGCGCCATTTTCAATTCCTTTTACAATTATAAATAATTATTTATATTCTAACGACGATTCAAATAAATATTTTCGTTATAATTCTATTCAAAATAAATTTCTCGTCATTATTATTTAAAATAATACATTTTAAATATTCAAAATTCATCAAAATTGCCAAAATAAAAATTTTAAATTGGCTTAGATTTCCGGGTTATTACACACACACACACACACGAGCATAACGGCACGTGCTTTACCCGTGAATTGTTGTTCCTCAAATATTGTGTATTTTAGATATGCAAGGAAAATGATTTGTACTACTGCTGCATGATTAATGAATGACACTCTAAAAAAATAGTAAACAATATAAACAAATTCATCCTATTCATTTTCTCAGAAATAATACACGACTTTAAACATATTCTCGCTCCCACCCTACACAAATAACTCATTGATCCAAGTTACCTGATAGTCGAAATTGTTAAAAATTTGTTCTTTACTTAAAGCAAAGTATCCGCTGGAAGCAAAACAGGGTAAAACAACACCAAAAACCAAAAATAAAAAAACATGTTGATTTGCATAAATAAGTCCAAAGAATAGAGACACATTTTATTATCGTCAGTGTCCAATTTTGTGTTTGTTAACGATATTTTGCGTCGATACTGAAAATAGGGATAAGGATGGAGATCTAAGGAATCCAAGAGGTTGTTCAATTTGCACAAGCTTAAGTTAGTTCACCGTTTCCTAGATTTCAAGGTTTTGAGCCTGCAGATTAGTTACTCTTCCTTCAAAAATGTGAGTATCACGCTTACCGACTCAAAGACCAACAGTTACCTTAGGATAAGGGTACCCTAAGCTCAACGCAAGCTTGAAAGCTAAACGGGTAAGGAAGGGTACTTCGGTAATTTGTACTTAGGCATGAAATATTATCGAATGCTTATGGAGCTTGATTGGAGACTAACGATAAGAAAATACATGAGATTTGTGACAAGTATTGATTTCTCTCTTTAATGATCATTTGCATGAGTACATAAGTGATTACAAGCGAAATCCCTAAATTGATTTACAAATTAGGGTTTGAGCTCTCAAAAAGAATACAAGATTGTGGAACGAGGAAAATTCCTTCAAAATGAGACCCTTGGGGTCTTATTTATAGAAAAATTGGGCCCCCTTTCGGTTGCGGTAAGCGGAAGCCTGGTTTTGAGTGCTTTCGGCTTTGGCAGCTGTCATTGAGTGGTGGTATCGACCCGCTTTTTCTTTCGGGGTGCTGGTCTTGATCTTTAATGGCTTGTAACTTTGGTGCCGCCTCTGTATAATGTACCGATACCACGCAAATTGGCATGGATAGCTTTCTTTCCTGCTTTCGATTTTGATGATATGCGTATGTTCCAATAGCAAGTCCTAAGCTTTGCCCTACTTTAGTGGCTTTTTGGTAGCTTTATACTTCCTCACTTATGACTTTGGCATCTTCCTTGGTATTAGTATCGAAACTAAGCTTGTTAGTGTGGATGATCCTTCTTGATGACTTTGAAGCTGCCTTTTGATAGCGGTATCGATATCAGGTATGTTGGTATCAGTTGTCCTTTGCTCTAACCTCCACTAGTCTTGTGCTTTCCTTTTGTAATTTTGAGCGTCGATATCGAACATTATGTCTCTAGAGTTAGAATCATGTTGATTGTTTTTGGTGCCAGTGTCATAACCGCCTTTGATTTATTGTCGTTTGTTGGCTCCGGCACTGTCTTGCCACTATCCTTCCTGTATTGATACCAAGCTTCCGTTGCCATGTTGGTACTAGTAGCATTTATCTGAATTTCCTCCTTTTTGATTTTTGGTATTGACTCCATATTTTGTCCTTGCCGGCGATGCCGTCACTAAATTGTATACTCGTTGGGACTGGTGTCGATGTCACGCCCTTTGTTGCCACTCCTATGTATCAGCATCAAGCTATTCTGTTCCTCTGTGTTGATGCCAATATCATTCAAATTCTTGTTTCTGTACTGAACTTCTTCTTCTACCTTTCTAGCTTTCGAAGTTGGCTTGACTTTCCTAAGTTCTTCTTCTTCCAATATTAGTTTTATCCCGATACCCCTTCACCCTTGTTTGGTTTCGGTATCGAAATCTGGTAGTAACATTTTCCCCCTTAGTGAAGGGATATTTTTGACTTTCAAGTCAATGGTCTGCGCTCTTTATCCGTCCTATCTCGAAAGTACATAATTTTTCAGCCTTTTGGTCTTTTGTGATTGCTTTGAATTGTCGACTTGTACTTGCATGCAAGGCTCGACTACGAGTGTAATAAGGGCATCCGTTGACAAAAGGATCACCTTAAGATGATCATCTCATGACTATTAAGAACGAATCAAATCAGATGGTTCTATTTCTCAATCTTTCTGACTTGTGCTCCTACAGAACCCAGGTGCTTGCGACTGAAAAAGTTAGTCATTAACAACCACTAATGAAGGATTCCTCGAAAAGTTAAGGATTAGTAATTCGTATTAGAAATCGAATGGATTCGGTCTTATACATACGCGAGGAAGGTAATCAAAAAAGAAAGAAGATGAGTTCTTTCTTTTATCACTAAGGATCCATGCGAGATGAAAGTCTCATGCATGGTTTTGAATGAGAGAAGGAAATGAGGAATCCTCTTTTCGACTCTGATATGTTATGTTTCTTTTCCTCAGGTCGCTGCGAATGATTGTGCTTTGTCCTCAACCTAATGACAAATGCCTCACCAGACACCAAATTAATTCAGATTGAGGTAAAAAACTTATTTTATGTAGTTTTCATATTTTTCTATTGTTCTGGTCTTCTTTTATATTAGTCTGTCTTGAGTGATTTTAATATTATTTTTATTTAAAACATGAGTTTCATGTTGCTTTGGTTCAACATCTATTTCAGGCTATGTGTTTCTTTGGCTGGGTTCATATTTATTTAATGCAGTAACATACAATTATTAGGTTCTTTATCGTTCATATCACCTCAATATATTTCCATACAAAAGTAATTTAATGCGATATTGGATTTAGAATAACTAACTAATTGAATAATATTAGGAAATCTGTTTTGGTATTGAAATTGATGTTTCTATTACATAATTTTACCAAATGAAAATTCTAAAGCATAAAAGCTAATTAACTATTTAATTTATTAATTTTGATTGATTGATGAGGTATCTACGTTGCTCAATCAATCGATTTCTCCTATCTGAGGTGAAATCCTAGATTTACAGTTAATGTTTTCTTCTTCTGAATTTACAGCTTCCAATCATCGAGTAAGTTTTAATTTTGGTTGAGGATGGCCAGATGCACCAATTTGAGGAGAAAACCTGGCTTAAATGCCTTTTCTTTGTTTTTATTTCTTAACTTATCATTCTAAGATTGATTTATTTATACATATCATAATTAATCCTATCCAAAACTTCAGTTCGACAACACCAGCAACCTAAACTTTAAGAAGTTAGGTTCGTATATTTTGTATTTTATTATATTTTTATGGTAATTTGTTACATATGAATTAATTATTATATAAGCCAAACAAATAATCATTACAAAAATGTTTCCTAGAAACCACGATGATCACCCTTCAGTTTTATAGACCAAAATGATTCTTGTGTTCATGTTTCTTTTCCTCAGGCCCCTGCGAATGATTGTGCTTTTGCCCTCCACTTAATGACAAATGCCTCACAAGACACCAAATTCATTCAGATGGAGGCAGAAAACTTATTTATGTTGTAGTATTCATATTTTACTATGGTTTTGTTCTTCTTTTCTATTAATCTATCTTGAGTGAATTTTAATATTATTTTTATTTAAAACATAAAGGTGGTGCCTTGCGCAGCGGTAAGGTTACCCGGCTGCTAATCTGGAGCGCGCAGGTTAGAGTCCCGGCCTCTTCACATATGTGAGGGAAAGGCTGTGCACACCAATCGACCACCCCTAGAGCCTGGAAAGCCGTGAGAACAGTACTAGGACGGGAGACTGTCTGGGAAGTCCTCTCGTGCTTGAGTACGGGAGCCTTTTGAACTGGGTATCCATGAAATTTTTATTTAAAACATGAGTTTCATGTTGCTTTGGTTCAACACCTACTTCAGATTATGTATTTCTTTGGCTGGGTTTCATATTTCTTTAATTCGATTATATACATATATTAGGTTCTTTATCGTTCATATCACCTTAATAGGTTTCCATACAAAAGTAATTTAATGCGATATTGGATGTTAGACTCACTAACTAATTGAATAGTATTAGGATATATGTTTTGGTATTAAAATTGATGTTTCTATTACATAAGTTTACCAAATGAAAATTCTAAAGCATAAAAGCTAATTAACTGTTTTATTTATTAACTTCAGTTGTTAGGAATTACTATTTTTAAAGTTCAAAGGACTAACCATTCTTTACTGTAATGCCTACATAATGTTAAATTTGGTGATACAAAATCACAAATTGATTGGAGCAAATTTGCAAATAATGGAAAGTAAATATTTTTATAATGGGAATGCATTGATTGCATTTGATGAGATGGTAGAGAAATAAATGAAGGGATTAATTTCTTCCATCTATGCTAAAGAAACGGATTGATTTACTTTCTACGTTTGCACAATTGTTGCTATGGTAATTTTCTTCCATTATATTATTACCATATGTTGGTTGGTAATGTAATTGATGACTCACATGGATTTGCACTGGCTATATATTGAGGGGTAGACTTCTTTGTAAAACCATCCTGGTATGGAGCCAATGATTCCCAATGGTGTCTCTTCTAGTTAAGCCTATTTGAGGTTATATGTAAACTCTTATTTTGTAATCTCTTGTATTCTCTCATGTGGAATAAAATCTCTCTCTTTTGGACTGGACGTACACTATCTTATGGAGGATAGCGTAATCAGTACAAATATTGTGTCTCTTTGTTTCTTTGTTATAGTTATTTACTATTTTGTTGATGTAATAGAATAATTGCTATCAGATTAGATTGATGTTCAATTGGCAAATCTGGATTCTGCTTATTGCGCTTCCACAATTGTGCAATTTTTGCATAACAGATTGGTATCGGAGCGAGGCGATTTGTTATAAATTGTGCACCAATTATTTCTACAAAGGTTGGTAGATTCAGTGGTGATTATGCTATTACTATTTTGGGATAAAAGGAAGACTTTGGTGGAGGAGATTATGTTGAGAGAGAAGAACGTTCCAATCTGGGAACTTTGACGTGATATGGAGTTTACTGCGTTGAAGGGACCATTGGATATGGGAACTTTTGATCATGTTTTAGACAAATGTCTTCACGTTGACGATGCTTGAGGGATACAAGATGATCCGGAAAGGAGCTCAGGTCAAGTGATAGACGTGTGTCGAGACAGTGATCATTGAGGTTTAGACAGGGGTCTTCACGTTGATGATGCTCGAGGGATCCGGGGTGATCAAGGAAGGAGCTCAGGTCAAGTGTTAGATGGGTGTCGATGTTATTGCAAGCACTTTTAGACCATTGGTTTGTGCGTGGTGCAACTCATGGTAGTAGATGCATCTTTTGCAAGAGATGGGTGAAGTTTGTAATAACTAAGTGGCAGGAGAGAAAATTTTTATGCGTATAGAGATTTGGATTTTGGCTCTGTATTTGAATTGGCGATTGAGAGAATTATTTTTGGCCTTGGCGGTGTTGAGATTACTTTGGTGTCTGCCACCTTCTTTTTCTTTTGGATATTTGCAACATTTTGTCGGCGGGTGGGGACATAGTCTGAGCTCGTTAACATGGTGTGACGGGGGGTAGCTTTGCTGGAACCCATTAGGCAAATATTCATTTTTGGTTTCTATCTCATTGTGAGATTTAGATTGAAGGTGGAGTTTTTTTTGAAGAGTTTTATGTTGTGAAGAGAATTTGACTCAAGGTGGGGTGCTGAAGATATGTGATTTTGCATCAAGGTGGAGTGTTAAATTTGGTGATACAAAATCACAAATTGATTGGAACAAATTTGCAAATAATGGAAAGTAAATATTTTTATAATGGGAATGCATTGATTGCATTTGATGAGATGGTAGAGAAATAAATGAAGGGATTAATTTCTTCCATCTATGCTAAAGAAACGGATTGATTTACTTTCTATGTTTGCACAATTGTTGCTATGGTAATTTTACTCAATTATGTTATTGCCATATGTTGGTTGGTAATGTAATTGATGGCTCACATGTATTTGTACTGGCTATATATTTAGGGTAGACTTTAGTGTAAACCCATCCTGAATGGAGCCAGTGATCCCTAATGATGTCTCTTCTTATTAAGCCTGTTTGAGGTTTGGTTATGTAAACTTATTTTGTAATCTCTTGTAATTCTCTCATGTGGAATAAAATCTCTCTCTTTTGGACTGGACGTACACTATCTTATGGAGGATAGTGGAACCAGTATAAATATTGTGTCTCTTTGTTTCTCTGTTATAGTTATTTACTATTTGCTTGATGTAATATAATAATTGCTATCAGATTAAATTGATATTCAATTGGCAAATCTAGATCTTGCTTATTGCGCTTCCGCATTTGTGCAATTTTTGCATAACACATAAGTACATATTCTTCAAGGTAACTAGTTACAATGGGCCCAAAGACTTTTATTTGAACATAGTGTGATCAAAATGTCATTTTCTTTGATGATTTTTTTCCTTTTTGGCACTCAACACTACTTGTGTTGAGTGTATAAGTTATAGAATAATGTAATTTTATTATTAAATTGTTAATTTACAACTTGTAGTTTAATATATGCATGTTACTTGCAAACTACGGAAAATGATTTCCTTGAACTGTGATATGTCAACTATTGCATTATGTAGGTATGCACTGGTATGTCTTACTCATTTGGTTTAGACATTAAAATTACTACTTCATGTTTAGATTTAATTTGGTTAGAATAAATGTATAAACATTGTAGTTTTTTCTTTTAGTTTATAATATTTTTTCTACTTTTGTTTATTCCTATTTGATTCTATTTTCCTATTGTTTCTTAGGAGAATTTTTCAGTTACAATATTAACATGTATACATTGTAGATATTCAATGAAAAAACTTCTCATCTACTCACTTAACAATGACACATTTTTCCTACAATATCAATATTCGTCGAACTTGGGGTTTTATATCATTTGTATTTGGAGTTTGGCTTTTTCTCAAATGCATCAGTAACATGAGTCTTGATGAAGAAGTAGAAGTTGAAAGCTATGCTACACAGTTTCAATTCATAATGCTTAATTTTTGATGGTTGCCTCTTCATTAGCCTGCTATTTGATGAAAAAATGATAACAAAATCATACTTCTAAGTTTTATTATTAGCTTTAAATATAACATGTCAGGTTTCATTAATACGATACTTAAATTTTTGCCCTTTACAGCGTATCCCATGAATGGTATCTATTTCGTTCTGAAATAAAAGAAAATGATATATCTAGAATTATCTCAAGTACATCTTGCATCAAAAGATTATATTTTTATTACTATTTTCCAAAACAGGAGGAGAGGATGACAAAAGCATGACATGATAGGTATCTTTTACGGTTAATTCTATTTATACACCAACAATCTCTTAACATACATCATACAATAAAATATACTACTATACACCAAAAATTAGTTTACATACACCATATCTTTTACAAGCCTTATTTTATTCATTTTCGACCTTCTTTAAAGCTACAAACTAATATATGGATAAATAAAAAAATTATGGCATTAAAAGAAGTTCAAGTTCAGCAAAACGAACTTTAATTTTTTGAATATATGGTAAACAATTTATTGCGCTGTAAAAAAAATCAACAGAAAAGACTCTATTTCTAGATTAAATTTTTTAAAAATTGAGATTTTACTCGTAAAAGTTCTCTTAATTCAAATTTTGGGATCTATGTTCTAAACACATTAAGTTCTTCAAACATTTTTACATAGATTTGACCAAATATTATTAATTGCAATGTTTTAGTTTGATGGGTTATACTTAAAAGAGTAAAAATGCGACAAAGAAGAAGGGTAGTTTAATAATATATTATTTTATCAAAATACTGGTGTACATTAGGTAATTTTCGGTGTATGAATAGAATTTTTCATCTTTTAATTCATTTTTAAGCTTTAGAGTAACTTGATAAAAAGTAACTTGGAAAAAATGAACGAATAGATTATTTATTTGTCATTACATATTTGAGCTAACTAATGTTATTTATTTCATTTGTCCTGACTAATGACATTTACTTCATTTCGCTAATTAAGGACAAAAGTTTTAAAGAAGAAGAAAGAAAACATAAGGCAATAAATTGAAGAGTTTATGGTTTGTTGGCTTACTGCAATGACTGACTGGTGGAAAATTGGGAAGGGAAAAACTCTTATTAATTTTCTCTGAAATTTCCAAAAGGAACCAATTTTTAGAAATGTATCGATGAATTATATCATGTTCATGATGAAAAACTCCTTTACAAAATGACATCAAAGAGGGGGGAGGTTTTTTTTTTATGTAAACGAGTATATAGGCACTACCAGGTGAGTTTGCATCTAATCATAATATGCATGCATTAATTAATTCAACCATGTGTGGACTGTTTATAAGAAACCAACATGACATGATATGAAAATTTTCAAATCAAACTCCAAATTATTTCCAAGCAAACATGTAGGTTTTCAAACATTTTATACGTAGTTTTTGAGTGTAATAAATGCTGAATATTTCCAAGCATAAACTTACTGGTTATGCAGGTTTCAAAAACTTATAGGATATATGTTATTTAATATATCATATAAATTTAAAAAAATAATAATCATTTTTTGATGAAAAAGCAAGACATTTAATTGTCAAAATATTAGTAGTAGTACTATATATACAATAGGCTAATGAAAACAAAATTAAAAAACCGTCCACTTGCATTCAATGATACATGTCTACTAACACTCAAACCACAAATGAATGCAAAGTTATTTTGAATAAATACTTCAAAATCGGATACACATAACAACACACAAAAATACTAAGTCAAACAATAACAACGTTCCTCCATAGTTATGTTAATTGAAAGATATGAAAATAAAAGTACTGCAAAGAAGCTATATTTTAGCAAAGATGGCTAGCAAGAATCAAATTTAATCAAAGTACTGCACATTTTAGGATAATATAAAAAAAGAAAAGAAAAAAGTAGGAATATTTGCAAAATAAATCACAGATTAACCTCAAAAAAGCATACAACTTGTACAAAAATGACCAACTTGTACAGCTTCCACGTCACAATACAATGTCATGCCTTTTTTATTAGCGTAGATATATTAAGAAACATGCTGGACTCCAGAAAGAATGCCATCTATTTCCTGAACCCATCAAACAAAGCAATTTCCAATCCAAGCTGTAGATTCACTCTCACCCATCAAATGACATTCATCATTCCCTAACCTCAAACGGGCATATTCACACTCGGTAATTAAAAGCAAAGCAATTTCAACATATATGCCTATAGAACAAAGTCTTGAATATCAGCTTGAGGGAGCTATCTGGACCTTCGAAGAAGCTAGTTTGCAGTGCATCCCTAAAAATTGGTCTTACAGTGATGCCTGCTTCAGAGACTTTGAAATGTAATGTAAAATCAAAATGGTAGTAAGGAAAAATAACCGGAAACATGGTAGCCTGTGCCGACGGCACGACATCAAGTTTTACTTAACGTAATGTACAATATACCATGTTGGAAATGTACGATTTTGAATAATATTTCTGCTATGTCTTACAGAATTGTTAAAGGCACTTTCTCTTCTTTCGGCAATATATATACCATTTAGATTAATATTTAGTTGTACCTCCAGAGCCACAGATTCACCATGCTTTATACAGTTACCATATAGGTACAGACTGACCATGCAATTATAATTAGATGTACCCATATACCATAAAGCCACAGACCATGGATTTGGAATACACCATGCTGATGTGTAATATTTAGTTGTACGAAAGTATTTTATTTAAAATTGTACATGATTTGTAATTCTGAGTAATATTTAACATCCCATAAACAGACGTTAGACAAAAATATTATGCATGAACTTTAAGAGGGGAGGAAATTAGAAGTAAGAAACGATAATAGTTAAAAAATACACCTAGAGCTGCGAATGAAATAGAGTACACTATATGACTTACATTATTAAACTTGCTCAGCTCTTTGGATATGTCTTCGTAGAAGTCCTCAAATTCTCCAATTCTTCAAACATGCCACAGTGAAAACATAAATATTTGAAATATTATTGATTATGGTAAATGTATGCATATAAAAATGTCAATATACTAAAATCAAACTCCTTACATTATTGAATATAGTTCACTAAATTGTGGATGATTAAACCATACGACTTGAACCTACATTTTCAAAAATCTCATACCATTAGTACAACTAAAATAATTTACAATGTTGCATTGAATCAAACACAATTGAATCGTATAACTGTTTTGTTGCAAATTATCTTACTAAATGCATCATCAAACTTTGTTATGGAAAATTCATTAGTTTTTCTTTGTAAAGTTATTGCCTAATTTGCTAGGACCTGGCGCACAAGCTGATGTTGCTACCTTGGTTTGATACAGATATTGGTAGCTGTTGCAGGCATAATTATTATCCGTTGTTATCGATAAATGATGCATTAACTCTTTTAGTTGTTACTATAATTAACATTGAGGGATGACTCAAAACTCTATACCAAACTGTATCAGTCAGTTTCATAACCCAACTCAAAAAGTCATTCAATTCAAATCAACGTAAAAGCCATTCAACCGGAAAAATACCCACATTGTATAGTCTTAATAATACTATGGTTCTTTGTTTTGCTTTGATTCCTACTTGTTTAGATTTGTTGATAGTTTAAGGATCTGTAATTTTTCTTGAAACTAGATATAACGAAAGCATTTAAGTTGCATTTGATATACTCATCAATTTGGAAATTGTTTGAGGACACTTTAATACTATTTGCCTATGAAACTCCATTGGATAGAAGTCCATTAAATTTGATTAGATTTTAGAGCTCACAAATCATTCATTCAATTGGGGAGCAAATTAAATAGATAAGAGGTGTGCATCGCAAAAAAAAGGTTAAAGGAAAAACAGTGATATTTTATGTAAAGGAAAAACATATCTTGATTATTTTCTTACATTCCATAAATAAAAGCCCATCCTTCTGGTTCAGATACAGATATGGGACATTCATAATTTGTATCCTTGGTTGTAGTACTAAATATATATAATAAGGTTGCATCACAAATTAACTACATTTACACTTTAATTTCCATGTAGTTTTTAGAAGGAAATCATATTTTATCATGGAAGTCGAATAAATTTCTTCATAATAAACATTCAAACACAAAATAATATGAGTTGATAAATCAAATTATCCCTGATGAATCACAACTTCTGTTAACACTTCTAACAAATTGCCTACTCTCTATGCTACCAACTTCAAATGAATTATCCTTCTCAATTAACTTGGACTTCAAAACTGAAATTGATAGCAACAATTTTTAAAACAAAAAGGGAAGGAAATAAAATAGAGAAAGTCAAATAAATTTAAAGTTCATGTACCAACATTATGAATGACAAATAAACCAAATTGAAAAATATTTGGCTTCGATCCTTCCAAGTTTTTTGATTCCACAATGAATCTAGCCGTTGGGGAATGGCTAGATTCTCCTTTTTGTTATATATATATATATATATATATATATATATATATATATATATATATATATATATATATATATATATAAAAGATAAGTACAATTCCACTATTTCAAATGTTGTTTTGATCATTTGAGATCCAGCAAATTTGCATTTTTTTTGCTTGGAACTAAAAATAATTAGAAGACTCCTTCAGTTACATTGAAGCTAACAAAAACTCCATGGACCTCATTCTGTCATAAACACAACTATTGTTCACTCAGCCATTGCTGACAAACAGCAAAAGTGGGAAGCAAATCAGTTTTGGTACTTGCATAATTACCAAAACTTAGTTTCTGATATGTAATTAAATATATAAAATCCATTTGAGACCCAAACCTAACAACAAACAACTATAAATCAAATCAACGTACCTACAAGGATGGAAGTCTAGCTTCGACAAAGATGAGCATGTGCAATATATGCACCAAGGGGGATGAGATAAAAATAGTTCCTGCCGAGTGAAATAGTGCTGTATGCAGAGATTTACCATTTCTTTCAGCCATGAAATGAAATGTCATGCATTATTTGGAGCAATGATGAAATGAGACAATTGAAGATCTACTTATCTATAACAACACGAAATTGAAATTTGTAAACTATTACATTTATATTAAAATTCATTTTTATATTCTCTGTTAACTCTTTGTTTGCACTCTCTGTTACAAACTGCCGGTGACCATCTCCCCTCAATGACCTGAACAAACCACTTGCATTTTCACTGCACCACAACTTGTGATCATAAGAACTCCTGATTCCTCCGCCACCTTTACCGACTGCAATGCATCCCTTTTTCAGTATCAAACTATACAACCTGCACTTCATATCCCACAATTTAAAGATTGTCCTTCACAAATTTTAACAACCACTACCTTCTATAACTAATCACTGCGTACACAAAACCTAAACCACCTGCAACTCGTTTCCATACCCAACCATCACCTTGAACCTGCATTTAGCTACTGCACACATGCGAGCATCAGCACCATCTCGACATCACCACCTAAACTAATACCCAAGCAAACACCAGCCATCCCTTCCATTTTGCTATAATAGGATTGACTATATTTTTATGTACAACAAAAGAAAATGGAGAAAATAAATTGGCATTGTTAACTTATGAAAAGATACGGCAAAATATTTGAAAGCCGAATTTTGAGAAAACGATTTTCAACCTCCGAAGATATAGCTACCACATATTTTTTAGAAAAGATTTTAAATGATACATGAGCATAGGAACATAAAGATCCCTCCTGGGCATAATATTCAAGATTTGGATAGGTTGGATTAAAGACAAAACAAATAAAGGTTTTTAGATCCGCTGTTACAACCCAGCACATATGCATGATTAATTTCTTGCTACACGTCTTGTGTAATGGAAGAACATGGGTATGATCTTATTCATTGTACTTGAAACAAATGTGGCACGTTGCTTTATTATCTGTCCATGTAAAAGAATGGTAGTGCATCAATATTTTTTACCAGGGAAAAGTATTATTGCATTCTGACCAATAACATGTAGTCATATTTTATTCTTAGTTGATAACTACACATAGTAAAAGCATAATTAGAATAGCACACCTAGCTACTCTTGTGGGGGTAACAGTGATCTAAACAACAAAATTATCATACCTTTAATGTTATATAGGATGATTTCTCAAATAATTTAATAACATGTAGCAGCATGTCAACATTATCTAAACTCATTAAATGTTGCTAAAGATCTTATTGATGTAAACATAAGATAAATTTTAGTACTAAGCAACCCAAAAGTGTTTAAAATCCAGTAGCAAATTTTTAGTAGCATAAAAACAATTAAGTTGAAAAATATTAAAGGTTGAACATTCTACAAACCATTAGGTGATGCAGGAATGCAGGCGCAGTTTATTTGCTAAAACTTCATGGCTTCAAGGTATAGCATATCTGCATTAATTATAACATAATATAGTCAGCAAGGCATTTCGAGGGTAGATTGCGGATTCAAAAGCATCAAACATGCTTACAAAAACAGATGTATATGCAGACTAAATGTATAAGATTGAACCTGCAGAATTAAAAAATGGTTAATGGGGGAAGATTATCGCTAACAAACTATTCTCAAAGGAACTATAAGTAAATGTTTCCTTAATGCACATTTCCCTACACTTGGAAAAGTAACCAAGAATATTGACATGAATAAGTTGGAACTATATACTGGGTTCTTATTTATCTTTTGGTTTTACTATGTGAGCTCTCAGAATTTTTATTGCTGCAAATACAAAGGCACGTTACTGGTTGCGACTGCTGCCGATGCAAATGATTCCCTGTACCCGTTGGCGTTTGGGATTGTTGAGGCCGAATCAACCGATACATGGGGCTGGTTTTTTGCGTGTATACGAAAATTTATCCATAGTGTTCAAAATCGGCGCATCACTTTCATTTCTGATAGGATGTGTTGGAAATGTTTTTATAAACATTAGGCGAATTATTAAAAATGTTGGAATAAGTGTATGAATGACTCCTATATGTGAATAGTCCCACATCATGGGACTATATGAAAGAAGCAAGTATTTATACTTGTTTCTAAGAAGTCATGTTGGGGCCTTGGGCTCCCAATACATGCTTTGTTGTGAGGAGGGAGACCATGCATCATGACCACCACACACGCGCGCGCGACCGACCGACTCGACTCGACCCGGTCGGGTTCGGGCTTTGTGGTGTAGACACTCATATTTTTTGGACTAGAAAACCTTGCTTTTTCAAACCGTTTGCCGACTTTTACATGAAGCGTTAAACTCTTGACTCGTTATTTCAGTAGATTCGATTTTCTCTCACTGCCCAATATTTTCGTTCAGCCCTAATCCCCATCTATATATTATCTTCAGTTGTAGACGAGAATCTCAATCTGAACAACGTTTTCTTACCTCCGCCATTAAAAAAAGAGCAGTATTTTATATTCTAAAGTGCAAATCTACACTGATTTGTTGTGCAAGCAGATCGGTTATTCTTTTCAAAGGCTGTTTTATCCTAAAGGCGACGACGGAAGTATGAACTGGTTTGCACCACCGAGTAGATCGTCGAATCGTCTTCAAGAAAGCGACCAAGTACATGACTCAGCCATTGTTTCCCAACAATTTGAAGACGAACTGAAACAATGGCTTTGACATCAACCCTGGATGATGCTGCTCCTCCCTCTGCCTTCCAGATCCCACTCGTGACTGCTTCTCCATTCAGATTCGAAGGCTTGCATTTCAAGCGATGGCGTCAAAAGATGGAGTTCTATCTGACGATGAGAAAGGTGGCTACTGCTCTGACCACCGACAAACTGTAGTTGCTAGACAAACCTGACGGAACTGATGAAGCACAGATGGCGTCCTGGACTGAATAATCAAAGCTACTACAGATCTGGACTGAACATGATTACTTGTGCAAAAAATTCATACTCAATGGCCTCAGCGATGATCTGTATGACTACTACAACTCGGAGGACAAGACAGCGAAGGAGATCTGGGAAGCGCTGAAGAAGAAGTATGATACAGAGAAGGCAGGGGCAAAGAAGTATGCTGTGAGCCGCTATCTCAAGTACCTGATGACATATGACAGGTCAGTAGAGATGCAGCCTCATGAGCTTCAGAAAATAGTTCATGAGATCATCTCTGAAGGTATGACATTGGACGATCAGTTTCAAGTTGCTGTTATTATTGACAAATTGCCCCCAAGTTGGAAAGATTTTAAGAATGTCTTGCGGCAAAAGACTAAGGAAGTTTCCTTATAGAT
Source organism: Allium sativum (assembly GCA_030737875.1). Lineage (NCBI taxonomy): Eukaryota > Viridiplantae > Streptophyta > Magnoliopsida > Asparagales > Amaryllidaceae > Allium > Allium sativum. Next base: position 976,558,976 of record CM060920.1, read on the forward strand.
CTTGATCACTCGCCTCCGTATGAGGAGGAGGCACGCAAACACGACCAGAAAGAGGAAGTGTTGGTTGTCTCAAACAACAAAACTAAAAAGAATAAACCTGCGGTTCTGAAACCAAATCAGAAGTCCTTTAAGAATCAGAACAGGCACAACAAATAGAACGGGAATTCACAAGGAAACCCAAAAGGACAGCAAAAACCATCCCAAAAGAATGATTCTGGACAGTTGTTTCTATGTTACAACTGTGGAAAACTAGGTCATATGGCACGAAAGTGTTGGAATATTCCAAGCTCTACACCACAGGCGAACCTAACCGAGGAGCCTCTTACAGCTATGATTACTGAGATTCATCTTGTTGGTGGATTAGAGGGTTGGTGGGTAGACACTGGTGCTTCTCGCCATGTCTGCTATGACTGTGATATGTCCACCACATACACGGCTGCTGATGATCAGAAAGTGTAGTTGGGAGATTCTCACACCACTAAGGTTGCAGGGGTTGGAAATATGAAAATCAAGTTTACCTCTGGAAAGACTGTGATTCTGAAATATGTTATGCATACTCCAGAGATGAGGAAGAATCTGGTTTCTGGCTTTCTCCTTAATAATGCAGGCTTTACTCAAGTTATTGGGGCTGATTTGTATACCTTAACTTATAAGGAAACTTTTGTGGGAAAGGGTTAGGCTTGTGAGGGAATGTTTAAATTAAATGTTGAATCTAATAAAGTGACTACTTCTACTTATATGTTGTGTGATTTTAATATTTGGCACTCTAGATTATGTCATGTTAATAAATGAATAATTCATAACATGAGCACCCTAGATATGATTCCTAAAATGTCAGAATCCGAACCTGATAAATGTGAATTCTGTACACAAGCTAAAATCACAAAGAAACCTCATAAATCTATTAATAGAGTTTCTGAACCCTTAGACTTGATTCATTCTGATATATGTGAGCTTGACGGCACTTTGACTAGACATGGACATCGTTATTTTATCACTTTTATTGATGACTGCTCTGATTTCACCTATGTATATCTTATGAAAAATAAAAGTGATGCATTTGACATATTTAGAACATTCAAAACTGAAATTGAGAATCAAGCAAATAGGAAAATTAAGAGACTTCGTAGTGATAGAGGAACATAATATGAATCTAGTTCAATTCTGGACTTCTATAAATTACATTGTATTGTGCATGAAAGAACTGCACCCTATTCACCTGAAATGAACGGTAAAATTGAAAGAAAAAAATAGGACTTTTACCGAATTAGTAGTTGCCATCCTACAAAATTATGGTGCAGCAAAACATTGGTGGGGGATATTTTATTGACTGTATGCTATGTTCTGAATAGAATCCCCAAATCTAAGAATAAAATTTCACCTTATGAAATTTTAAAGAATTATAAACCCAATGTTTCATACTTTAGAACTTGGGGGTTGTTTAGCATATGTTCGCATTCCAGATCCTAAGAGAATAAAATTGGCAAGTAGAGCATATGAATGTGTATTTATAGGCTATGCTATCAATAGCAAAGCATACAAATTTTATGACTTAAATACACATAATATAATTGAATCAAATGATGCCGATTTTTATGAAACAGAATTTCCTTTTAAATTAAGGAATAGTGAGGGCACATCAAGTATGCCCATTAGAACATAACTTAATAAAAGTTCTGAAGCTGAACGTAGAATAAGTAAAGAGCAAGAACCGTAAAAGATTTTGTTCGGATTTTTGTGCTTTTACTATAGAGGAGGATCTCTTAAACCTCCAAGAGTCCTTATCTTCTTTAGATACCGATTTTTTGGTAAGAGGCTATAAATGATGAGATGGATTCGTTGGAATCCAACAAGACTTGGCATTTGCTAGATTTACCCCCTGGTTGTAAATCTATAGGCTGTAAATTCGTGCTTAAAAAGAAATTAAAACCTGATGGCACTATTGATAAATATAAAGCACGACTAGTAGCTAAAGGTTTTAGACAAAAAGAAAATATAGATTTCTTCGACACTTTTTCACCCGTAACTAGAATAACATCCATTCGGTTATTAATCTCACTTGCTTCCATTCATAATTTACTAATACACCAAATGGATGTTAAAACCGCCTTTTTAAACGGTGAATTAGAAGAAGAAATTTATATGGACCAGCCTGAAGGATTTGTACTACATGGTCAAGAACATAAAGTATGCAAATTAAATAAATCATTATATGGTTTAAAACAAGCATCTAAACAATGACATGAAGAATTTGATAACTTAATCATTTCACATGGTTTTAAAGATAATGAAAGTGACAAATGCATTTATTACAAATCTGAGAATGACATTTGCACTATTATATGCCTTTATGTAGATGACCTACTCATCTTTGGGTCAAACATTCATGTCATAAACTCAGTCAAATCCTTATTAAGTGCCAATTTTGATATGAAAGATCTAGGTGAGGTGAGTGTAATCCTTGGTATTAAAATTACTAGGTCAGAAAAGGGAATTTCTTTGGATCAATCTCATTACATTGAGAAAATACTAAAGAAATACAATTACTTTGACTGTAAACCTGCATGTACACCATATGATCCAAGTGTAAAGTTATTTAGGAACACCGGTGAAGGTGTTACACAGTATGATTATGCGAGCATCATTGACAGCCTTCGGTATGCCACTGATTGTACTAAACCCGACATTGCCTATGTCGTAGGATTATTGTGCAGGTTTAGTAGTAGACCTAGTATAGAGCACTGACATGCTATTGAAAGGGTCATGAAATACCTTAAACGAACTATGAAAGGTTTCCATCTGTACTTGAAGGATATTCTGATGCAGACTGGAATACCTTATCTGATGATTCTAAAGCGACCAGTGGCTATATATGTAGCATCGCTGGAGGAGTTGTTTCTTGGAAATCCAAAAAACAGACTATTTTGGCTCAGTCCACTATGGAGTCTGAGATGATAGCACTAGCCACAGCTAGTGAAGAAGCAGAGTATTTGAGAAACCTGCTAGCTGAGATTCCCTTAGGCAAAAAACTAGTACCAGCTGTGTTGATACATTGCGATAGTACCGCGGCTATCGCAAAAGTTCAGAACCGTTATTATAACGGTAAGAGACGACAAATACATCGTAAGCACAACACTATTAGAGAACTACTTTCTACAGGTACCGTTAGAGTGGATTACGTACGTAGTGATGAAAATTTGGCAGATCCTTTGACGAAAGGACTATCCAGAGAGGAAGTCCTTAATTCTTCTAAAAGAATGGGACTATTTCCCTTAGATTGTTGAGTCACGCACAATGGTTACCCGACCTAAATGACTGGAGATCCCAAGAACTAGGTTCAATAGGTAAAAACAAGTTGTGTAGTGATAGGAGTTGAACATGCTATTTAATAAACCAAGAAGCATGTATTCCTGAAGTGATTAGAGGATGAGTTGATAGAAACTCTTAGTGAGATCTATTCTCTATTTGGAGTGGAGTACCTAGACAGACTCACCTATATGAATGTGGAAATGTGGTCATTTCCTATGGAGTTTTGGGCAAAACTTCTAGAGCGTTCACTAAACTGGGATAGACGTGCATGGCCATAAATGCACGGGCTTATTTGATTTCACTATAGAAAAGGTTGTGTGTGGTTTGATGTCAGGAATAGAGTTCAAGACTACGTGTCACTCTAGTAAAAACTGAATCTTATTCACTATACAAAGATTCAAGTCTGGTGGCACCTTTGTTTATGCACAATCTTATGTTTTTAGAAACTGCTCAAAAATATTTTTAAAAATTCAAGTGGGGGATTGTTGGAAATGTTTATAAAAACATTAGGTGAATTATTAAAAATATTGGAATAAGTGTATGAATGACTCCTATATGTGAATAGTCCCACATCATGGGACTATATGGAAGAAGCAAGTATTTATAGTTGTTTCTAAGAAGTCATGTTGGGGCCTTAGGATCCCAATACATGCTTTGTTGTGAGGAGGGAGACCATGCATCGTGACCATCACACACGCGCGCGCGACCGACTCGAGTCAACCCGGCCCGGCCCGGTCTGGTTCGGTTCGGTTCAGGCTCGGGGTTTGGGCTTTGGCTTTTTGATGTAGACACTTATATTTTTTGGACCAGAAAACCTTGCCTTTTTCAAACCGTTTTTTGTGGAAAATATTTCTGAGCCGACTTTTACATGAAGCGTTAAACTCTTGACTCGTCATTTCAGTAGATCCGATTTTCTCTTAATGCCCAGTATTTTCGTTCAGCCCTAATCCTCGTCTATATATTATCTTCAGTTGTAGACGAGAATCTCAATCTGAACAACGTTTTCTTACATCCGCCATTAAAAAAAGAGCAGTTTTTTATATTCGAAAGTGCAAATCTACACTGGTTTGTTGTGCAAGCAAATCAGTTATTCTTTTCAGAGGCTGTTTTATTCTAGAGGCGGCAGCGGAAGTACGAACTGGTTTGCACCACCGACCAGATCGCCGAATCGTCTTCAACAAAGCGACCAAGTACGTGACTCAACCTTTGTTTCCCAATAGGATGAAGGGTATACCGGTTGCTTTAGAGAATTTTCGGAGATACCCGCACAAACATAGATATTGCTTCAGGCATTTAAAAACCAATTTTCAAGCTACTAGATTCAAAGATAGAAGTTTGACAGGTTCATTTTATGCAGCAGCATGTGCTTCGGAGGTGGTTGAATATCAAAAGATCCGTGACGAAATTAAACTAACTAACGTTGCGGCACATAATTGGATTAAGCGTAGTTTGGGGGGAAAGGAAGAGAACTTGGCATTGTGTTTCGATGACGGTGGTAGATTTCATGTCATGACGACAAATGCTTCTGAAAGCTTTAATGGTGTACTTGGAGGTGCACGATCATTGCTCGTCAAAGCTCTAGTTGCGCGTACGTTTTTTCGGTTAGTGGATTATTTTTGTAAATGAAGAGGGCTTGATATGCCAGCGACGACCAAGATAACCCCCAAATGGGAGTTGAAGATACGTGAAAGGGAAAATGAAGCTAGACGTTGCCGCATTGTCCGATATAATGAAGGTGAGTGGGGAGTGGTTTCACATGTTGGCAAGGAATACAAAGTATTACTCGATCAAAACACTTGTTCTTGTACGTGTAGAATTCCATTACTTCAACACCTTCCATGCGAACATGTAATGGCAGCTTGTTCTAATGTAACTAACGGTGCTAATCGAGTTTACCATGACTTTGCTTCGAAGTGGTATTCGGTGAAGAAGTACTACGCAACTTACAAACTGGAATTTCATCCTATTCCAGATAACGTTACTGGAGCGAATTCGAGGGACAAGTTTTATTGCCACCAACAGTCCATAGAACACCAGGGAGACCCAAATCAACTAGATTTAAAGGAACCATGGATGAAATGTGGGCTCCAAAAACGAATAGAAGCAGTAAGTGCGGAGTGGTAGGTCATAGAAGTAGTCGATGTAATTCAGTACATTACGATTTTGTATTGTAGTTTATGTTTGAACTATTTGTAGTACTGTTTGATTGCAATCGTTTTGATTTCTTTACTACATTACCGACAATTTGCAACGAGCTTTTAATCATCATCTTCATTCATACATTCAAGCAATAAGTAATATATACATTGACTAATACATTGTTGCAGACTACATTAGCATTTGGATACGTTAATACATTGATACAATGATACAAGTCCTACCCACTCATTGGGATATCGTGGTAACATGGACTCTAAATCCGAGTTAAGTTGTTTCAGACGAAAAATCTCCCTTTTCAGTTGTTCGTTCTCATCTTGCATCTCCAATGCATACTCATGTCCTCTTCGGCACATTGGAGGATCAACCCACTCGCTATGGTTACAAACTCGGAAGGTGCTTGGATAAAGGAGGCTCATATTATAGCGAGTACATTTGTAGAGCCTTCGCCTTGTACTAACGCTTCTATTTTTGTTCATAATCATGCAGCAGTCCGACCTGCAGTAACAATTTTTTCTTGGTACTGCCTCGTCGATTGCTAGTGCTTGGCCTCGTTTAGTATATTTACCTCCATGCACCGCAACGAAATGCATTTGGGGTGCACCCACGAGATGATCTGGGAGTTCTCATGTCAAATGTTTCCGGATCGGGGTACACTTCCTTACCCGGTCGACGGTGATTTGGGGACACTTGGGCTTGTTGGGTCTCATCAACAACTGTTAGGCTGTCATATGCTCAGGACTTTAAACTTTCCCAATATTTCAACAAAGTGTCATCGTCAGTTTCCCATTGATTCATCCTACATAGTAATGGAATAAATTTTCACTTTGAAACCAATTGTTTAACATTCATTGCAAGAGAATAAGGGATTTCATGCAAGTACTTTTGTAAGAGCGCAATCCTGCTAAAGAGAAGGAAGCACCAACCTTTGTTTTTTAAATTTCTAAAAAGTAGAAGTAAACATGGATTTTGTTAAAGTGGTAGGAAGAAAAGGCAAATGAGGATTTTAATTTCACTTTTGTTACATTTACTTTTGCATTTAATGGTCAAAGAACAAGTACATAGTAGGAACCAACTACATTTTTTTGCTTTTTTGACCAAAAACAAGGGCACCTACTGTGATTTATTCCTCCTAAAGATATTACACCTTCTTATATAGCCGTACTTGTTCTCATTCTTGCAACACCTCCTTCTTCTATTACTCAGACAAAATGCCTTCTTGGCCATCCTCTTCAGACTCCGAAGAACAAGCGTATGAACAAATGAGACTTCAACAGTATGCAGACGAATTCCCCGAGCTAAACCTGTTGGGACTTCAGGATGTACCATCCAGGGAGCATGCCAATGTAGAACCACCTCACAAAGTTCAAGCACCTCAACAAGATCAAGTACCCTATGACCAACCGATCGCTCAACCATCGCACGAAATAGAGGTATATAGAGCACCTCATGAACAGATGGTTGAAACTTATCCCGTACGATGCTATTACGGTTATGCGATCGAAGTTGTTGTTCGAGCTAATGGAAACGATATAGGTCGGCGCATTCATACATGTCCAGCCTATCCAAATGGGTGCAACTACACCGAATGAGTAGACGAACCTTTAATCTCGAGGGCAATAACTTATACAAACGAACTAGAATGCAAAATTAGACGACTCCAAAATGTTATTGAACAAATGCATTTCGACCGTAACCAGTAGTTTTTACGCGTATGTTTAGTGCGCTTGTTTATTGTAAATGGTAAGAGGACTATATTAAGGTCCTTTGTAAGACATACTATTGTTCTAAAATGGTTTTGAATGAATTGTATTGTATTGAATGAATTGCATTGAATTACTGAAGTCCAATATTGCACCTCGGGGACCAAGTAGGCTACTTTTGTTTTCTTTTCACAATTGGGCGCAATCACTGTATGCGCCTACTAGAATCAGAGAACTTGGTCCCTGGGGCGTAATCAAAGATTGCGCCCCGAGGACCAAGTACTGCAAATCTTTCCCATTGGGCGCAATCATTGTATGCGCCCAATGGAAACAGAGAACTTGGTCCCTGGGGCGTAATCAAAGATTGCGCACCAGGGACCAAGTATTGCAAATCTTTCCCATTAGGCGCAATCATTGTATGCGCTCAATGGAAATAGAGAACTTTGTCCCTGGGGCGTAATCAAAGATTGCGCCCCGGGGGCCAAGTAGTGCAAATCTTTCCCATTGGGCGCAATCATTATCTGCGCCCAATGGAAACAAAGAGCTTGGTCCCTGGTGCGTAATCAAATATTGTGCTCCAGAGAATAAAGAGGGCAAATCCTGCTCTCTTTTTCACACTCAATACAATCTGAAATCATTTCAAGTCGACCGTTCATTACAAGTCTAAAAAACCAATTAAAATAAACCAATCATAACAAATGATCTCCAACGTTTCAAACTGAAAACATACAAAATTAAACAAACCATCTGATCAAAACAAATAACGAAACCAAACGTAGAAATCATTACAACAATTCGTCCACAACGACCATCAACTTAACAAAAGTACACTTTCACTAACAATTTCACTAATACTTTCTAGTTCAAACAAATAAAGTTAAAACAAGTCTAAATGCCAACTTAGAACAAATCCAAATGCCACGACTAACGTCCAGTTTTCTTACGTGCTACATCTTTTCCTTTTCTCTTGGGAGTCCTGGGAGTTGCCCCCTACGACTGGGTTGGCTGCGAAGGACCGGGCACGAACTCAATATGGGAAGGCTGAGAAGATGCCGCTGATCTTTTCCCCTTGTCTTTTCGTGCGGACTTACGAGCAAGAACAACTGGAGCAGATTGAGATGGAGGCGGTGGTGGTCGTGCAAGCCTGTTCTTCCTCAAAATCGACGGAAGAATGCGGTTAATGCTCATACATTTGACCTTTGACGTCTCCGGGACCTCCGCTGATAACCCCTCAACCAACGCGGTTGTATGGTAAATTGCGTTGGTCTGCAATACACATACTGTAAGCATGTATTTTTAATTATCGTTTGTGTTAAAATACCATGTGCAAAAAAATATACATACAAGACTATGCTCAAGTGGCGCTCTTGGGATGTAAGGTTCATCGCCTTGGGGAACATCTAAAGGCGGATCTATGGAAATAATAGTATGCCGCCGCGTGATGTTCCAATACCATATGTAGTACGCCAAATTGGATACCGGTGCCGCACTTTGCTCTTTGACAAAGTCAAAGCGATTGTTCCTTGTATTGACTGCCGTTTGATAGGCCGCGTTGTTTCGGACATGAATCATGTAGTGTGGTGGGTTCTCAGGAATATGTTATAGTAGGCCAAACTGTCTCATCACTCTATCCGGTAGATGATACATGACGTCGTTAAAGCAAATTAGCGGCACACGTGCTTGCCAAAGCTGGATAGAGGCAACGCACAATGGCGGTAGATTATCAGATGATTCGCTGTAGGGGGTCCATGAAATAACATCGTAATCGAGTACGTCTACCTCGTTATGATAGAATGAAACGTTGTGTCTAGGCGTGAACAACAAGCAATTCAGCCCAACCCACCTATTAAGAACATTAAATTAAAGACTTTCTCCCGCAATTTTAAAAAAACCTATGTTCAATTTATACTTTTAGTAATATTACCTTAAAGCAAAAGGCAATGAAACATCAATTTGCGCTCTCTTCATAGTTACTCTCCCCTCGTGGAGATACGCCCAAGACCACGTCTGTAGGCAAGTACAGTTATTATAAAACATAGGACGCAACAATAAAGTAAATATCCCTGAAAAAGGAAAACTAAAAAATGTAATACCTGCATCAATGTAAGGCAACCTCCAACGGAATTGGTCCGCCCCAAAGCCATCCGTGTTAGCTCCGCATGTGTGAAGCCAAGCACGGCGCTACCCCAAGCATACTCATGGCATAAATCGAAGTCCTCCAAGTAATGTAGCCATCTAAGCCAAACACGAGATTTCGAATGGTCGCAAACCAAACGAGAAGTGATAATGTGAAGGATAATAGCCCGCGCACGCTGCTCCATTTATTCTTGAGAAGCATCCTCAGGAATGCCATCGGCTAATTGTTGCCTAAACCACGACATAGTAATCATCTCAGGCCCGTGCCACTCGACTCCTGGAGGAGATAGGCCTAGCAAACTCTCGCACATTTCCGCATAATCATCGGATTCAGGAGTGGTGAATGGACGACCATTGATGGGTAAGCTAAGCAAAATCGCCACGTCCGCCAATGTGATCGTCATTTCACCACATCTAAGGTAAAATGACGATGTCTCCGGTCTCCATTGATCTACTAAAGCTATTATAAGATGGCGGTCAAGTTGTACAGATCCAAGGCGATGTATCAGGAGAAAACCTACTCGATCAAGTAGCTCTAACACACCAACACGTTTTGAAGTGACCAACTTTAACGACAATGAGTGCTCGATGTTTCAACTGCAGTTTTGAGCTGGCACACAATAACAAAACTGAATTTTTAATTAGTTAATAGGCACATATATTCTAGAGCTCTATATTCTAATTAGTATTGAATGGTGAGTTTTGGTTACCGCCATCAACTCCGGTTTGTTTGAACGATGTTATGCCTTTAAATATAAGATGCTACCATCTACAGGTCCGAGCGCCACCTCTGCATACTCTACAATAATTTAATGCTAACAAATTTTGTATTAGGTTTCACCGAAACAAATACAAACCTACCAATCTTCAATCTACACAAATTCAACATCATGAAGTCGATTACCAATTTTCAACTCTCCACAACAAACTTTACATGCCTTTTCAAAACACAAGAAAACGCTCTCCAAATCAAATGACCACATTTTCCAATCTCAACAAAACTCTCACGAAATCAACTATATTACATATAGATATGAATAACACATCATCTATATGAAGCTATAAACCATCGGTGTACAAAATATACGAAAAATCAAGAAAACCCTAAACCTAAATTCTAAAATAAACACACAAAAATTATAGAGATAATTACCTGTAGCTTGCTTCTCTGTTGAAGAACTTGCCATGTTTAATTCAGAAGCTGAAATTACTTGAATATAATTGGGGTTTTAATTTAGGTTTTAGGGATTTATGGGTTTTGAGGGACTTATGGAAAAGGAGGGTGAATGACGAGGAAAGAGATGGCCATCTGGTTTTTTTAAAAAACCTTTCGGGGTGCAATCATTGATTGCGCCCGTGTTAAAGTTTCTTTTTTGGCCAACTCAGCGCTGAGTTGGTCAAAAGGAGGCTACATTTGCAATTATTCAAAAATAAGGGCTATTGGCGGAATAAAAAAAACCGGGCCAAAACTGAAAAAATGCTCCTAGAAAATAATTCTGCCAAAATTTTCTACTACGCAAAGCATGTGGTCCCACTTTTAATCCTTTATTATGCGTTGTACCCATTTTTTCTGCTACACAACGCACGTGGCCACAACTTTTCAGGGTTTTTTAATGTTTTATTATTCATTGTACCCATATTTCCTGCTACATAAAGACGTGGCCACATTCGTTGTTCCCAGATGTTAAGTTCTCAGGGTGTAATTTGTAATTTAACGCTGCCACTTTATGCATGTGGCCGATTTAGTTTTCTGAACAAACGCCTTGTTTTAGGCGTTTGTTGATCAATCGTCTGGTCTTAAAAACTGTTAGGGTTCCTTGCTTTTCGGGATGCGGAAAATCGAAATTCCACATCCCCGAACAGTTGGAGTTGCTCTAACAACACAAAGATGTTGCAGCTTAGATTTGACGTTGGGTAGTAGAAAGAGGCAAAAAAAGCAAAAGGAGAAGCACGACAGCACATAAGGGATAAATTTATATCCATTTACTTTACTACAGAAATCCTGTTAACACGGTTGAACATTTATCTTTATAAACTAATAGACTCTAAAATCCAGATCAAATAACTTCGGCCAACAAAGCCTTTTGCTGGAAGACCCGAAGGTAAAGAGGCCCGAATGGGTGTGGGGCTTATCTACACCACACAACATGTCTGACCCCTGAATTCTAGCCGTGGTTTCATTTCTGCCCATTTTTCGCACACCTTTTTCCTTGTCACCTAGCAAAGTCCGCCAACAAGAAGAGTAAATAACAATAATTTTATAAATATTAATATAAAATGATATATATATATATATATATATATATTGACCAAATATTAAACTTAACCCCAAAAGAAAATCATAGTATCTTGAATTCTTGATCAGACCTACATCTCAAAATAAATATTCAAAAGCGGAAACTGAGTCTTACATCTAGAATTATAAAAATAAGTAGATCATTTCATAAGATAGTGCAACTAGAAGCACAATTTATGATCTCGAATTTGGCAGTGAGGAGGCCACAAGCAATCAAATAATTACTATTATTCTTGTAATTGGAGCATTATATAAATTCATCAACAAAAAATTAGAGGATAAACGAACAATGCAAGTATAATGTTTGTTCCAAAAAATTTCGCTGGCATTGGGCATTTCCATCAAGTGGCGCGCAATTTTAGGTTAGAGGAGGAGCTTGTTATGAAGGAAGCAACATGATTGAAAACTCAAATTTCTAAATTCTCTTTTTTCATTCAAGAATCATGAACAAGACGAACGCAAGTAGAAGCATCCTCAAAGTTTTGAACGACAAACAACTAAGAAGTTAGGGTTAGCAGATAGGAAGGCTTAGGGGAGTGCTGCTCTGTTTTATTAGCACACTTGCGATGGATTGTAGATCGATTGTGTTTGAAGAAAGTAGAGTTCATTTTGCCGGTGGATCTACAGGTAAAGAAAAAGGACATTCTATCTGAGATCTCTATTAAGTTTCAAAATAAACTAAAACTCCCATCTTAAAACTTTATAAATTATGTCACTGTTTTCTGAAAATCATCAAAAAAACATTGAAAATCAATGTAAAAAATTATCGAACTTAAAAACTGTTGCTATAGCAAAATTGGGATCTGCCATAAAACCAAGTTTAGAAGAGGATCCACTTTATAGTTTATACTGTGTTTCATTTAAGGACGTTATCCTAATTTCATCCAAAGAAAAAGGGGGCGTTAAAGTGGGAAAATGAAAAGCAACAACAAAATCTAGTGGGATATGAGTGAAATTAGCGCCTTAGCTATTATTTTCAAAGGCAATGTAATAAATTTTTATTTTAGAGCATAATAAGATTTGAAAAGGTCCGTAAATTTGGTATTTTTTTAAAGAAAATTATAAAATTAAAAATAATTTGATATAATGATTATTAAATATAATATACTATTCAACTGGTAATGCAACACAAAAATTTGTTACTATTAACACACAATAATACAACATAATGTTATATACATAATTCTTTCATCAAATAATTATTTGTATAAATCTTTGTAATCATATATCCTTAAACATGTCAAGCAAAACTGATTAATTACCGGGCTTCAAGGAAAACATGAAATAGCTCGAATAAACTAATCACCAGATGAAGTGCACCATCTCTTGTCCAACAACACCGCCATTGATACTTGCACCCATACAATAATCGTCACATAACCAACTGTTGTGCTGATCTAATCTAACCATCATTATATCATAAGCATATAAATATCAATATCACCAAAGTCACAGACACAGACACTGTGAGCACAAGAATCGTGCATTACAGTAGGAAAAACATTTACTTAATGGGCAGTAACGCAAACATGTTGCATGCTAATCGCATAACCATAAGTACCAGTCGTCTCTGAATACTATCATTGTCTAACAGCCTAACCTTACCAAGTTAGCATCAAATTCAAGATTCTATGAAGCTTTCCATTGACCGATCACACAATCAGCAGTCAACATATGAGAAAGAGGGAGAAATCATATCTACACGGTGGGCCGTAGGCAGTGCCAACCCAACAAATCCGTTGCCCAAGCCACAACTATAATTTTTTGCCTCAAAAAAAAAAAAAAAAAAAAAATCAGAAGTTTTTTTAAACAAAATGTACAATTTTGCATAGGAATTCTAGTATCATAACATGTTACATGAGATATGTGCACACTTATGAAGAAATAAAGAGGTTCATTGTATGATAATGAACAATTTGAGTTAACAAACCTTCTTAAGTGAGCGACAAATTCTTGTCTTGACATATGCTTCATCTCATCCATCTCTTTCTCATATATAGATAACTAAGGATCAGAAATATAATCAGAAATCATAAATGTTCGCATGAAGAGAAATCATGTATGAACTTTTTGTTTGAACGCAAAAAATGTCCTTGTTTTAACACAAGATTTAGCCATATCACATAATGCAAGGTTTAAACTATGACAACCACATGGCATGTAAAATGCTCGAGGATTCATATCAAGAAGTCTTTTTTGTACACCTTGGTGTTTACCTTTCATATTAGATCCATTGTCATAACCTTGACTTCTTACATCATCAATATTAAATTTAATTTCATGCAAGACATTTTCAAGTTGCTTGAAAAGGCCAAGACCTGACGTGTCATCAACTACTATAAATTCGATGAAAAACTCTTCCACCTTCACCTCATTAATATCTTCGATATCCACACATCTTATAATGACTGACATTTGTTCTTCATGGCTTAAGTCCGGTGTGCAATCAAGAATAACCGAAAAGTACTTGTGATGACCCCGAACTTCCACTGGGTGAAAGTAAGAGATGATCATTTGGAATACAACATAAATACAATAATACATATCACAGATACAAAATAGCATAGGAAATTCATAGAGTAACAACATCATAGCAGCGGAAATATAATGTCGTCCATCACAGAAAATCCACAGTCACAAACTTCTACATTATTACACCAAATTCGCAGAAAAGAAATAAGATCCAACTCCAACTTAAACAATGTGGAATTAAACAAGTTTCATGACTGAAATAAAAAGGAAGAGAAAAATGTAAGAACAGCGAATTATGAGTCTTCAAATCTACTAGTCATCACCTTTCCCCAAGCAAATCCAAGAGAAATAATAAGCAGCTCCAAGGAAAGACTCCAAGCGAAAGATAACCTGTTTACTTGGCTGCCCATGTGGAAAAGAGGGCACCCGAGTTTGCAAAAAGGTGAAACAAACTACAGGTCAGTGGTGGGACTGGTGTGAGAATTCTTAACTAACATACTATTAATAATATGGAAAATCTAAAGACCATGACGCTAATGCGGAACAGATTTATTTCAATGGATTGCCGTGCATAACTTTAAAAGTGCCAGAACAAGCAGAGAAATAGATCGTGCAATAACGCAATGTTTTTTAGAAAAATGGAATCACCATAAGACTCAAGTCCCATCACACAATGCAACGCACACCAGAGGATAGTGTTTTCCCTTATGGTGATTAAACATGCTAAATACGGCAAATACGGGTTTAATATTATTATTAATATATATAACAAAACATTTCAAAATAAATGTATCAATCCTAGGAAGCATAGGTACCATATGCTATGCCTCCGTACTAGTAATACAATCAAATCCGTAGGGTCGTATTTGGAATTTGGATTTCCATCCGAGTCAAGGCTAGGGAGGAGCTCCTACCGATTCGAGACACTCTAGCTAATGTCTCAGGATTCCCCGCAGTGAACCCTTGGAAAGCTGCAGGGCCGGTCCACACATACAGCTTCGTGGATTGGCAATTCCTGAACACACGTTTCCCGATCCTATAGGACCTATCCGAGGCGCCTCATTCCATCATCCACATAAGTAAAATGTCAGGGTTGGTAGGTCACTGACACCACTCTAGCTAGAAAGAAACGTCCTGCTCTCCCTGCGTTCCCTTCTCCCGTTTTAGACTCCGCCGGTATGTGAGGCTCGCGAAGTCACGTTGTACACAAAGCTATGCCTGAACAGACTATGCTTTGATCGTCCCACAAGGCCTGCTTTTCAACAAAACCTTGATCATATGCACCTTAGCGTGCCACATCATCACCCCATACCTTACTACCAACCCTTTGCCGAAATATATGAACGGGTGTTAAGCAAGAGAATAGAATCCCCGCCACCAAACATCCATACCTTCGACAAAAGATCACTAACGTGATATTTAATAGAGTATGATGTCAGACACACAATCCCTTTAATAACTTATGCTCTGGGTCTGAGCGAAAGCCTAATCCGTTCAATCAGCATGTTCGTTCGGGCAATGACCTTGACCTTGACTTGGGAGCAAATCAATTCAAAGTCTAAATCGCTGTCCTCCTGAGGGGAAGATTGACGGTCTTCATTCGTCGTCCTCTACTTCAAACCTTAATGTCGCTTGATTATTCGGAATGAGATTAACTCGGCCTTTCCAAATAACCTTCGTATATTTATATATATATTCATAAATAATGAAAATTTTGTCATGCAGTGTAAAGTCACCTTCTTAATTACAAAGAAAAATGTAATTTTTATCATGCGACGTATTTTCTCTCTTCCTATACATTAAATCAAAGGCAAATTAATCTTACGGTGTAAATCCCTTTTAATTACTTTACAAGTGATGTAACTTTCCCTACGGCGTACATTTCTTTTTAATTAACATTAAAAATAATGTTAACTTAACAAACGAAGAAATCTCTTTTTATTAACATAAAAAAAAGTGTTACATCATCCTACGGTCAAATTCTTTTATTTTATCATTAAAAATGATGTTAAATCATCCTACGGCCAAATTCTTTTATTTTATCATTAAAAATGATGTTAAATCATCCTACGGCCAAATTCTTTTATTTTATCATTAAAAATGATGTTAAATCATCCTACGGTCAAATTCTTTTATTTTAACATTAAAAATAATGTTAAATCATCCTATGATCAAATTTTTTATTTTAACATTAAAAGTAATGTTAAATCATCCTACGGTCAAATTCTTTTATTTTAACATTAAAAATAATGTT
Organism: Allium sativum; assembly: GCA_030737875.1. Lineage (NCBI taxonomy): Eukaryota > Viridiplantae > Streptophyta > Magnoliopsida > Asparagales > Amaryllidaceae > Allium > Allium sativum. Next base: position 976,575,303 of record CM060920.1, read on the forward strand.
AAATCATCCTACGGCTAAATTCTTTTATTTTAACATTAAAAATAATGTTAAATCATCCTACGGCTAAATTCTTTTATTTTAACATTAAAAATAATGTTAAATCATCCTACGGCTAAATTCTTTTATTTTAACATTAAAAATAATGTTAAATCATCCTACGGCTAAATTCTTTTATTTTAACATTAAAAATAATGTTAAATCATCCTACGGCTAAATTCTTTTATTTTAACATTAACATTTAAAATAAATGTTAGCTTCCTACGATGTAAATTCTTTTTAATTAACATTAAAAATAATGTAAATTATCATTCAGTGTATTTCTTTTTAATTAACATTAAAAATAATGTAAATTATCATACGGTGTATTTCTTTTTATTACATTAACAAAAATAATGTAAATTATCATTCAGTTGAATTTCTTTTTATTACATTATAAAATAATGTAATTTATCATACAGTTGCATTCTTATTTAATTTACATTAAACAATAATGTAACTTTCCTACGGTAAAATTCTCTTTTTATTTACATTATAAAATAATGAACTTATCCTACGGTAGAATACTCTTATTTTAACATTAAAATAATGTTAAATCATATGGTGTAAATACTTTTAGTATTATCATTACAAATAGATGTTAATGTCATACGGTGTAAATTACTTACATATTAACATTAAAATAATGTTAATGTCATACGGTGTAAATTACTTACATATTAACATTAAAATAATGTTAATGTCATACGGTGTAAATTACTTACATATTAACATTAAAATAATGTTAATGTCATACGGTGTAAATTACTTACATATTAACATTAAAATAATGTGAATGTCATACGGTGTAAATTACTTACATATTAACATTAAAATAATGTTAATGTCATACGGTGTAAATTACTTACATATTAACATTAAAATAATGTTAAATTAACATATGATGAAAATTCCTTACTTTTTAATATTAAACAAAATGTCAATTTCTCATACAATGTGAATTTCTAACATGTCCAAGATCTCGCCTTTTTACCACATCATAATGTAATTCATACACATGCCGTCATATTTTCCTTTCTTATTTTCCATATTCATCTTTTAACATTTATTTATTTGCAACCAAAATTTGCAGATCTAAATAACTGACAAGAAAATGTGAATCTAGCAAGCAAGGTGTACTTTCAACATCAAACTAGCATGGTGTAAATTGTTTTCTAGATGAATTACTAAAATGGGATAACATGTAATATCTCACAAAAATCAATAATCAACATCAATAACATAACAACAAGTCCAAACCCAATAACTAGCATCAAGGTAATTACAAACAGAGGTTTAACTTGGCATGAGGCAAAACAACAATTCAGGGTTTAATAAATTAATACATAATTAATTCTAATTAATCACTAGTTTAGATTTAAACATTAAAATTTCAGATCTAACATCATGTCGTTATAGGCAATTCAGATTCTACATCATATGGTGTGAACAATTCAGATCCATGTTTAAATATCACGTCATATTAGCTCTACTATGAATAATCATAGAAATAATGATTAAATAAATCAAATTAAATTAAAAATAAATTCTCACCTTGCGAAGTTTAGAAAGAATAATTTGATTTAGAAAGGTAGATGTTGTTGTTGTAGACCCGTTTCAATGAACAATTTTAATTTGGTGTTGATTCCCCAATTCCCTTCTTTAATTAATTTTTTTCTTTCTTAGAAGAGAGTCTTTATTTTGATTTTAATTTGGAGGAAGAAAGGAGTGGAGAGAAGAGGCAGCCATTGTTGAGAGGAAGAAGAAAGAACGTAGATTTTGGTTTAGAATGGGTCTAAGGTTAGGAAATAGGTAGGTAATTTATTAAGGAGAATTGTACAAGATTGAATTTCTGTTTCCCATATGTTATGTTCTATTTCTTCCTTTTTATTACAAATTTACTTACTTTATATATAAACTTTTGACATTTATTGTCCTATTAATTTGCCTATAAAATACATGATTACAATCTTAATTCTTATTTAAGTCAGTTGTAACCTTTACAATTACTGCAATTAATTCCAATACTGCTAACAATTCAAAAATCACAGCCATTTATTCCCCATTTATTAGGGAAAACCTTAACATATACCTATCATTAATAGAGTACATTCAAATCCAAATCTATAATTTGCACTTACCTAATTTATAATAACAGTACCTTATTTACGTATAGAAAATTATAATATAATTATTCATCTGTTAATGGCGTTTTAAAAGTAATAATTAATTCTCCAATTCTCTTTTTTTTATATAAACAAGGGTACATACATGCATATTGTTTGTCTTGATATTTTTATATATACACATATAAATAAATATATATATTTCTGTTCGTAAAATCATAAAACTATATTTCTCTCATTAAAACCTTTGAATACATTTATTATCCTAATTGAACCAAAACATATATTTCTCTCTTTTCATTTACTATCCTATTTGTATTAATGCATCTTGTGAATTATTTCTTCCCTTCTTTTCTTTATAACATAATAATGTTGTTTTGTCTTTTATACAGATATTTATGTTAGATATATATATACACACACACATATGGTTCTAGAAAATTTATACAAAATATCTTTTAAAATTTATTATTATTTACTTTTAGAATTAAAACTAAATTCCTCTTTTAACTTCAAATTTACCTTTACTATCTTTCCTTTTTTTTCTTCCATAATGCTCTCATGAAAACCAACAAAACATTATGTTATTCAAACTTCTTATACACAAGACCAATTTTTTTATTACTTGAAATCAAACATAAATTCTTCATATTACTATGCACAAATGTTTTATACATCATCATCATTTTTATTCACCTACATGTCTTTTTGTTGAATTGGAATTTATTTTCAAATTACCATAAATGCAATAATCAATTAATTGCACTTTTGTTGGGAAAACATTCATTATATATTTAAAAAACGTTTGCATTATCTCATGCTAATTTAGACTGAAGGTAATATTGCCATCTCTATGTTTAGACTTTTAAGTTCAGAATAGAATTAATATTATAAACTTAATATTTCAGCCATTATTAATAAAATAATTTATTAAAAATATAATGACTCATTTCCTTAACACAATTTATTAAAATAAAAATTTAAAATTAGCCCCAAATTTTCGGGTTGTTACAGTACTTTGCTTTTAAGATCTTGGCTAGTATTTTTTTTGATCTCTTTTGATAATAGAAGTATTATCTCATTTTGAATCTTATGACTAAGATAATGGTGTTGAATTTCTTTGTCGACTACACGTTGAAGATGATCTTGCATAATCGGATCAAATTTAGCAAGAAACTCAATAAGTTGGCAAAAAATTCCATTATTCTTCTCGTATATCTTCTTATTGCTTCCACGAAATGGCAAGCTATTCCTACAAAGTGTTTTCACAACTTCAATAATTCGAATCAATATCATCTTCCAACGGATTTTCTCTTTCTCAATTTGTGCTTCCATTTTTTCATCAAATTTTGCCTTTTGATTTAGCCCCTTTTGCAAATCAACCCATTTCACAACATTTTCACAATGTTCCAGATTAGTTTCATGCTCTCTAAGTTTGTGTGGAAGATTATGCCAATCATTTATTCCATCTTCCGATAATTTGCTTGCCATCAATTTATTTTTAAATAACTTGCAACAAAAACAAAATACTTTGTTCAATGCATTTGAATATATTAACCACTTCCTTTCATGTTCTTCGCCATTTGGAAAACGACGAATATAATGCTTGGATGAGAAACTTCTACTTTTTCCGAATTTTATTACAGTTGGAAACTTGTCGTTTTTCTTTAAAATCTTGATTGGTCCTCTTTGAACAATTATTATCCTTTTTGTATCAATTATAAACCCCCATAAACCCGGATCATGATCAACATCAACGTCTTTGTCCAAATCAAGCACACTTTCTTCCTTTTCACTACTTACTTCATCTACATCAATGTCTTTGTCCAAGTCTACATTGACATGAATATCGTCGCTTGTTTCTTCATCAACAATTTCATTTGAATAAATAATTTCATTAATACACACTTCATCTACATCAATGTCTTTGTCCAAGTCCAAGTCTACATTTTCATTAGTAGCTTCACTTTTTTCTTTAACTTGACTTGAACCAATAGATTGTTGCGTTTTTGCATTGAACAATTTAGAAGTTGAGCCTACTAATGATGTAGATAATGCATCTCAACATTATTTTACTTTTCTGTTATAAGCTCCTGAGTTTTGCTTTCTATTTCTCAACCATTTCTTGTCGTCTTCTTCTTTTTTTGTATTCTCTACTTTTTAACAAATAATAAATTAACGATAATATCAACCAAACTAACTAACATACAAATTAAAAAATAATATAGAAACTTATTTTTTTTCCTTTTGAATAATTCAGAAACTGAATGGCCTTTGCTGCAGCGGCTTTGCCTAAATTTAGTTCATAGTGGCCTTTGCTTAAATTAAATTCATAGCAGACAACTCATTAATCATTGTTTACTTCTAAGTTAGAAACAACCAATTACCAAACAATTGAAACAACCAATTACCAAATAAACCTAAATTACCAATTTATTCATAGAATTCCAGTGAGTAAACAACTAATTACCAAAATTAATTAGACCCAAATTAAATATATCCATCGAATTGGAATTACCGGCATTTGAAATAAGAAATTACCTTACGTTGTTTGGAGATGGAAGGAGCAACAGTCGTCTGATATTCGGCAACGGAGAAGAGAAATTTGCACCAGCGATTGAATTAGGGTTTTGAGTAAAATCCCCAAACTAATCGGTTTTTTCCACGAAGAAGAAGAGAACGAGACTGGAGAGATGGAAACAACGCGTAAATTTTTCCACTAACTAATCGGTTTTTTTCCTTAGGCCTCTGGTTGCCCAAGCCCAAGGTCTAGGTGGGCTCGGGCCCAGGCCGGCTCTGGCCGTAGGAACAGCTGATAATGGAAAGCTAGAGGGAATGATATTCTACAAGGTCCATTCAAGTGCAATGTAGAGGCCCTCTTAAATAAAAGGAATATATCCGATAAGCCTATCAAAAGGCACCGACCTGCCACACAAAAGATGAGTTGAACTACAGGTTTCTAGAGATGGAAAATCTTGTTTATCCAGGTGGAGGTAGGAAAAGATTGGCTGGTATCAATCGAAATTGAAAGCATAGCAATACCTCGTGAGGGATAGTTGCGCTATAGAAATAAGAGGTGGGCCAGGCGGCGTTAGCTGGCTGGATGAGTAAGACATCAAATTGACAAATTAACTATTTTAGGGTTTTCTGGAGTAGATGTATGAATCTCAGTCAGCTTCAAATTGACAAAGGAAGTCCTTATTTTGATATGATTTGACGTAGGTGCTCGGCGTTGGTGAGAAAACCCAGTAATTGTAACTTCAGGTAAGAGAAGTGGTCGAGATTTAAAAAGCAAAGAGGAAAGTTAGTTTTGGGCAAGATGATAATTTGGGAAAATGATAAATTTCGAAGGAAAATAAGGAGGCTTAGAGCAACCCCAATGGGGTTACGGGTCGTAACATTACGACCCGTAACATGTTGGGAGATATCTTTGATATCTCCCATCAGTCGCGCCCGATTTTATCGGTGCACCACTTGCGAGCCGATTTTATCGGCTTGCAAGCTGGCAAGCCGATAAAATCGGTGCGTGTGGCCCCCATGCCTATAAGTATGGCGTGGAGGGGGGCCTTGGTTTGTATACACTTTCTCTATTTCCTCATTTTTAATTTTTTTTATTGATCTGGACGCCGATATGCCGCCACACGTAACGAAGTTGGGTAAACGTACAGTTCCAGCTCAGCCGGACGACACATTTGGTCCAGCGCAACTTCCTCTACTAGGTGGGACAGCGATTGAGGACTTGCAGATCCTTCATGAGTTGCCAGAGGGGTACACACACCGCTCGTTTACTGCGCTCAACACTATTCTAGTATAAATTCTATTTTTATCATTTATAATTATTGAAATGCTGAATAGTTTACTGTATTACGTAGAGAGCTTGATCTATTGGTTTTATAGTTATAGTTTAATAAATAGATATTGAACTGTTATGATTTTAACATTTACATTTACTGTACGGGTGAACAGTTTAGTAGATTATGTAAGGACTGTTATAATTTAGTTCATTTACGTAGAGAGCTTGACCTGTTGGCTTTATAGCTATATTTTAGTTCAATTACGTTATAATTTTTAGTAGTATATACTGTTGATTATATAGATATTGAACTGTAATAATTTTAACATTTAGGACACTTACATCTACGTTTGCGATAGTTGGGCGAAGTTTATCACACAGGCCCTTGACATTTTACCGTTACATATTCGAGAGAGGCTAGTGGCTAGTCCGTTCGGACTAATTTTACAGATTGTACCTCCGTAGTCCTTCGATCGACCTTTAGTAGAGGCATTGTTAGAGAGATGGTGGCCGACGACACACACATTTCACTTTCTCAATTTTGAGTTAGGTATCACCCCAGCAGATTTTTACATGCTTTCTGGGGTTGAGATTGGCTGCCGCGATAAAGTCTCCTGCCCATTTGATACCTCATTCGAGTCACCCGAGTTGTACCTGCAATATTTGCTAGATTTGGCTGTGACTCATATCTCATATGGTGTCATTTCAGTCACATATTTACTTGAGTACATTAGAGCGCGTCTCGATGCAGCAGATTTCCATGATGTAGTATATCGGGCCACCATTTTATATCTCCTTGTATATCGAGCCGCCATTTTATATCTCCTTGGTTCGACATTCTTTTCGAACCAGCGGAGTTCGATTAGATTGGGTTATCTAGCATCATTAGTCGATTTAGATCAGCTGCATATGATTGATTAGGGCAGTGCTATATTGGGTAATCTGTATTCCGCTCTTTACTCTTACGCTTTTGGAGTGGTCCAGCAGATGTTTGGCTTTTGGTACATGTTGCTGTGCTGGTACTACGAATACACAGCCAACATGCATCCACGCATGTTTCCCATCGCCACATACCGCTGAGTCCTTTTTCCAATGTATGCGTAGATGGGAGAGTAGTCGCCTAGTCCGGTGTGTTCCTGCTGGTGTGAGACACGATTTAATGGAGGCTCGTTCTCAGTTAGATATGAGGGAGAGGGGCAACATTTTACGAGCACCTTGGAACACTTATTGGATGTTACTTTCAGCAGGTGGCCCGCTTCCTGATGACCACCCGCTCGTCATTGCATGTCGTTTATCTATTCGTCGTGTCCTCTTACTCCCACCGGCCCACATTCCTATTTGGTACTTGGGCGATCGCTGTTATTATCAGGTTCCCGGCCAGACGCGCGTGCCCGGAGATCCACCTCTTCCAGAAGATATGTTCGGGTTTCGTCGTTCTATAGGGAGACAGTACATACAGGGTCTGAGACAGGGAGGTTGGATTGATACAACCGAGTTTTACATACCCGACGCAGATTTTGACACTTATTGGGTTCGGGTAGCTCCTAGGCGGTAATTGTTGCCGGATTACGTGCGGGGTGTGAACTCCAATCACATTGGTCCCCGATTGGCTACTGGTAGAGTTCATCCTCCACCGTTCACTTTTGACCCGACTCCTACATAGATCTCTGACCAGCCTATGGAGTTCGCTCTGGTCGATACATTTCAGACATTTGAACTCAGCGGTACACAGGTATACCTTCCTATTATCTACCCACCTGCTCACATGCTAGCAGGTGTCCCTACTGCTGGATTATATCCGGCACATGAGGTATTCTACTTACTTGTGGATTTATTACCTTGTACATTCTAAGTTCTAGAAACTGATTTTATATGTTCTATATTTGCAGTATGCACCCCGGCTAGACCAACAATGGATGCATATTGCCGCTATTCAGGAGATGGGGCTGCTACGTGCTCAGTCCTTATACCAGGAGCACCAGGCGATAATGCAGGGATTGCAGGAGAAGATTGAGGAGTTACAGGCCAGGCTAGCAGCAGCAGGGGGTGGTGATACAGCAGGTTCAGGTACGGTTGTAGGGTCGTGTGCTGGTGGAGGTTCAGGTGCTGCTGGAGGATTAGGTGGTGATGGAGGAGTCGCTGGTGGTGGAGGACAGGGAAGGGGTGGAGGATTAGGTGGTGATATAGGTGTTGGTGGGGGTGGAGGATTAGGTAGTGACGAGGAGGATTTTCCTTATTATGACGGTGAGGGTAGCGCAGATGACATGGAGGAGGATGGTGAGGAGTCTGAGCACGATCATGATGATGATGCTACGGATTTAGATTGACTTTCATGAGGATAGTGCTAATGATATTTTGTTTTTTGTTATCATGATGTATATATGTGTACGACCCGATGTAGTGGACTTTACGTTATTCTTTCTTCACGTATATATGTGTATGGCACGTTGATGCATGTTGTACTATATTATCTACATTTTATGTATATTACTGTCAACACCTATATTTTATGATGTTCTGTGTACTGGACCCTTTATTATATATATTCCGTCATATTCTGTGTAATGTTAAACGATGTTTGAAACGTTTAATAATAAAACGATGTTTGAATCGTTTTATTTATAATTTAATTATAAAACGAATTGCGGCGGCGCGGTAGTTCGTAATATAACGGTTTGAACTTTAATTGGTTGTACAGGATCCAATTTAAGTCGGATTTCTCTGAAACAAACAACGTTCGAATCGAATCGATAATATTTTTCTAGTGGAAGAGAAAAATAGAGTTTTCATGTTGTAGATTTTGTTTTATGTCCAAACTAAAATTTCAAATAGTCGCTGTGGAATTCCTTTATAAATTATAACACTTATTTAAATAAAATAAACAATTCTTATTTAAAGTAAAATCGTTTTGGCTTGGAATTCAACCAATGAAGCAGCGCACGACACGATGTACACTACATTGGCCATATATGTGTGTAATGTTAAACAATGTTTGAAACGTTTAATTATAAAACGATGTTTGAATCATTTTATTTATAATTTAATTATAAAACGTACTACAGCGGCGCGGTAGTTCGCAATATAACAGTTTGAACTTTAATTGGTTGTACAGGATACAATTTAAGTTGGGTTTCTCCGAAACAAACAATGTTCGAATCGTATCAATAATATTTTTCTAATGGAAGAGAAAAATAGAGTTTTCATGTTGTAGATTTTGTTTTATGCCCAAACTAAAATTTCAAATAGTCGCTGTGGAATTCCTTTATAAATTATAACGCTTATTTAAATAAAATAAACAATTCTTATTTAAAGTAAAATCGTTTTGGGTCTTAATTCAACTAATGAAGCAGCGCACGACACAATGTATACTACATTGGCTCTATATATGTGTAATGTTAAACGATGTTTGAAACGTTTAATTATAAAATGATGTTTGAATCATTTTATTTTTAATTTAATTATAAAACAAACTGCAGCGGCGCGGTAGTTCATATTATAACGGTTTGAACTTTAATTGGTTGTACAGGATCCAATTTAAGTCGGATTTCTATGAAACAAACAACGTTCAAGTCGAATCGATAATATTTTTCTAATGGAAGAGAAAAATACAGTTTTCATGTTGTAGATTTTGTTTTATACCCAAACTAAAATTTCAAATAGTCGTTGTGGAATTCCTTTACAAATTATAACGCTTATTTAAATAAAATAAACAATTCTTATTTAAAGTAAAATCGTTTTGGCTCGGAATTCAACCATTGAAGCAATGCATGACACGATGTACACTACATTGGCTTTATAACTGTTGTGGACGACCCAGGTTTTTCGCTTGTAATATCGTTGTAGATGACCCAGTTTTTTGCTATATATATCGGCTTCTCCAAATCAGGCTAAACACTCATTCACAAATTCTTTTCTTCCAACCACCTACACCTTCCTCTTTTCCCATTCCATCCTTCTACTTGAAAAGAAAATAGCATAGTTGGCTTATTGGTATATGTCGAAACAGGGAAAAGAAAGTGTAAGCCGAAATAAGACGTTTGAGCATGATTGTTGCTAAGCCAACCAGAGCTGAGTTTTTCCCGCGTCTGTGGTAGGTCTATGAGAAAGCTATGTTATAGTGTTTTATTGTCCTTTGAAGTTGATGTTTATGTGTTCAGTAGTTGTGGTTTGTACGATTGTAGGTTGGCATTTCTTAATGTTGTAATATTGTAGTTCGTTTGTTTATGTGGAAACTATTCTTTGTTGTGTTTATCACTAAAAACTGGGATATATAAGGATATGCACTTTACTAATTCAAATATTATGCATAGTCCAATGCTCATAACGTCAGTGATAGAGAATCTCCACTATGCAATAGTCACTGTCCACTGTACCCATGAAAGAGAATCTACACTATACACTAGCACTATTAATGCCATGATAGAGAATCTACACTATGCACTATTCCCTTCCCACTGTAGCCGTAATAGAGAAACGTTGAAATATAATTTGATTCTCAAAACAATATAAAATAAAGGATTTTAATTTTATTCACTATCGTTTTGGGTTGGCGTTTAACACGAGTTACTACATGGACGACCCTACTTGTTAAATTCCATGGCTACATTGCCTGGACGACCCTACACACATAAATTCCTAAACAGTTATTACGTGGACGACCCTACACACTATGAACTAGACCAAGACATGTACCGGTAAAGGAGCACTCAAGGTAAATTAGGTGACACCCAAGCCAAAAAAGGAGCTCTCTATCCAACAAAGGAGCACTCTGTCCAATAAAGGAGCGCTCTGTCCAATAAAGGAGCGCTTTGTCCAATAAAATTGCACTCTGCCTAATAAAAGAGCGCTTCGTCCAATAAAGAAGCGCTTTGTCCAATAAAACCGCACTCTGTCCAACAAAGGAGCACTTTGTCCAATAAAGAAGCACTTTGTCCAATAAAACTGCACTTTGTGCAATAAAGGAGCACTCTATTCAATAAAGGAGCACTTTGGCTAATAAATGAGCACACTCCACCCAATAAAGCTACCCATTGGCCAAGACCTCTTACCTTATATACAACTGCAACATCGCAACCATATCTCATTTCTAAACACATTCACAAACAAAAATGGATTCCTATTTTATGACATGCCTCATGCTTTTAATAGCGATTCCGAGGAAGAGGAAATCCTTCAAGAGGAAGCGAAAGAAATATAGGAAATACGGGACTTATACCATGAAGCCTACGGGTCATCATCCACAAGTCGAGGGAGATCGGTTCTTGGAAGGAGATTTATACACCGAAATCATGCTAAATACCATAGGTCTCTGATGCAAGATTACTTCAATGAAAATTGTACTTACGGGCCTGATATGTTTGGTAGAAGATTCAGGATGCGGAGAAGTATATTTCTTCGGATATTGGCGGGTATTCAAGGTAACAATGATTACTTTAAGTACAAACAAAATGCACTGAAGACGCAGGGCTTGTCCGGTTTTCATAAAATGACAGCCGCTATGAGAATGTTGGCATATAGCACTCCTGCTGATGCATTGGACGATGCATACCGAATAGCAGAGAGCACAACACTAGATACACTTGAAAAATTCTGCCAAGCTGTGGTGGACGCCTATGGAGAAGAATACTTAAGGTCTCCGAACGAAGCAGATGTAGTGCGAATCAGAGAGATGCACGAAAGCAGGGGATGGCCGGGAATGTTAGGGAGTGTGAACTGTATGCACTGGGAATGGAATAACTGCCCTACGAGATTACAAGGTGCGTACAACAGCAAAGAAAGGCGACCAACTGTCATTTTGGAAGCTGTGGCATCGTACGATCTGTGGATATGGCACGCTTTCTTCAGAATCCCTGGTTCGAATAAGGACTTAAATGTTATAGAAAGATCCCATCTGTTCAATGATCTTGCTCAAGGCCAGGTACCTCCTTTAACATTTACCCTAGGCATAAATATTTACGACCATGGCTATTACCTAGGTGATGATATTTACCCGAAATGGAGCACCATTGTTAAAACATGTCCGAATCCATTGACTCTCAAACAATTGAAACTCGAGGCAATGCAGGAGGGACAAAGGAAAGATGTAGAGCGTGCTTTCGGTGTTTTACAATCTAGATTTGCAATGATAAGTAATCCATGTCGGTTGTGGTCTAGGAAAAAGATGTCTACAATCATGTTTGCCTGCATCGTTATACACAACATGATTATAGAAGATGAAAGAGATATGGATGAAGGGCAACGTCACTACGAATATGACGATGCTTCGCAACCACCCCAAGTATTCTGACAAAACACACCGCTAACAGAAGAGGACTTCAACATTCATTTGACCTGCCAGGTTATGTTTAGAGATGCACACCTCCACAATCGGCTACAGAAAGATCTTTTGCATCATTTATGGAACCACTATGGCGATAACTAGTTATGAAGCTTGCTTGATTGTCCGAACTCGTGTTTCATTTTATGATGGTCCTAGATTATGGATCATTTATGCACTAATGATGTTGTAGTTTTTTATTTTACTAATCTCGTTCTACTGTATTTCTACGGGTTAATAACCAGCTATTATTAAGTTCTGAAGCTAAATTAGTTTATTTCGGTGTTCCTAAACATAACTATTGTGTACGAAAATAATAATAATTATATTTTTTCATATTAAAATATAAGCTAGGATAGGAAAACAAATATTTGAAATATAAATGTGTGAGGCGCCGACTTTATCAGATTATGACGTAACGAGCCAATTTTATCAGCGCGTGCCGAATAAATCGGCTCGCAATGTGACGAGCCGAAAAAATCGTCATGCGAGACCAATTCAGGATCCTGAATTTGTCCCGTAACATTTCGCTGAATATTACATGAAGTAATATCTGTTGGGGAGAAAATTATCCAAAAATTCTCAATTAAGAAGGGGAATACTCCTCTGTTGGAGTTGCTCTTAGAAAATTTGGATTTCAAAACCCACGATTTTGGACTGGAGCCAATTCAAATTAGATTTGGAGCCATAGTTGTAGGGTTGAGCTAATGTAAAAAAAAAACTAGCTTACGTTAGTCAAAACAGTAACACTATGTTACATTTTCAAAATTTTGAAATATCTAAAAGAACAATAACTTTTACATGTTAACGGACAAAAGATGCATTATTTTTTATTACTTTTTTACAATTTCATAGTTTACAAATAACATAAATTTAATTAAGGGAAATTTTATTTGTATCCACCAAATTTGTTAGTTCATGCACGTACATAAGTTGGCTTTAGTAAGTTAATCCACCAGTCTATTTGTAAGTTAATCCATGGTGGATTAACTAATTGATGGTGGATTAACTAACAAATAAACAATATTTTGCTTCTACCACTCAAAAAAAATACGCTCTAGCTAGAAGTACTATTATAGATGTACATCCAGACATCACAAGCTCATAAATCACTTTGTCGATCTGGGATCTCTAATCTGGACTGTACTCAACCCATGGCAAAGCATTACTATTTGTTTGCGTTAGTAATCGCGCTTTTTTACTAGTTTTTGCTACGAAATCTGGTGATGTAACTGAACTTTAGATCAGCGTTAAATACAAGCCCACAACTTGCAGCGTACAAGCTTACAAAGGCAATAAGATTAAAGTGCACTACCGTGGAACTCTCACGGATGGCAATGTATTTGACTCCAGCTTTAAAAGGGGTGATCCTATTAAGTTTACATTAGGCACTGGCCAAGTAATCAAAGGATGGGATCAAGGAATTTTAGTGATGTGTGTTGGTGAAAAAAGGTAGCCCGATTCCTTCAAAGCTTGGCTATGGTGATCAAGGCTCCCCTCCTAAGATTTCAGTTGGAGCAACTCTGATATTTGAAACTGAACTTGTTTCTGTGAATGGAAAGCCATCATCGACTGGAGGAAATACCAATGATGAAAGTGAAGAAACAGAACATGATGAACTGTAATTTGGTATTTTTATTTTAGTTTGACTACAATTTTCTAATAGGATTTCGATGTAAAGTTATATGAGTTACTTTATTGTGGACTTCACAAAAATCTCTAAAATTTTCTAATAATCTTATATTGATCCTTGTTATGACTTCTTAAAAAATAAAAAAAATAAAAAAAATCACAAATAATATAGACTGAAATACAGAATCTCTTTAATTTAATGAGGATACATCAGAAAAATGAAAGAAAGAGAAGTCACTGCAGATCGTATGTTTGAGATAGAAGTTCAGGAAATCTTATGCAGATAGCTATCCTTTTGACTTTTCAATCTATTTTAATTTATTTCCATGCATAATGTATAAAATGAAGTTGGTCATAAAATAAGGAGAGGTTACATATGAATAAAGTTTTTCTTGGTAGCTTGACAACCACTAATAATATAAACTGAAACTTTACGATAAATATGCTAACCATTCTCAGGTAGCCTGAATGCAAAATATAGAGAAAGTAAATTGGCACATAAATTGGACTACAGACAAAACAAGCAAATTTGGAGTATAAAGTAAGGCAGCTACACATGCACATAACAGTGCAAACACAAAGTAGCAAGTCACAAACATCAGTATTTGTTGGCCCATAACCCCACTTATTCTATAAATACCAAAATACCAAAATACCAAAACTTGAAAATGATTTAATACAATATTATATAGCTATACAAAAACATATAAGTTTAGGATTTGTGATCATACCGAATACTGATGTCTTTGCAGAATGCTCGTTCTTGGTTTACAAAGATTTATGCATTCCTTGTTTGTCTCGAGTATCAAACCATACAGCTCTTCCTACAAAGCCAGTTTTATGAAGGAAATATTATTTGGTAATTTGTGTTTTGAGTTTCTGACTCGTACGTGGGAAGAAAGAGAACGAAAGTCGAGAAAAATATAAATTATACTTTATGGATTAACTAATCAAATTTAAAAATTTTAAAAACCCATAAAAGTAGGCAGTATCCCTACAAATTTGGGTGTATTAACTTACAAATTTGGTGGATGCAAATAAAATTTCCCTTTAATTAATTGTATTATCCCAAAAAGTTAAAACAAAAATGAGATAACTGGAGTAATTATTTATAATAAAATAATTAAAATGCCCCCTTCAGAATGCTCATTTCATAACATAAGAATACATTCTCGTCTCATGAGCAATTCTCCTTTCATTCCACTTTTAAATGTCTCCTTTATGCTCCTTTCGTGTTGCATATGAATGCACCCATGAATTATTAACAACTAATAAATAGTCATTAGTTATAAATTACCAATAATTAATTATTAAAACATTGTAATCAATTACAAACATACTCAAAATCTGTACATGACACAAGCAACTTGATCAAACTAGTTAAGATACTTGGACATGTCGCAAAAGATCAATGGTTTGATTCTTGTCTTGCAGGTTTGAACCCACTTGCTATGTGGTATGATATATACTTTCTAAACTTGTATACAAAGTACTCAATTTCAAAAAAAAAACCTATAAATGTTAAAGCGTGCATTTCAACAAGCGAAAATTGTTTGAGATACGGATTAAGGATCTTAAGGCAAGTTAAACACTAGAAGGGGGGATGAATAGTGTAATGAAATTTATATAATTTCTTGAAATCTTTTTAAATCAAGCACACGGTATACAGATCACATATATAAACAAACATAGAATCAATCACAGAATGCGCAAAGTAAAAGCAATAAAAGGAAAGTACATACCAGGATTTTATACTGGTTTAGGATTCCCCTACATCTAGTCTCACACAACGCTGGGTTGATATAGAATTTTATTTAACAATATCCAATTGCCATCCTTGATTTCAGGGCTATAAGGGCACACCCCAACTGATTCCAAGTACAATGAGACTTAGTTGATTTACCGGGCCACAACTTTACATCCAATCGGTTTTTGAAACACAATCGCACCCAATAACTTTAAATGGGACATGACCACACCCTTCTCTTATCAATTTTTGTATTATTGACTCTATAGGACTTGATCTTGAGATCTTTGATTACAAACAACATATAACTTTTAAGAAGCAATTGAATTCAGAGAGTATTTGATTTAGAATTGAAAGAGAAGAAGAGTGATATGATTCCTATTGAAATGGGTAGAGTATAAGTGTATAAACTCAAGAATTAAAGCACTATAATGGTTGGAAGTTAAGAAAAGAAGAAGAAGATGAAAACTTGTTGAAAAATTCGAATTCTAAAAGGTATTTATAGGTTTTCAATAGTCATAACATTTCTGAAAAGATTTAAATTCAAAGGACACTTCTTTTCAACATTTATAAATACCATGACGGCTAATATGTCGACATGCTATTTTATATACTCCGACATATGCTAGTTATAATTTTAAAAATGATTTTTTAATCAATTCAAACAATATTTAAATAAACTATAATGAATCTAGAGTAAAAACAAATTAAATTCCTTTATATTTAAACATTCTTTTCAAAATAAAATATATTTTAAAACTTATATAAAGATACACTTAAAATAATTAACAAATTAAATATAAAATGATATAAAAGTATAAATATATAAAACTATATATATATATATATATTAAGAATTTTTTTATAAACAAGAAGTTTGAAATATAAATACTTATGCAAACTTAATTTGAATATAAACTTAGTTTTCAGGAGTTTAGAAAATAACTGCAAGAAGTTAAAATATTATTAAAATAAATAATTATATATTCTGAATAAGGAAGTAATTTTGAAATCATTTAAAACAAGTTTTAAAATCAAGTTATAAATTTAAAATTATTTTGAAATCAAGTTTTAAATCTGTATTTGAATTTTAAAATCAGATTTTGGTTTGAAAATAGAATCAAGTGCTAACAAGAGCTAACCTAAAATTCTATACATACCGACTCTATAATTCTTGAACTCTTGAACAGTTGTATTCTTAAAACTCACGAGTCTTGAAACTTGAACTCTTCTATTTGAAATCTTAATTCTTGTAAACTGTACAATTTTCAGTTATATAATACCAACGTAGACTTCCTATATATATATATATATTATATAGAATTGTGGTAGTATATATTTTATAACAATAATAATAGAATCAATGTAGAAACAAGGTTGTTGTCATCAAAACCATCATCATCACCATCCGAATCCTTAACAATCTCCCCCCTTTTAATGATGACAACCTTGGTCAAAAAATATTCATACTTGATGTCTCGATACTTCAATTACTTTCCCTTGCTTCATTAACTTCCCCTAAAACTACAAACTCCCTCTTAATCTAAGCCCTATTTTATAATTCTCTCCCTTTGTCATCAACAAAAAATTATACAATCCTAAATATATTATACTAAGACATAACTCTAAATGTAAGAGTAATATTACTGATCTAAATAAATTTGATATAAGACAAAATATAATATCTAATACTATTCCTATAATCTAAAAAATTTAAACTAAATAACTATAATATTCAAATTATTATATTTTGAACCATTATGCCAAAACGATCCAATATTATATGTATATATATATGTATATGTATATGTATATGTATCAATGTTTGTTAATACATCAATCCAAATAAATCAAATCAAGCCACACCATAGTATTTTATTTACAAATTTGAAATAAATCAACCAAACCACACAAACTAAAACAAATTCATACATTTTGAGGAACTTCAACCCAACCACCTCCACCGGAAATTGGATCAGCCTTTATAGCATCCCAATCTTCATTGTCTTTGATGAGAGGTGTTAGAGTGGTGTTGTTATCTTCATCTTTTGAAAGAGAGGCAATCATCCATCGAATTGCATCTTCTTGTTGTTTGATCATCTGTATTTGACTCAATTAAAGATGACGTTGATCACGGAGTATAATCGAAAGGATATTCTTAAAGGAATTAAGGATTTCTTCAAGGTTTTCACTAAGATAATGGAATTGAGTAGCCATGTTTTTTATTATATTAAGAAATATCGAAAGGGAATAAAGGAGAAATAAATAGAGAAGTTTTTCTAGAAGAAATGAGTTTAAATAGGCTCTAAAATTCGTTAGAGTTAAATAGACATGAGTGGGTTAGAGCAGTTTCAAAATTCAAACATTTTTGAAATTTAAACAGTTAGTTGTCGACATGCACAAATACATATGTTGACATATGTATGTGTATTTTTAATTTTTAAAGGATTTTGTGTTTTGTTTTGACTTATTTAAACTTATTTTTTCTTGATTTAATAACTATTCAAGAGATATTTAAATAAGAATTGACAGAAACAAATAGCTTCATTTCATTCTAAGGATAATGATACATGAAATGAATACATAACTTAAGATAGAAATATGGAAATAGAAATACAAGCACATATACTACGAAATTAAACTTAGAACTCGGCGGAGGAGGAGGATGACAAGCCAAGTTTTCTTCCAACTTTTCCAAAAAACTTACTCATTTTAGTAGAAATCTTTTCAAAATTCTTACTAAAAGATCTCTTAAGTATCTTTTGTTTTTTTTGCTAAAATCTTTCGATTTTGGAGAATGGTTTTCTTGGAGGAGTTGGTAGGAACTTCAATACTCTCTAAAGAGGTATCTTCTTCTAAATCAATATCCATTTCTTCTTCTTGTTCAATTATAGCTCGTTTATCCTCATATGTTTCATATGGATGAAACACAAGTGGGGTCTACATAAGAGAAATATTTTCCGCATTAAAAATTGTTCTAGAAATGAGCTCTTCTCCTTTGAAATCAACTCCAAAATATTTGAAAATACGTTTAAGATAAACTCCATGATATAACGTATTTTCCTTTGTTGAAATTTCCTTTGGTTGAAATTCACTTAAAATAACTTTGATCCAATTGATTTCATAATTTCCAAAGATAGCAAAAAGAGCTGTGTTAACTTTCATAGTAGGGTTGTTGAAATTTCCGGACTGAGGGGTGATGGTATGTTGGAGTAGTAAATTGACGATTCTTGCTTTTGGACAATAAAAACGATTTTTGAATTCCAAATGTTTATCACTTTAAAAAATGTGATGAAAAGTTTCCAAATAACTTTCATTAATGTTAAAATCCAAAAGATCCATCCTTGTATTCTTACAAACCAAAATAGTACTTAAAACATCACAATACAAAACAATTTGTTTTCCTTTAGCACTACTCCAAATTTCATCTTCACTTCCTTGATAAAAGTTGCGATTAAAATTTGCATAAACATTTTCACAAGATTAGGATAACAAATTTTATCTTTATCTCGAAAACCAATAAGACTTAAAATTCCATTTTGATAAAAGAGAGGTTCAAGTTCATAAGAAGCAAAATCACTAAAGATAGCAAATTTTCCTATGTCTATTTTTCGAAAATTTACATAGCTAATGTAATATTGGATAGCATCCAGGTTACTGAAAAGGAAGCCTTTGATGTTACTGGTTAATCTTGTGACGACCGCCCACAACCATGCACTTAACAAGGAAAATAATGCGTTGAAAGACGTGCCAAGACGCTTCCGACGATCATCAGGGTGGAATAACACAAGCAGAGCCTGTTGTATAACCCACAATACACGGATAAAATATATTAGAACATATACAACAGACAATAATAGTGAAGAATAATTGAACAAAATCTTAAATTTTTTCATAATACTAGGAAAGTATCCACACAACTTTGGATAACTCTATAAGGGTCTGTACAATAAGCCTCACTACAATACTCAGAGAATACATTAAACAACGGAACCAACAAATGCTAGATAGTATAAAATAGTACGCAAGCCTCCTGCTCATCATTACACAACAACATCGTCTAACACAGATCTGTCACCTGTCACCTGCTACTCAGTCTGCCCAACCACCACCGGATGAACAACCTAAGGTAATAAGAGGGAAACATAAAATCTTGAGTCAGACAATAGTCTTAGTGAGAGATAAAATAGCTATCTAACATCATCAATAAAGTATATGAGAATAGACAGATTAAACAACAAATCTACCAACATAAACAGAGAATAACTCACACCCGTCTTCCCCAAATCCGACAGTGATAGCCTTTACAACAAGCATTTAGGAACAACAGTACATTCATGGCAATCAGTTATCAAGCGTAGACCATTATAAACGACATTGACATCTCCCAAGCACAAGCCCCAGAGGCCTAAACAATATCAGACAAGCACCCAAGAGATATCTCCTTCGACGTTGAATAACCTACATAAGACAATACAAGTAAACAATCATCATCCATGATTATGGCTATCACTACCAGTCTTACTTTGAAACCATCGTTAATCGTATGACCGGCTCAACACCTTGCCGTCGGTCAAGGGCTAATGGTAAACCTCGATTCTAGCAAAACTCCATACGCCATCATGACTCGTATCTCTCGGCCCATCGTGACTTCCCAGGGTACACGAACAACCACTTCTAGTCTTCGGGTGCCCCCATTGTACCCCTGTTTTGAGTTCGCTAGAACTTACGACAATAATAATCTCTCGGCCTCCATTATCTCTAGTCATCCAGCCTGATAACTATTCACAAGCTCAAGCGCCTTCTCGAGCAACCATTATCCACGAACTCACCACCTTGAGTCGTCTTCACATTCTTTGCATTACGACAATCGAACACATCACATCACTTTGAACATTCCACCTTGAATATACTTCGAAGCCACATTCATCATTGAACCAAAAAAACATCAATTATGGTCCACATCAGTCAGGTCATCCATTCCTGAAACTGACCCTCCACCAGGTCGTTCAGACCATCCAACGACTTGACTCTCCTGGTACCCCACAACCTGTTTTCACCAACATAGGACGACCGACTCCCTTCTGAAGTTCAACGACCTGAAGCCGTCTACACTGGCCGACCCGAATGCTTTAGGTCGCTATAGAACCTAACACACACAATAGTAGCCGATCTTCTTTCACCAGAAAACCAACAACCCGATCCCAGTGAAACTTCTGCGACCTGACCTTGCCAATCCAACGACCTGACTTGCGCTCGAGCCAACGACCCGCTTCCCTCAGGGTTCAACTACATGGAGCTATTCACACTAGCCAAGTCCGACGAACCACGACCTGAAGCCAATCACGACCCAAGTTCATTTTTTGGAGAACATGATACACGACTCGATCTCCATGCCACATCACCAACGACCTAAGAAAAACGACCCGACTCCAGATCTGACCGAAATGGCTCAAATATTGACCAAACTATCACCAAACGACAACATCGATTCAATAAATTCATCCAATTCAACCATAAACACTTTATGAAATCATTAACGACATCAAAATGACAATTATTCATCAATAATCATATAAAATTCACCAAATCATGATAATTCAATGCATAAACTAAAACAATGGATCTAACTTGCATAAACATTTGAATTATCATAAGAATTGCTGGTTTTAAGTTGCCAGAATAGATCTTATGGTAATTCAAATGAAAATATACTTACCATGATGTAGGTGTAGGTGAAAACAACTTAAAATGATGGAAATAAGATCAAACAACCCATATACTTGATTGAATCCGTGTGAGAGATGCTTATCACTCACCAAATCTTCAAACAAGCTTAAACACAATGAATCACAAATCCGAATAGCGAAGAACAACCTTCAGACCTCTCAATTTGATGAAATCTCTCTTCACTTGATATAGATATTGCTTTGATTGATTTAGATCTCCAGTTACCTTGCGTAGATCTAGAACTTTAATGGTGGAAATGTGTATTTGATTGAGCAAAGAGGATCACGAGCTAAATCAAATGAGAGAATGAAGAAAGTAAACTATTCTCCATGCCTCTAACCCTCTATTTATAGCCTCCCACTAGCCCACTAATGAACCACCCCAAATCAACCCATCAATGGCACGCAAAACCTGAACAAAATATTGTGAAACGCTAAAACAACGATTCCTCCCAAACCTCTGAACCAAATCTTTAATGTGACAACTCTACGGAATTGGCAACACCATTTCCTTTCCAACGAAATCGATCTTGACACTGATTCGATCCCAGTCAAAAGTTATTCCCTATACATGACTGATAGGGGAAATATGGTCACAAATGAAATTGGTAAAAATTATGGACATGTCTCACATCCCCATAACCAACATATCAAAATATGAGAATGATCCAACCCTCAGGGAATTTAATAAAATTATTTTATGACCCTCCGATACGTAAAATGTTGTCTATTACCTTCTTCCTCCCTTAGGAATTTCTCCCCCGAAATCCCTAGCAAACAAAACAATTCTACATGCCTATTATCCATAAGCAACCAATTTACCATCGAAACTAATATCCATTAAGCCATGCATCCATAGCCTTATCCTAGCACGCATAATTTTAACAACAATAGTGCAAGCTACAATGATGTAAGGTGACCCGACATCAATAGGCCATACCGATGAATAGCTTTAGATGGGTCGTCTTCATACTCTCTTTCGTCTCCCATGCACAGTCGTCATCATTCTCACTCCGTTGTACCTTGACTAGCTTGACCGTCTTCCTCCTAAGCTGTTTCGTGTCATACCCCACAACACGAAGCGGCTTACGCGGTCTCATAACTATAGACTTGACTTCTAGGTCATCGTACTGTTCCAGAAATACCACCACATTCGAATCATGTACACACTTCCATAGAAATGACACATGGAAAACATTGTGCACACTCGACATCTTCTTAGGTAAATCCAATATGTACGCAAGCTTTCCAATCTGCTCGACTATCCGAAATGGTCCAACAAACCTTAGGGCAACCTTTCCTTTACTCCTGAACCGAATAACATGCTTCAACGGCGAATCTTTACGAAAACCATATCGCCAACGTCGAATTCCAAATCTTTTCAATGCTTGGCATAACTCTTCTGATGATCTTAGGCTGCCTTCATTCATTGTCGAACGATCTCGATACAATGTGATGTTTCTCTTATCATCTCTGGCCCATGTATCAACTTATCTTCAGTTTCTAACCAACTAGCTGGATAATTACGCGGTCTACCATACAATGCCTCGTACGGTGCCATCCCAATGCTTGAATGGTAGCTGTTATTATATGAAAACTAAACCAGATATATATGGTCTTCCCATGATCCCCCAAAATCCAATACACAAACCCTTAGGAGA
The DNA here is from genome assembly GCA_030737875.1 of Allium sativum. Classification (NCBI taxonomy): domain Eukaryota; kingdom Viridiplantae; phylum Streptophyta; class Magnoliopsida; order Asparagales; family Amaryllidaceae; genus Allium; species Allium sativum. Next base: position 976,598,343 of record CM060920.1, read on the forward strand.
TCTTCCAAAACTTGGTTAACTCTCTCGGTTTGACCATCAGTCTGGGGATGATAATCCGTACTCAAACATAGTTCGGTTTCCAAAGCATCTTGCAAACTCTTTTAAAACCCACTCTTGAACAAGGGATCTTGATCACTAACTATACTCTTTGGGATACCATGGAATCGTACTATCCATTTAATATAAAGCTCAGCCAACTTCGATGATGTCCTAGTCGATCTAACATGAATAAATCTCGCACTTTTGGTCAAATGATTCATGATGACCTAAATTCCTTCGTTTCTTGCACTTATTCTAGGTAGTCCATCGATAAAATCCATCGATATCTTCTCCCACTTCCACGTAGGAACTTCCAATGGCTGAAGCAATCCATTCGGCTTATTCTGATCATCTCTCACCAACTGACAGTTCATGCACTTGGAAATAAACTTTCCAGTATCCCTTTTCAACCCTTCCCAGTAGTAAGATCGCTTCATGTCTTGATACATCTTACTTCCACCAAGATGAATCGTCAATTTCGAGTGATGACATTCACTCATAACCTCATCTCTCAACCCGACGACATTAGGAATAACCAGTCGTCCTTTCTTTCGAATCCAACTCTCTCTATCGACCTTGAACTCTTTATCCTCTGGTTCCAATTTATGGATAATCTCGACAAGCTTTGCATCCTGCTTTTGGCTCTCGCCAATCCTTTATATGAGAGTAGGTCTTATCGATAAGCTTGCCAACATTTCAGGTTCTAACTCACACCTTGGTCTGAAATCAAATCCTGCCAAGTACTCGAGGTGCTTCCATTTCGAAAACATCGCTCCCAAACTTGTGTGTCTTCGACTCAGCGCATCTGCTACTTCGTTACCTTTACAATGAGTATAAGCTATACCAAAATCATATGATGCCGGATATTCTAACCACTATTGTTGCCTAAGATTCAAATCATTTTAGGAGAAAAGAAACTTCAATGACTTGCGATCCGTAAACAACTCGAATCAAACTCCCAACAGGTAATGTCTCCACATCTTCAAAGCAAAAACAATCGCTGCCAAATCCAAATCATGAGTCGGATATTTCCTTTCATATGGCTTCAGCTTCGACTAGCATAGGCCACAACTCTATCCTTCTGCATTAGCACTTCTCCAAGTCCAGTACCACATGCATCAGTGTATACCACCATCTCTTCATTCCCACTTGAAATGGCCAAAACAGGAGCACTCATCGGTTTCTCTTTAAGGATTCCGAAGGCTTGCTCATACTTTACATCCTATGTGAACACTTGATTCTTCTTTATCAATCCTGTTAGTGGTGCAACTATCTTGGAGAAATCCTTGATAAAACGAGATAATATCCCGCTAACCCAAGGAAACTCCAAACGTCTGTCAAATTCTTAGGTCTATCCCAGTCCTGGATTGCTGCCATTTTAGCGGAGTCAACCGCTATCCCATTTCTAGAAACAACATGGCCTAAAAACCTCACTTCGATCTTCCAGAAGTGACACTTCGAAAACTTAGCTCTCAACTAGAAATAAAATAAAAGTGAGGAGTTCTCACCTTGGGGATCCACTCCGCCATTCTTTATTTCTGAACTTCTGAACCGTTTGGACTTGTTTGAAATTCCAATGCAGTCCTTACCACGTTGTTCATAATAAAAATTATATTTTTATTGCTTCATTTCAATAAATAAAAATCATATTTTTATTTCTACTTCATATATTTTTACAACGCTTCTTTCTATATAAAAATTATATTTTTATATCATTACTCCTATTATAAAAATCACATTTTTATATCGCTACATATATAAAAGGGTGCGTTTTTTACATGTCCCTATTAATGTTTGAAATAAACTCCACGTCCCTCCCATCTTTTTCCTTCAAACCCGGTCCCTAGTTTTTACTTCTGCCTCCTGCCATGAAACCTTACGCCTCCTTCATTTTGTACCCAAAAAAATGCAGCAGTCATTAAAAAAAAAAATCTAAAATCTGGAAATAATCCTAGAAGCCCACGCTAATTAAAAAAAAAGTTGCATACATGTATGCAACTATTGCCAATAGTTGCACACATGTATGCAACTATTGCATAAAGGATGTTCAGCTAACTTTTTGCCTGCAGATATGTTGCACACATGTGTGCATGTTTTCTGTTTTATTTGCACACTTGAATGCAAAATTATTGGACATTTTTACGCTAGAATTATGCAATAATTGCACTGAAATATGCAAGTAAAACAACGAGGATGCAAAAGCTGGAATACATGCACATATGTATGCAAGGAAATTCATATATGTGCATAATATTATGCATTTAATTGCACTTTTTCGCTATTTTCTACTATTTTGTTGTTTTTTTGATGTTTTTTGGACTGATTTTTTTGTCGAATGCATAATTTATTTTAATATTAATTTACATAATTTTATTTATTATTTATTTATTATTTGATCTAGTTTTGAAAAATAGGGACCTAATTTATAATAAGTTTATGACCGGATGTGAGCCTAATTAAGTTTGCTTCTAGGGATGTATGCCTAATTTTCACTATATAAAAATCGTACTTTGATCTTTGTAAGAATATTTCTATGCTATACACTAGTTAAAAATCATATTTCTAACTTGCCAATACTATTTTCTTTATACGATAAAAATCATACCTTCATAGTGATAAAAATCATTTCTTTATGGAGATAAAAAACATTTCTTTATGGCGATAAAAATCATATTTTTTTTTACTTCACCACTTCATATATCAAAATGAATTTTTATCTTGCTATTCAAATAAATTTTTTATTTTTATATCGCTTTTCCATATGTGAAAATCATATTTTTTATTCTCCACATATAATAAAAATTATATTTTTATTCTCTACATACAATAAAAATTATATTTTTAATTATGCAAAGGCATAAAAATCATATTTTTATTTATATACATATATAAAAATTCTATTTTTATTATATACACATATATATAAGCACATTTTAATTCCAACGTAATGTATGAAAAATCACCTTTTTATATTTATATAAACGAAATAAAAATAAATGCAGAAGCTTATAGGTGGTGCTGGGCTATAGGGGGAGGTCGCGACATCGAAGGAGAGATGGTCAGCTCGTAGTGGCGGCGGCAGGCCAGGAAAGGGTGGCAGTGGGCGGTTTCAATTCGATTTGGGGGTTTGTGGGTTCTTGGGTGGTTAGGGGTCTTCGATGGAGTGAGGAGAGAGAAGGGGAAGGGAGGAGGAGGGGATCGCCGGCCTTGGAGGGGTGCGACGGCTCTGATGAAGGGGCGATGGGCGGAAAAGGGCACAGGCGGTTTTTTTTCTGTTGAACGAGAGTGAAATAGGGGTGAGGGTTAGGATTATATAATAATTTAATTATTTAATATTTAATTTCTCCAAGAGTTGACTTTTGACTTCAAACTCCGAACGATGCCCAACGACTGTCGCCCCTAGCTAATTACCCCCATTCCGAACATAATGGGATATGTAGCGTAAGCTGATTCGACTGTTTCGATATGTTTCCATCAAAATCAAAATATAAATCTATATATTGATTTTGAACGCACATTTCAATTTACCGGGGCCACATACTAACTCTAAAAATTCCCAAAAAATATTTTCTAGCATCTTATTGACGATACGGTCCTAACAAAACTAATTTCGTCAAATTCTAAGACCGTTTGAAAAATGGCCATTTTCTAGTCGATTGAAATTGACTAAAACTGTTAAAACACGTTTTCTTTTTCCATGCTCACATATTGATTTCAAAAATTATGAATTTTGATACCTAGCAATAACTTGACATCCCGGATCCAACAAAAGTGGTTTCGTCGAAAACGAAGGTCGTTTGTAAAATTTCCATTTTTAAGGGCCAGAATTCCACAACGACTATTTTGAATTTTCAACTGGGCATAACTTTTTATTCCCACTTTGAAATTTCAATTTTTCAGATTCGTTGGAAAGATATTTTCAAATAGATTCTAATATTTTTGGTTTCGCTGAAATCCGGTTTATTTTGAATCCTGTACATTCATTTGAACTTTGGAATCGAATTTTCAAACTACCGCGCCATTTTCAATTCCCTTTTAAAATTAAAAATAAATATTTATATTCTAACGACGATTCAAATAAATATATACGTTCTAATTCTATTCAAAATAAATTTCTCGTCATTGTTATTTAAAATAATTCATTTTAAGTATTCAAAATTCACTAAAATTGCCAAAATAAAATTTTTAAATTGGCTCGGATTTCCGGGTTATTACAATCTCCCCCACTTAAAACTTTTCGTCCCCGAAAAGGAACGAAGCTGAAAGTTGTTTTACAAACCCACTCAACTTTCATTATTTTAATTATGGCTTAAGTTCTTCAACTTTTCAGTTTCTAAGAACATTTCAAAATTTTCAAAAATTTGGCTAACACCCTAAATTTTCGAAAAATTTCGCCATAACCTCCCCTGCACGGGAGCACCGGGAAAATCCCGGAATGGCCATACAGGCCTCTCCAATCCAAAAAGAAAAAGAAACAGCCAATCGGCTCATAAAATCATCAAAAACCCCAAGAAATACAATAAACATGTACCTATTTGTCGGGCAAACAATTTTATTCTTCTGCTCTAGCCTCTTTGCTATGACCTGTTCAATGGATACACATGTATATGCATGCAATTTCAAACAATTTCCAATACAGTTCAATATTTAATCAATTTGGTCTATTTCACCTTTCATTCACATGTTAATTTAAATGGATAATCATACAACACAACCATCAATCAATTAGTTGATTATCATTTCAAACACATAATTTTGACACATAGCCCAAAAATCAGATTTTTGATGCCAAATCACAACAATAAGCCCTATCTAGTTTTGGTTCTCACACCAGTCAATTGTAATCATATAGAAATCCCACTTTCGTCACTCGAACATATATCCACTAATGATGATATATCAATCATCAGTATCATCTCCGGGTGACTAGAGTGTGATTCTATATCTACCTAGTATATTTGAGACTTCAATACACGTGGATCAGACGTATATGAAAATCTCTACATACTGGATTGTCCAAATTCAATACAAATAAATATTAAAATACGTTGAATAAGGTTTAAATTTTCAAAACAAAATTCGTTTTCATTTTTAAAAATATACTCTTCACATTCGTTCTAGGATACTACTTATCCTATCTCTAACGAGTCATTCTCATTGGATATTACTAATCCAATCTCTGATGAATTCTTTCGTTTGGTTCTAATGTATCTTGTTCTCCGAGCTCCGTAAACCAGAGCTCTGATACCACAATTTAACGACCCGAACTTCCCCGAAAAGGAAAGCACGGATTGAGTTGAGAACACGACGAATCAGAACACGAACAGAAGAACATTTCATTGCTTATTACAACAATTTCATCAGAATACAAGAATATACAGAGTACGAATAAATATTTCACATTAAATATCAGAGATTTACAATACATTACATAGCAGCGGAAAAACAATACAAAACACAACTGAAAGTAATACAAGGATACAAAGCTTTCCGAATATCGCTTCAGCTGTAAATCAGGATCTTGTGAATATAAATCTGCAAAACCAAAACTACTAGCTGCCCGTGCGGAAAATAGGGGCACCCAGAGTTTAGGTTAAAACAATAAACTCCAGGTGAGTCATATGACTGGTGTGAGAACTAAAACAGTTATTAATCTTCATTTTTAAAGTTCGGTAAATCGAGGGACCAAGCCGTATAACACGGAACGGGTTTCCTCCCAAGAATACCAGTGCATAAAATAATAGCGCAATGCTAAATAAAGAACAATGAAGCTATTATAAGACCCAGGTCCCATCACACAATGCAACACAAGCTGGAGGATAGGGTTTTACCTTATAATAGCCAAAGAATGCTTGATACACTAAATTTCATCTTTTATTATTACTATAAGTGTATAGTGTCAAAACAATTTCAATCATAAGTATCAATCATAGATGGCATAAGTGCCCCATACCACTATGTCGCCAATATAGGTTTACAATCAAAACCGCACATGTCGTATTTGGAAGTTGGATTTCCATCATGAACCGAGGCCAGGGATCGTCCTCACCGCTTCAAGACAATCTAGCCTACCATGTCTCAGGCAAGCGCGCAGGCAAACCTTGGAGCAACAGGGCCGGTCCACTCGATGTGGATTAAACTTAAACCCTAGACAATACGTTTCCCCGCCCTATGGGGCGTAAATGAGCCAAATGACTCCATATCCGAGGCGCCTCGCATTCCAACAACCACACAGGTGAAAATAATATAAATGTTAGGGCTGGTAGGTCACTAACACCACCTCTAGCTAGAAAGAGAAGCATGTCCTCCCTGACGTCCTCTGCCGTTTCTGGTTTATAGCGGGGTGTGAGGCTCGCGAATTAACGCTACACAAAGCTATGCCACAAAGGCCGTTCTTTGATCATCAACCACAAGACTCTGCTTTTCAACAGAAGCCTTGATCATTTACATCTCAGCATGCCACATAGGCAATTCACGCTATGCAACCGATATCAATCACACAGAATGAAATCCGATGTTAGACACACATCTATTTACAAGTTCGTTCTCGGTCTGAACGAAACCGGAGGAACCTTATTCCTCGCATATCCATCGATCTCCAAGTACGTCTGGACGATCACCAACTGATTCCCTCCTCTTGGGTGTACAGCCCAATCAAGATCATCAGTAATTATCCAAACGATGTGAAGACCTCCGGTCTTCAACCACCATCTTCATCGTCGACTCATCGCCGATTCAGTTATTCAAAATGGGATAAACCCGGTCTTTTTGAATAACTCGTGTATAAAATAAACAAGTGCTATAAAAACACAACATACGCCTCATTCCAATTCTTAATATTCTTTTATTCAAATATTCTTATATTTTGGGAAAGGTTCCCATTAATTTTATCAAAGATAAATTCTATAAATTTATTCTTTAATCTTCCTTTGAATATCAATTCAAACCAAATTATGGTTTATCCAAACTAGTCGGGATTAGCGAACCTTACCGAAGTAATCATTTGTTAAATTTCCCAACCCCAGCCTATTCATCCCATGAAGTAAAACTGGTAAAACTTCTTATCTAACACCACGGTGTTATCGGTAAATTCAATTACCATTTCACGTTCAAATCTAATTAAAGATTTAACTATCGCCTGGAGCAAAACTGGTGATACTCCATTCTCGATCATTTCAATCTAATTAAAGATTCATTAAAACTCTACTTGGTTTTAATCTTCCCAAAAATCAATATCAATGATTGTTTAACTTGGGAAATCATATCCTGTCTTCAACTGGTTAAAGAACCAATGTCATTTAAAACACGGTTTTTATAAACCCAAAACCACATTCTATTCCATCAGCCTTTGACCGTAAATTAGCAAGTGAACAATTCCCTAAGTAATAACCCCGAAGGCCGAAACCAACATCAGATCAATACCCAGGAAACCATTCAATTTAACTAATCTCCAGACAGTTTCTGATTTTCTTAACTCCATTGGGTCTAAGAATAGTTTTATTAAAGATACCATTCACGACAACCCAAATCACATTCCATTAATGATAGAATCTTCATGGAAAACAAATCGATATATATAATCGATATAAACTTCCATATCCGTCTTACAATATAAATGGAATAACGGCAAAGCCTTTTAAATTCCATATATATTAGCAGTCCTCATCCACAGAAATTCACTTCGATTATTAGCAAATCAAATTCCATTCCATTCCAATTTATTTTATTCAATTGGAAAACTTTACTTTGGAAAATCTCCTTTAAATCTTAACAAAAGATTTATAAATCCCAAATCACATTTCACTGTAAATCGGGTTAAATAATGAATGTCGTTAAAACACAGTTCACAACAAACCCAACTCACATTCCATTAATTATCGGGTTAAAGAACAAATTTTATTTAAATCACCATTCACGATAAACCCAAATCCCATTTGATATTAAATACACGGCTCTGAATAGAAAATATATCGGCTTATATTCGATATCAAATCCTACAACCAACAAATATCGTACTGGAAATAACGATATATACATCTTTCAAATTTCCATAACAATATCTGTATAATCACGAAATCCAACATCGAAATATTCCGAAGACAATTTCGATTCAAATCCATTCCAATTTATATATTGGAAATTCTGGTTATTTTTAAAACCATTTCAAATCCAATTTATTTATTTTAAAAACAAATGGATTATAATTCTAGTTCAAAACTAGTTCATTTCGATAAAAATGTATTTTTTATCTTTTCAAATATGGAATTTTTCATCCCAATTCTTTCCAAATCATTTCTTATGATTTTACACAAATTATTGCTATTTTTAATAATTTTATCAAGGCCCGTACAGTCGATTTCCATCAACGGCCATCGAACTGCACTTACGGTGACCTATTCCAAATTTGATTTGGACATAATTCCAAATCCAACCATTAGATTTCAAATCTCTAATATTCGTTAGAAAGATCTTTTCGATACGAACCCAACGGTTCCAATTTTAGGAGAATCTGACGGTCGGATCTCCCGTAATATCCATTCGAAGTTAATTGTCGAAATTCGCGAACTGCCGCAGCGCGGCGCGTTCTATTCAGGCCATTATATTATATATATAATGTATATTTCATCAATTTCCATTTAAAACGTATTTTATAAATCGTTTTAAATTCGTTTTCAAAACGATTTCAACTTCTTATTCAATTTCTAATCAAAATTGAATATTTCATATCATCGATATATAAATGATAATATTTTCAAAACATTCGATTTTGAAATCAATTCCTTTTCAATATTCATTACATAAATGAATAAAATCGATATAAATATTGTTCACATCAAAAATGGCGTCAATCTAATCAACATGGCTATATATATTTAAATATATTCGTGTCCATCCCAAATCGGACATCAAAATCATATTTTGATTCTTTTCTGAATATTATTTGAAAATATTCGTTATTTTAAAATAATCGTTATTTTAAAATATTCATTCTTTCTGAACTGGAATCAGACACAGTCAATTACCATATAATTTGATTACATGGATTTCACACAACACACATACACAACAACAATCATACACAATCAACCATCATCCATGGTGCACTCTACACTGCATAAGCATCAAATATAATTATTTAATGCTTATAACAGCCTGTCAATCAATCGATCGACATACAACTAATTATTGGGATTAGTGTATGTTCAATTTCATCCCAATACCCGTGTGGGGTTTCCAAACAACAAACACAGATTTTATTTGTGTAGTTGGGCGATGTGTAAAATTTATCGTCCAATCCATATCAGTCAAATGTGTGTACATAAACAAATCATCCGATTTGTTTATAAATATTTATTTTATATACACGTTAAAAATTATATGTTTAACTATAAAATACTTTTAACGATAAAATATTTTATTCCATTCCACATCACACAATCAATTTTCACAACACATCCATCAAACAAACAAGTCATCCATGGTCTGTGCCGACGGGTGTCGGGTGCTGCTAAGCACCATCTGCATCCTAGTATATATTTCAACTAGAAATAAAATAAAAGTGAGGAGTTCTCACCTTGGGGATCCACTCTGCCATTCTTTATTTCTGAACTTCTGAACCATTTGGATTTGTTTGAAATTCCAATGTAGTCCTTACCACGCTATTCATAATAAAAATTATATTTTTATTGCTTCATTCCAATAAATAAAAATCATATTTTTATTTCAACTTCATATATTGTTACAACGCTTCTTTCTATATAAAAATTATATTTTTATATCTCTACTCCTATTACAAAAATCACATTTTTATATCGCTACATATATAAAAATCGTACTTTGATCTTTCTAAGAATATTTCTATGCTATACACTAGTTAAAAATCATATTTCTAACTTGCCAATACTATTTTTTTTATACGATAAAAATCATACCTTCATAGTGATGAAAATCATTTCTTTATGGCGAAAAAAATCATTTCTTTATGGCGATAAAAATCATTTTTTTTACTTCGCCACTTCATATATAAAAATTGAATTTTTATCTTGCTATTCAAATAAATTTTTTATTTTTATATCGCTTTTCCATATGTGAAAATCATATTTTTATTCTCCACATATAATAAAAATTATATTTTTATTCTCTACATACAATAAAAATTATATTTTTATTCTCTACATACAATAAAAATTATATTTTTAATTATGCAAAGGCATAAAAATCATATTTTTATTTATATACATATATAAAAATTCTATTTTTATTATGTACATATATATATAAAAGCACATTTAAATTCCAGCGTAATGCATATGAAAAATCACGTTTTTATATTTATATAAACGAAATAAAAATAAATGCAGAAGCTTACAGGGGGTGCTGGGCTACAGGGGGAGGTCGCGACATCGGAGGAGAGGTGACCAACTCGCAGTGGCGGCGGTAGGCCAGGAAAGGGTGTCGGTGGGCGGTTTCAATTCGATTCGGGGGTTTGTGGGTTCTTGGGTGGCTGGTGTTCTTAGATGGAGTGAGGGGAGAGAAGGGGAAGGGAGGAGGAGGGGATCGCCGACGTTGGAGGGGTGCGACGGCTTTGATGAAGGGGCGACGGGCAGAAAAGGGCACGAGCAGGTTTTTTTTATTTCTGTTGAACGAGAGTGAAAGAGGGGTGAGGGTTAGGATTATATAATAATTTAATTATTTAATATTTAATTTCTCCAAGAGTTGACTTTTGAATTCAAACGCCGAACGAGGCCCAACGACTGTCGCCCCTAGCTAATCACCCTCATTCCGAACACATTGGGATATGTTTCGTAAGCTGATTCGACTGTTTCGATCTGTTTCCATCAAAATCAAAATATAAATCTATATATTGATTTTGAACGCACATTTCAATTTACCGGGGCCACATACTGACTCTAAAAATACCTGAAAAATATTTTCTAGCATCGTATTGACGATACGGCCCTAACAAAACTAATTTTGTCAAATTCTGAGACCGTTTGGAAAATGGCCATTTTCTGGTCGATCGAAATTGACTAAAACTGTTAAAACACATTTTCTTTTGCCACGCTCACATATTGATTTCAAAAATTATGAATTTTGAAACCTAGCAATAACTTGACATTCAAGATCCAACAAAAGTGGTTTCGTCGAAAACGAAAGTCGTTTGTAAAATTTCTATTTTTAAGGACCAGAATTCCACAGCGACTATTCTGAATTTTCAACTGGGCATAACTTTTTATTCCCGCTATGAAATTTCAATTTTTCGAATTCCTTGGAAATATATTTTCAAATTGATTCTAATATTTTTGGTTTTGCTAAAATCCGGTTTATTTTGAATCCTATACATTCATTTGAACTTTGAAATCGAATTTTCAAACTACCGCGCTATTTTCAATTCCCTTTTAAAATTTAAAAAAATATTTATATTCTAACGACAATTCAAATAAATATATGAATTGGCTCAAATTACCAAAATAAAAATTCTAACGACAATTAAAATTAAAATTGCCAAAATAAAAATTTTAAATTGGCTCGGATTACCAGGTTATTACACATAAACATATGAATTATCATAAGAATTACCAGTTTGAAGTTGCTAGAATAGATCCTATGTTGATTCAAATGAAAATATACTTACGATGATGTAGATCTAGGTGAAAATAATTTAAAATGATGAAAATAAGATCAAACAACCCAATACTTGATTGAATCCGTGTGAGAGATGCTTATCACTCACCAGATCTTCAAACAAGCTGAAAAATGATGAATCACGAATCCGAACAGCGAAAAACAACCTTTAAACCTCTCGATTTGATGAAATCTCTCTTCACTTGATGTAGATCTTCAATTTCCTTGAGTAGACCAAATATTTTAATGGTGGAAAAGTGCATTTTGATTGAGTAAGGAGGATCACGAGCTCAACCAAATGAGAGAATGAAGAAAACAAAATATTCTCCATGCCTATAATCCCCTATTTATAGCCTCCAACCAGCCCACTAATGGGCCAGCCCAAATCAGCCCATCAATGGCTCACAAAACATGAACAGAAAATTGTGAAACACTAAAACAGTGATTCCTCTCAAACCGCTGAACCAAATCTTTAGTGTGACCACTCTAAAAAATTGGCAACACCCTTTCCTTTCCAATGAAATCGATCTCAACACCTGATTCGATCTTAGTCAAAAGTTATGCCATGTACAAAACTAATAGGGGTAAAATGGTCACAAGTAAAATTGGTAAAAAATTTGGACATGTCTCACACCCCATAACCAACATATCAAAATATGAGAATGATCCAACCCTCAGGGAAGTAAATAACATTATTTTACGACCCTCCGATACGTAAAATGCGGGCTGTTACAAATCTCATGGTTTTTGGAGTACTTTAGGAAGTCATTAAAAAAGTTTTTGAAGATTATAGAATATGAAGAGTAGTTTTAAATTTTGAAATGAAGGTGGAAAAGAAATGAATGGAATATGTAGTAAATATAGAGAATCAAAGGATAATTCGCTGGTTTAAAGGACACATTTTGAGTAACATTGAAGTTGGAGAGAATTTCAAATGTTTGAATTTCAAATTTTGAAATTCAAATTTGACATATCTAGTATATGTCGACATGGTCAAAAGGGTATCTCGACAAATCCCTTCACATTTTCAAGATGACTTTTGAAATTTGACTTTTAGAATTATCTATTAAACTATATTCTTATTTAATTATTTTCTGGAATAATATTTATTATAAAGATGTTTTTATATTATTATTAAATCATAAATATTTTATATCTTGAATTTTAAATTTTAATTTTGAATTTTGAATTTTGAATTTTGAATTTTGAATTAAGATTTGAATTTTCAAACATAACAATTCAACAAAAATATATTATATAAAGGCGTACCTATCTTTAGATTCGTTCTTCGATTTTATCTGATTCAAGAATTGCTGTGAAACACATAGTCGAATTATTTGTTTCCTATTCCTCATCACTTGATGATGAGTCTGAATCGTCTAAAGTTGCAACATATGCTCTTTTCCTTTTCTTTTATGAATTGTCATTAGCAGGTTGATTTTGTTTTTCCGAATACGGAAAAAATCTCTTTAAATGATCTAATTCATTGTAGTTATAACATCCGATATTACTCAGATTTTCATTATTATTTTTCTGCTCATTCCTTTTGAAATTATTCCTTTTTATGTATCTTAGAAATTTTCTAAAAGTTCTTGTCATTAGTGTTGTTTCTTCACCATCCTCACTATTTGAGACTGAATCTTCAATTGATCCTTTGAATGTTATTGATTTCTTTTCAGATGATTTATTTTATTTCTTTCCTTGCATTAGAACTTCAAACGAAATTAAATTACCAATTAATTCCTCATTTTTGATTGTATTGACTGTTTTAGATCTCGAAAATATCACCTGAGATCTCGTCCGAGATCTCATTTGGAGCTCCTTCCAAAATGAAACAACAAATCTAACTGTAAATCTCCTTTAGGATATATCACCTGAGATATTGCAATATCGAACGATATATCGATTGAGACGAGATACTGGAATATCGCTTGAGATCTTTGTTTCCTGGTTAAGATTCAAATTTGTGCCTGAACTAGAACAATAATTAAAAACTCTAATCTAGCTACCATAGTTTCCTGCTATTTAATATTTTGCATATTAAATAACCATATCATATGTTCATATATATTCTACAATGCTTATGATTTTCATACTCGTATTTTTTTACATACATGTTACCCATGAAATTATGTATTTTATATTTACGTATGCTCAATTTTTTAATGTTTTGAATCTTTTTTATGTTTTAAGTCTACCAATAATACATATTGATGGTTCATATGTTGTAAACACTAATCTATTAGCATTGTGTTATATTTCTATTATAAGCGTAGTAGGATTTAGAGTATGAATGATCTTTCATAAATTTATAACAATGAAGTGATTTTGCAATTCAAGTTTAAGTTGCTATATTTATAACAACATTCATAAAAATCATTGTGTAAGATTATCATTTTTTAAAATATCATGTACCCGGATATTGTTCCGATATGAACTTTCGGACCCGAGATGGAAATCCGGGACGAACCCCTGAATTAGACTTATCTCATCTGAGATCTCCCCCAATATGAGATCAAGTCTCTGAAATTCCCGAGATGAAACGGGATCGATATCCAAGATTTAAAACCTTGGTACTAATGTCATCGGCTTCTTCGATGGCAAGAGTCATTTGATCCCAATCAGTAGTTAGTGAATTCGGAACTTTTCTGACTTGATCTTCCTTAGAATATGATTTTCCCAAAGCCATTTGTGAATACACTATTTCCTGGAACCTGCGGTACATATCGGAGATAGACTCATTCTCGTTCATTTTAAATAACTCAAATTGATTTGTTAAGATATTTTGGTCTGTTTAACTTTGCTTGTTCCTTCATGAGTTACTTGCAAAGTTTTCCAGATTTTATATGCATAATTATAGACAAACACCCTATTAAATTCATTCTTGTCTAGTGAACAAAATAAAATATTCATAGCCTTAGAATTATTCTGTGCAGTGGCTTTCTGCTCATTACTCCACTGTGTAAAATTAACAGTGGGTTCAACACATTTAGTTAGTGTGATATTCCAAGTGTCTAACCCTACAGAATGCAAATAAATTTTCATTCTACATGCCCAATATGCATAATTACTTCCATTAAAGAGTGGTGGTCTAACAGTGGACTGAACCTCTACGAATGAACTACCATTAATGAAAATTTCAGTGTTGGTTGCCATTTAAGCTTTTCAAAATTCATATTATGAAAACTTTAAAAACCAATGCTCTCATACCAATTGTTGGAGATGCGGATTAAGGATCTTAAGGCAAGTTAAACACTCGAGAGGGGTAAATAGTGTTTACTGGAATTTATAAAATTTCTTGAAATCTTTTCGAATCAAACACACAGTATACAGATCACCGAAACAAACAAACACAGAATCAATCATGGAATGCAAAAAAGTAAAAGTAAAAGTAGTAAAAGGAAAATACACACCGGGATTTTATACTGGTTCGGGACTCCCCTACATCCTCTCCCACACATCAATGGGTTGATGTGGAATTTATTCAACAATATCCAGTTACAATCCTTGATTTCAGGGCTACAAGGGCACACCACCAACTGATTCCAAGTACAGCGAGAGTTAGTTGATTTACCGGGCCATAACTACAATCAATCGATTTCCGGGACATAATCACACCCAATCATTTATTATGAGACAGGACCACACCCTTCTCTTATAATTTTTTGTTGTATTGACTCTATAGAACTTGATCTTGAGATCTTTGATTACAAACAACCTATAACTCTTGAGAAACACTTGAATTTAGAGAGTATTTGGTTTAGAATTGAAAGAGAAGAGTGATATAATTTCTACTGAAATCGGCAGGGTATAAGTGTATAAACTTAAGAATTAAAGTACTCTAATGGTAGAAAATTAAGAGAGGGAGAAGAAGATGAAAATTTGTTAAAAACTTCGAATTCTGGAAGGTATTTATAGGTTTCCAATAGTCACAATGTTTCTAAAAAGATTTAAACTCAAAAGACACATCTTTTCAAAATTTAAAAATGCCCTAATGGCTAGTATGTTGACATGCTATTTTATATATGTCAACATATGCTAGTTAATTATAATTTAAAAAATGATTTTTAAATCAATTCATACAATATTTAAATAATATATAATGAATCCAAAGTTAAAACAAATTAAATTCCTTTATATTTGGACATTCTTTTCAAAGTAAAATATATTTTAAAACTTATATATTTTAAAACTTATATAAAGATATACTTAAAATAATTAAGTAATCAAATATAAAATGATATGAAAGTATAAATATATAAAACATTATATATTAAGAACTTTATAAACAAGAAGTTTGAAATATAAATACTTAAGCAGAACTTAATTTTGAAAAATTATTTTTAATATAAACTTAGTTTTCAGGAGTTTAGAAATAACTATAAGAAGTCAAAATATTATTAAAACAAAGAATTATATATTTTGATTAAGGAAGTAATTTTGAAATCATTTAACATAAGTTTTTAAATGAAGTTAATAAATTTGAAATTATTTTGAAATCAAGTTAATAAATATGGAATTATTTTGAAATCAAGTTTAAAATCAGGATTTGAATTTTAAAATCATGATTTGAATTTTAAAAACAGAATTTGGATTTGAAAATAGAATCAAGTGCTAACCAGAATTTTAAATTTTTTTCAAGATATACCGACTCTATAATTCTTGAACTCGTGAACTGTTATATTCTTGAAACTCATGAGTCTTGAAACTTGAACTCTTCTATTTGAAATCTTGATTCTTTTAAACTGTACAATCTTCAATTATAAAATACCAGCATTGATTCCCTGTGTATAAGTATATATATATATATATATATATATTCTAGAAATTGTGTTAGTATATATTTTGTAACAATAACAATATAATCAAAGTCGAAACAAGGTTGTTGTTATAAAAAAAAATCATCACCAACACCATCCCAGTCCTTAACAAAAACAATGTATTAGAGCAGGCCTATTGAGCAAGGCACTTAAGCGGGGAAGGTCGGTGAATGAGGAATGCGATTGCAACTACGAACAAGGTGCTTAAGCAGAACATTCGGGCAAGATATTCAAGTAATGGGTTTTAATTTGATTAATCAATAATTTATTTGTTTATAATAAATAATACGTATTAATCATTCGTAAAAATAAATAAATTAAAAAATTATAAACTGCATGGTTCCAATTCAATCTCACTTCAATATGTAGAGCACTTTGATACAATTGCAATGCAAAAAATCGCACCTCATTCGCAAAAATCATAATTTTAGAAATTAATAGAACATTTGTAACCATTTAATTTCTCAAATGACACAAATATATGTGTTTGACCCAACATGCCTTTTTGTGGGACCTCTATTGTGGCATCGGCTATGTTTGAAGTGAACAAAGTTTTATCCACATTCAGGTTCAAGCGAACACACAAATGAAGATAATTACATTTGAAAACCTGTAAATAAGAATAGAAGTAATAATTTTCAAGACAATGTTTATATTTTTCAAATTTGAAAGTTTTTACATTTTGAAATTCTTTGAATTTTTTTACTATTTTACAAACTTTAAGATTTATTTAAAAAAACTCGAATCTTATGAAAACTTCAATATTTTATAGTTAAAATTTATGAATAATTTTAAATATATTCTAAAAAATTCCAAAATTTTACTTTTTTTAGTTAAAATTATTAAATATGATTTTAGTTATAATTTTTATATATTAGATACTAAATAATAAATATTATTTTTTAATTATTAAAGGTTACATGTTGATCATTAATTATTAACAGTAAACTATATTAAACAATAAAAATTAGTTTTAATTATTTAATTGGAATTATATATTAGTAAATATATTATATAACATTAATTATTAATTATTTACTAATAGTAATTATTTAATTTTTGTTATTAATTATTATTAGTAGAAATTATTTAATATTTTATTGGTAAGGCGACCGAGTTTTATAATGGTCTATAACACTTTTTATTATAACAAATAATAAATAAATTATTATAGGAGTAGGTAGATTGTCTAGCTACTACATCGGTTTTTAAGGTGGACTGTCCACCGTAAATGGTTTTTATAGTGGGCCATCCACTACAAGCTTAAAGCATATGAGCTAATCTAAGAGATTAGACTACTCTAAACATCAATGTTGCCTCCCATAAATCTCCACGTAGGGAGAAGACCAATTAGAACTCGATATAACTCACATCACAACATTGCTTATATTTCAGAAATAAACAAATTACTCTAAATATCCAGAAAAGCCAAGAGCTTTAGCATTGCAGATGGCACCACCAATAAAGCAAACCAAAAACTTGAGCAAGCAAGCCGAGTACAAAGCTTGTCAGCAAATCACCACTAGTGAGACAATTCAATAGAGCAAGCAACACCACGAAGAGTCAAAACATCCACTGAAAACCATGGAGAGCAAGTAGCAGTAGCTTTCCGGTGATATACAAAATAAACCAGCACCGGGAATGGAACATATACATGAACATCTTACATCACAATAAATCTTTACTCATAGCTGCAACACCTTATTTGTGAACTATCAAAATTTACATGATACATTTCATAATAGCAAAACAAAACAATGCCGCAAAAGACCATGACAAATCAACATCGAGGCACTGTGCAACAAGCTTGACAACCCAGCCATACCTTGTGCCAACATTGTTTGCCAGAAATTCTCCTTGTACCAAGTGCAGGAAGAGAATCACAAAGTAGTACACAAATAGAGCTGACCACCCTAAAAACCATCATACGAAAATTCAGATCTGAAAACCAAAAATAAATCCAAACAAAGCCAAAACGGGGATGCAACCACAGCAACACCAAGCCATACAAAAAATACGAAATAGTGAAGCTATGGACAAAACCAAAAAACCCTAACAATACCAGTTGATAAACCAGTCTCGATTCGTGGATTCAAGGAGGAAATCGACCTTGTAGATAAGCTAAAACTCCAGACACCATTAATTGGGTGAACGAACGAGTGTTCTTAGTGAAATTATTTAATATTTATTGTTAGTTACAGATTATTTAGTAATAACTACTAATCAATAAACATTAATTATTGATCATTAGTTATTGATTATTAAATATGTATATTATGAAATTCGTCATCGCTAAATTGGACAAGCCTTTCCAAATTCTAATTCAAAAATAAGCATCCCTTGCAAATTCCTTGAAAAATCTATCGTAAAACGGCTTCAAAATGCTTCCATTTGTAATCTGCCTCAATCTGCTATGGAATTTGGTGGAAAAATTAATTGTTAGTAAATTGACGCAATTTGCAATGGATCAGTGGCGGATATAAAAACCAGTCAGAGATAGTATAAGAAAAAATAAAATTAAAAAACCTAAAATTATCCTTTTAAATCACCAGCAAGTATGTCGCCTGAAAATTTCATTACTATTGTCAACCGCTATTTTCAACTTGTTTGTTAAGCCTAGATCTCTTGATTGGCTTCTTGTGATTCTTAAATCCATTAATAAGCAATATCCAAGAGTAATCAACAGAATATCAAATTAAAGAAGGCGTAGAAAGTAAATGGAGAATATTTGAAGAAGAAACGATGAAAAATTAAGGATTGAAGACTAAATTCTTATTTCAACAAATATTTGACGAAATAACAATTTGAGAATTTGTGAGAGAAATCTCCCAACAAAAACAACACATACTTCAGTGGTTTACAGCCCATATATGTACGAAGCATTTACTTCTGGGCTGAGCAAATAAGCCTACAACTCAATAACAAAGCATATGCAGAATATTAAAGTTTAATATACTTCTGTGCATGAGTGCACATGTACAACTGGTTCTCTGACAATTCATCGTCTAGCCACCATGTCTTCGACCAAGGGATCTTCCACCACCGTACTATGCTGACAATTGACCAGATAAATTGTTGTTGACTTGTTGGGCTCGATGGAAATATTTGGTAGTAAGGTGTTTGTTGATTTTTCTGTCTTCATTTCATTTCCATAAACACTCCTACACATTGACCTCGGCTATGAACTTCTCTTCAGATTAATGGCTGATTGATAGGTGGTCATTACACTCCCCTCCCATTCAAAAGCTGACCTTGTCTCAAGGTCGAAAGCGGGAAATCTCTTAACTAATGGACAGTAATCCTCCCACGTCGCTTCCTCAAAGCTCTGTTGTTTCCATTTCACTAACACCTGAGCCACTGCCCTATTTTCTTTTGGGAAAATACGCTTATCTAATATTAATTTTGGCTCGTCTACAATCTCTTCAATGAACAAGGGATCACTTTGCTGTGTTATAATCCCTTGAACAACTCATTTTTTTAATTGTGACACATGAAACACTGGATGGATTTGTGCATTTTTAGGGAGTTCTACTTCATACGCAACAGTCCCAATCTTTCGAACAATTTTAAAAGGTCCATAAAACTTTGGGGATAACTTTGTGGTTTTTGTACAACTTACCAAAATATGCCGATAAGGTTGTAATCTAAGATAAACCCATTCTCCTTCCTGAAACTTCCATTCACTTCTCTTCATATCTGCGTATCGTTTCATCCTCTCTTGTGTCAACTTCAGACTGCCTTTCAGCATTTGGAGTACAATATCTCTTGAATAAAGCATCTCTTCCACTTATGGTACCATTGTGGTTTTTGGTACATAAATAAGGTGGGAGGAGAAATTCCATAAATAGCTGTAAATGGAGTCATATTTATCGAAATTTGCCGAGATGTGTTATACCAATATTCGGCAATAGTAATCCATTCTTGTGGTTTGTGGAACACAAAATAGTGCAAACACCCCTCCAATATTTTATTAATTTCTTTTGTCTGGCCATCAGACTGCCGGTGGTACGCTGAGCTCATCTTCAAGGTGCAACCTTGTAGTTTTAACAATTCTTGCCAAAATGAACTAGTAAATATGACATCTCGATGTGAAACGATACTTGTGGCATTCCATGTAACTTGTAGACCCCATCAAAGAAAATTTGAGCAACATGTATTGTAGTGTAAGGATGCTTCAATGGAAAGAAATGTGCATACTTCGACAATCTATCCACAACCACAAATATAGTCGTGTATTTATAGCTATTGGGCAAACCAATTATAAAATTCATTGAAATTTCCTTCCATATCACCTCAGGAATTGGTAAAGGCTGTAAAAGACCAGGAGTGGGAATGTTTTCATGCTTATTTTGTTGATAGGTAACACATTCTCTTATGTATTTTTCTATGTCAGTCTTCATGCCTTTCCAATATAAGACTTGTTTGATTCGATGCTTTGTTTTCTTGGTGCCAGCATGCCCTCCGAGTGGTGTTGCATGGTATTCCTTTAATAACACTTGAATAATCTCCTTGCATTCTTCAGGCAATAACAGTTTATTTTTATAATATATTAAATTGTCACCCAGCTTGTATTTGTCGTTCATCTCTCCTTCTCTGACTTTGGTCATTATATTCTGATATAAATATGATGCTTCCAGTGATTTTTTGAGTTCACTCAACCAACTTCCTTCGATTGTAGTAATAGGATGAATTCGATTCGGCTTGTTTTTCTCCTTCATGTTTTCTGTTAATCTAGACAATGAAATAACAACCTTGTTTTCATTCCCCTTCTTATAAGCAACCTTATAATCAAACCCATGAAGCTTCGCTAACCATTTTCCTTGTATTCCCGTTGTCATTCTTTGCAAGAGTAGGTTCCTTAAGCTCTGGTGATTAGTACGTATAATAAAACTTCCTCTCAGTAGATACTGTGTCCAATTTTTTGTAGCCAAAAGTACTGCCAAGAGCTCCTTCTCATATGTAGATAGTGCTAACTTTTTGTCGTTCAATGCTTGACTCAAATAAGAAATGGGTCTTCCTTTTTGTGTGAGTACAGCTCCTATTCCCACACTACTCGCATCACATTCTACCACAAATTCCTTGCTAGAGTTCAACATGCTTAAAACAGGTGGAGATAATAGGCAGCCTTTTAACTGGTTAAAAGATAAAGTGGCTTTCTCGTCCCAAATAAAAGAGTTCTTCTTCAATTGGTTGGTAAGTGGCTTGGCTGTCATCCCATAATGTTTTATTAATTTTCAGTAATATCCAGTAAGTCCAAGAAATCCTCTCAGTTCCTTTAATGTTTTAGGTTATGTCCATTCTTTCACTGCATTTATTTTTTCTGGGTCCACTGCGATGCCATTTTTAGTAATAACATGCCCTAAATAAGTGATCTGATTTTGAGCAAATGAACACTTCGAAAGCTTGATTGTTAGTTGATTATCCTTTAGTACCTGCAATGTCAAGGATAGGTGTTGCAAATGCCCAGACATGGTTTAGCTGTAGATTAGTATATCATCGAAGAAAACTAATAGAAATTTTCTTAAATAGGGTTTGAAAATTTCATTCGTAAGAGACTAGAAAGTAGATGGTGCATAGGAAAAATCAAATGGAATGACTACAAATTCATAGTGACCTTCATGTGTTTTAAAAGCAGTTTTGTGTATGTCTTATGGGTGTGTAACACCCCACCTCCACCAGGGTGGCTCTTGCAAGCACTCTGACTTTGGAGGGGCGTTTGAATCAGGTAAACATGCATAATGATATATCAAGGCAGAACAAGAACATATGTATATATGTAAACAGAGTAAATAACATAGATAAAACAGCGGAAGATTTTAAAACATTTCAAAACAAGTCTGGTACAACATAGCTTTCCAAATAAACAAGTCTAGATAAAACAACATCAACTGAAAAACTGAAATAAATAAGTGCTATCCCCAATTAAGTGGTAACCATAGCTAGCTTCATGTCGAAACCGTACATGAGCTGAAATCCCACAAGCAAGCAATCCGAAATCCAAGCTAAGCTCCAGTATTCCCTCCCTGAGAACCTGGGGGGGGGGGGGGGGAACGGAAGAAAAGAGGCGAAAGAAAACAGGTCAGTCAAAAAGACTGAGTAACCCCTACTACAATCAATGTAAACTGATAAAGTTAACTGGCATGAGCAGCAGGGATGAACATAAGGATAACAATATACTAGCATGATGATTAACTAACAAGGTAGATAAAGGTGTCATCGCATAATCAGGATTAAGGTTTTGCACCACAGGTGTACTAGCTAACATGACTTGAATAAACAAGTATTGATCCCTTGGCCCAAGCTTTGGCCCAATAACATGAAAATACCCTAATACAAGGTCCAACCAAACGGTCTAGTCGATCGGCTCCCTTAGCCTAACTCGTCACGTGTTGGTGTCAATACGGCCCAATCATAATTGTAGTCGAACTGTGCCGGGTCCACCCTTTGGGTGTATCAAGCCCTAGGGTGTCAACCCCTGGACACCATGAACATGAGTGCACAGTCCCGATCTACTGGTACCCGTGCATGTTTTCTCCGGCTACGGACTATTTGCACGACCAGAGTCCGCCCAGAACTACACCGACGTACCCTCTGCCGTCGCTTTTGGTCACTTACCTCCAGTCCAGTAATCGTGCCCCCACCCTAGCCTAGTCCCTAGGGTCATGATGATACTAACTTGGGATTACTGCTGGAGTGGGCCCCCATTGCTAGGATTTTTCTAGTGGGTTAAGTACGGTTTAACCCTCTTGCTAATCCTGGATTAACTTGGTTAAGTGTAACGATGAGTTCACGACTTAACCCCGATTAATCTACCAAGCCCAAATTGGTTAAGTATTAAGTGGACCATGACTTAACCCTAATCACGAGGCATTAATTAATTTAATGCGCCTTAACCTCTCACATTAGACCTTGTTGTGGTTACTAGTTAAGCCGGGCGGGTCCGCGTAGCTTTACCCCACAACTTGGTCTAACCTCGGGTTCAAGGTACAACATGACCAACTTCTCACATTGGGTCCTATTGTTTGTAGCAACTAGTTAAGCCGGTCGGTTCCGGGTAGGTTTACGCTACAAACTCAACCCAACCTCGAGTTGGCCACACTTATCTTTTCTAAGTGTCATGTCCATCATGTTTCCAAAACATGTTACAAGTTTTCAAGCAATTGGGTAGACCTAACTTAATAGGTAAATTCCCAATGGGTAGACCTAACTTAATAGGTAAATTCCCAAGCTTATGTTTTATGTCTTTTAAGTTTACCCAACCCCAAACGCAATCCCATCGCTTACATATCGCAATAGCGCATAAAGGATAGAAAGAGGGAACTTGGCATAATCATGACATAAAGGTATTGAAGCCACAAGCTTAACATGGTGGCATATGAAATGTTCATATGTTCATACACTTGCATATTACATTTTTAGGCCTCAAAAGCATGCATAAAACCAAACTTAGCATATTGGTGATACATGGTGCTAAATGACATGTAGAGATGGCCATAAGTTCGCATTTAGCCTCACATGCAAGTTATCATAAGAGATATGATAACTTACATGTTGCTAAAATGCAACCTTTGGCATAAAGCTTAAAGCTTTATGTTCATAAACCCAAAATAAGCTTGCATAACATGATAGCATGAACAAAATGTTCAACCCAAACTTGCATAACATAACTTGGCATACTTGCATATAAACTTGCATATCACAACATGATAAACTTGCATATCACAACATGATAAACTTGCATATCACAACATGATAAACTTGCATATCATACATTTAACTTTAGAGTTTAAGTATGAAAGTAGAATAGGGCTTACAATGCTTAAGAAGTCACAAAAATATGACAAAGCCCTTATGAAATCAATTAAACCCAAAATGCAAGCAAAACCCTTGAGCCAAAATGATCAAGACTCTTTCTTTATGATGCAAATATATAAACTTGACTTGAATGCAAGCTAATGATGCTCATACAAGTTTGAAAACACTTGTATGCATGGAAAATCACTTAGGAATTTATTTAGGAATTTTATGAAGAGAGTGGAGGCCATGAGAGGATTGATTTTGCCATAGTTTAGTTGTATGAATGAATAATGATGATTTAGGGTAGGTTAGGGTCTTATTTATAGATTAGGCAAGTGTTTTAGGCCATAGGATTAAACCTAGATTCAATCCAAGCCATCAAAGCATGTCTTGGGGAAGAAGTCAAGTGTAGGAACCATCTAGGGCCTTTAGATTAAAGATGAACCATGAGAACCATCCAAATGCAAAATCTGCATTTGAGCGAATCGGCCCACGGGTTGACAGCCAAACACCCTGGATTAACCCCTAGTCGACCCAGCGAGCTCGGGTCGACCTCAAAAATCGGCCGGTTCGGTTATTCCCCTCTCCCAATTCGCTGTTTTGAACATTTTTGCATATTTATTTATTTAATTTTCAATTATATATATATATATCAATATATATATATATATATATATTTCTCTGCGCAACCCATTTCACTTAATTAAGTATACTTTAATTTGGGAATTTTTCGTGAAACTTCGCGAGGCCATATCTTGGTCATACGGACTCCGATTTTCGAAAACTCGGACTCTATTTCGCGTATTTTTCCGAGACGAATGCAATGGCATAGCCCGTTTCCTTTGATTCAGATTTTACAGTTTAATTCTACCTCCATTTATGTTATAACATGTTATTCAAAAATACGGGTTGTTACATTCTTCCCTCCTTAAAGGATTTCGTCCCCGAATTCTCCAAGTTAGGAAGAACGTATCCTACCATCCATCTTCCATCTACTCAAAACATCATCCACGAGCAATCATTGTCCTTAAAAGGTTCTAAATGCTGTATGATCATATGCAAAGGTGTGTGTATATGTACTTATCTAATGCGAAAATCAGGAGGTTACTGATTCAGTAAACCCCCTTAATGCAAAATATGTTAGTGAAATGAGTCCATATGTATGCAAATTCCTAACATAATTTATAATCTCTACATGAGTGCACATAACATTCATCCATATGCAACATCCACGTGATAGCATAACAAGTTTTCATCCATGAATAAGCATAAACACTCATGCATATGCGGTATGAAAGTGTGTGAGCCGATCTTAGTGCCTAACGTGTATTATGCATCCACGAGTATCCACTTGCAAACACTTGCAACCACTTGCAACCATCAAGCATAACATGTTTCAAACACATGTTTCATCCAAAGGGTTTCTACCTAAGGTTATCATGACAAGATTAACACGATAAACTAGATAAACATGGATAGCAAAGAGAAAGATATGCTAACAAAGAAAAGAGATTGAGAGTGTACCCTCAAAAAGGAATGGATAAAGCCCACGCATCTTCTCCTCGGTTTCCCAAGTTGCGTCTTCTTCGGCTTCACCCCATTGAACCTTCACCAATTTGACCTCTCGATTCCTTAGCTTCTTAGTCTCCGTCCCCAAGATACGAATCGGAGCTCTCCTCAAGGTAGCCTCTTTCTCCACTTCTACATCTTTTAGAACACTTGGCTCAACAACCTCTGCTGATTCATGTAAACACTTCCGGAGATGCGAGACATGAAAAACATCGTGTACTCCAGCAAGCTTCTCGGGCAACTTCACTCTATAAGCCATCTACCCGATCCTCTCTATAATAGGGAATGGTCCAACAAACCTCGGTGCCAACTTCCCAACAGCTCCAAATCGGACCACATTCCGCAAAGGAGAAACCTTCACGAAAACCATATCCCCAACATCAAACTCCAAATCCGTTCTTCGCTTATCAGCATAGGATTTCTGTCGGTCTTGGGCCGCTTTCATCCGTCTCCGAATCAACTTGATCTTCTCGGATGTATCTCTGATCATATCAGGCCCAAGTATAAGCTCATCTGTAGTCTCCCACCAACATGTAGGCGACTTGCACGGCCTCCCATATAAAGCTTCAAATGGTGCCATCCCTATGCTTGCCTGATAACTGTTATTATATGCAAACTCAACAAGAGGAAGATGGTCTTCCCAAGTACCACCAAAATCCAGAATACAAAGCCTCAACAGATCCTCGAGTACCCTATTCACCCTTTCGGTTTGACCGTCCGTCTGTGGGTGATAAGCCGTACTTAGATTCAACCTTGTGCCCACAGCTTCTTGCAAGCTATTCCAGAATTGACTTGTAAAGATTGGGTCACGGTCACTGACTATACTAGAAGGGACTCCATGTAGTCTCACAATCTCACGAAGATATACAGACGCTAGCCAAGATGCGGTCCTCTTGCTCTTCACCGGAATGAAATGAGCACTCTTCGTAAGTCTATCCACAATAACCCAAATGTTCGTATTCCCTTTCCTTGACCTTGGTAGCCCATCGAAAAATCCATGGAAATACTCTCCCACTTCCATAGTGGAACGTCTAGAGGATGCAATAGCCCACCGGGCTTCTTCGACTCGGCCTTAACTTGCTGGCAAATGATACATCTAGAGACAAATTCTGCCACATCCTTCTTCATCCCAGGCCAAAAGAAAATGCGCTTCATATCTTTATACATCTTATCTCCGCCCGGATGTATAGTCAACTTAGAGCGATGCGCTTCCTCAAGACTCTTCTTACTAGATCTTCTACCATTGTAACACATAACCTTCCGTCTCTCCTCAGCCAACCCTTGTCATCAATAGAATATCGAGCGAGATGACTAGACGCCTCTCCTCGAATTAGCTTATCCATAATCTCAACTATCTGAGGGTCTTCTCTCTGCAAAGCCCCAACTTGATCAAGAAGGGTAGGTCTGAGTTCCAGAGATGCTAAAGAACCGGTCATCGACTCAATCGCCAAAGAGAAATCAAAGGTTGCCACATACTCTAAATTCTTCATCTCAACGAATAGAGGACTTAGGGTCAACCTTCTTCTACTCAATGCATCTGCTACCACATTCCCCTTGCCAGGGGTATAAGCTATCTCAAAATCGTAGGACGCCAAGAATTCCATCCATCTTTGTTGCCTCAGATTCAAATCCTTCTCAGAAAAGAGATACTTCAATGACTTGTGATCGGTATAAAGCTCAAATCTTTCTCCCAGAAGATAATGGCGCCAAGCCTTGAGTGCATATACTATTACTGCCAACTCTAAGTCATGAGTGGGATAATTCTTCTCATGCACTTTGAGTTGTCTACCGCCAAAGCATATCACTCTTCCTTCTTGCATAAGAACAGTTCCTAACCCCGTGCCACATGCATCGGTGTATACGGTAAATAACTTCCCTCCATCGGGCAAAGCTAGAACAGGTGCTGATGTGAGGGCTCTCTTGAGCTTCTGAAAAGCAAGCTCGCATTCTATGCTCCAAGCAAAAACTAAATTCTTCTTCGTCAATTTATTGAGAGGAGCGGATATCTTTGCGAAGTCCTTGATGAACTTCCGGTAGAAACCCGCAAGACCTAGAAAACTTCTCACTTCGGTTGCATTCCTTGGAGTCTTCCAATCCTGAACTGCCACTACCTTAGCGGGATCCACTGCTAAGCCTTGCTTAGATACTATATGCCCAAGGAATCTAACTTCCCTTCTCCAAAAGTGACACTTGGAGAACTTGGCCTTCAACTGATGCGCTCTAAGCGTATCCATCACCTCCATGAGATGCCTTGCGTGCTCTTCCTCATCCTTAGAGAAGATCAGAATATCATCTACGAAGACCACGACAAACTTGTTCAAGAACTCCCTGAACACCCTTCTCATCAAGTCCACGAAATATGCGGGTGCATTAGTCAAGCCGAACAGCATGACAAGCCATTCGAAGAATCCATCTGGAGTTCTGAACGCAGTCTTGTCTATACTATCTTCAGCTACCCTGAGCTGATGGAACCCCATAGCAAGATCAAGATGAGAGAAAACAGAAGCACCGACAAGCTGGTCAAAGAGATCATCAATCCTCGGTAACGGGTGTCTGTTCTTCTTAGTCAGCTTATTCAACTCTCGATAGTCAACGCAAAGTCGGAGAGAACCATCCGCCTTGGTAGCAAATACCACAGGCGCTCCCCATTCAGATATACTTCGTCTAATGAAGTTCTTCTCAAGCAACTCTTTCACTTGCTTACTTAGCTCCCGCCTTTCACACGGAGCCATGTGCCGAACGGGCAAAGAAACAGGCTTTGCATTATCCACCAGATAAATGCGGAAATCAATCTCTCGCTTAGGGGGCAACCCCCTAACTTCATCGAAAACATCCGGATACTCTCGAACCACTCTCACAGACTGAAGAGTTTCCATTGACGAGTCGAGTGATTCCAGATAGCACAACATGACGGGACCTCTCGGATCACAAGAAATCTCTAGGGTGTTTCCGAGGCGAGTCACGAGCCTCACAACCCTATGCTCACAATCAAGAATGGCTCCATATCTGGACAGCCAATCCATGCCCAATATCAATCCGTATCCCCTAAAACCAAGAACATAAGCACTGCACAAGAACCCTACACTCAGTATAGAGATCCTCAAATCCCCACATATCATAGACAAATGGGCGGAACCCCCAATAGGATTTGAGACACAGACGGGATCATCTACCAAGCTAGTACTAAGGTGCAAACTATCAACAAGATCAGATGAGATAAAGCTATGCGATGCACCAAAATCAAACAAGGTACGAACTGGAAAATCAGAAATATATACAAGGCTCTCAATAGAAATACTACCTCGATTGGGAACTGGAGCGACATTGAGAGCATGAACTTGCCCTCCTGAAGGTCCAGCACGCTGAGTCTGACCCTGGCCTTGCCCTTGCTTCCTCGGGCAATCCTTACTGAAATGTCCAGTCTCACCGCAGAAAAAGCATTCACCATTCTTCCTTTTCCTCTTCTTACAATCCTTAATAAGATGCCCAACTGAACCGCAATAATGGCACTTCCCCTTGTTGTTCTTGCCCTTGTTGTTGTTCCCCTTGTTGCCTTGACTCTTGTTCTTGTTCTGATTGCCTTGACTGCTCTGACCACTTGGATTACCCTGATTTCCTTTTCCCTGGGAATCAGTCTTCTTAGCTTGAGTATCATTCATCTTGGTTTCTTTCTTGACATCTCCCTGAAGTAATGCCATATCAACCAAACTCTCAAACGTGGTCCCATGGGGAATATGTGACATAGCCAATCCCTGCAACGGCTCATTCAATCCTCTAGCAAAACGAAGAGCCTTCTTCTGAGGAGTATTCACCATATCCAAGCCAAAACGAGCTAACTGATTGAACTTGTTCACATATTCTTTGACAGACATATCTCCTTGTTTCAAAGTTATGAACCTCTCCATTTGCAGATTCTCCTCAGCAGAAGATAGAAACTTAAGCATGAACCTTGCCCTGAAATCGGCCCAAGTCTCAACAGGCCTAGTACCATTGGTGACTTCCCACCAATAAGCGGCTTCATCCTTCATAAGCCAAACCACCAACAAGAGCTTCCTCTGATCGTCTAACCCAAAGATAGCAAACAAATCCTCGGTCTCTTTCAACCAATTTCTGGCCTCTACAAAAGTCTCAGTGCCTTGAAAGTTCTTGCCACCCATTGCTTTGAAATCTTTGCAAGTCTTTGCGAAGTCCACTTGAGGATGCTGAGGGGGAGGAGGAAGAGGAACCTCAGCGACAGGAGGAGGAGGAACATTAACCACCGGAGGAGGAGGAGGAGGAACATTAACTACCGGAGGAGGAGGAGGAACATCTGCGGGGCCGGCTTCGGTCGCCCTAGCCTCCAAAAGTCTCCTATACCAAACAGGTACGTGTACTCCCTCCGGAATAGCAAAGTTATCGGCCATACTGAAAACGAAGAAAAAGACAGATTCAGAATGGAGAAAAACAAAGGAATTTTGCTAATGGCTTTTTGGGGAATAGCCTTTAAAATAAACTAGACTTTTCTTTGGAAAATACTTTATACTTGGTTTTGAAAATAGTTTTCCAAAAGTTTTCTAAAAGCCTTTTTGTTCCTTCTCGTACCATATGCTCTGATACCAAATGTAACACCCCACCTCCACCAGGGTGGCTCTTGCAAGCACTCTGACTTTGGAGGGGCGTTTGAATCAGGTAAACATGCATAATGATATATCATGGCAGAACAAGAACATATGTATATATGTAAACAGAGTAAATAACATAGATAAAACAGCGGAAGATTTCAAAACATTTCAAAACAAGTCTGGTACAACATAGATTTCCAAATAAACAAGTCTAGATAAAACAACATCAACTGAAAAACTGAAATAAATAAGTGCTATCCCCAATTAAGTGGTAACCATAGCTAGCTTCATGTCGAAACCGTACATGAGCTGAAATCCCACAAGCAAGCAATCCGAAATCCAAGTTAAGCTCCAGTATTCCCTCCTTGAGAACCTGGGGGGGGGGGGGGAACGGAAGAAAAGAGGCGAAAGAAAACAGGTCAGTCAAAAAGACTGAGTAAGCCCTACTACAATCAATGTAAACTGATAAAGTTAACTGGCATGAGCAGTAGGGATGAACATAAGGATAACAATATACTAGCATAATGATTAACTAACAAGGTAGATAAAGGTATCATCGCATAATCAGGATTAAGGTTTTGCACCACAGGTGTACTAGCAAACTAACATGACTTGAATAAACAAGTATTGATCCCTTGGCCCAAGCTTTGGCCCAATAACATGAAATGACCCTAATACAAGGTCCAACCAAACGGTCTAGTCGATCGGCTCCCTAAGCCTAACTCGTCACGTGTTGGTGTCAATACGGCCCAATCATAATTGTAGTCGAACTGTGCCGGGTCCACCCTTTGGGTGTATCAAGCCCTAGGGTGTCAACCCCTGGACACCATGAACATGAGTGCACAGTCCCGATCTACTGGTACCCGTGCATGTTTTCTCCGGCTACGGACTATGTGCACGACCAGAGTCCGCCCGGAACTACACCGGCGTACCCTCTTCCGTCGCTTTTGGTCACTTACCTCCAGTCCAGTAATCGTGCCCCCACCCTAGCCTAGTCCCTAGGGTCATGATGATACTAACTTGGGATTACTGCTGGAGTGGGCCCCCATTGCTAGGATTTTTCTAGTGGGTTAAGTACGGTTTAACCCTCTTGCTAATCCTGGATTAACTTGGTTAAGTGTAACGATGAGTTCACGACTTAACCCCGATTAATCTACCAAGCCCAAATTGGTTAAGTATTAAGTGGACCATGACTTAACCCTAATCACGAGGCATTAATTAATTTAATGCGCCTTAACCTCTCACATTAGACCTTGTTGTGGTTACTAGTTAAGCCGGGCGGGTCCGCGTAGCTTTACACCACAACTTGGTCTAACCTCGGGTTCAAGGTACAACATGACCAACTTCTCACATTGGGTCCTATTGTTTGTAGCAACTAGTTAAGCCGGTCGGTTCCGGGTAGGTTTACGCTACAAACTCAACCCAACCTCGAGTTGGCCACACTTATCTTTTCTAAGTGTCATGTCCATCATGTTTCCAAAACATGTTACAAGTTTTCAAGCAATTGGGTAGACCTAACTTAATAGGTAAATTCCCAATGGGTAGACCTAACTTAATAGGTAAATTCCCAAGCTTATGTTTTATGTCTTTTAAGTTTACCCAACCCCAAACGCAATCCCATCGCTTACATATCGCAATAGCGCATAAAGGATAGAAAGAGGGAACTTGGCATAATCATGACATAAAGGTATTGAAGCCACAAGCTTAACATGGTGGCATATGAAATGTTCATATGTTCATACACTTGCATATTACATTTTTAGGCCTCAAAAGCATGCATAAAACCAAACTTAGCATATTGGTGATACATGGTGCTAAATGACATGTAGAGATGGCCATAAGTTCGCATTTAGCCTCACATGCAAGTTATCATAAGAGATATGATAACTTACATGTTGCTAAAATGCAACCTTTGGCATAAAGCTTAAAGCTTTATGTTCATAAACCCAAAATAAGCTTGCATAACATGATAGCATGAACAAAATGTTCAACCCAAACTTGCATAACATAACTTGGCATACTTGCATATAAACTTGCATATCACAACATGATAAACTTGCATATAAACTTGCATATCACAACATGATAAACTTGCATATCACAACATGATAAACTTGCATATCATACATTTAACTTTAGAGTTTAAGTATGAAAGTAGAATAGGGCTTACAATGCTTAAGAAGTCACAAAAATATGACAAAGCCCTTATGAAATCAATTAAACCCAAAATGCAAGCAAAACCCTTGAGCCAAAATGATCAAGACTCTTTCTTTATGATGCAAATATATAAACTTGACTTGAATGCAAGCTAATGATGCTCATACAAGTTTGAAAACACTTGTATGCATGGAAAATCACTTAGGAATTTATTTAGGAATTTTATGAAGAGAGTGGAGGCCATGAGAGGATTGATTTTGCCATAGTTTAGTTGTATGAATGAATAATGATGATTTAGGGTAGGTTAGGGTCTTATTTATAGATTAGGCAAGTGTTTTAGGCCATAGGATTAAACCTAGATTCAATCCAAGCCATCAAAGCATGTCTTGGGGAAGAAGTCAAGTGTAGGAACCATCTAGGGCCTTTAGATTAAAGATGAACCATGAGAACCATCCAAATGCAAAATCTGCATTTGAGCGAATCGGCCCACGGGTTGACAGCCAAACACCCTGGATTAACCCCTAGTCGACCCAGCGAGCTCGGGTCGACCTCAAAAATCGGCCGGTTCGGTTATTCCCCTCTCCCAATTCGCTGTTTTGAACATTTTTGCATATTTATTTATTTAATTTTCAATTATATATATATATATCAATATATATATATTTCTCTGCGCAACCCATTTCACTTAATTAAGTATACTTTAATTTGGGAATTTTTCGTGAAACTTCGCGAGGCCATATCTTGGTCATACGGACTCCGATTTTCGAAAACTCGGACTCTATTTCGCGTATTTTTCCGAGACGAACGCAATGGCATAGCCCGTTTCCCTTGATTCAGATTTTACAGTTTAATTCTGCCTCCATTTATGTTATAACATGTTATTCAAAAATACGGGTTGTTACAGGGTGCATGCAAATTTGGTGATAACCCGATTTAAGATCTAAGTAAGTAAAATAAACAGATCCATATAACTCATCTAATAAATCATCTATTAAAGGGATATGATACTTGTTTTTCACAATTTGCTTGTTGAGTGCTATAAAATTGACACATCCTCCAAGATCCATCTTTTTTCCTCACCATCACCACTGGTGATGAATATTCGCTCATACTAGGTCTAATAAGTCCAGTCTCTAACATTTCTTTGACCAGTTTTTCTAATTCATTCTTAATATGATAGGAATGTCTGTATGGTCGTAAGCATACCAGTTTTGATTCAGGAATTAGCGGTATTTTGTGTTCGCATTCACGTGAGGGAGGTAAGAAGTTTCTAGGGTTAATGACAGTTGTAAAATACTGCAGTAGATGTTGAATTTCTGATGGTATTATCTTGCTTTCATTAATTGATTTATCTTGTAGTTATCTTGAACACAGTAGGAGAGTCAGCTGGCAATGCAAACTCTCTTTGAAGATGCTTTTTCTATCAGTTACCTTGTTATTATTCCTGATACCCTGACAATCATATTCAGTTAGGGATGTCAATTAGAACCGAGAACCGAAAACCCGAACTGAACCGACCCGAAAAGACCCGAACCGAGCCCGATGGGTCTCGGGTCGGGTCTAGGTAATGAAAAATACCATCAAGACCAGATCAAACCCGACCCGCATAGACCCGACCCAAAAGATCCGACCAAAAAGTATTGAAATATATGTATTTCTAGTGTTATTATTCAGCAGGACCCGAACCGACCCGACCCGACCCAAGCTTCGACCCGACCCGAAACTCGGGTCGGGTCCAGATTTTTGAAATGTATAGTTTAGACCCAACAAAACCCGACCCGCCTAGAACCGAGACCCGACGGGTCGGGTCTAGGTCCATTGGGTCGGGTCTAATTGCCACCCCTATATTCAGTTTCATTCCAGCGAAATTTAATTTGCAATTTCGAGAAGTTAAAAGATATCTCTCCAAGTTTGTTTATCCATTGAGCCCCGAGAACCATTTGACAGCCTTCCAAGGATATAATTAAGAGATCAACTAGTATCGAGCAACCTTGACACTTGAATATAACCCCTTTGCATAAACCTTTACCTTGAATTTTTCTCTCCATTAGCTATTTGCACCATATACTCGACAGTTTCTTGTATTGATAGATTCGGTTTTTTGGAAAGCTCTGTATTGAGAAAACTGTGAATTGATCCTGAGTCGATGAGTACTTCTATTAACTGATTGTTAATGCAACCTTTGACAGAATTATAGATAAGGTGGCGATGCTACACATGGCACTCAAAGTTATAGCATAGTATTGATCAACATTTTCTTTACTGTGTGTAGAAGTAGTCTGAATGGTTGTGTCTATTTTCTCGTCATTCTGTTCTTCTGTCACAAGAACTTCGTCATGAACCTCATCTTCATCATCATTCTGCAGAGAGACCACTCCCTCAATAATATAAATGTTTTTGGTTTTGCATTCATGGCCCGGATGCCATTTTTCATTACACCCAAAACACAAATTTTCCTTCTTCTTTCTAATATTTCTTGAGGGGTAAGTCCTTTCTTTTTCAATTTTACATCTTTATTGGGGATTTCCTTCTTTATAGTTTTTGTTCCACCAGTATTCTTGAATGATTTGTTGATCTTGGCCTTCTTTTTGTTCAGCCGCTTGCATTTAGATACTTTTTTCCAAGCTCACGGCTTGTTTAAAATCAACGGGACGTAATGCTAGCACATCAAATTTTATCTCATCCTTAAGCACATCCACGGACTTTTCTAACATAAATTGATCAGGGAGTGCATCACACATGCTTTGTAAATGTTCATATTGTGTTAAATATGCCGTAATAGTAGTGGCTTGTTTAAGATTAGAAACAGCACTGTATAGTTTAAGAAATTCTTCAGGTGCAAGACATACAAGAATTTCCTATTTAAAGAAGCTCCAAACTACATAACATTTAACATTTTTGACAACCCAACTAAACCATTTTCGAGCATCCTCACGTAAGTGAAACGAACAGGTAAGTACCCATTCATTTTCAGGGGTATGATGATATTTAAATAAATGCTCGACTTGATTAAGCCCTTCAACAACTTCATTATCCCCATTATATGTAGGAAAATCCATTTTTATTACCGTATTTTGTAATAGTTTGGGAGGATTTTGATAATTCAGAGGAGTTAAATGGTTATTCCTATTATTACTGTGATTATATGCAGAAGAATGGTCAACAATTACCTGATTTGGAGCGGTAGTCGACGATATATCTTGGTTTTGCCAGACTCAATTTCGTTGAGAAGGAGGTACATAAGGCATTCTAGGGTTTACTGTTTGATTTTTCATGTCTTTGAACTCCCTCATGATACCTTCCAATGTTTCTTGCATGAAATCCATCTTTAAACCAATGTTATGCTGAGATTCATGCAACTCTCTGATGTTTAGGGCAGTTTGTACGTTGATAAGCTCTTGCCTGGAATCATCGAGTAGAGAGTCATTGTCGATGTCATCTGATTCATCGTCCTGTTCACCATCTGAATTCTCGTGTAATTCAGGTCCATCTGGCTTCGATACCAATGTGTTAGGCCCAGATTTTTTTGATTGGCATCTTGTGATTCTTAAATACATTAACAAACAATATCCAAGAGTAATCGACAAAATATCAAATTGAAGAAGGCGCAAAAAGTAAATGGCGAATATTTGAAGAAGAAATGATGAACAATTAAGGATTGAAGACCGAATTCTTATTTCAACAAATATTTGACGAAATAACAATTTGAGAATTTGTAAGAGAAATATCCCAACAAAACCAACACACATATTTCGGTAGTTTACAACCCATATTTAAACAAAGCGTTTACTTCTGGGCTGAGAAAATAAGCCCACAACTCAATAACAAAGCATATGCAGAATATTAAAGTTTGATATACTCATGTGCATGAGTGCACGTGCATAATTGGTTCTCTGACATATTCATCGTCCAGTCACCATGTCTTCGACCAAGGGATCTTCCACCACCGTACTATGCTGACAGTTGACCGGATAAATTGCTGTTAGCTTGCTGGACTCGATGGAAACATTTGGTAGTAAGGTATTTGTTGATTTTCTTGTCTCTATTTCATTTGCACAAACACTCCTACACATTGACCTCGTGTAACAACCCGGAATTTTGGAACCAATTCTTTTTTTTTATAGAAATTTCAATGGATTTTAAATAGTTAAAATAATTTATTTTAAATAATAACGATTAGAAAATTTATTTAAATCAAAGTTAGAACAGAAATTTTTAATTTAATTATATAAGGAGTAGAAATAGCGCGGTAGTTTGAAAATTTGAATTTGAACTTTGACTGAATGTACAGGATTCAAAATAAATTGGATTTTAGTGAAACAAAAAATATTTAAATCTGTTTAAAAATATCTTTCCAACGAATCTGAAAAATTGAAATTTCTTAGCGGGAATCAAAAGTTATGTCCAGTTTAAAATTTAGAAAAGTCGCTATAGAATTTTTTTTTTAATATAATATTTTGCCATTTTACAAACGACCTCCGTTTTCAACGAAACCACTTTTGTTGGATCCGGAATGTCAAATTATTGCTAGATTCCAATTTCCATAATTTTTGGAATTAATACGTGAACGTGGCAAAAGAAAACGTTTTGTCAATTTCAATCAATTTGGATTGACCAGAAAATGGCCATTTTCCATATGGTCTCCAAATTCAACGAAATTAATTTTGTTAGGACCGTATCGTCAAAACAAAGCTAGAAATAATTTTTCTGGAATTATTAGAGTCCATATGTGGCCCTGGTAAATTTAAATGTACGATCGAATTAAATAAATAAACGAATTATGTTTTAAATTAAAGAAAACAGGCTGAAATCGATTGATTGGGCCAATGGGACCTAGCCCATTGCGTCCGGAACGGGGGTATTTTCTTAGGAATAACTCTCGTTGGGCTGAAATTGGAGCTACTAGGAGTTAACGGGGTTTTATTTGTAAATTGGGAAATTTAATAATAAAATATTATAAATAAAGGGTTATGAAACCCTAACCTTAAGAATAACCAGCCGCCACTAATGAAAATGTGCGATCCAAATCATCCCAAATTCTTCCTCCTTTTTTCTCTTAATCCACACCATATTTTCGAAAATTAAAAGAAGGAAAATCGAAGAGCTCTTCGAGCTCTAGAAGCTCAACGGTGATGATGGAATTTAATCTCGTCGATTGGGAGAAATTGGGCCTCGAAGTCCCAACGTTCGCTGGCCATTTCCGTGTCCTAGGGGTGGTCGAGTTGGGGCCCACTCAAGGCATGGGTGAAGCGGAGGAAGGCTGTCGAGGGGATGTTGTTTGATGGTGGTCCGGTTGCCAGATGGGGAGGCGCGTAGGCGGTGTTTACAGGGAGCAATGGGTTCTCGGTTAACAGAAGTAACGATTGTAGGAGAAGGGTAATTTCCCTTTTATTATTTCATTAATTAATTCAAAATTAATATTTATTTAAATAAATTGATAACTTTGTCATACGGACACAGAATCAGATGTTTTCAGATGCGTTGGGTTCGTCTCGACACGATCTACACAATAGTACCGATCAGAACTAAAACGGAGCGATCTACAATTTTGGGGAATTCAAAAAAACCCAAAGTGAGATTTCTATTTTAAAATAAAATTAATTATTTATTGCAATGTGAAATTTATATTTATTCTATATAAAATTCATGTTGGTGTTGTAGATATTTATTGCAATGTTGATTGTTTTGTGATTGCGATGAACCACTAAATTGAATTGTGTGTGTTCATGTCTGTCAAAATTTTGTGTATACAATAAAAACCATATTTTTATTGTAAAATATGTAATATTCATGTTTGTCAAAATTTGTGTATAAAATAAAAACCATCTTTTTATTGTATATATAAAAATAAAATGTTAGGTTAGTCAAAATTAGTGCATACCATAAAAACCCTATTTTTATTTTATATATAAAAATAAAGATGTTCATGTTTGATTAGATAAAAAGAAGACATGTTAAAAAAAATAGGTTTTGTCAAAATTAGATTAGCAATAAAATCTCATTTTTATTCTTTACATGAAACATAGTTTTTGACAAAATTTGCTTTCATTAAAATAAAAAGATTATAATAAAGATATTATAATAAAAAGATTATAATAAAAAGATTTCATTTTTGTTGTCACTTTGTTTAATACAAAAAAGATTTCATTTTTGTTGTCAATTTGTTTAATACAATAAAAAGAGTAGAATTAAAAGATGTGTTTTTGTTGTTATTGTAGTAACAATAAAAAGAGTAAAATAGAAAGATATGTTTTTTTATTGTCATTTTTGTTGCAATAAAAAGATTAGTTATTAAAGGTCATGTTTTTATTTTCACTTTTTTAAAGAAAAAGAAGTAGCATGAAAGATTATATTTTTATTGTTCATAGTTTTTCAATAAAAAGATTTAACATCACAAAAATTACATTTTTGTTAAATAAGATTAGAGTTAAACAAAGATTATGTTTTTGTTAAATAAATTTGAATAATAGTAGTTGAAACCAAATTTGTCACTTTTATCGAAT
Source organism: Allium sativum (assembly GCA_030737875.1). Taxonomy (NCBI): domain Eukaryota; kingdom Viridiplantae; phylum Streptophyta; class Magnoliopsida; order Asparagales; family Amaryllidaceae; genus Allium; species Allium sativum. The sequence continues at coordinate 976,637,454 of CM060920.1, forward strand.
AATAATAGTTAAACCCAAATTTTTCACTTTTATCGAATAATAATAGTTGAAACAAAATTTGTCACTTTTGTCTAATAATAAAAGTTAAAACCAAATTTGTCACTTTTGTCAAATGTAATAGTTGAAACAAAATTGGTCCTTTTGTCAAAATATAATTGTGGAAATAAAAATGAACATTTTTGACAAATTAGAATTGTTGAAATAAAAAGATACATTTTGCCAAAATATAGTTACTGTAATAAAAAGATACATTTTGTCAAAACATATGAATTGAAATAAAAAGATACATTTTGTCAAAACATATGAATTGAAATAAAATATACATTTTTGTCAAGGCATAATGGTTGAAACAAAATTGGTTTTTTTGTCAAAATATTCATTTTTGTCAAAAAGATTTGTTGAAACAAAATATACATTTTTGTCAAATAGTTTAGTTGAAACAAAATGATGCATTTTGTCAAAATAGATTAGTTGAAACAAAGTATACACTTTTGTCAAATATAATAATTGAAACAAAAATGTACCTTTTGTCAAATGTGATGGTTGAAAACAAAAAATTTACATTTTTGTCAAATAGATTTATGTTGGAGCAAAAATATTAATTTTGTTGAACAAGAATGGTCAACAAAAATGAAGAATAACTTTTTGGTAATTTTGTTGAACTAGAATGGTCAACAAAAATGAAGAATAACTTTTTAGTCTATTTGTTGAACTAGAATGGCCAACAAAAATGAAGAATAACTTTTTAGTAATTTTGTTGAACTAGAATGGTCAACAAAAATAAAGAATAATTTTTAGTCATTTTGTTGAACTAGAATTGTCAACAAAAATGAATAATAACTTTTTAGTCATTTTGTTGAACTAAAATTGTCAACAAAATGAATGTATCATTTTTATGCATTGGTTGAATTAGAACTTATATGCAAATATAAGAATCATTTTCATGGTCAAAACATACATTAGAATTTATAAGCAAATATAAGAATCGTTTTTATTTGCAAAACATACATTATAATTTATATGCAAATATAAGAATCATTTTCATTGTCAAAAACATACATTAGAATTTGTATGTAAATTAAAGTGACATTTTATTGTTAAATTATACGGTAGAATTTGTATGCAAATACAAGTGACATTTGTATTATCGAATTATACATTATAATTTGTTTACAGAATAAAGAGGCATTTCATATGTTATGATTTGAAACTATACATGCAAATAAAACAATTTCTTTTTATTTAGTAAAATTAAAAATAGAAATTGCATAAAAATAAAGGAAAATGAAAATTATCTCTTTATTTGTCATCAACAACAATGCCATGTAAAAAAATTACATTTTATTAGACATTAGATACATGTAGGGAAATTATGCGAGTAAAATACATTTTTATTCAACATTAGGAATATAATAACATGTTTCGTTTATTTTCATCAACATGTTAGCGGAAAATAAATTTGGTTAATTCAGTAACCAATGATTTATTTAGATGAACTGTTGTTGGATGAAAACCCCACACGGGTATTGGGATGATATTTGACGTACACTAGTCCCAATATTTAGTTGTATGTCAATCAATGGATTGACAGGCTGCGATGAGCGTTATTTATTCATTTTAATGCTCGCAAAATTGTAAATTTCACTCTGGATGTGAATTGGTTGTTTAATGTTTATTTATCATTATTGTCGTGTTCATGTGATGTGTGAAATCCATATAACCGAAATTATATGGTAACTGATTGAGTCACATTTCGATTCAGAATATCTTTTAAATATAAAGAATACCTTGAAATAAAGAACATTGTAATATAAAGAATATTTTTATATATAGAATATTTTTAAATAACGAATAATTTAAAATAATATTCAACGAAGAATAAAATGATGATTTCTATGTCCGTTTTGGATGGACAAAAGATAAAAATATTTTTTTCCGAAACGAACTAGTTATTAACTAGAATAAATCATTTAAAGTAAGATTTAATGAAGTCTTTCAATTAATTAATATTTAATTGGAATTAAATAAAAGAATTGGATTTTGGGTTGTCTTGGATGGTGTCTTAAATAACACTGTTCTTAAATCCGGTATAAAAGAATAAATCTTTTAATTAAGATTATAAGAGTTTCCAATTATATTTAGTGATTGGAAAAAAATGATATGTGAATTGGGTTTATTGTGAACTGTGTTTTAAACGACATTTGTTCTTTAACCCAATTAACAGTGAAAATATGATTTAGAATCTATAAATCTTTTTATTAAGATTTAAAAAGAAAATTTCCAAAGTCAAGTTTTCCAATTTAATATATTAAATTGGAATTGAGTGGAAATTCGATTTGATAATAATCGAGATAGGCTTCTGTAAAAGAAGACTGTTACTATATATGGAATTTAAAAGGTTTTGTCGTTATTCCACTTATTTTATTAGTTTGGTACGGAAATTTATATCGATTATATATTGATTTGATTTCTGGGAAAATTCCATATTTAACGGAAGATGATTTTGGGTTTATCGTGAACTGTGTTTTAAATGACATTGGTTCTTTAACCCAGTTAAAGATAAGATTAATTTCTTAAAAGTTGAATAATCATAACGTAATGATTTTTGATATTAAAATCAAATTGGAGTTTTAATGAATCTTTAAAAAGAAGATTAAAGAATAAATTTAAAAGAATTTGTCTTTGTTAAAATTGATGGGAATCTTTCCCTTTTAATATAAATATTTTTATATTAAAGAATATTTTGAATTGGAGTGAGGCGTATGATGTGGATTTATAGCACCTGATTTTTTATTATAAAATAGCGAGATATTCGGAAAGACCGGGTTTAACCCATTCTGAATAATTACTACGACGGTTAAAAGTCAAAGACATTGAAGGCAGTGATTGAAGACCGGCGATCTTCACATCGAATGGATGACTACTGATGCCCGACATTGGGTTGCTCCTAGGAAAGGTTTAAAGTGGTAGTTGTCTGGATGTACTAGTTGATTGTCCGGATATGCGAGAAGCTCTCTTCCGTATTGGACATACGGGACAAGGAATAAGGTGTCTCCGGTTTCGTTCAGACCTAGAACGGACTTGTAAATGGATGTGTGTCTGACATTGGATTTCATTCCATGTAAATTGATTTATATTTAATATATATCTGATTGGTGGCGAAGAATTTATTCTCTTGCTTAACACCCTTTTTTGAGACGCATGAGCTTAGAGGTTATATATTGGTAGTTATCGATTGCATGGCGTGGACTGTCAATGTGGCATGCCAAGATGCAAATGTTCGAGGCTTTTGTTGAAAAGCAAAGCCTTGTGGTTTATGATCAAAGCATAGCCTATTTCGGCATAGCTTTGTGTATAGCATTACCTCGCGAGCCTCACACCCCGGTAAGAGTCAGAAACGGGACAAGGGAACGCAGGGAGTGCACACGTTTCTTTCTAGCTAGAAGTGGTATCAGGGGTTTACAAGCCCTAACATTTTACTTATGTGGTTGATGGAATGAGGCGCCTCGGATTTATTGGTCGATAGTGACCATTTTATAGGTTCAATAGGACCGGGAAGCGTGTGTTCAGGCATAACTAATCCACTAAAGTATTTGTGGACCGGCCCTGCAGGATCCAAGGTTTGCCCGTTGGTGTGATCCTGAGACATTGCTAGAGTGTCTCGAATCGGTAAGGAGATCGTCCCTAATCTTAACTCATGATGGAAATCCAACTTCCAATACGACACTATGCGGTTTTGATTGTAGAACTAGTATGGTGACATAGTATATGGTAGCTATGTTGTCTATGATTGACACATTAAGATTGAAATGTTTTTGAAACATATATACACTAATAATAATATCAAATCCGTTTTATCGTACCAAGCATTTTTGACCATTATAAGGTAAAAATCTATCCTCCGGTTTGCGTTGCATTGTGTGATGGGACTTGAGTCTTATAATGGTTTCATTTTTCTAAAAAGCATTGCGTTGTTTAACGATTTACTTTATTTCATGCACTGGCAATCCAATGAGCGGCGTGGTCCTGTGATTAGCCATATTGTTAGATAAGTTTGGAAAGATTTCTCATACCAGTCCCATGACTGACCCGTAGTTTGTTTCACTTTGCAAACTCGGGTGCCCTCTTTTCCACACGGGCAGTCGACTAGCTTATTTTGCAGATATATTGAGCAGGATTCTGGATCGAAGCTTAAAGCTGTGTCTGGAGCATTGATAGTCTTCCGATGTGCTAAGTTTAATCATTTCCGCTGCATTGTATTACATTTATTGTAATTTAATCTTCCGTTGTATTATTATTTATCGATGTACTCTGATATATTCTGTACTCTGATGCAACATTATTATGATGTTTATAAAAGTCTTCTATTATTTTTTTCTGATGTGTTATATGACCAAAGTTGGCATATTCGGGTTTTTGAATGGTCTTAGTCGATTTTGCGATCGATTAGGTCCGGGAGAAATCTGAATCGTTATAGTTGGTATCAGAGCTCTGGTTAGCTCAAATCTTTGGGGTACAACTCGTTAGAACTGAACAAAAGACTCATCAGTGATTGGATTAGTAATATCTAATAAGAATAATCATTAGAGATAGGATCAGTAGCATCCTAGAATGAGAAAACTCATTAGAGATGGGGTTAGAAATGTCCTAGAATGAGTTTAGAGTGACAAGTCTATAATTAACGCATTTGTGATTATATATATAATCTGATTTTAGAAAACATGATTTTTGAATATATAAAAGTTACCCAACTAATAAAATTATTGAAACCAACAGAAAAATGAAAGTTGAGTTGGTTAGTCAAACAACTTTTAGTTCCGTTCCTTTTCGAGGACGAAAAGATTTTAAGTGGGGGAGACTGTAACAACCCGGAATTTTGGAACCAATTGAAATTTTTTATTTTATAATTTTTAATGGATTTTAAATAGTTAAAATAATTTATTTTAAATAATAACGATTAGAAAATTTATTTAAATCAAAGTTAGAATGGAAAATTTTAATTCAATTATATAAGGAGTTAGAAATAGCGCGACAGTTTGAAAATTTGAATTTGAAATTTGACTGAATGTACAAGATTCAAAATAAATCGGATTTTAGTGAAACCAGAAATATTTAAATCTTTTAAAAATATTTTTGCAACGAATCTGAAAAATTGAAATTTCATAGCGGGAATCAAAAGTTATGTCCAGTTTAAAATTTAAAAAAGTCTCTATAGAATTTATATATATATATATATATATATTTTAATATAATATTTTGCCATTTTACAAACGACCTCTGTTTTCGACGAAACCACTTTTGTTGGATCCGGAATGTCAAATTATTGCTAGATTCAAATTTCCATAATTTTTGGAATTAATACGTGAACGTGGCAAAAGAAAACGTGTTTTATCAATTTCAATCAATTTGGATCGACCAGAAAATGGCCATATTTCAAACGGTCTCCTAATTCGATGAAATTAATTTTGTTAGAACCATATCATCAAAACAAAACTAGAAATATTTTTTCTGGAATTTATAGAGTCCGTATGTGGCCCCGGTAAATTTAAATATACGATCGAATTAAATAAATAAATGAATTATGTTTTAAATTAAAGAAAACAAGCTGAAAACGATCGATTGGGCAGACCTAGTCCATTGCATCCGGAATGGGGGTATTTTCCTAGGGACAATTCTCGTTGGACTGAAATTGGAGCTACTGGGAATTAACGGGGTTTTATTTGTAAATTGGGAAATTTAATAATAAAATATTATAAATAAAGGGTTATGAAACCCTAACCCTAAGAATAACCAGCCGCCACTAATGAAAATGGGCGATCCAAATCATCCCAAATTCTTCCTCCTTTTTCTCTGAATCCACACCATATTTTCGAAAATTAAAAGAAGGAAAATCGAAGAGCTCTTCGAGCTCTAGAAGCTCAACGGTGATGATGGAATTTAATCTCACCGATTGGGAGAAATTGGGCCTCGAAGTCCCATCGTTCACTGGCCATTTCCGTGTCCTAGGGGAGATCGATTTGGGGTGCACTTATGGCGTGGGTGAAGCGGAGGAAGGCGATCGAGAGGATGATGCTTGATGGTGGTCCGGTTGCCAGATTGGGAGGCGCGCAGGCGGTGTTTACAGGGAGCGATGGGTTCTCGGTTATCAGAAGTAACAATTGTAGGAGAAGGGTAATTTCCCTTTTATTAATTAATTAATTAATTAATTCAAAATTAATATTTACCTAAATAAATTGATAACTTTGTCATACGGACATAGAATCAGATGATTTCAGATGCGTTGGGTTCGTCTCGACACGATCTACACAACAGTACCGATCAGAACTGAAACGGAGCGATTTACAATTTTGGAGAATTCGAAAAAAACCCAAAGTGATATTTCTATTTTAAAATAAAATTAATTATTTATTGCAATGTGAAATTTATATTTATTCTATATAAAATTCATGTTGGTGTTGTAGATATTTATTGCAATGTTGATTGTTTTGTGATTGCGATGAACCACTGAATTGAGTTTTGTGTATTCATGTCTATCAAAATATTGTGTATACAATAAAAACCATATTTTTATTGTATATATAAAATACATAATATTCATGTTTGTCAAAATTTGTGTATACAATAAAAACAATCTTTTTATTGTATATATAAAAATAAAATGTTAGGTTAGTCAAAATTAATGCATACCATAAGAACCCTATTTTTATTGTATATATAAAAATAAAATGTTAGGTTAGTCAAAATTAGTGCATATCATAAAAACCCTATTTTTATTGTATATATAAAAATAAAATGTTAGTTTAGTCAAAATTAGTACATACCATAAAAACCCTATTTTTATTGTATATATAAAAATAAAGATGTTCATGTTTGATTAGATAAAAAGAATGACATGTTAAAAAAAAATAGGTTTTGTCAAAATTAGATTAGCAATAAAAATCTCATTTTTATTCTTTACATGAAACATAGTTTTTGTCAAAATTTGCTTTCATTAAAATAAAATGATTATAATAAAAAGATTATAATAAAAAGATTTCATTTTTGTTGTCGCTTTGTTTAATACAAAAAAGATTTCATTTTTGTTGTCACTTTGTCTAATACAATAAAAAGAGTAGAATTAAAAGATGTGTTTTTGTTGTTATTGTAGTTACAATAAAAAGAGTAAAATAGAAAGATATGTTTTTTTATTGTCATTTTTGTTGCAATAAAAATATTAGTTATTAAAGGTCATGTTTTTATTTTCACTTTGTTTAAAGAAAAAGAAGTAACATGAAGGATTATATTTTTATTGTTCATAGTTTTTCAATAAAAAGATTTAACATAACAAAAATTACATTTTTGTTAAATAAGATTAGAGTTAAACAAAGATTATATTTTTGTTAAATAAATTTGAATAATAATAGTTGAAACCAAATTTGTCACTTTTATCGAATAATAATAGTTGAAACCAAATTTGTCACTTTTATCGGATAATAATAGTTGAAACCAAATTTGTCACTTTTGTCGAATAATAATAGTTGAAACCAAATTTTTCGCTTTTATCAAATGTAATAGTTGAAACAAAATTGGCCCTTTTGTCAAAATATAATTGTTGAAATAAAAATGAACATTTTTGACAAACTAGAATAGTTGAAATAAAAAGATACATTTTGTCAAGATATAGCTATTGAAATAAAAGGATACATTTTGTCAAAACATATGAATTGAAATAAAAAGATACATTTTGTCAAAACATATGAATTGAAATAAAAGATACATTTTTGTCAAGGCATAATGGTTGAAACAAAATTGGTCTTTTTGTCTAAATATAATTATTGAATAAAAATATTCATTTTTGTCAAAAAGATTTGTTGAAACAAAATATACATTTTTGTCAAATAGTTTAGTTGAAACAAAATGATGCATTTTGTCAAAATAGATTAGTTGAAACAAAGTATACACTTTTGTCAAATATAATAGTTGAAACAAAAATGTACCTTTTGTCAAATGTGATGGTTGAAAACAAAAAAAATTTCATTTTTGTTAAATAGATTTATGTTAGAGCAAAAATATTAATTTTGTTAAAATAGAATGGTTGTAATAACCCGGAAAATCCGAACCAACTCAAATTTTTTCTTTTGGCAATTTTAGTGAACTTTGGATATTTAAAATGAATTATTTTAAATAATTACGACGAGAAATTTATTTTGAATAGAATTAGACCGTATATATTTATTTGAATTGGCGTTAGAATATAAATATTTTATTTTAATTATAAAAGGAATTGAAAATGGTGCGGTAGTTCGAAAATTCGATTTAAAATTTCAAATGAATGTACAAGATTCAAAATAAATCGGATTTTAGCGGATCCAAAAATATTAGAATCTATTTGAGAATATCTTTCCAACGAACCCGAAAAATTGAAATTTCATAGCGGGGATAAAATGTTATGCCCAGATGAAAATTCAGAATAGTCACTATGGAAAATATAGCCCTTAAAAATGAAAATTTTGCAAACGACCTATGTTTTCGACGAAACCACTTTTGTTGGATCCGGGATGTCAAGTTATTGCTAGATTCCAAAATTCGTAATTTTCTGAATGAATATGTGAGCGTGGCAAAAGAAAACGTGTTTTGACAGTTATAGTCAATTTCGATCGACCAGAAAATGGCCATTTTTCAAACGGTCTCAGAATTTGACGAAATTAGTTTGTTTAGGACCGTATCGTCAATACGAAGCTAGAAAAATTTTTTCGGGAATTTTTAGAGTTAATATGTGGCCCTGGTAAATTAAAATGTCCGTTTAAATACAATATATTGATTTATATTTTAATTTTGATCAAAACTGATCGAAACAGTCGAATTGGCTTACGGGACATATCCCATTGTGTCCGAAATGGGGGTAATTAGCTAGGGACGACAGTCTGTTGGTTTTTGGAGATCGAATTAAAAAGTTACTTTTTGGAATTAAAAATATATATTTATATAAATGGTCAAAGCTCTTTTCTCTCCACACCCACGGTCAAAACGAAATTAAGAAAAAAAACAAAAAGAAAACCCATCGTTCCCATCGCTCCCTTTGATCCTCCCATCGTCGCTACTCAGGAGCACGCCGCCGCTCCTCCTCAAATGCGCCGCCACCTCCCCATCACCCCCTCTCCTTCCTCCTCAGCCTCTCCTCTTCCTTCTCCATCTGAAAACCCACTCAAACCTACGCCCTCGCCCCCAAATTGGTCTCCACATCAGTGCCGCCACCCCATGGACCTCCGACCGCCGCCTCCTACACCATTCTCCGTCCATCAGCACCTCTAGAGCGCCACCCCTACCCCAAATCCATATGTAAGTTTTTGTTTTCGTTATTTTAAATAATTAGTTTAAAAAAAATCAGTTTTTTTTCCTTTCTATTAGAGGATTGTAAAAAAATCAGTTTTTTTTATTATGAATAACATAAATTAAAAGTATGATATTTATGCTATGGTTTGAATTAAAAATATGATTTTTATACATATGATTTTGAATTGATATCCATAGAAAGATAAAATTTTTATTTATATAAAGATATGATTTTATTTATAAAATGAAGTGATTTTTTTTATATATATTAGAAAAGATTCGATCTTTATATATGAAGTAGGGGAATAAAAATTCGATTTTTATATTGTTTTCATGTAAAGAAAGATTTGATTTTTTATTCAAAGAAAGATTTAATTTTTGTAAACCAAAAAGATTTAATTTTTGAAGTATGAAAGATTATATTTCTATTTACATGAAAGCATATATTTTTATCTACATGAAAGCTTATATTTTAATATATAACATGATGTTTAGATTTTTATATAACATAAAGATGCGATTTTTATACATGAAGTTATATAATAAAAATATGATTTTTATTATGAAGTTGGAGATATAAAAATACGATTTTTATATATGTAATAAAGTGATAAAAATATGATTTTTATCATGAAGAGAAGAATATAAAAATTAGATTTTTATATATGAAGTAGCAGGTTAAAAATATGATTTTCAGCTTATGAATGTTATTAACAAAAATCAATCGTGTAGGATATCGTGTTCGCTTAAGGTAGTAGTCGACGAGGTGTTCATCTTCCTTGCTTTGACAGGACTGGAGGAGTGGATCCCAAAGGTGAGAACTCCTCACTATAATTTTTCTTATACAGTTATTTATTTTATAACTGCATGTATGAACTATTCCCCGTCGTCCACATACCATGAATGACTTGTTTGTTTGGTTGTGTAGTTGATTGGATTATTGGTTTGAATTTGGTTGTTTGGGTGAAATGGAAGTGATTAGGTTGGTATGTGTATAGTGTGGGCCATTATTAGACTGGGGATAAGGCTAGGCCTTATCCCGTTTCTAGTATCGTGCCGTTATGCCGCCGAAATTTTCTAAAATATACTAAAACAATAAAAATATCATTTTTATTGTGTAAATGAACCGAATAAATATTTTATCGTTAAAAATATAATTTTTAACATGTATATGAAAGAGAATAAAGATTCATATACAAATCAGACGATTTGTTTATGTACACTGATTTGACTGATATTGTTTGGGACGATAAATTTTACACATCGCCCAACTGTACAAATAAATCTGTGTTCATTGTTTGAAAACCCCACACGGGTGTTGGGATGAAATTGGACATACACTAATCCCAATAATTAGTTGTATGTTGATCGATTGATTGACAGGCTGTTATAAGCGTTAAATATTTATATTTGATGCTTATGCAGTACAGAATGCACTTTGGATGATGGATTGTTGTTTTCATTGTTGTTATACACATTTGTTGTGTGAAATCCATATAATCAAATTATATGGTAATTGATTGTGTCTGATTCCAGTTTAGAAAGAATGAATATTTTAAAATAACGATTATTTTAAAATAACGAATATTTTCAAATAATATTCAGAAAAGAATCAAAATTTGACTTTGATGTCCGATTTGGGATGGACACGATTATATTTAAATATATAAAGCCGTGTTGATTAGATTAACGCCATTTTGACGTGAACGATATTTATATCGATTTTATTCATTTTTATAATGAATATCGAAAAGGAATTGATTTCAAAATATAATGTTTTGAAAATATTATCATTTATATATCGATGATATGGAATATTCAAATTTGATTAGAAATTGAATATGAAGTTGAAATCGTTTTGAAAACGAATTTAAAACGATTTATAAAATACGTTTTAAAAAGAAATCGAAGAAATATATATACTATATATTATATATATAATATAATGGCCTGAATAGAACGCGCCGCGCTGCGGCAGTTCACGAATTTCGACCATTGACTTCAAACGGACATTACGGGAGATCCGATCGTCGGATTTTCCTAAACCCAGAACCGTTGGGTTCGTATCGAAAAGAGCTTTCTAACGAATATTAGAGATTTGAAATCTAAGGGTTGGATTTGGAATTATGTCCAAATCAAATTTGGAAAAGGTCGCTGTAAGTGCAGTTCGATGGCCGTTTATGGAAATCGACTGTACGGGCCTTGATAAAATTATTAAAAATAGCAATAATTTGTGTAAAATCATAAGAAATGATTTGGGATGAAAAATTCCATATTTTAAAAGATAAAAATACATTTTTATCGAAATGAACTAGATTTGAACTAGAATTATAATCCATTTTTTTTTAAAAAAAAAAATTGGATTTGAAATGGTTTTAAAAATAACCAGAATTTTCAATATATAAATTGGAAATGGATTTGAATCGAAATTGTTTCGGAATATTTCGATGTTGGATTTCGTGATTATACAAATATTGTTATGGAAATTTGAAAGATATATTTATATCGTTATTTCCAATACGATATTTGTTGGTTGTAGTATTTGATATTGAATATAAGCCGATATATTTTCTATTCAGAGCCTTGTATTTAATATCAAATGGGATTTGGGTTTGTCGTGAATGGTGTCTTCATTAACACTGTTCTTAAACCCAGTTGAGAAAAAGATTAAATCTTTTTATTTAGATTTAATGAAGTATACCAATTAAATAATATTTAATTGGAATTGATTTGGAATTGATTTTTGGGTTTATCATGAACTGTATTTTAAAAAACACTTGTTCTTTAACCCGATAATTAATGGAATGTGAATTGGGTTTGTTGTGAACTGTGTTTTAACGACATTCGTTCTTTAACCCGATTTACAGTGAAATGTGATTTGGAATTTATGAATATTTTGTTAAGATTTAAAGGAGAATTTCAAAAGTAAAGTTTTCCAATTTAATAAAATAATTTGGAGTTGAATGGAATTCGATTTGGTAATAATCGAGGTGAGCTTCTGTAGAGGAAGATTGTTAATATATACGGAATTTGAAAGGCCTTGCCGCTATTCCATTTATATTATTGGTTGGATATGGAAGTTTATATCCATTATATATATTGATCTATTTTCCGTGAAGATTTCATAATTAATGGAATGTGATTTTGGGTTTATCATGAGCTGTGTTTTAAATGACATTAGTTCTTTAACCTAGTCAACGACAGGATTTATTTCCTGGATTTGAATAATATTTAAGTGATGATTTTTGGAAATTAAAACTGAATTAGAGTTTTAATGAATCGTTAAAAAAGATTGAAAGATGAATTTGATAACTAAAATTATCAAATTCAAGAAATGATCGAGAATGGAGTATCACCAGTTTTGCTCCAAGCGATAGTTAAATCTTTAATTAGATTTGAATGTGAAATGGTAATTGAATTTACCGATAACACCGTGGTGTTAGATATGAAGTATTACCAGTTTTACTTTATGGGATGAATAGGTTGGGGTTGGGAAATTTAACAAATGATTACTTTGGTAAGGACCGCTAATCCCGACAAGTTTGGATAAACCATAATTTGGTTTGAATTGATATTCAAAGGAAGATTAAAGAATAAATTTAAAGAATTTATCTTTGATAAAATTAATGGGAACCTTTCCGAAAATATAAGAATATTTGAATAAAGGAATATTCTGGATTGGAATGAGGCGTATGTTATGTTTTATAACACTTGTTTATTATATACGCGAGTTATTCGGAAAGGCCGGGTTTATCCCATTCTGAATAACTGAATCGACGATAAGTCGGATGAAGACGGTGGTAGAAGACCAAAGGTCTTCACAACGTTTGGATGGTTCCCGATGATCTTGATTGGTCCGTTCGCCCAAGAGGAGGGAATAAGTTGGTGATCGTCCAGACGTACTTGGAGATCGATGGATATGCGAGGTACAAGGTGCCTCCGGTTTCATTCAGACCCAGAACGAACTTGTAAATGGACTGTGTGTCTGACATTGGATTTTTCCCTGTGTTGATCGATCTCTATTAAATATACATCTGCCTGGTGAAGGGGAATTTATTCCCTTACTTCACCCTTCTCTGAGACGTACGAGATCAGAGGTTGTATATCGATAGGCATCAGTCACATGGAGTGAATTGCCTGTGTGGCATGCTGAGATGCAAATGATCAAGGCTTTTGTTGAAAAACAGAGCCTTGTGGTTGATCAAAGCATAGCTTTAATATAGCGTCGCTTTATGTAGCGTTAATTTGTGAGCCTCACACCCCGGTGTGAACCAAAAACGAGAGAGGACGTCAGGGAGGGCATGCGTTTCCGTCTAGCTAGAAGTGGCGTTAGTGGTTTTACACGCCCTGACGTGTTTGACTTATGTGGTTGTTGGAATGCAAGGCGCCTCGGTTATATCAGTCGATCCAGGACCGATGGAGTCATTTGTTGGCTCATTTACGCCCCATTGGGCGGGGAAACGCATGTTCAGGGTTTAAGTTTAATCCACTCCGTGTGGACTGGCACTGAGGATCCAAGGTGCAGTTGCGGCTGTTCCTAAGACACGGGCTGGAGGGTCTCGAAGCGGTGAGGACTATCTTTTGCCTCGGTTCACAGATGGAAATCCAACTTCCAATACGACATTTTGTGGTTTTGATTGTAGAACCTATATATGGCGACATAGTTGTATGGGGCACTTATGCCGTTTATGATTGATACTTATGATTGAAATTATTTTGACACTATACATTTATAGTAATAATAAAAGATGAAATTTAGCATATCAAGCATTCTTTGGCTATTATAAGGTAAAACCCTATCCTCCGGCTTGTGTTGCATTGTGTGATGGGACCTGGGTCTTATAATAGCTCCATTGTTCTTTATTTAGCATTGCGCTGTTGTTTTATGCACTGGTATTCTTGGGAGGAAACCCGTTACGTGTTATACGGCGTGGTCCCTGGATTTACCTAACTTTAAAATCAAATTAATAACTGTTTTAGTCCTTACACCAGTCACATGACTGACCTGGAGTTTATTGTTTTAACCTAAACTCTGAGTGCCCTTATTTTCCACATGGGCAGATAGTAGTTTTGATTTAGCAGATTTGTATTCACAGGATCCTGGTTTACAGCTGGAACGATATTCGGAAAGCTCTGTATCCGTTTATCTCTTCCAGTTGTGTTTTGTATTATTTTCCGCTGCTATGTAATGTAATTTGAATCTCTGATATTTAATGTGTAATATTTATTCGTACTCTGTATATTCTTGTATTCTGATGGAATTGTTGTAATTAACAATGAAATGTTCTTCTGTTTTTGTTCTGATTTGTCTTATTCTCAATTCAATCCGGGCTTTCCTTTATGGCGAAGTTCGGGTCATCTCAGTTTGGTATCAGAGCTTTGGTTTACAAAGCTCGGAGAACAAGACGCGTTAGAACTAAACGAAAGAATTCACCAGAGATTAGATTAGTAATATCCAATGAGAATGACTCGTTAGAGATGGGATCGGTAGTATCCTAGAACGAGTTAGAAGAGTATGATTTAATGAAAACAAATTTTGTTTTGAAAATTAAATCTTATTATACGTATTTGATTATTTATTTGTATTGAGTTTGGACAATCGGGTATATGGAGATTTTGAATATACGTCTGATCCACGAGTATTCGAAGTTTTAATATACTGGATAGATATACAATCACACTCTTGTCGCCCGGGCATGATCCCGATGATAGCGATCGCATCATCAGCATTTGTGTTCTAGTTTCGAAAGTGGGATATTTATATATTTCCAATTAACTGGTGTGAGAACCAAAACTAGATAGTATACATTGGTTGTAAATTGGCATCAAAAACATGATTTGGTATATATATCAAAGTTATGAATTTGAAAATTTATCCACTAATTGATTGATGTTTGTGTTGTATGATTATTTGTTATTTAATAAAACCATTATGTGAACGAACGGTACATATAACCAAATTGATCAAATATTGAACTGAATTGAAAATTGTTTGAGATTGCATGCATATACATTGAACAGGTCATAGCAAGGAGGCTAGAGAAGAAGAATAAAATTGTTTGCCCGACAAATAGGTACATGTTTATTGTATTTCTTGTAGTTTTTGATGATTTTTGAGCCGATTGGCTGTTTCTTTTTCTTTTTGGATTGGAGAGGCCTGTATGGCGATTTCGGGATTTTCCCGGTGCTCCCGTGCAGGGGAGGTTATGGCGAAATTTTTCGAAAATTTAGGGTGTTAGCCAAATTTTTGGAAAATTTGAAAAGTTCTTAGAAACTGAAAAGTTGAAGAACTTAGGCCATAATGAAAATAATGAAAGTTGAGTTGATTAGTTAAACAACTTTCAACTTCATTCTTTTTCGGGGACGAAAAGATTTTAAATGGGGGAGATTGTAATAACCCGGAAAATCCGAACCAATTTAAAAATTTTCTTTGGCAATTTTAGTCAACTTTGGATATTTAAAATGAATTATTTTAAATAATGACGATGAGAAATTTATTTTGAATAGAATTAGAACGTATATATTTATTTGAATCGGTGTTAGAATATAAATATTTTATTTTAATTATAAAAGGAATTGAAAATGGCGCGGTATTTCGAAAATTCTATTTCAAATGAATGTACAGGATTCAAAATAAACCGAATTTTAGCAATTCCAAAAATATTAGAATCTATTTCAGAATATCTTTCCAACGAATCCGAAAAATTGAAATTTCATAGCGGGGATAAAAAGTTATGCCCAAATGAAAATTCAGAATAGTCGCTATGGAAAATATAGCCCTTAAAAATGGAAATTTTGCAAACGACCTCTGTTTTTGACAAAACAACTTTTGTTGTATCCGGGATGTCAAGTTATTACTATATTCCAAAATTCATAATTTTCTGAATCAATATGTGAGCGTGGAAAAAGAAAACGTGTTTTGACAGTTACAGTCAATTTCGATCGACCAGAAAATGGCTATTTTTCAAACGGTCTCAGAATTTGACGAAATTAGTTTTTTTAGGACCGTATCATCTATACGAAGCTAGAAATAATTTTTCGGGAATTCTTAGAGTTAATATGTGGCCCCGGTAAATTAAAATTTCCGTTTAAATTCAGTATATTGATTTATATTTTAATTTTGATCAAAACTGATTGAAACAGTCGAATTGGCTTACGGGACATATCCCATTGTGTCCGAAATGAGAATAATTAGCTAGGGACGATAGTCGATGGGTTCGATTTGGAGTTTGAATTAAAAAGTTACTTTTTGGAATTAAAAATATATATTTATATAAATGGTCAAAGCCCTTTTCTCTCCACACCCACGGTCAAAACGAAATTAAGAAAAAAAAAACAAAAAAAAAACCCAACGTTCCCGTCGCTCCCTTCGATCTTTCAAGCGCCGCTACTCAGGAGCACGCTGCCGCTCCTCCCCAAATGCGCCGCCACCTCCCCATCACCCCCTCTCCTTCCTCCTTAGCCTCTCCTCTTCCTTCTCCATCTGAAAACCCACTCAAACCTACGTCCTAGCCCCCAAATCGGTCTCCACATCAGCGCCGCCACCCCATGGACCTCCGGCCGCCGCCTCCTGCACCATTCTCCGTCCATCAGCACCTCAAGAGCGCCACCCCTACCCCAAATCCATAAGTAAGTTTTTGTTTTCGTTATTTTAAATAATTAGTTTAAAAAAAATCAGTTTTTTTTTCTTTTCTATTAGAGGATTGTAAAAAAATCAGTTTTTTTATTATGAATAGCATAAATTAAAAGTAGGATTTTTATGCTATGGTTTAAATTAAAAATATGATTTTTATACATATGGTTTTGAATTGATATCCATAGAAAGATAAGATTTTTATTTATATAAAGTTATGATTTTATTTATAAATAGAAGTGATATATATATATATATATATATTAGAAAAGATTCGATCTTTATATATGAAGTAGGGGAATAAAAATTCGATTTTTATATAGATTTCATGTAAAGAAAGATTTGATTTTTTTTTATTCAAAGAAAGATCTGATTTTTGTAAACCAAAAAGATTTAATTTTTGAAGTATGAAAGATTATATTTCTATTTACATGAAAGCGTATATTTTTATCTACATGAAATCTTATATTTTTATATATAACATGAAGTTTAGATTTTTATATAACATAAAGATGCGATTTTTATACATGAAGTTATATAATAAAAATATGATTTTTATTATGAAGTTGGAGATATAAAAATACAATTTCTATATATGTAATAGAGTGATAAAAATATGATTTTTATCATGAAGAGAAGACTATAAAAATTAGATTTTTATATATGAAGTAGCGGGTTAAAAATATGATTTCCAGCTTGTGAATGTTATTAACAAAAATCAATCGTGTAGGATATCGTGTTCGCTTAAGGTAGTAGTCGACGAGGTGTTCATCTTCCTTGCTTTGAAAGGACTGGAGGAGTGGATCCCAAAAGTGAGAACTCCTCACTATAATTTTTCTTATACATTTATTTATTTTATAACTACATATATGAACTATTCCCCGTCGTCCACAGACCATGGACGACTTGTTTGTTTGGTTGTGTAGTTGATTGGATTATTGGTTTGAATTTGGTTGTTTGGGTGAAATGGAAGTGATTAGATTGGTATGTGTATGGCGTGGGTCATTATTAGACTAGGGATAAGGCTAGGCCTTATCCCGTTTCTAGTATCGTGCCGTTATGCCGCCGAAATTTTCTAAAATATACTAGAATAATAAAAATATCATTTTTATTGTGTAAATGAACCGAATAAATATTTTATCGTTAAAAATATAATTTTTAACATGTATATGAAAGAGAATAAAGATTCATTTACAAATCAGACGATTTGTTTATGTACACTGATTTGACTGATATTGATTGGGACGATAAATTTTACACATCGCCCAACTGCAAAAATAAATCTGTGTTCGTTGTTTGAAAACCCCACACGAGTGTTGGGATGAAATTGGACATACACTAATCCCAATAATTAGCTGTATGTCGATCGATTGATTGACGGGCTGTTATAAGCGTTAAATATTTATATTTGATGCTTATGCAGTGTAGAATGCACTCTGGATGATGGATTGCTGTTTTCATTGTTGTTATACACATTTGTTGTGTGAAATCCATATAATCAAATTATATGGTAATTGACTATGTCTGATTCCAGTTCAGAAAGAATGAATATTTTAAAATAACGATTATTTTAAAATAACGATTATTTTAAAATAACGAATATTTTCAAATAATATTCAGAAAAGAATCAAAATTTGACTTTGATGTCCGATTTGGGATGGAAACGATTATATTTAAATATATAAAGCCATGTTGATTAGATTAACGCCATTTTGACGTGAACGATATTTATATCGATTTTATTCATTTTTATAATGAATATCGAAAAGGAATTGATTTCAAAATATAATGTTTTGAAAATATTATCATTTATATATCGATGATATGGAATATTCAATTTTGATTAGAAATTGAATATGAAGTTGAAATCGTTTTGAAAACGATAAAACGATTTATATAATACGTTTTAAAAACAAATCGAAGAAATATATATATATATATATATATATATATTATATATATAATATAATGGCCTGAATAGAATGCGCTGTGCTGCTGTAGTTCGCGAATTTCGATCATTGACTTCAAACAGACATTACGGGAGATCCGACCGTCGGATTCTCCTAAAACCGGAACCGTTGGGTTCGTATCGAAAAGAGATTTCTAACGAATATTATAGATTTGAAATCTAATGGTTGGATTTGGAATTATGTCCAAATCAAATTTGGAAAAGGTCGCTGTAAGTGCAGTTCGATGGCCGTTTATGGAAATCGACCGTACGGGCCTTGATAAAATTATTAAAAATAGGAATAATTTGTGTAAAATCATAAGAAATGATTTGGAAAGAATTGGGATGAAAAATTCCATATTTGAAAAGATAAAAATACCTTTTTATCAAAATGAACTAGTTTTGAACTAGAATTATAATCCACTATTTAAAAAAAAGGATTTAAAATGGTTTTAAAAATAACCAGAATTTCCAATATATAAATTGGAAATGGATTTGAATCGAAATTGCCTTCGGAATATTTCGATGTTGGATTTCGTGATTATACAAATATTGTTATGGAAATTTGAAAGATATATTTATATCATTATTTCCAATACGATATTTGTTGGTTGTAGTATTTGATATTGAATATAAGCCGATATATTTTCTATTCATAGCCTTGTATTTATTATCAAATGGGATTTGGGTTTGTCGTGAATGGTGTCTTCATTAACACTGTTCTTAAATCCAGTTGAGAAAAAGATTAAATCTTTTTATTTAGATTTAATGTAGTATACCAATTAAATAATATTTAATTGGAATTGAATTGGAATTGATTTTTGGGTTTATCGTGAACGTTGTTTTAAATAACGCTTGTTCTTTAACCCGATAATTAATGGAATGTGAATTGGGTTTGTTGTGAACTGTGTTTTAACGATATTCGTTCTTTAACCCGATTTACAGTGAAATGTGATTTGGAATTTATAAATCTTTTGTTGAGATTTAAAGGAGAATTTCCAAAGTAAAGTTTTCCAATTTAATAAAATTGAATGGAATTTGATTTGGTAATAATCGAGGTGAGCTTCTGTAGAGGAAGATTGTTAATATATACAGAATTTAAAAGGCCTTGCCGTTATTCCATTTATGTTATTGGTTGGATATGGAAGTTTATATCGATTATATAGATTGATCTGTTTTCCATGAAGATTCCATAATTAATGGAATGTGATTTTGGGTTTATCATGAGTTGTGTTTTAAATGACATTAGTTCTTTAACCCAGTTAAAAACAGGATTTATTTCCTGGATTCGAATAACCATTAAGTAATGATTTTTGGAAATTAAAACTGAATTAGAGTTTTAATGAATCTTTAAAAAAGATTGAAAGGTGAATTTGATAAATAAATTATCAAATTCAAGAAATGTTCGAGAATGGAGTATCACCAGTTTTGCTCCAAGCGATAGTTAAATCTTTAATTAGATTTGAATGTGAAATGGTAATTGAATTTACCGATAACATCGTGGTGTTAGATATGAAGTATTACCAGTTTTACTTCATGGGATGAATAGGTTTGGGTTGGGAAATTTAACAAATGATTACTTCGGTAAGGACCGCTAATCCCGACTAGTTTGGATAAACTATAATTTGGTTTGAATTGATATTCAAAGGAAGATTAAAGAATAAATTTAAAGAATTTATCTTTGATAAAATTAATGGGAACCTTTCCGAAAATATAAGAATATTTGAATAAAGGAATATTCTGGATTGGAATGAAGCGTATGTTGTGTTTTATAACACTTGTTTATTATATACGCGAGTTATTCGGAAAGGCCGGGTTTATCCCATTCTGAATAACTGAATCGACGATAAGTCGAAGATGAAGACGGTGGTTGAAGACCGGAGGTCTTCACATCGTTTGGATGATTCCTGATGATCTTGATTGGGTCGTACACTTAAGAGGAGGGAATAAGTTGGTGATCGTCCAGACGTACTTGGAGATCGATGGATATGCGAGGTACAAGGTGCCTCCGGTTTCGTTCAGACCCGGAACGGACTTGTAAATGGACTGTGTGTCTGACATTGGATTTTTCCCTGTGTTGATTGATCTCTATTAAATATAAATCTGCAGGTGAAGGGTAATTTATTCCCTTACTTCACCCTTCTCTGAGACGTACGAGATCAGAGGTTGTATATCGATAGGCATCAGTCGCATGGAGTGAATTGCCTGTGTGGCATGCTGAGATGCAAATGATCAAGGCTTTTGTTTAAAAGCAGAGCCTTATGGTTGATGATCAAAGCATAGCTTTAATATAGCGTCGCTTTGTGTAGCGTTAATTCGTGAGCCTCACACCCCGGTGTGAACAAAAAACGGAAGAGGACGTCAGGGAGGGCATGTGTTTCCTTCTAGCTAGAAGTGGCGTCAGTGGTTTTTCACGCCCTGACGAGTTTGACTTATGTGGTTGTTGGAATGCGAGGCGCCTCGGTTATATCAGTCGATCCGGGACCGATGGAGTCATTTGTTGGCTCATTTACGCCCCATAGGGCGGGGAAACGCATGGTCATGGTTTAAGTTTAATCCACTCCATGTGGACTGGCCTTGAGGATCCAAGGTGTAGTTGCGGCTATTCCTGAGACGCGGGCTAGAGGGTCTTGAAGCGGTGAGGACTATCTTTTGCCTCGGTTCACAGATGGAAATCCAACTTCCAATACGCAATTTTGCGGTTTTGATTGTAGAACCTATATATGGCGACATAGTGGTATGGGGCACTTATGCCGTCTATGATTGATACTTATGATTGAAATTGTTTTGACACTATACATTTATAGTAATAATAAAAGATGAAATTTAGCGTATCAAGCATTCTTTGGCTATTATAAGGTAAAACCTTATCCTCCGGCTTGTGTTGCATTGTGTGATGGGACCTGGGTCTTATAATAGCTTCATTGTTCTTTATTTAGCATTGCGCTGTTGTTTTATGCACTGGTGTTCTTGGGAGGAAACCCGTTCCGTGTTATACGGCGTGGTCCCTGGATTTACCTAACTTTAAAATCAAATTAATAACTGTTTTAGTCCTCACACCAGTCACATGACTGACCTGGAGTTTATTGTTTTAACCTAAACTCTGGGTGCCCTCATTTTCCACACGGGCAACTAGTAGTTTTGGTTTTGCAGATTTATATTCATAGGATCCTGGTTTACAGCTGGAACGATATTCGGAAAGCTCTGTATCCGTTTATCTCTTTCAGTTGTGTTTTGTATTATTTTCCACTGCTATGTAATGTAATTTGAATCTCTGATATTTAATGTGAAATATTTATTCGTACTCTGTATATTCTTGTATTCTGATGGAATTGTTGTAATTAACAATGAAATGTTATTCTATTTTTGTTCTGATTCATCTTATTCTCAATTCAGTTCGGGCTTTCCTTTACGGGGAAGTTCGGGTCGTCTCAATGGTCAACAAAAATAAAGAATAACTTTTTAGTAATTTTGTTGAACTAGAATGGTCAACAAAAATGAAGAATAACTTTTTAGTCAATTTGTTGAACTAGAATGGTCAACAAAAATGAAGAATAACTTTTTAGTAATTTTGTTGAACTAGAATGGTCAACAAAAATAAAGAATAACTTTTTAGTCATTTTGTTGAACTAGAATTGTCAACAAAAATGAATAATAACTTTTTAGTCATTTTGTTGAACTAGAATTGTCAACAAAATGAGTGTATAATTTTTATGCATTGGTTGAATTAGAACTTATATGCAAATATAAGAATCATTTTCATGGTCAAAACATACATTAGAATTTATAAGCAAATATAAGAATCGTTTTTATTTGCAAAACATACATTATAATTTAAATGCAAATATAAGAATCATTTTCATTGTCAAAAACATACATTAGAATTTGTATGTAAATTAAAGTGACATTTTATTGTTAAATTATACAATAGAATTTGTATGCAAATACAAGTAACATTTGTATTGTCGAATTATTTATAATTTGTGTATAGAATAAAGAGGCATTTCATATGTTATGATTTGAAACTATACATGCAAATAAAACAATTTCTTTTTATTTGGTAAAATTAAAAATAGAAATTGCATACAAATAAAGGAAAATGAAAGTTATCTCTTTATTTGTCATCAACAATAATGCCATGTAAATAAATTATATTTTATTAGACATTAGATACATGTAGGGAAATTATGCGAGTAAAATACATTTTTATTCAGCATTAGGAATATAATAACATGTTTTGTTCATTTTCATCAACATGTTAGAGGAAAATAAAATTGGTTAAATACATTGACCAATGATATATTTAGATGAACTATTGTTGGCTGAAAACCCCACACGGGTATTGCGATGATATTTGACATACACTAGTCCCAATATTTAGTTGTATGTCAATCGATGGATTGACAGGCTGCGATGAGCGTTATTTATTCATTTTAGTGCTCGCACGGTTGTAAATTTCACTTTGGACGTGAATTGGTTGTTTAATGATTATTTATCGTTATTGTCGTGTTCATGTGATGTGTGAAATCCATATAACCGAAATTAAATGGTAACTGATTGAGTCACATTTCGATTCAGAATATCTTTTAAATATAAGGAATACCTTAAAATAAAGAACATTGTAATATAAAGAATATTTTTATATAAAGAATACTTTTAAATAACGAATATTTTAAAATAATATTCAACGAAGAATAAATTGATGATTTCTATGTCCGTTTTGGATGGACAAAAGATAAAAATATATTTTTTCGAGATGAACTAGTTATCAACTAGAATAAATCTTTTAAAGTAAGATTTAATGAAGTCTTTCAATTAATTAATATTTAATTGGATTTAAATAAAAGAATTGGATTTTGGATTGTTGTGGATGGTGTCTTAAATAACACTGTACTTAAACCCCGTATAAAAGAATAAATCTTTTAATTAAGATTATTAGAGTTTCCAATTATATATAGTGATTGGAATAAAATGATATGTGAATTGGGTTTATTGTGAATTGTGTTTTAAATGTCATTTGTTCTTTAACCCAATTAACAGTGAAAATATGATTTAGAATCTATAAATCTTTTTATTAATATTTAAAAAAAAAATCCAAAGTCAAGTTTTCCAATTTAATATATAAACTTGGAATTGAGTGGAAATTCGATTTGATAATAATCGAGATAGGCTTCTGTAAAAGAAGACTGTTACTATATATGGAATTTAAAAGGCTTTGCCGTTATTCCATTTATATTATTAGTCTAATAAGGAAATTTATATCGATTATATATTGATTTGATTTTTGTGAAAATTCCATATTTAATGGAAGATGATTTTAGGTTTATCGTGAACTGTGTTTTAAATGACATTGGTTCTTTAACCCAGTTAAAGATAAGATTAATTTCTTAAAAGTTGAATAATCATAAAGTAATGATTTTTGATATTAAAATCAAATTGGAGTTTTAATGAATCTTTAAAAAGAAGATTAAAGAATAAATTTAAAAGAATTTGTCTTTGATAAAATTTATGTGAATCTTTCCCTTTTAATATGAATATTTTTATATAAAAGAATATTCTGAATTGGAATGAGGCGTATGATGTGGATTTATAGCACCTGATTTTTTATTATAAAATACGCGAGATATTCGGAAAGATCGGGTTTAACCCATTCTGAATAATTACTACGACGATTAAAAGTCAAAGACATTGAAGACGGTGATTGAAGACCGACGATCTTCACATCGAACGGATGACTATTGATGCCCGGCACTGGGTCGCTCCTAGGAAAGGGTTAATGTGGTAGTTGTCCGGACGTACTTGTTGATTGTTCGGATATGCGAGAACCTCCCTTCCGTATTGGACATACGGGACGAGGAATAAGGTGTCTTCGATTTCGTTCAGACCCAGAACGGACTTGTAAATGGATGTGTGTCTGACATTGGATTTCATTCCATGTAAATTGATTTCTATTTAATATATATCTGATTGGTGGCGAAGAATTTATTCTCTTTCTTAACACCCTTCTCTGAGACGCATGAGCTCAGATGTTATATATTGGTAGTTATCGATTGCATGGCGTGGATTGTCAATGTGGCATGCCAAGATGCAAATGATCTAGGCTTTTGTTGAAAAGCAGAGCCTTGTGGTTGATGATCAAAGCATAGCCTATTTCGTCATAGCTTTGTGTATAGCGTTACCTCACGAGCCTCACACCCCGGTAAGAGTCAGAAACGGGACAAGGGAATGCAGGGAGTGCACACGTTTCTTTCTAGCTAGAAGTGGTATCAGGGTTTTACAAGCCCTGACATTTTACTTATGTGGCTGATGGAATGAGGCACCTCGGATTTATTGGTCGATATTGACCATTTTATAGGTTCAATAGGACCGGGAAGCGTGTGTTCAGGCATAACTAATCCACTAAAGTATTTGCGGACCGACCCTGCAGGATTCAAGGGTTGCCCGTAGGTGTGATCCTGAGACATTGCTAGAGTGTCTCGAATCGGTAAGGAGATCGTCCCTAGCCTTGACTCATGATGGAAATCCACTAAAGTATTTGTAGAACTAGTATGGCGTCATCGTATATGGTAGCTATGTCGTCTATGATTGATACATTATGATTGAAATGTTTTTGAAACATATATACACTAATAATAATATCAAATCTGTTTTATCGTATCAAGCATTTTTGACAATTATAATGTAAAACTCTATCCTCCGGTTTGCGTTGCATTGTATGATGGGACTTGAGTCTTATAATGGTTTTATTTTTCTAAAAAGCATTGCGTTGTTTAATAATTTACTTTATTTTTCTAGATCGAAGCTTAAAGCTGTGTCCAGAGCATTGATAGTCTTCTGCTGTGCTAAGTTTATTCATTTCCGCTGCATTATATTACATTTATTGTAATTTAATCATCCGCTGTATTATTATTTATCGATGTACTCTGATATATTCTGTACTCTGATGTAACATTATTATGATGTTTATAAAAGTCTTCTGTTATTTGGTCTGATGTGTTGTATGCCCAAAGTTAGCATATTCTGGTTTTTGAATGGTCTTAGTCGATTTTGCGATCGATTAGGTCCAGGCGAAATCTGAGTCGTTACACCTCGGCTCTGTTTTTCTCTTTAGATTAATGGTTGATTGATAGGCGGTTATTACATTCTCTTATACTACGATAAGTAAGAAAAGCACTTGCAGATAAAATAAAATAACTAATGGGTGATTAGAATTTTTTTATTTTGGGGGCTTTTGGTTTACAAAAGATTTCCTATTTACTTATTGCTAGCACCCTAACTGACCATGGAAACAAGAAGGATTATGATTATTTTTTATCAATTATATATAAAAAATATTTGAATACAGTATTGCTTAAGCTACCATGTTTTTCCCTGATTATAACAAATAAATATAAATAGCAAAAGCTTCAGTATTTTACTTCCTGGTGGCATTTATAAAAGCTAATTTAAAACCTAAACAAGCCGTTTTTCCTTTTAATATGTACGGCCTTCCTCATTTCCCTACGTGGCGTACTTATAAACCATCATCACTTTAGTTTCTAAGTGCGTTTAAAGCATAATGTTCCATCCTTAATTAACTTAATAATAACAAGTTACTGCCTTTTAGTAAGATATCTTAACAACGCACACATAATTCAATAGTACTTTCTTAAATGACGCTTTAATGGTTCGATAGTGCCTAGCAATTCACCATTTAAATTCTAATCCTAGGGAAGAATGAACATGGCATATCATTTTAAAAGCAGAACGCTCAATGCCTTCAGCTGCTTTTATTTTGAAATGATTTAGTATTGTACATTTTCCCTATGTCATCATCATCATCATATGCATAGAAAAATTAGATTGACACTTCGATAACACCCTAAAGATATTTTAAAAACAAGAATGAAAATAAGAAAGTATACCACAGTCTACAAGTATTATCACCACAAAGTACCACATAATTTCTCGAATTTGCGTTTGGCTATTGTTTATAAAGTGAAGTGGAATGAAAATAAAATTAATATAATGTTGGAAGATTATCTAATTTGAGCAATCAATCTTAAACTATTTTAAAGAGTTAATGAAATTTTTCTAGTTTCATTCAAATAAAGGAATTTTGAGAAATATAATGCAATAATTTGACATTATTCATTAATATTTCTAGATAAATTATTACTAAAGAATAGAATTTATCCGCCACTACTGAATGATATATAATTATAAATAATTTACGAGAAATAAAATGATTTAAATAAGTATTGTTACTTTAATGTTAAATGATAATGATATTACTTTGAAGAAAATTTGACTGGGAATGTTGATTTTGAGTTAAACAAGAATGTTTAAGATACTTGAAGTAATGTGATGATATCAAATAATTTTTGAAATATATTATCAATTTGAAAAGTATATATCATTTTGTGTTAAATAAAAACGTTTGAGAAAATAAAATAGTGCATTGAAAACAAAGGAACTTTGAGGTATATATCATTTTTGAGAAAATATATTATTTTAGCTGTAATTATTCCATCCAAAAATGATATATACATTTCAAAAATGATATATTTTCAAATGGCGGGAAAAGTAACTATTAAAATTGGTGGAAAACGATTGCGTATGTTTGGACATCGCCTATAAAGAGACATGTTTGTTACGAACATAGGACTCTACCACACTATAAGTAGCGACACCTGGAATCTGTTGCCAAAAAATTCAGAAAATACTTCTTTTTTCGTAGATTAGCGGCGTCCTAAAATTATTGTTATATTCAGAAATGCTTTGAAAGAATCGCAAATTGATGAATTTAGAAATGCTAAAAAGCATTGCAGATTCATATCTTTTAAGTCTCTTATCCTCTTTCACTTATTTCAAAATTATATAGGTTTTGTGATACTATGGATCATAAATTTGATACTCTTGTTACTATAGTCAATTTAAAAGATAGTTTGGATCAATTTTACAACGTTGCCCAATTGACCAAAGAGATTAAAATATCAACTCCTTGTATCTTAGGAGATGATTCACCTTGACTCACAACACTCATTTATTTGATTAAATGAATGCTGAGGGAAAATAATGCCTTAAGGAAGGCATTTTCGACGTACCTCGAAGCGATCTCTATAGATTTGTGTTTATCATCATGTCACTTCTTCACATTTGTAGAAACCATTCACAAACAACCTTATGACATTATTTCAATGACATTGCCTAGTTTGAGAGAGTTCCTTTCTGATTTTACCAAATTTGAAAGACTTAGTGGAGCTAATTTCAAGCTAAAAGTAGTTAATGTTCTTACAATGCCAGAGCAAGTAAAAACAAAAAAATGAGATTATTGTACAAATATGGTCGAGGTCCAACAAGAGCAAGATGATTATATATGCTGAGGCATATATGAAATGTAATGATAAATACATTATTTGATATGTACTATAATAAATCGATTGCTAAAGTGGTCCTGGATGCGCGGGAGGCAAAGTATCATATATCAGATTCTACAAGTAAGTAACTTTTTGCTATTACAGTTTTCAATTATAAAATGATTGTTGTTAGGCCAATAGTAGAGCCATTCAATGGTATTATGCATATCATACACCAGTTTATCCAATATAATATGAATATGGATAAGGAAATAAAAGTGTCATTCATTTCCCCTTCTTAGAAAGATCAAAGGAAAATCATTAAACATAAGAAGGAGGAAACAAGTCAAGATAACGGCGACAAGATCATTTAGAAATCCATAAAAAATAAAATTTTCATGTGTCAATCAATAAGGAAATGGTCCTCCACCCATTAATGGCGATAAGGTAAATCCCCTTTCTTTTCTTCTTCGTATTCTCCCCTTCTCCTCCGTTAACCCCTTCGCATCAACCTGACTCTTCGCTTCCCCTCGTCCTTTGATCCATGCTTTCGCCTGCATGGGATCTCTACCATTTCCTTTAGCCTCTTTATACCCGAATTTAATTTGATCCACTCAACTTCTCTTTCCTTTTACCTAATCCTACTCCTACCTTCCCATCTTGCCCTTTGCGCTGTGGCTCCTCCATGTCATAATGTGCTTATCTTCGCTGCCTCCTCTTTCAAATATTGTGAATTCCAACTGAATGATTTCTTATAATGTGCAACACGAGGTGTCCCGGTGATTTCGTTCTTCACATTACTGGGTGTTCTTTTGTCCGACGTCCGTCTGACTCTTGTCATGATGAATGGGGTCAATCTTGAAGTTTGCTAGGTCTGCTATGTTGGCCTCATTTGTAGGCATTGTCTATCATTTGTTGGTGGTTTTGGCTTGTAGGGATCTGAAGGTTAAGTCTCCTTCGCGGAGCTCCCTTGGTTCGCACTAACTTCATGTTTCTTGAGGTGTTTCGCGACTCACCACTCCATGAATCAGGTTTTCCTTGCTTTAATTATTTACGAAGCAACTTAGTGACTCTGTATTGGTGAGATGACCTTGTGGTTGCTTAGATTTTCTGGTTTGAGGAGTTTGATGTTATGGTACACTTTGTCGAGTACGATATTCAATGTGTCCGTGGTTATCATCTTGTTAGGACTTTCTGTTGGTAGTTTGTTTATTTTTGCGTTGAAGGTTTTTAGGCTGTGGAGTTTATGGGTCGTTCTCTCTAGTAGTTTGGAGTTGGTGTGCTACTTGGAAGCAAGTATTGGGTTGGGTTTTGTGTTTTTGGTGTGCTGGTTACTTTTTCCCTGCTGTTTCTTATCTTGGTAGTCAAGGTGAAGCTTCAACTCTCATTTTACTGGATTAGGTTGGTGGTTTTCTTTTCCTTCCATACTAACAACCCTTTCCCATGCTACATTGGTTCATGTCAATTTGGTGCTGCCATGCAAACCTGAGTGATGAATATATGTTATTTGTCCTTCCATTCTTGGTTACTTTTTCTGAGCTAGGTTATGACAATTTGTTGAAGGATACTTTTATGGTTGTTCCATTGTCTGGTTTGGTCACTGTTGACCTTTGGCTCATCCCAGGTAATGTGATGGTGGCCAGTTTGCTATGCAAGTCTGCTGCAATTTTTGTTTCTTCCCTATGGAGTACGAGTTTTGTTGCATGTTAGCTGATGATGTGAGGTGTTAATGTTGGATTTCATGTTCAAGCGAGGATAGCATGTTGGCAAGTGTTAAGTCACTTCTTAGTTACTACTATTTATTTGTGTAACAGCCTGTAAAAGTCAATTGCAAAAGATTAATGCCTTGATGTGATAGCTCATTGCCTATCATCCTATGTTGCTTCTTTGTATGGCTCAAGAAAGTGTTCTGGTTGTTCCTAGTTTTTAGGTCTGCTAGAACTAATGTAATTCTCCAACCATGTAATCTGCTTTTTGACTCCCTGTGTGGAGTGCCTTGTTAGAGAATCCCCAACGCAGTGTTGGTTGGGGATGAATCGACCCCCAACGCGGGGTCATTACTTCAAATCAGGGATACTTTGGCAACCCTGCTGGTTGCTTTGGAAAAGGGCTTTAGCCGGCTTATTTAAAGCCGGCTAAGGGTAGCCGGGTTTAAATAAGCTAGCTAAGGAGGAGAATGTTTCCTCCTTAACTGGTTTATTTAAAGCTGATTAAGGGGTAAGCATTATTTCCGTTGCCCACTTAGCCGACTTTAAATAAGTCAAATAGGAGCAATGGCTATTTTAAGAGCCGTTGCTCCCTCCCCACTCCATTCTCTCTACATTACTTTCTTCTATATATACTACTTATTTTTTACTTTCAATACACACAAATTTCTCCTATCTTACACAACCTTTCAACTACTATTTTATTTATCATCGAATTGCAATGTCGAAGAATATGAGCAACAAGAATATCGAAGGAAAACAAAGATGTCATCACATAACAATCCGAATTCGTACAATTTTGTTCAAGAGCAGCAAGAGTTTCCAACACATACTTCGTACCCGTGCAACACACATTTTAATTCAGGTACAATGCAAAACACATCAAATTGTTATCTTCCGCAGCAGAAACAGAACTTCTACCAGTCACAACAAAATTCAAATCATTTTCAAAACACTCAAGTTTCTGCCTACGGCCATAACTCCTCTTTTCAACAATCCCATAGCAATCAACCTTATTCTTCTCCTAGCAGCCAACATCAATCGACCTTTCCAAATACTTCTCCCAATATTTCGAGAAATTTAAACTTGTTATATGGTGATAATAGTGTTGAAAACGACGAAATGCGAATTGATATCAATGAGATTCCCAAGTCATTTACCACTTGCCCGGAGGCAAAGGTTGCGAAAATGGTAAAATGGTCACCTGATGAATAAGCCGAATTAGCCTTTTGTTAGGTTGAGTGTTCCAAAGATAACCGGAAAGGCACAAGTCAAACTGAAAGTTCGTTTTGGAATTCGATTTGTAAATTATTCAATAGTCGACGTCCATATAAGCCTCTTAGATTGGTTGACTCTTTGAAGAAGTCATGGAAGAGAATCAATTCTAGTTGCCAACGTTAGAAAGAGATAATAGCCGCGTTGGCCAGTAGACAACAAAGTGGAGCAAACAACATGGATGTGGTACTAAATTATAAGAAGCTTTTTCTATTTCTCTTGTTTTACGATATTTCCGCTTACGTTAATTTATGTTATGCAGCTTTGCAAAGAAAATGAAGTGTATATGTCTGAACATAACAACCAACCTTTCAATTTGCACAATTGCTATAACATACTTTCTCGGGAAGAAAAATGGAGCAATGTGCGACCAGAGCATACAACACATCGATTTATGCCACCCAGACTGACCGAAGAAGTTAGCCCCGGAAGCTTAAATTCACAAGAAGACACCCCTTTTACAACCAGTTTAGGTGGAAGGCCACCTGGAAAGTACAAAGTGAATATAAAGACCATGAAAGATTTCAGCCAGTATTACGAGAAACTTGACGGACGTATGGCAGTTGCGGAGGAATCAAATAAGCTGTACATGGAATTAAAGGAAGCATCTAGACAGGAGAGAAGAGAGAGAGCTAAAAGACAACGACGACATGAAGAGCTTTAGCAAATGAGAATCAACAAATTGGAGCTACGAAAAGCGAAGTTAGATCGACAACAACGTGCTGATGATTTTGCTCTTATGAGTGTCAAGCTTGATGACCTAAATCCAATACAAATGAGGTATATGGAAAAGAAACTTGAAGACTTTGAGAGACATAACGCACATTAGGCCATTTCATTATTTGAGTATGTTGCGGTTTCATTTTATTTGAGTTGTAGACATTATTGTTGTTTTAGTTTTTTAATTCACTTGTTTTAGTACATGTTTTTATTTAAGTTGTATTAGCAGTTGTAGTGTTAAAATTTGAATGAAAATTCGGTTTTAGCCATATTAAAAATTGTCATAACAAACCAAGATTTAGAAGTAGAGTTTACATTAAAACAAAGCATACAATCTATAATTTAAATTAAAATAGAAACTACCTGTACTTACTGACACTTAAACTTAGATAATAAGTCTTTTACTCTAAACATGAAGTATTTAAGTAACTATTGGTTTCCCACGTGCTCCCAATAGTGCTCTACTAGCTCTTCTCGTAATTCTAGATGAGCTTGTGGATCTCGGACTTCTTTAGTCGTTGCAAGTATTCTGCAAATGTATTTGGGTCCTTATTTGGGTCCTTAAATAGTTTTTTCCTAAATTCCACTGCAATGTCCGGGTAGTTTCGAAGCTGGAGTTAATATCCTCCTCGTTCTTCATTAACAATCATATTATGTAAAATAATACAATAGTACATGATGTCAGCTATAACTGCTTTATCACGGTAGTATACTTCCTTCCGAAGTATATGAAACCGACCTTGGAGTACTCTAAATGCTCGTTTAACATCTTTCCTTAAACTCTCTTGTTGTTTCGTGAACAAGGCTTCTTTTGCGTTGTTTGGTTTTTTGTACGCTTGCATGAGCGTCTTCCATTTTGGATAAATTCCATCTACATGATAATAACCAATATAATGATCCTTGTCTTCAATTTTGTAGTTACACGGCGGTGAAAGGTCATTGTACAAATCGTTAAATAAATATGATTGTCGTAATACATTAATATCGTTTAGAGAACCGGGAACGCCAAAAATGCATGCCATATGTAAAGGTCAAACGAAGAAACAACTTCTAACACCATCATAGACTTTTTGCAATGACCGTTGTATTGTCCTTGCAATGTTACAGGACAATTTTCCATGTCCAGTGCATACAATCCAAGCTATCCATCATACCTAGAAATCCACGTTGAGCTCCCATTGCTAATAATCTCGCAACGTCATGAGGTTTTGGAGATCTAAGATACTCTTCACCGGACTCACGTGCGATGATTTTGCAAAATTGTTTCATACATTCTACTAACGTTGACTCCCCAATTCTTATTTTACCGTCCAGTGAATCAGCAAAACTTTCATAAGAAATCATATGTAGTGCGGCCGTAACCTTCTGAAGGGGTGAAATCCCCAGTTCGTTGATGGCGTTTCTTCTATGTGTGAAAAGTATGTTGTTTTCAGAAAGTTTGTTTAGTACTATAGTAAATACCCTTTTTGACATACGAATTCTTTGACGGAAATATACGTCTCCGTATACTGGGTTTGCCACAAAGTAATCCTTAACTAGTTGATTGTGACCACCGGGATAGTCGCGTCCATATCGCATTTCTTTTCTACCATCAACGCTTCCACCTTGGGTTGAAGCTGAGCTTTCAGCAATATCTCATTCTATCGCGTATCTTTTTTCTTCTTGAAATGATTGTTGCTGTTTGTTACACTGTTCAACATACTCATCCGATGTTGATGAGGAGGAAGAGCTTGAAGCACAACACCATATATTTTTTAACGCACTCATTTATATTCTAATTGATTTACAAGGTTTTTTGGTTGGCAGAAAGAAGAGCAGAGCAGTCTAATTTAAAGAAAATTACATGTAAACATGGATGTAATTTCCTACACACCGTTTGTCCTTTAGCTCCCTATTCTCTTTATGTGAACATGGAATATGTTATTAGTACAAATAGCGACACTCTCCTTTATTTGAATTTTTGTCCTCTAGTGTGCTTTTTTAAATGGATTAGTAGGCTTATGGAAAGACTATGGTCACTGTATGTACATCATCCCACGTTGAAAGGAGTTTATTATTCCTTATTTGCTCAATGCCATAAATTTATGTCTCTTCCTTCGCTTTATTAGGGATTGACTCCTTTATTTCTTGTCCAAGAAAATGTGACCGCTCGAAGTATGTACATCATGCTGCAGCATTATGTAAATGATTCCACTGTAGTATGTCGGTTCCTTCACTTTATTACTTTACGCTGTAGCATTTGTCAGTGATTCCACTACAAATACTATATTACACTATAAAATTTTATCCTTTGTAGGACTATACTTTAATGGTAGGGAATCTGGTGGCATCAATTATGTATCATGAGTGTTCAAAGATAGCCGTTGTGTGTGTTCCATACCCAACTATATATATATGCCCTTATTTTTCTCTCCTAATCAAACCAATACTACATACAATTTTCAATAGAACCTTTTATTGTAGTGACTGTAATCTACTTCACTTATGGAAAACTAGGAGATTGATGATGAACAAATGTTATGATGCATATGAACAATCACGGCAAAGTCTATCACACAACGAAGGCAGGGCAGAATTTGTTCCTGATAATGAAGGTAATTCTAAATCGGCAAAGTCGAAAAAATTATCTTTGAATGCTCGTTTACGCACAGCTGTAGCAAATCAAAGACCAAGAAAGCAGATCATGTATGAAGGCCAAGTACTTGAGCCCCTATATCCTATTGGTACTACATTACCGGGAGGAACCTGCCCTAATTGCCTTTATAGAGAAGAATCGGTCGTCGTTGTTACCAAAATAGAAAAAAATGTTGGTCGTCGATTTTTTGGTTGTGCATACTACGAGGGCCATAGGTTTTACCCTAACGAAGTTCAATGTTGTTATTTTATGCAGTGGATTGACCCTCCTATGTGCGAACGTGGACTTCAATATGCACTAGAAGCGCAAGCTGAAATAAGGCACTTGAACAAGATTGTTGCTGAGGAAACTAGAGCTGGATTTCTTAGAAATCCATAGTAGGTTTATTGTACTTGGAATTTGATGTTTGTATGTTATGTTGCTTTAGTATGTTCGATTGTAGTTTCGCATTACTTAATGTTGTAATTGTCATTGTTGTATTCGTCTCATATATAGAATGCAAAATGTTAACTTAATGGCTAAAATAATAGTTGGTCCCCGTTACTACGTAGCAGGTAAACATAAAAACGTACACGCGGTTTACATATTACTCCATATTTTCCATACAAACGGCAAATAAAAGACTACTTCAAACAACAATGAAATCATAATACTGTAAGCCTAATCGGTTCTATATCGGGTTAGACAATTGTAGCGTAGTTTATACGCTGTGTGGCTAACAAATTCCTCGTCGTACCTGAATAGGTAACAAGAATCATAAGTTGCTTTATTTGTTTTAAATATGTCTTCGTCTTCAACTATCTCGATAATGTTACGGTATTGATCACAATCGTCTGCAAAACGACGGTAAGCCATTTGGATTTCATATGCCGATCTTCTAATCGGCCGGGAACGATGGTTGTTGTGTAACCTCGTGATCATAGCCTATCTTTCTTTATATGTTAAACCCCCTCCTCCTTGCATCAGTAATTCATCTCTTCTATCAATCTCAATATAGGCTTTAACGAGGGCCAGTAAATCCTTGGAAGAAAATTCAAGACTTGCAGAATTGGAGCTGGAAGTAGCGAGAAATGACTTATTCCCGATGCTTGATTACAATTATTTGGTTGAATCACTGGTGTTGGAAGTGATCGATGCTGAACCTCTACACGCACCTCTTCTATTTGCGTATCTGGAACGAATCCACCCTCTTTCATGTCTACTAGGTTCCATTCGTACTCATTAAAAAAATTCCTCATTTGTTCACCACTAATTTCCCAATAGTCCATTTAACCTGTACAAAAATAAGATTATAGTTTTAACATGGAATATCAAGTATGTAGTATTTATAAGGATGGGGTGCTTACGAAAAACCACGAACTTTAATTCTGCAGTATGTCAGTGATATCACGCATCTACAGTTTAAGGGAAAAGACTACTAAATAATGAGTTATGCCTTCACTGTAACCATGTAGCACTGTATTACTATACCACTGTACCATTATGTCGGTTATTCCACTAATGTCACTGTATGACTAGCTAGCTTTCTAGATGATTGGACATTTCAATTTTGGCAGTGTTTCCCTTGGTATGAACCTCTACGCGACAACACTACGCTCCAACGTGCATACAGTGCAAATGGCACAATAGTGTCCATTGCCAATGTACATTGTAGATTCTCTTTCATGGCTATAGTGTACAGTGCATAGTGAATAGTGGAGATTCTCTATCACAGACGTATTGAGCATTGGACTATGCGTAATATTTTGTACATACAATTTACTTTTCCTTTTACTTTATGTTCGCATCCACATGTTAAGTCTAGCAGTGATCATCCATATGTTATATATATATATATATATATATATATATAGACAAGCTTGTTTCACATTCATTTACTATCTCAATCATTTACTACTCATATGAAATGCCTTCTTGGCCATCATCTTCAGACTCGGATGAAGCACGGTACAAACAGATGAGACTTCAGGAGCTTGCAGACGAATTCCCACATCTCAACCTAATGAGACCTCACAATGAGCAACCGTATGAACGGGCTAACACACATCCTCCACATGAATCCGATGTACCACATGTTCAACTTTCGTAAGAATGACCGATCGCTCAGCCACGAGAAGAGGTCTCATTCTATCAGGTACCTCATGTTCAAATTTCAGGAGCTTGCTACTGCGGTTACGTGGTTGAAGTTGTGGCTCGAGTAGTTGGCAATAATACAGGTCGGCGCATGAAGACGTGTCCATCTTCTCCGAATGGATGTAATTTCACAGAACGGATAAACAAAACTTTGTTCCTAAGGGGAATAGCATATGCAAACGAACTCGAACGAGAGATTGGACGTCTCCAGAATGTTACTGAATAGTTGCGGTTTAATCGTAATGATTAGGCAACGTAGCACTAGTGTGAACTCACTTGAGATAGAACGTATCATGTAGTTTGCTTAAGTAACTATTTCCTACGTCTGATTCGATGTTTTAGTTGGCTTCTTGTATCTGAACTTGTTGTATCTTATGATTCGTTGTATCTTTATGGTCAATGTTATTTGTTATAAACACTCCTTTTAGATTGAAATTATAATTTCATTTTAATATTAGTCAGTACTAATAATAAATTATTATCGTCAAGTATGTCCAAATGGAATAATATATTTTAGTCAACATGGATTTATAACTCAATATTGATATTTTTTAGCCAAATGCTATCCAAATTATATTGAAAATCCTTTTAAATTTATTAAATAATGTTAAAATTAGTTAATGATTCCATAGCGACTATTTTGAATTTTTATTTGGACATAACTTACAATATATACGATAGAGTTCTGCTATTTCTCTTCCATTAGAACATTATAATCTACAAGATTGAAAACATTTCTTGTTTCACTGAATTTTGACTTAAAATGGATTCCGTATATTCAATTGAAGTTCATTGTCTACTATTACAAACTTACGCGATGTTACGATTTCGTTTAAATTAAACATAAATTAAAAAGTAAAATAGTCTTTTACTAAATGAATTCCATATTAAATATCCATAAATATTCCAAACAAAATATTGATTACTACCATCATAACCACTTGTTTCTGTGTGATTATTACCAATAGAAGTTGAATCTACTAATTATGTGACATTTTAGCGTATAAACAATGTAAATAATGTCTAATTCATGAACCAATTTCAAATGATCAACTAAACAACTTGAATTTCAGGTTGTTCCACGATTTACGATATAGATATTGAACATACTTGGCATATTAAATAGAAGAACAGAGCGGGTCAACATATAACAATGTAGTAGTTACACATAAGAACGCACAGCCAGATTACATTTAGGAAAGTAATACAAATACGGAACAAACAACCAAATAAGCTACTACACTAGGGTACATCATAGTACAAACACACAAAGATACTACAATGAAATATGGGTAATCAAAAAGATTCATTGCTTCGTCGTCGTCTCCCCCACCATCGTCATTTTCATCGTCGTCGTCCTCGTCATCTCCTTTGTCGACTCTCCGTCTATGGCGGTATCGCTCCTCATCACCCGTCTCAATATCCCTAATACGAGCGGTCAACTCATCTATGCTCCGTCGGTGCTCAACGTACGCCACTTGTTGAAGTGCCATCTGCATCTGGTAGAGATCCCCGTAAGAAAACACAGTTGGATCTGGATACTGTGTGACCACTGGGCGTGGAAGATCAACATATATATCACCCCGTATGTAGTGGGTATGCCAATAGTCCAACCGTAGTCCGACATCGGGGTATACCGTGGAGGCTGTGGAGGAGGTAGAGGCTGGTAAACCTGAGTGCTCTGTGAAATGTCCTAAATAATAAGGGTATAAGTCCACTACGCATAGCAGATTGACCGACGAAATCAGTTGTCGCGGCATGTACAAAAGTCGTCGTATGATCGGGTGTAGTTCTACTACCAGAAAGAAATATAATCCCGACCAATAACAGAGAAGTCACTAGCTGTCCACCACTCCTCGGCATGCTCTTGTAAGGCAGCGACAGAATACCCTAGGAGTAGCTGTATCTGGGTGAGGATCATCAGGAACAAAATCACCATCAAATATCTGTCTCCAGCAACGCTCCTCAAAGTACCAAAAGCAGCCTAAACTAGATGGACAAGATACTAGAGGAAAGCATCTTCCCGAAAGAATATTAGCCTGCACTGCTGGTTCCTCGATCAAAAATGGTGAACCCTCAAACAGATGCCAAATAACTGACTCTTATGTAGTCTGCAGCTCAATCTGGTTACGAGCTTTGGCAAATACATGTCTTGCATGTCCTCCTGGAACCTGTCTACGGTTATCGAGACTCCACACTCGTACTCTAGGTAAGTAAAGGTGCAGTGACAGATCCAAGGTAGGAGAAGTCATGTTGTGAAAGTACCCATAGTACCAGTACTGCAAGATCTTCCAAAAACCTGTAATCGAAGTAATCTTCGGCCTAACGACACACTGATGATCAAACGACCTATACAAGTATGCTAATATAGGTGTCCCCCAATCATACACAGTAGGACTACTGTCAAACGAAAAACGACCATATAACCACAAGACAGTGTGCTTGAGGGATTTGTAAAAAATAAATTATCCATCATATACAAGACAAATAATCTGGCAATCTCCAAATGGTGAACTCTAGGATGCATACGTAATAAAGCATGGTTTGCTTGTTTAATGAATGAGCATCTGATATGGAAATTACTAGTGATACCACTATGTAAATCAAGATGTGGAAATAAACCACCCAAAAGGATGTAGTCCTGGAACCGCTCATCATACGGTAAGGTTTCGCCTAATCCCATGAAAATACTAGTAAGCATAATAAAGTCTAGTGGAATAAGTCCTAACTCCCCAAAACTAAAGTGGAATGTATGAGTTGTTTTCCACCAACAAGCAACCAAAGCACCACATAACTGAACATTGTTATTTAAAAGGTTTTCGATACCTATTTAACGAATAATAATTAATTAACAGCGAAAATATTGAATACGCAAATTTGTATGTAGATATAACTAAAAAACATACTCAAAAAATCATCAAACCTATTAGCACAGAGAAACCCATGAATAGTACCCTCGGTGTCATACTCCCGAATATGTTTGTATAGACGAACAATACTAACCCAAGAGCCATGTGCACGCTCGCTTCAAGCCTAATATTACGAACGAGACACATTTATTTTGTTTATGACATTAAACAAGTAAATATTTTATTAATAAATCTTACTGATGCATCAACTAAAGTGCTGACGTGCTCTTCGGTACTAGACAACGCATGAAAATTGTCCAACTGTTTCTCCGGTGTCAAGTTCGGGTCCTTGTGAGAATCCAAAACCATCTGATCACTGCATCTAGCCCCACGTCTTCTTCTAACCAACGGCTTACCACAAGCTCCCGCATCCCCAATCGGTACGTCCACTTCTGCCAGTATGTGCTCCTCAACCGGATCAACGTTTCCACTATGGCTACCACTACCGCGCAATGCTCTCCAGGCGCGTCTCATTTTTTTAAACTTTTTTTAAAGGGAAGTATGGATGAAATGGGGTTGGAGAAGGAGAGAGGTGGTGCAGAAATGGGGAGGAGGAGAAATAGGGTTTACCCGACTTATGTAAAGCCGGGTATATATAACCTTCATCTTAGCTGGCTTTATTAAAGCCGGCTAAGCTTGTGGTGTGGATTTAATTCCACACCACAACACGGATCGCAATCCAATGGTCTTGGATTGTGATCCATGTGATTTGCTTAGCCGGCTTTATTAAAACCGGCTAAAGCAATTGAACCAACTTCCCCTGTTGGGGTGAGTTGGTCTGGTGGCTTATACGGTTTGATGTTCCCCAACACGTAGTGTTGGGGATGCTCTAATTTCTAGTTTAGATATCTAGGTCTAGCTCCTAAGCTGTAAAGTTGTAGTGGACGAACCACAATAATAACCGCCCGTGATGGACGAACCACCTTAAAAAACGTAGTAGGTTGGTAAACTACCAATCTCTTGTAAATTAGTGTTTATTATTTGTTATAATAAAGAAGTGTTACGGAGCCCTCTAAAAACCAGTTGGCCCTGCCAAACTAAGTCAAGATAATTTTGCACAATATTTGCAAGTGGAATTATAACGCAGGTAGAAAGAGATCACTAAACAATTTTGTTTCCATCTAAGATCCATGTAACGAAGAAGAAAGTGGAGAATATGACCTCTAAGAACACTTTCAATCAAAAGAGAAACTTTATAATAAGAAAAACTCGAAGAATAAATGCAACAAGAAAGGTGAGTTTTACTCACCATTTTATTTTCTGAAACACTCCACGAGAAAGAAAATTGGATATGAACTAGATTATGATCGGTACTCATGGCTAGATATAGTCTGAAAGACATTCATGTTTAATCTATTGTCTGCACCATTGAATAACATGTTAAAGATATATAAGGTCAAAACAAATTGTTTAAAAACCAATTTTATAAGGACAAAACAAATTGTTTAAAATCAAACTTAAATAATATGAAAAATATTTTAGACCAATATAGGATTTATCATAAGAAAACGAGTAGTTAAAATCATCCAAAATGTGCAGGAACTAACTAAATAGTACAAGAGAGGCTGTTGATGCCGATGGTTGAAAATCATAGACGGTAATCTCGTTGGTCGTCGCCAACTGACACCATAATCTATTTATGTTCCTTGATTTATCGGTCGTTGGCGGATCGGATAATTATCTGATATCCATCTGTATCCGCAGATGCGGATATTCGAAAATGGTTTTGGATGCAGATGCGGATGTGGCACTATCCGCATCGAAAGCATCCGTTGGCTGCCCTAACCCCAAACTTTGCTAGGTAAAATTAAGGGTCATCTTATTTTTAGCATCGATGAACGTTTGGTTCGTCGTTGGGACGGGTCCAACAATTTAATTATTATGATGTCTTTAATTTTTTTAAATCCTTTGTTTTCTTCTTGATGGCCAATTTCTATAAAATCTGTCTCTAACAGTTTATTTTGAATTACTAATCATAATAATACTGCTTTCCTTTTCTTTCATTAGAAAAATGTTATATTTCACTATAAGTATGAAAAACAAGGACTTCTATTTTATTTTATTTTTATAACAGCTAATGTTCTACTTTTAAATTTACATCAGTTACATATATATATTTTGTCTTTTCTATTAACTTTGCTTTTTTGTTTAAATCTGTATTATGTGAAATTTCCTTATTTTTTTTATTGTTTTCTGTAATAACCCGAAAATCTGGGCCAGTTTAAATTTTTTATTTTGGCAATTTTAGCGAATTTTGAACATTTAAAATGAATTATTTTAAATAATATCAACGTGAAATTTATTTTGAATATAATTCGAACGTATATATTATATACGTCGTCGTTAGAATATAAATAATTATATATAATTATAAATAGAATTGAAAATGGCGCGGTAGTTCGATAATTCGATTTCAAACTTCAATTGAATGTACTAGGTGCAAAACAATCCGGATATTGGTGAAACCAAAAACATTGGAATCTAATTGGGAGTATCATTCCAACGAATCCGAAAAATCAAAATTTCATAGCGGGAATCAAAAGATATGTCCAGTTGAAAATTCTGAATAGTCGCTGTAGAATTCAGGCCCTTAAAAATGGAAATTTTGCAAACGACCTCGGATTTCGACGAAATCACTTTTGTTGGGTCCGTGGTGTAAAGTTATTGCTAGATTCCAAATTTCATAATTTTTCGAATCAATATGTGAGCGTGGCAAAGGAAAACGCGTTTGACCGGTTTTAGTTGATTTTAATCGACTGGAAATTGGCCATTTTTCAAACGGTCTCAGAATTCGACGAAACTAGTTTTGTTAGGACCGTATCGTCAATACGAAGCTAGAAAATATTTTTCAGGAATTTTTAGAGTTAGTATGTGACCCCGGTAAATTGAAATGTGCGTTCAAATTCAATATATAGAGTTATATGTTGATTTTAACGGAAACTAAGCGAAACAGTCGAATCGGCTTGCAGTACATATCCCATTGTGTTCGGAATGAGGGTGAAACGCTATGGACGACAGGCGGTGGGCCTCGTTTAGAGGTCGTATGTAAAAGTCAACTTTTTAAAGTTAAATAATTAAATAATTAAAATAAAAATATAATAAAACTCTTTCTTCGATCCCTTTCCCTCTCACTTTTCATTGACCAGAAAAAAAAAACTCGATCCCCAAATCCCGTAACCCACCATCGCGCTCCCCCAGGTGGCGTCGCCGCCGACGCCAAACCCACCCCCCTCGCCTCCGCATCCCCTATCTCCTCCTCTCTCCTGAAACCGCTCCTCCCTCTCAATCGAACGCGCGAACCCCTTCCCCTCCGCCTCCGTTTAGCCCTAGCCACCCATCCTCCCACCGCCGCCTCGTCCAGACCGCCAGACCCCGGCGTCGACAGCACCCCCCCACCCCCCCCCGCGAGCCTCACACCCCGGCTTCCTCCCCCCTTCGTTTCACAGTAAGTTATTTTTTTATTTTATTTACTTTCTGATTAGATGAAAAATTATTTTTGTTTAGTTAAAAAAAACTGATTTTAGTTTATTTTGAAACTGAATTTTATTTGAAAGAAAATGATTTTTATTTATAAAAAGATTAGATTTTCTTTTATTTCTAAAAGATAAGATTTTTTGTTTATATAATGCTAAGGATTTTAATTTATATAAAGTTATAATATTTTTATATAAAGAAGGGTCTTTATTTATGTATAAGATATAAAGAAATGGGTTTTTATATATTGAACATCGAAGTAAAAATTTGATTTTTTGAATAGCGAAGTAAAAATTCGATTTTTACGTATGTAGAGAATACGGGCAACGAAGTGACAAGAGGCGGAACGACGAAGATTTCTATAAAAGAAGTGTCGTGAAGTTGGATAGCTATCGGTGAGAACTTCTCACCTTTCAATTTAATTTTTCTAGTTATATATATATATATATATACTAGGATGCAGACGGTGTTTAGTAGCACCCGACACCCGTCATCCACAGACCATGGATGGCTTGTTTGTTAAATTGTTTGGTTGTGTAGTTGGTTAGATTAATTGGTTTGAATTGAATTGTTTGGTGAAATGAAATTGATTTGATTGATGTGTGAATGGCGTGGGCCTTCACTAGACCGGGGATAAGGCTAGGCCTCGTCCCGTTTCTAGTATCGTGCCGTTATGCCGCCGAAATTTTCTAAAATAAGTTAGAAAATAAAAATATCATTTTATTTAAAGAATGAACTGAATAGAAATTCATATGTTAAAATAAAATGTTTTATCGTTAAAAATATATAATTTTTAACGTGAATGTGAATAAATATTCATTTACAAACCAGACGGTTTGTTTATGTACACCTATTTGAAGGACATTGATTGGGTCGATAAATTTTACACATCGCCCAACTGCACAAATAAAATATGCGTTTGATTGTTTGAAACCCCACACGGGTGTTGGGATGAAATTTGAAGTTCA
Source organism: Allium sativum (assembly GCA_030737875.1). Taxonomy (NCBI): domain Eukaryota; kingdom Viridiplantae; phylum Streptophyta; class Magnoliopsida; order Asparagales; family Amaryllidaceae; genus Allium; species Allium sativum. The sequence goes on from CM060920.1 coordinate 976,681,505, forward strand.
CTCATCCTGATGGATTAAATATGTCGATCGATTGATTGACAGGCTGTTATAAGCGTTAGATATCTATATTTGATGCTTATACAGTGTAGTGCACTTTGGTTGATGGTTGATTATTTTTCAATGCTATTATATACATGTGATGTATGAAAATCCATATAATTAATATTATATGGTAATTGATTGGGCCTCATTCCAATTTAGAAAATAAAGAACAATATAAAATAAAGGTTCATGTGTTGACAGTACTCATCCGTTGAGATTAGTCATGTGTTGAACGAAATATTTTAGTAATAAAATTTACATCTTTATCACTATAAAATAAAGGTTCATGTGTTGACAGTACTCATCCGTTGAGATTAGTCATGTGTTGAATGAAATATTTTGATAATAACAACTATTTTGAAAAAGAAATATTTGAAATAGAATATTTGAAAATAGAAATATATGAAGCCGTGTTGATTAGATTGACGCCATTTTGACGTGAACGATATTTATATCGATTTTATTCATTTTGAAATGAATCGAATAGAAAACGATTTCGAAATGAATTGAATTGAAAACGATTTCGAAATGAATTGAATTGAAAACGATTTCGAAAATAATTGAATAGAAAACGAATTTGGTTTGAATAGAAAACGAATTTTATTTCAATTGAATATATAACGAATTTGAATCAAATAGAAAACCAATTTGAATTTGAATCAAATAGAAAACCAATTTGAATTGAATCGAATAGAAAACCAATTTGAATTGAATCGAATAGAAAACGACTTTGAAATTGAATTGAATTGAAAACGAATTCAAATTGAATTGAAAGCAAATTGAAATGAATTCAAATTGAATTGAAATTTGAATTGAATAGAAATGAATTTTAAAACGAATTTATAAAGAAGAATTCATTTGTGCTTTGGATTGAAATGGAAGTTGAAATTGTTTTTGAAACGAATTTAAAACTATCTATATAATTCGTTTTAGATAGAAATCGATGAAATATATATTATATATATAATATAATGGCCTGAATAGAAAGCGCCGCGCCGCGGCAGTTCGCGAATTTCGACCATTGACTTCGAACGGATATTACGGGAGATCTGACCGTCGGATTCTCCTGAAATTGGAACCGTTGGGTTCGTATCGAAAAGAGATTTCTAACGAATATTAGAAATTTGAAATCTAACGGTTGGATTTGGAATTATGTCCAAATCAAATTTGAAAAAGGTCGCTGTAAGTGCAGTTCGATGACCGTTGGTGGAAATCGACTGTACGGGCCTTGATAAAATTATTAAAAATAGTAATAATTTGTGTAAAATCATAAGAAATGATTTAGAAAGAATTGGGATGAAAAACTCCATATTTGAAAAGATAAAAATAGATTTTTATCAAAATGAACTAGTTTTGAACTAGAATTATAATTCTATTTATTTTTTTTATAAATAAATTGAATTTAAAAAGGGTTTTAAAAATAACCAGAATTTCCAATGATTGCATTGGAATGGATTTGAATCGAAATTGCCTTTGGATTATTTCGATGTTGGATTTCGTGATGAAACAGATTTTGTTATGGGAATTTGAAAGATATATGTATATCGTTATTTCCAATACGATATTTGTTAGTCGTAGAATTTGATATTGAATATAAGCCGGTATATATTCTATTCAAAGCCTTGTATTTAATATCAAATGTGATTTGGGTTTGTCGTGAATGGTGTCTTGACTAACACTGTTCTTGAACCCAGTTGAGAAAAGATTAAATCTTTTTATTTAGATTTAATGAAGTGTACCAATTAAATAATATTTAATTGGAATTGAATTGATATTGATTTTTGGGTTTATCATGGACAGTGTTTTAAATAACACTCGTTCTTTAACCCGATAATTAATGAATGTGATTTTGGGTTTATCGTGAACTGTGTTTTAAAAGACACCGATTCTTTAACCCAGTTAAAGATTAAACTAATTGGGGTTTTAATGAATCTTTAATTAGATTGAAAAGATCGAAAATGGAGTACCACTAGTTTTGCTCCAGGCGATAGTTAAATCTTCAATTAGATTTGAACGTGAAATGGTAATTGAATTTACCGATAACACCGTGGTGTTAGATATGAAGTATAACCTGTTTTACTTCATGGGATGAATAGGTTGGGATTGGGAAATTAAAACAAATGATTAATTTGGTAAGGTTCGCTAATCCCGACTAGTTTGAATTGATATTCAAAAATAGATTAAAGAATAAATTCAAGAAATTTATCTTGGATAAAATTAATGGGAACCTTTCCCTATGAATGTGAAATTTAGAAACTAATTGCCGATTAGCTAAGCATGATGGTTTTCTGGATATTGATCTGATGTTGGTTTCGGCCTTCGGGGTTAATATTTGGGAAATTATTCTCTTGATTAATTTACGGTTAGTGACTGATGAATTGGAATGAGGCGTATGTTGTGTTTGTGTAACACTTATTTAAAATATACGCGAGTTATTCGGAAAGACCGGGTTTATCCCATTCTGAATAACTGATACGACGATAAGTCGAAGATGAAGACGATGGTCGAAGACCGGAAGTCTTCACGTCGTTTGGGTGATTACTGATGATCTTGATTGGGCTGTACACCCAAGAAGATGGAAACAGTTGGTGATCGTCCAGACGTACTTGGAGATCGATGGATATGCGGGGTACTAGGTGCCTCCGATTTCGTTCAGACCCAGAACGGACTTGTAAATGGACTGTGTGTCTGACATTGGATTTCAGTCTGTGTGATTGATTTCTATTAAATATATATCTGTTTGGCGGCGGAGAATTTATTCTTTTGCTTAACGCCCTTCTCTGAGACGTACGAGCTCAGGGGTTATATACTGATGGATATCAAACGCATAGAGTGAATTGCCTGTGTGGCATGCCTAAGTGGCGAGTGATCAAGGCTTCTGTTGAAAAGCAAAGTCTTGTGGTTGATGATCGAAGCACGGCCTTTGTGGCGTAGCTTTGTGTAACGTTTACTTCGCGAGTTTCACACCCGGTATGAACCAAAAACGGGAGACGGACCTCAGGGGGGACATGCGTTTTCTTTCTAGCTAGAAGTGGCGTCAGTGGTTTTACACGCCCTAACGAGTTTGACTTATGTGGTTGTTGCTGTTGCGAGGCGCCTCGGTTTGATTGGACGATCTGGGTCCGATGGAGTCATTCGTTGGCTCATTTACGCCCCAAAGGGCGGAGAAACGCATTGTTCAGGCATTATAATCCACATCGGTGGACCGGCCCTGACGATCCAAGGTACGGTTGCGGCTGTGCCTGAGACTCGGGCTAGACAGTCTCGAATCGGTTGAGGACTATCTTTTGCCTCGGTTCATAGATGGAAATCCAATTTCCAAATACGTGACATTTGCGGTTTTAATTGTAGAACTAGTATGGCGACATGATATATGGTACCCATGCCGCCTATGATTGATACTTATGACTTGAAGTTGTTTTATACACTATGCACTTATTATAGTATCAAATGATTTGTTTTAAACGTATCAAGCATTCTTTGGCTATTATAAGGGAAAATCCTATCCCCCGGCTTGCGTTGCATTGTGTGATAGGACCTGGGTCTTATAACAGCTTCATTCTTCTTTATTTAGCATCGCGCTGTTTGTTTTATGCACTGGTATTCTTGGGAGGAAACCCGTTCCGTGTTATACGGCGTGGTCCCTTGATTTACCTAACTTTGAAATAAAGATTTATAACTGTTTTAGTTCTCACACCAGTCCCATGACTGACCTGGAGTTTATTGTTTTAACCTAAACTCTGGGTGCCCCTATTTTGACACGGGCTGCTAGTAGTTTTGGTTTTGCAGATTTATATTCACAGGATCCTGGTTTGCAGCTGGAACGATATCCGGAAAGCTTTGTATCCGTATATCTCCTTCGGTTGTGTATTGTATTATTTTCCGCTGCGATGTATTTAAATGTAATTTAAATCTCTGTTATTTCTGTGTAATATTCATTTATTCACTGTATATTCTTGTAATCTGATGCATTGTTGTAATATACAATGAAATGTTCTTTTGTATGCGGCCTGATTTTGTCGTGTTCTCAAACGATAGGGCGTTTCGAACGGTCTGGGTCGGTTTAGCGACTGGTTCAGACCGAGCGAAATTCCCGATCGTCACATTTTCACATAATTTAAGTGGATTTAAAACTACTTTGAAATATAAAATTTGCTTATACATGAGAAAGGAATCCTATTTAACTGTAAATAAAGGTAAATTAATGTAAATAAAACTATATTTAACTCTAAATTACTAAAAATATGTAAATTTAAACCACTTTAAAAACCTATACCTTTTGATTTTTTAAATAATAACTCTCCACTCACTTGATGTCCTATGCTAATGTCTTATGCCCTTCCTTGGTCCTCTTCTCTAGATCTTCTAATGTTTTAGTTATTATCTTTTTCCCTAAAGAAAATATTTAACTTAGGTCTTAACCTCTAAAAAGTGAGAGGGAAAATTAGGCATAAAGGAAGAAGAATGTGTGAAAAGAGAGGGCTAGGTTAGGCTCTATTTTAAGTTTACTATAGGATCTTGGACCGTTACATCAGTCAGGTCTAATCTTGGATTGACATGTCACAGACTAAAATCTGACCTTCCACCTAAGGCGGTAAAAAATTTGTATGCTCATTTTTTAAAAATCCAGAATAATTGCCCTCTTTGTACTTGACTGTAAAATATGGCCAGGTAACCATGGACGGGTCGACCCCCGACCATGGGTGTTCGACCCATGTAATATTTTTTTTAATATTTTTAACTTATTATTAAACTTATATTCCAACTAATAAAGTCTCATTTCTTATTTCTCACTCGTTTTAGCTCAGATTAAAACAAGTTACATATTAAAGTTATCCAGAAAATTGCTGTAACGACCTAGAAATTTTGATGTTTAAAATATAAATTAAAATTAGATTTAACGCAAAATAAATATTTATATTTGGAATTTCGTCTATTTTGAACAATATTTGAGTAAACTTTGTCCATGGATTTATAAACATTTTTAAAACAAGATTTACATTTTTAACTGGTTTGAGTAGTTAACGCTAGAGTTCCTCTGTTGAATTTAATATGAACATTTTTGGAAACAAAAGTATTACCGTATTAATTTTGTAATTTAATAAATGTAATTGTGTATTTCAGTTTAAGGAAAATGTATGCTTTTATTTGAAACCCAAAATGGTACCTGGACCTTTATTTTGAACGTAGTATTCAATTTTAGAAATGAAATTACATTTGTAAACCTAATCATTAGCTTAAATCAAGATTTAGGATTTGAAATAAATATCTATATTTAATTTTCGGCTTAGGATTTGGACTGTTATTTAGTATTCATTCTAAAACTAAAAGCGCATTATGAATAGTGTATCAATATAAACATTTGTCAAAAATTTATGAGGTTAACAAATAGTAAAATATCGTTAAGATTAATTTATTTCAATCAAACCGTTAAACATTAATGGCATAATAAAAATGTAAGATTTATACGGAAGTTTTAATATAAGTATTAATCAATTTTGTTCAAATAACGCTAAGTTTAAAACATATTGTAAAACAATGCTACTTGTAATACAACCAATGTAACAACCCGTATTTTCAATAACCTATTATAACACAAATCGAGGCAGAATTTAATTCTAAAATCTGAATCAAGGGAAACGGGCTATGCCATTGCATTCGTCTCGGAAAAATACGCGAAATAGAGTCCGAGTTTTCGAAAATCGGAGTCTGTATGACCCGATTAAGGCCCAACGAAGTTTTCAGAAAATTTCAAAGTAAAAACAGATTTCAAATTCAAGTTTGAATTTGGAAATTAGGTCAGATTGGGCCAGGCGGGAAAATTCCCGCCAGAGCACCCAAGTCGACAGCCCTGTCGACTTGGGAGTCGACTTGGTTGGACCCAAGTCGACAGCCCTGTCGACTTGGCTGTTGACTTGGCTCAGCCAGGCAGTTCTGCCTGGTGCACCATTTTGGGATTGTGTTGAGTTTGGGGGCCAGATTCGATTTTGAGGGCTGAGATTGGAACTAGGGTTTAATCCTAAGGTTGAAACTAATCCTAATCTCTATAAATAAGCCCCTAACCTAACCCTAAATCATCATTATTCATTCTAGTAACTAAACTATGGCAAAATCATTCCTCTCATGGCCTCCACTCTCTTCATAAAATTCTAAGTTATTTCTATGAGAGATTTTCCATGCATACAAGTGTTTTCAAGCTTGTATGAGCATCATTAGCTTGCATTCAAGTCAAGTTTCCATATTTACATCATAAAGCAAGGGTTTTGATCATTTTGGCTCAAGGGATTTTCTATTAGAGCTTGCATTTTGGGTCTATTTGATTGCATAAGGGCTTTGTCATATTTTTGTGTCTTCATAAGCATTGTAAGCCCTTTTCTACTTTCATATTTAAACTCTAAAGTTAAATGAATGATGCAAGTTGTGTTTGATCATTATGATATGCAAGTTTACTATGATGTGTTATGCAAGTCTATCATGTTATGTATGCAAGTTTGCCATGTTATGATATGCAAGTTTATCATGTTATGCTATGCAAGTTTGCCATGTTATGATATGCAAGTTTATCATGTTATGTTATGCAAGTTTGCCATGTTATGATATGCAAGTTTATCATGTTATGCAAGTATGCCATGTTATGATATGCAAGTTTATCATGTTATGTTATGCAAGTTTGATATGCAAGTTTGTCATATGATATGCAAGTTATGTTATGCAAGTTTGGGTTGATCATTTTGTTCATGTTACCATGTTATGCAAGTTTATCTTGGGCTTATGAGCTTAAAGCTTCAAGCTTTATGCTAAAGGTTGCATTTTTGCAACATGTAAGTTATCATATCCCTTATGATAACTTGCATGTAAGGCTAAATGCGAACTTATGGCAACTTTTACATGTCATTTATCACCATGTATCACCAATATGCTAAGTTTGGTTTTATGCATGCTTTTGAGGCCTAAAAATGTAATATGCAAGTATATGAACATATGTACATTTCATATGCCACCATGTTAAACTTGTGGCTTCAACACCTTTATGTCATGATTATGCCAAGTTCCCTCTTTCTGTCCTTTATGCGCTATTGCGATATGTAAGCGATGGGATTGCGTTTGGGGTTGGGTAAACTTAAAAGACATAAAAACATAAGATTGGGAATTTACCTATTAAGTTACGTCTACCCATTGGGAATTTACCTATTAAGTTAGGTCTACCCAAATTCTTGAAAACTTGTGATATGTTTTGGAAACATGATGGACATGACACTTAGAAAATATAAGTGTGACCAACTCGAGGTTGGGTTGAGTTGTAGCGTAAAACTACCCGGAACCGACCGGCTTAACTAGTTGCTACAAACAATAGGACCCAATGTGAGAAGTTGGTCATGTTGTACCTTGAACCCGAGGTTAGACCAAGTTGGGGTGTAAAGCTACCCGGACCCGCCCGGCTTAACTAGTAACCACAACAAGGTCTAATGTGAGAGGTTAAGGCACACTAAATTAATTAATGCCTCGTGATTAGGGTTAAGTCATGGTCCACTTAATACTTAACCAATTTGGGCTTGGTAGATTAATCAGGGTTAAGTCGTGAACTCATCGTTACACTTAACCAAGTTAATCCATGATTAGCAAGAGGGTTAAACCGTACTTAACCCACTAGAAAATCCTAGCAATGGGGGTCCACTCCAGCAGTAATCCCAAGTTCGTATCATTATGGCCCTAGGGTCTAGGCTAGGGTGGGGGGCACAATTACTGGACTTGAGGTAAGAGACCAAAAACGACGGCAGAGTGGTACGCCGGTGTAGTTCCGGGCGGACTTTTGGTCGTGCACATAGTCCGAAGCCGGGGAAAGCATGCACGGGTACCAGTAGATCGAGACTGTGCACTTATGTTTATGGTGTCCAGGGGTTGACACCCTAGGGCTTGATACACCCGACGGGAGACCCTGCACAGTCTGACTACAATTATGTTTGGGACGCATTGACACCAACACGTGACGAGTTAGGCTTATAGGGAGCCGATCGACTAGACCGTTTGGTTGGACCGCGTATTAGGGTCACTTCATGTTATTGGGCCAAAGCTTGGGCCAAGGGATCAATACTTGTTTATTCAAGTCATGTTAGTTTGCTAGTACACCTGTGGTGCAAAATCCTTAAACCTGATTATTCGATGACACCTTTATCTACCTTGTTAGTTAATCATCATGCTAGTATGTTGTTATCCTTATGTTCATCCCTGCTTTCATCATGCCAGTAAACTTTATCAGTTTACATTGATTGTAGTAGGGCTTACTCAGTCTTTTTGACTGACCTGTTTTTCTTTCGCCTCTTTTCTTCCGTTCCCCCCCCCCCTCCCCAGGTTCTCAGGGTGGGAATATTGGAGCTTAGCTTGGATTTCTGATCACTTGCTTGTGGGATTTTAGCTCATGTACGGTCTTAACATGAAGCTAGCTATGGTTATCACTTATTTTGGGGATAGTACTTATGTATTTCAGTTTTTCAGTGATGCTGTTTTTATCTAGACTTGTGTATTTGGAAAGATAACATTATGTTGTATCAGACTTGTTTTGAAAATGTTTGAAATCTTCCGCTGTTTTACTTATCTTATTTACTCTGTTTACATATATACATATGTTCTTGTTCTGCATTGATATATCATTATGCATGTTTACCCGATTCAAACGCCCCTCCAAAGTCAGAGTGCTTGCAAGAGACACCCTGGCGGAGGTGGGATGTTACATTTGGTATCAGAGCATATGGTTTACGAGAAGGAACAAAAAGGTTTTTAGAAAACTTTTGAAAAACTATTTTCAAAACCAAGTATAAAGTATTTTCCAAAGAAAAGTCTAGTTTATTTTAAAGGCTATTCGCCAAAAAGCCATTAGCAAAAATTCCTTCGTTTTTCTCCATTCTGAATCTATCTTTTTCTTCGTTTTCAGTATGGCCAATAACTTTGCCATTCCGGAGGGAGTACACGTACCTGTTTGGTATAGGAGACTTTTGGAGGCTAGGGCGACCGAAGCCGGCCCCGCAGATGCTCCTCCTCCTCCTCCTCCGGTAGTTAATGTTCCTCCTCCTCCTGTCGCTGAGGTTCCTCTTCCTCCTCCCCCTCAGCATCCTCAAGTTGACTTCGCAAAGACTTGCAAAGATTTCAAAGCAATGGGTGGCAAGAACTTTCAAGGCACTGAGACTTTTGTAGAGGCCAGAAATTGGTTGAAAGAGACTGAGGATTTATTTGCTATCTTTGGGTTAGACGATCAGAGGAAGATCTTGTTGGCGGTCTGGCTTATGAAGGATGAAGCCGCTTATTGGTGGGAAGTCACCAATGGTACTAGGCCTGTTGAGACTTGGGCCGATTTCAGGGCAAGGTTCGTGCTTAAGTTTCTATCTTCTGCTGAGGAGAATCTGCAAATGGAGAGGTTCATAACTTTGAAACAAGGAGATATGTCTATCAAAGAATATGTGAACAAGTTCAATCAGTTAGCTCGTTTTGGCTTGGATATGGTGAATACTCCTCAGAAGAAGGCTCTTCGTTTTGCTAGAGGATTGAATGAGCCGTTGCAGGGATTGGCTATGTCGCATATTCCCCATGGGGCCACGTTTGAGAGCTTGGTTGATATGGCGTTACTTCAAGGAGATGTCAAGAAAGAGAACAAGATGAATGATACTCAAGCCAAGAAGACTGATTCCCTGTGGAAAGGAAATCAGGGTAATCCAAGTGGTCGGAGCAGTCAAGGCAATCAGAACAAGAACAAGAATAAGAGTCAAGGCAACAAGGGGAACAACAACAAAGGCAAGAACAAAAAGGGGAAGTGCCACTATTGCGGTTCAGTTGGGCATCTTATTAAGGATTGTAAGAAGAGGAAAAGGGAGAATGGTGAATGCTTTTTCTGTGGTGAGACTGGACATTTCAGTAAGGATTGCCCGAAGAAGCAAGGGCAAGGCCAGGGTCAGACTCAGCATGCTGGACCTTCAGGAGGGCAAGTTCATGCTCTCAATGTCGCTCCAGTTCCCGATCGAGGTAGTATTTCTGTTGAAAGTCTTGTTTACATTTCTGATTTTCCTGTTCGTACTTTGTTTGATTCTGGCGCATCGCATAGTTGTTTCATCTGATCTAGTTGAAAGTTTGCACCTAAGTACTAGTCTAGTTAATGATCCCGTGTGTGTTTCAAATCCAATTGGGGGTTCCGCCCATTTGTCTATTATCTACGTGGATTTGAAAATCTCTATCTTGAGTATAGAGTTCTCGCGTGATGCTTATATTCTCGGTTTCATGGGGTATGGGTTGATTTTGGGCATGGATTGGTTGTCCAGTTTTGGAGCCATTCTTGATTTTTGAGCATAGGGTTGAGAGGCTCATGACTCGCCTCGGTAATACCCTAAAAATTTCTAGTAACCCTATGAGTCCCGTCATGTTGTGTTATCTTGAATCCCTCAACTCGTCTATCGATAGTTTGCAATCGGTGAGGGTGGTCCTGATATCTTGGGGGAAGTGAAGGGGGTTACCCCTAAACGAGAGATAGATTTCCGCATTTATCTGGTTGATAATGCCAAGATAGTTTTGTGGCCGGTTAGGCACATGGCCCCGCAAGATGAGAGTTAAGAAAGCAAGTCAAGGAGTTGCTTGAAAAGAACTTCATTAGATGAAGTATATCCGAATGGGGAGCGCCTGTAGTATTTATTACCAAGGCAGATGGTTCTCTTCGACTTTGTGTTGATTATCGTGAGTTAAACAAGGAGAATAGACAACCATTGCCAAGGATCGATGATTTGTTTGATCAACTTGTAGGAACATTTGTTCCATCAGCTCAGAATAGCTGAGGATAGTATAGGCGAAACTGCGTTCAGAACTCCAGATGGATTCTTAGAATGGCTGGTCATGCCATTCGGTTTGACTAATGCACCCGCCTACTTCGTGGACTTGATGAGTAGGGTGTTCAGGGAGTTCTTGAACAAGTTTGTCGTGGTCTTCGTAGATGATATTCTGATCTTCTCTAAGGATGAGGAAGAGCACGCAAGGCATCTCGTGGAGGTGATGGATACGCTTAGAGCGCATCAGTTGAAGGCCAAGTTCTCTAAGTGTCACTTTTGGAGAAGGGAAGTTAGATTCCTTGGGCATATAGTATCTAAGCAAGGCTTAGCGGTGGATACCGCTAAAGTGGTCGCGGTTCAAAACCGAAAAGCTCCGACGAGGACAACTGAAATAAGAAGTTCTCTCAGTTTAATTAGTTAGTTAGCATCCCTTGAGCTTAGACCTACCCTTCTGGATCAAGTAGGGACTTCATAGAAAGAAGACCCGCAGTTAGTCGAGATCATGGACAAGTTGATTCGAGGCGAGATGGTAAGTCACCTCGCTATAGATGACAAGGGATGGCTAAGACGCGATGAGAGAAAGAAGGTTCTTAAAGATGCACCTCACCCGAGGAGGTGGCCGAGTTTGTCCCAAGGTGCATTTTGTGCCAACAGATTAAGGCCGAGTCATAAAAAGCCCGGTGGGCTATTACATCCATTGGAGGTCCCCGCAATGGAAGTAGTAAAGTGTCACGAAGGATTTCGTGGATGGACTGCCTAGGTCAAGGAAAGAGAATACGAGCATGTGGGGTCATAGTAGGTAGACTCACGAAGAGTGCTCATTTCACTCCGGTAAAGAGCGAAAGGACTACATCATAGCTAGCGACAGTTTACTTTCAAGAAATAAAGCGGTTGCACGAGGTTCCCTAAAGTATAGTTAGTAACCATGACTCAATCTTCACTAGCCAGTTTTGGGATAGTCTACGGGAAGTCATGGGCAAGCGACTGAATCTAAGTACGGCCTATCATTCACGGGCGGATGGTTCATTTCGTTCAACCATGAGTTATAGAAAATTACGTTAGTAAGAGCAATTGGTAAACGTGGATTGGTATTTTCAAGAAAAGTTCTGCTGCGTGGAAAGTAAACGAGATCCAGGATTCACTGGTGAATTTTGGAGAGCTTGCATGAAATCATGAGGTCATAGTTATGTTTAAGCCAAGAATGATAGAAGAGTAAGTAAAAGAGGAAGACGAGAGGCGACAATGAAATGGGTTCCAACTCATATTTGGAAATAAGAGTTAAGAAGTTAAGAAATCATGAAGTAAAAGACGGTCAAAGCACAGTGGAGTTAAACTCAAGGAAACGTGACTTAGAAGACTGAAGGCTAGATACGCGCATCATATCTCTTTTTAAGAGTATATTCTTGATCCTTGTTTTCCTGTGGAACTTACTTGCATGTTATCTTTTACATATATCCTCTCGGTCCCGTTCTCGATCCCACTTCTGTTGTAAACTCCATAAGGGGGTATGACTTATTGGCTAGTAATACATGTTAGGGTTGAAGGGGTCCATTAGGTTGACTAAACCTTTTGGGCTTTTATAGAATATGGGTTGGGTTAGGAAGGGATTTCTTGTAATCCGAAAGGAGTATATCCTGCTTATCTTCCCGATCTCTTCGTAGCATATCTTTCTTTTGCTATCTATATCGTGTTAATCTCGTCATGAGAACCTTAGGTAGAAACCCTTTGGATGAAACATGTGTTTGAAACATGTTATGCTTGGTGGTTGCAAGTGGTTGCAAGTGTTTGCAAGTGGTTACTCGTGGATGCATTATACACATTAGGCACTAGATCGGCTCACACACTCCTCATATTGCATATGCATGAGTGTTTACGCTTATTCATGGACGAAAATTTTTGTGTTATCACATGGATGCTGCATATGGATGTATGTTATGTGCACACATATAGATGTTATACATTATGTTAGGAATTGCATAAATATGGATTCATTTCACTAACATAATTTGCATTGATGATATTTGCATTGATGATATTTGCATTAGATAAGTACATATACACACACCTTTGCATATGTTCATAAAACATTTAGAATCTTGTAAGGACAACGATTGCTCGTGGATGATGTTTTGAGTAGATGGATGTTGGATGGTAGGATACGTTCTTCCTAACTTGAAGATTTCGGGGACGAAATCCTTTAAGGAGGGGAGAATGTAACAACCCATATTTTCAATAACCTGTTATAACGCAAATCGAGGCAGAATTTAATTCTAAAATCTGAATCAAGGGAAACGGGCTATGCCATTGCATTCGTCTCGGAAAAATACGCGTAATAGAGTCCGAGTTTTCGAAAATCGGAGTCCGTATGACCCGATTAAGGCCCAACGAAGTTTTCAGAAAATTTCAAAGTAAAAACAGATTTCAAATTCAAGTTTGAATTTGGAAATTAGGTCAGATTGGGCCAGGCGGGAAAATTCCCGCCAGAGCACCCAAGTCGACAGCCCTGTCGACTTGGTTGGACCCAAGTCGACAGCCCTGCCGACTTGGCTGTCGACTTGGCTCAGCCGGGCAGTTCTGCCTGGTGCACCATTTTGGGATTGTGTTGAGTTTAGGGGCCAGATTCGATTTTGAGGGCTGAGATTGGAACTAGGGTTTAATCCTAAGGTTGAAACTAATCCTAATCTCTATAAATAAGCCCCTAACCTAACCCTAAATCATCATTATTCATTCTAGTAACTAAACTATGGCAAAATCATTCCTCTCATGGCCTCCACTCTCTTCATAAAATTCTAAGTTATTTCTATGAGAGATTTTCCATGCATACAAGTGTTTTCAAGCTTGTATGAGCATCATTAGCTTGCATTCAAGTCAAGTTTCCATATTTACATCATAAAGCAAGGGTTTTGATCATTTTGGCTCAAGGGATTTTCTATTAGAGCTTGCATTTTGGGTCTATTTGATTGCATAAGGGCTTTGTCATATTTTTGTGTCTTCATAAGCATTGTAAGCCCTTTTCTACTTTCATATTTAAACTCTAAAGTTAAATGAATGATGCAAGTTGTGTTTGATCATTATGATATGCAAGTTTACTATGATGTGTTATGCAAGTCTATCATGTTATGTATGCAAGTTTGCCATGTTATGATATGCAAGTTTATCATGTTATGCTATGCAAGTTTGCCATGTTATGATATGCAAGTTTATCATGTTATGTTATGCAAGTTTGCCATGTTATGATATGCAAGTTTATCATGTTATGCAAGTATGCCATGTTATGATATGCAAGTTTATCATGTTATGTTATGCAAGTTTGATATGCAAGTTTGTCATATGATATGCAAGTTATGTTATGCAAGTTTGGGTTGATCATTTTGTTCATGTTACCATGTTATGCAAGTTTATCTTGGGCTTATGAGCTTAAAGCTTCAAGCTTTATGCTAAAGATTGCATTTTGGCAACATGTAAGTTATCATATCCCTTATGATAACTTGAATGTGAGGCTAAATGCGAACTTATGGCAACTTTTACATGTCATTTATCACCATGTATCACCAATATGCAAAGTTTGGTTTTATGCATGCTTTTGAGGCCTAAAAATGTAATATGCAAGTATATGAACATATGTACATTTCATATGCCACCATGTTAAACTTGTGGCTTCAACACCTTTATGTCATGATTATGCCAAGTTCCCTCTTTCTATCCTTTATGCGCTATTGCGATATGTAAGCGATGGGATTGCGTTTGTGGTTGGGTAAACTTAAAAGACATAAAAACATAAGATTGGGAATTTACCTATTAAGTTAGGTCTACCCATTGGGGATTTACCTATTAAGTTAGGTCTACCCAAATTCTTGAAAACTTGTGATATGTTTTGGAAACATGATGGACATGACACTTAGAAAATATAAGTGTGACCAACTCGAGGTTGGGTTGAGTTGTAGCGTAAAACTACCCGGAACCGACCGGCTTAACTAGTTGCTACAAACAATAGGACCCAATGTGAGAAGTTGGTCATGTTGTACCTTGAACCCGAGGTTAGACCAAGTTGGGGTGTAAAGCTACCCGGACCCGCCCGGCTTAACTAGTAACCACAACAAGGTCTAATGTGAGAGGTTAAGGCACATTAAATTAATTAATGCCCCGTGATTAGGGTTAAGTCATGGTCCACTTAATACTTAACCAATTTGGGCTTGGTAGATTAATCAGGGTTAAGTCGTGAACTCATCGTTACACTTAACCAAGTTAATCCATGATTAGCAAGAGGGTTAAACCGTACTTAACCCACTAGAAAATCCTAGCAATGGGGGTCCACTCCAGCAGTAATCCCAAGTTCGTATCATTATGGCCCTAGGGTCTAGGCTAGGGTGGGGGGCACAATTACTGGACTTGAGGTAAGAGACCAAAAACGACGGCAGAGTGGTACGCCGGTGTAGTTCCGGGCGGACTTTTGGTCGTGCACATAGTCCGAAGCCGGGGAAAGCATGCACGGGTACCAGTAGATCGAGACTGTGCACTTATGTTTATGGTGTCCAGGGGTTGACACCCTAGGGCTTGATACACCCGACGGGAGACCCTGCACAGTCTGACTACAATTATGTTTGGGCCGCATTGACACCAACACGTGACGAGTTAGGCTTATAGGGAGCCGATCGACTAGACCGTTTGGTTGGACCGCGTATTAGGGTCACTTCATGTTATTGGGCCAAAGCTTGGGCCAAGGGATCAATACTTGTTTATTCAAGTCATGTTAGTTTGCTAGTACACCTGTGGTGCAAAATCCTTAAACCTGATTATGCGATGACACCTTTATCTACCTTGTTAGTTAATCATCATGCTAGTATGTTGTTATCCTTATGTTCATCACTGCTTTCATCATGCCAGTTAACTTTATCAGTTTACATTGATTGTAGTAGGGCTTACTCAATCTTTTTGACTGACCTGTTTTTCTTTCGCCTCTTTTCTTCCGTTTCCCCCCTCCCCCCCAGGTTCTCAGGGTGGGAATATTGGAGCTTAGCTTGGATTTCTGATCACTTGCTTGTGGGATTTTAGCTCATGTACGGTCTTGACATGAAGCTAGCTATGGTTATCACTTATTTTGGGGATAGTACTTATGTATTTCAGTTTTTCAGTGATGTTGTTTTTATCTAGACTTGTGTATTTGGAAAGATAACATTATGTTGTATCAGACTTGTTTTGAAAATGTTTGAAATCTTCCGCTGTTTTACTTATCTTATTTACTCTGTTTACATATATACATATGTTCTTGTTCTGCCTTGATATATCATTATGCATGTTTACCCGATTCAAACGCCCCTCCAAAGTCAGAGTGCTTGCAAGAGACACCCTGGCGGAGGTGGGGTGTTACAACCAATGTAATGCAACAGTTCAACTCTATATGTAATTTAACTTTGAATTAAAGAGAAAAATATATTAAGAAAATTTTATCGTTGGCAATCTCAGATCGAAGTTAATATAAGCAGTGTAAACAATCTAGAGATTTAATCCATATATAAGAAATGCGTAATAAAAGAAAAGCAATAAATTGTGAAATAAATTCGTATATTTTGCATTTCCATTTAAATTTAATTTACGGTTCATAACAGTTAAATTTATAGCGTTTGAAGCAATGTAGATAACGTTGTTAGTTCACATTTTAGTCAAACGTTCGCATACCGTTAATAGGGATTTTTTTTTTCATTTATGGGGATATGGCTGACAAAGATATCAGATAAAACCTAGCCTAAAATCTTGGCATATCAATGCAAAGATTTGTGAAACAGTAACCCAAATACTTTGAACAGTGTGGGGACAGAGAATCCAATGCTATAAGCAATAAACAATTTAGAACAGTAGAAATAAAAGGAGCTCCACACCTGTATTGCGTACCACACTTCTCTCCTTATTTCATTCTTCTTCACGCAACCTTTCTTCCTCCTACCCCATCTTTCTACTCCCATCTAGTAACTTCCTTCATTTCCCAAAATTCAAATATGCTCAAGACCGTTTAGCCATCTTCCAGTACCACACGCACCCACTCTTTTTCCCTTAGCTTCCTGTCACCGTGACAAACGCCATCTTCCTTCTCCTACCAATAGAAGCTGCGTCGATTGTCACCCCACCATCAATAACCTCTTTACGCCAGCAAACCCACTATCAGGTTCTTTCCCCCACACTCCACATTCGCTACTCCCTCTCTCACGTCTAAATACAACAACAAGCCTCCCCTCCTTAGCACCTCACCATCCCCTTTCTAAGCTCCACCTATTCCACAACCAAACATCGGCCCTTCTGACGCATCTCTAGCCACCAAGTTCACTCCCCCTCGACCAAATAACTACTTCCCTATATCTCTTCTCTTTCCCCTCTTTTAAAAGCACGTTCAGACCTTACCACGACACCATCGTTCTCTCCACCGCCACCCATCTTCACCCACATCCACCTTCTCGCTTGACACCCCGCTGCTCACCCGCCACCACCTCCAGTACCCTCTGTTGGTCCACCTATCTCAGCTCCTTTCCCTGAAACAAACTCGGCCACACCGTTTATACCACACAGCCCCATTGTGTCTGTCCACCACCATGACCGCACATCCTTCCCCTCGCCTGATGCACTGCAAGTCCGCCACCGGTCCACCTAGCCTGGCCTACACCCAGCTCCATCACCCGGACCTACTCCTCCTCTTTACCAAACAAGTACACCCCTCCTTTGACAACTTACACCGGCAGCCGTGTCCTCAGCCATTGCTGTCAACGCACAACACCCTGACCGCTACACAAACCCAACAACCCTGACCTCACTGCAAGAGTTCCACCTCGCCACTTCTTCCTCCTTCCACCTTAAAGGTGCTGCCTTTCCTTTTGAATTGGCACGCAAAGATTCCCCACCACCCTTCCTTTCATTTCCGTTCCGTACTAGCCTAACCTGAAGACACTTCGACCACCCGTCCACCATCCACGCTACCTTAACTATTCGTGGACCACCAAATACAGTTTCTTTTGTATTAAAAGGAAATGCAAGTATAAACGGTTGCGAGGCATATATGCAGTTATATGCACACGAGTTCCAGAGAGAATAGCGTGTGTCGCACGTGTTCATTGGTCAGATTTAGGCAGTTGATACGGAACCAGTATTGATGGAGAAGATTGGAAGAAATATTGGTGAGAACATTTATTTAAATTTATTTTTCAAAATGAGTAGGAACCGTAAATTTTAATTAGCGATGAACACCATTTTCTTATGCATGGTTGTTATTGTTGTGATGATTTGAATGAATGTTTGTGTAAGTTAAAAACACAAAAACACTAAGCATTATGTAACAAGACGCTTGCGCACAAATTGGATGGTTGTTTAATTTTGCAATGTTGATGGATGGACTAGTATTCCTATGGATTGATTTTGTTGTATCACACACCATAGTGTGGAGTATATGGGTAGTCGATTTAAATCTCGTTCTTATGTGAATAGCGATTTTTAATAAAATAAATATAATTTAAAAAGTTAATTTTTGAATTTAAATTAAAACTAAGTCATGAGTAACTAAACCATTTTCCATAAGTAAGAAATGATTTGGAAATATCTTAAAATTGTTTTGGACCCTTAAGATTGTAAACAAGTTTTGAAATCTAACTAAAAATTGATTTTTGAGTTGCATGTAAATGTCTGGTTTCATAACTATCTTTAAGCTTTAAAATTTGATTTTGAGTTATATTGTTTATGTAAATGTTTAACTATCCATAAACTTGAAAATTTTAATTAAAGAAAATTTGATTTAAGCATGTAACTAAACAAGTTTTTTTAATACATTCGGTTTCATTATTTTTAAACACCAAGTATAAGTCTAAACAATTTAACAAATTTGGCAACATTACATTAAGCTTCTAAAGAAATTTAAATGACGGTTTAATTGAAGTTATGTTAACCTTAACTATGATTTTAAAGAGGATTGGACAATTTATGTTTCGAACCGTTATAGAATATATATATATATATATTAACAACATTTCTTCCACTAATACATATATGTATACCAAACCGTTCTAGGGTGACAGAGAGGATAGTGTCTAAGGCTTGGGTTTGGAAAATACAGTTTCCTGCTCTCCCTGACTATCCATAACTAATTCGATGGACGGGATGGTGAATTCAAAATCAAATTTGGAATTTAATTTAAAGCTTATTAGAATTTAAATAATTTTGAAACTTAATAAGCGTTGTTTATTTTAATAAAGGGCTTGAACTTTTGAATGATTTTTTTTGAACCTATTTGGTTAAGTAACTATTTTATATCACTTAAGTAATGATTTAACATTTCCTTGAAACAATTTGGATTTGTGAAATGTATGAAACAAGAACTATCTTTTCAACTATAAAGAGGGTTCTTAAATATTTGGGAGGTTTCAAAGTGATAAATTTGTGAATGAAACTCCAAATCCAAATATAGATTTGGTGGAAACGATAATAATAAATGGAAAATATGAATATCGGATTTGTAAAGAAGAAAATGAGATGGTAAAGAGATTTGAAGAACTTGTAATGAATTCCATCGTATTATAAGTGACTTGATAACAACTGCAAGGAGGTTTGGATTGAAATCGGTATAGTCCACATCTTTGTTTTAAAATACGCTTATTATTTGGAAAGACCGGGATCAGATTTAAGTCTGAAAACCATTCCAAGTAATAATACGACGCTATGAAACAATTGAAGACTTAGAAATGATAAATGAAGACCGGGAGTCTTTGGATTTATTTGGATTGATTGTTGATGTCTCAAGTCAGTATGTACACCCGATACGAGGTTATAAGTGGCATCAGGTCTGAATATATATGAGGATTTTTGGATTTTGTTCTGTTCAGACCCAGAATGGACTTGTATGGATTGTTTGTCTGACATTGTAATTGACTATGTAGCACCGATTTCTCTTAAAATATATTGGATTGTGGCAATTGATTATTCCCATCTCTAGGTTACGTTCCTAGAGGTTATGTATTGATAGAAATCAGTGACATGTTGTAAATTGACAATGTGGCATACTCAAGTTATGGAATGAGCTGGTGATGATCAAAGCATGGCTGATTTAAGCGTAGATTTGTGTACACCACGACATCGACAAGCCTTACACCCTGGATGATGAGAAACTGGCGGTTAGGTTGTTGACATATACATGATTTTGTGATTGATAGCTGCGGCAGATGTACCTCTTGTGAATTTGGAGAATGGGTTATGATCGGGGCTCCGTGTCTGGACGATACCCATTGATCTACCTCGCGATATGTACTTGGTTTCCGAGTCTGGATGAAAAAGCTGTGTTACACTTCGCTTGTATTCCTGGTTGATCTTTCATGCCAGGAATCACCAAGTTCGAAACCGAATCCACAAAACGTGCCCCTACGGTTTTATTTGTATACCTATGGCAACATAGTAGGATGGGGTACGATATCGTCTAAGATTAATACATTTATTTTCAAAAATTGTTTCTACACTATGCACTAATAATAATATCAAAGTGAATTTTCCCATATGAAAGCATTTTTGGTTATCATAAGGCAAAACTCGCCCATCTGGTGTGTGCTTGCATTGTGTGATGTGGGACGAGCTTATGATAGCTTCGTTTTTCAAAAGGCATTGTGAATTTATATGCATGGGTATTCACATGGAGTAAACCCGTTCCGGATTAACGGCGTGGTCCGGTGAATTTCCCAACTTTAAAATAAACCCAAAAATAACCGTTTTATGTTCTCACACCATTCCCATGACTGACCTGGAGTTTATTGTTCCTTCCTAAACTCTGGATGCCCAAAAATTTTCACACGGGCAGCTAGTCGTTTAGTTTTACAGCTATAGACTCTTGGAGCAAGATTGGAGCATTTTCTGAGTTGGAGCTTCGAGCTGAAGTTGAAGTTTCCGCTATATCATATCGCTTCTTCTGCTGAGAGTATAATTATGTTTCTTGTAACGACCCAGCGATTTTCGACTCCGAAAATCGACACCAAACCCAGCGTCGACTGTTCAGACATCGAAAATACCGGACCATTAATAGAAAGAAGTTAGAGGATGAGATAGAAAAGATAGAACTAATAGAATAGGAGAAGAAGAACACAGCTGAACATAATCAGAGTAAACACGAATCTCACAGCGGAACGAATAAAATATGTTATATAACATAACTTTGAAATACAAAACTATACATACCATTTATCAGAGTACAATACAACATATCACAGCGGAAATAATCTCTAACTAACTAATAGTGAAGCCTTCTGCTTTCAGCTTCTCCAAGTGAATCTGCAAAGCCTGAAACACTTGACTGCCCGTACAAATTTGGGCACCCAAGAGTTTAGGGAAAACAAACAAAATAAACTCTGGGTCAGTCATGGGACTGGTGTGAGTAAACTCCAACCATATGGCTTAACTTTGAAAATCCTTTTTGAAACAAAAAGGATAATAGTAAGACCAGCCCACACATAAACACGGACGGTTTTTACCTTACTATAACCCAAAATATTTTGATATCAAAATCCAGTGATATTATAATAATGTCCAATCAAATAAATAACCAAATAGTAGAACGCTTGCATCTCACGCTCTACATACATAGTATAAAATCAAAAAAACCGCAGGGCGCTTATTGGAGATTGGATTCCAATTATGACAAGGTATGGGACCACCTTCCGACAGTGTATCTCTAGAGGCGAATACACGGGGTTCAACAAGAACATCTTGTAACCCGGCCCACACATGACCGACCACTCATTTCGCTTGAGTGTATCGAATGTATATCACCAACGGTTGGACTCAAACCACCGTTCCCGAATGGGCAGAATCGATAGATTTAGAAACAAAAGGAATTTCTCTAGATAGGTGATTATACACCCTAATGGGAGCGACCCACATAGCCATGCTGCCTGCCCGATTTTTGTCATTTCCCGGTTGTGAAGCTTGAGGCTACGTTTACCTTTTAGAAAATCTGGCCACCATACACTTTGAATGCCACATCGTCAAACCCGTCAAATCACTAGTTGATCTTCCCAAAATATTACGGGTATAAAAGCTAAGAGAAACGAATTTCTCCGCCACCAGACGTAATATCTTGAAAAGATCGTCTTATGTGACCGTTAGGAATACTCTGTCAGACATTCGTCCATACAAGTTGTCCTGGGACTGGACAAACAGAAAACACCATTCTGGAACCTGACGACCCTTGCATTTTACTCCGTCTTCAATTTTCTTCAGCATAATCGAATACGCAGCGTTTATGCCTATACGGAGTGGTTCTCGGATAATATATCCAACCGGTCTCCCCGTATTGACAACGATGGTCAAAACACTTCGATAGTCGGTTATTTAACTATCGAAGTAAAAACAAACATCCATTCAAATGTATAACGAGCATCACACAATCACTAGCCCCTTTTTATTTAACATTACTTCCCCAATTTTCCATATCTTCCCAGATATATTCCAAGACTCGTTTAGCCATTTGCATCTCTTGGAGAACGTTTCCAGTTATTATGAACCTATATTCGTCTTTGTTCCCTACCCAACATAATACTCCTATATTTTCTTTGGGCAAAACATCGTCACTTATTTCTTTAAAATAAGTAGATTCAAACCAACTGTCTTTATTCCCGAGGGAGTAATGCTATATACAAAAATCACGCTTAAGCTTGGCCAACAGCGTTAATTTAATGTTATAGTTCAAAACTTGTCGTACGCTGTAATATTCCCATTTTTAACTAATCTTGACACAACAGTCACGCCTAAACCTCAACAGCGTTATTTTATCGCTATAGTTCACAGACTTGCAATATGCTATTATACTCCACTTTATAATTAATCTCAACGCCTCTTTCCGTTACAAAAGTCTTGATATCTTTTTCCATCACAAAAATCTTGGCATTTATTTCCGTTACAAAAATCTTGGCATTTATTTCCGTTACAAAAATCTTGGCTTATTTTAAATATGATTTTATGATGTCATATCCTTATTTGAAAACTCGGTTTAAAATTATTTACATTGGTCATTAACCCTTCACTCCATCTTCCTTAAACATTTCTCTTTACACTTCTCTTATCTAAACTCGATCACGTTCTTTGTCTTTTTGGCAATTTACTTCTTCTTCGTATTATTATACCCAATTCAATAAAACATCTCAATACAAACTTAATACCAGTTTATAATAGAATTTCTATTATAATTTAAACATCGCTTCAATTATAAAAATAAAATTTTTACAATTGCCTTCGTTGATTTTTCTGACAGTCAACCAATTTCTTAACAAAATGGGTTTATGGTTGACTGTCGCTGATATCGTTTATTTAGCAAATCAACATAACGTTGAATTTCCATTCAACATGGTTCAAACAGTGCACAAACAATACATCTAAATATTTAGGAATCCGGTTGAGTTCTTCCAACCGATTTCCGCATCCACAAATATTAGTCAAATCAGTATCCAACCGGTGATGTGTACATATGCAACGGGATATAATATTTCAACCAATTTAACCATAATCTGCCTAAACAACCATCACATAGCATTCAACCATTATTTAAAATATAATTAAAATATTTAAATAAAACAGAGTTAGTGAATTTACTCACCTTGGCGCTTTAACCGTTAAAACGATTTGCGTCAGTTGATCCGATCCGGCGTTTTATTCTGCCACTATCCGACTTTAGCAGTCCGACTCTTCCTGGCCACCGTTCATCGTGCGACCGTCTGAGCGCAAACTGACCATCCTACCATAATCGTCTCGCACTCACCCTCAATTGCCATGAGCGTCGGCCAGAACGCCGCTGTACAAATGAACCCACTTTCATGTCTTTAGTACAAAATTCCATCCCAACGTTAAAGACCTCCTTTCTTTTGAACTCGGCCAGTCCACTAAAAACTCGCGCATTGAAACCCACTTACTTCCATTGAACAGTCCGATCCGCAAAACAAAACAATGAAGTTGTTTCCCTTACAAGAGACACCTTGGCCAAACTGTTTGAGCTTACAGATTCTTCGGTTAAAGAAGTGGTGGATCAAGGTGCTAATGTGCTTTTTTCCTAATCTGCTCCAATGAAACAACCACCTGCTCTATGTATTTCCAGTACCACACTCACGTATGCACACTCCACTCTTCCACCCACCAGAATAACACGCGTCCTGCTTCCCATTTTAGAAAACAGTTGTCGCTTCTGTTAAACAAGTGGCCATTATGTTTATATTATATATGTGGCCCTTATTATTATGATTTCTCTTTTCATTTTATCCGCGGGCTTCACATTTCTTTTCCTTGGCCCAACTTGACATCTGCACCTGCATGGAACTGTGTACCCGTCTTCTGCATGAAACTCCAGTACAAATACATTCGCAACCCAATCCCATATTGATGCAAATACCACCCCCTGTACGCTGCTCACCTCACACAACAATGTACCAGTCCAACTAAATGTACACTGTGCGTTCACGCTATTTCCAGTGAATTATTTTCGAACGTTGCTCAGTATTTTCTTCCATTTCCGAGCATTTACAAACACCGTTCCCCCTCTTTGATCAACTAGTTTAGCAGCTCCCATCCAAAATCTGCTCCGG
The DNA here is from genome assembly GCA_030737875.1 of Allium sativum. NCBI lineage: Eukaryota > Viridiplantae > Streptophyta > Magnoliopsida > Asparagales > Amaryllidaceae > Allium > Allium sativum. The sequence continues at coordinate 976,705,932 of CM060920.1, forward strand.
CTAGCTTATTTCGATCTGCTACCGTTGCTCCATGATTTTACACGCTAGGGTCCAACACAGCATTTCCATGCTCATGTAAACATGCCATTTCCACAACTTGGTACCATCCGTTCTCTCCTACATATCTCAATCAAACACGTTGCCTGTATATATACTTCCAACGTTATCTCCACTCTTAAGAACTACACACAACTGTATGTACGCATTCAATATGTGGCAACCCAAACATCACTCGAGAATCTCCATGCTACTCACGCATTACCCATACAAGCTCCGCCTGCATACTTCCACGCACCACTTCAACTGCTCCAGACATCACATTCTCTCGCCACACAACACCACTTCATCACGTTGAACACAAACCCCTAGCATCTCCTTCACTCCACTGCAAACGTGACTGCACACGTTGGACTCTCAACTTGAATTCCTCACTTAATTTCCGCAACCAAACCCTCTCGCTACTGGTTTTTGTTTTAAATTTGAGCTCACGTTTATGTTGAGGAATTGCGATGTAATGAAGTAAAAGAACAGAACAAGAGGAGGCAGAGGCAGTCTATATATTTTTAACTTTGGTTTTTCTCCTCTGAATAAACGAGCGGCTTCATGTATTTATATATATTGGAAGAAAGCTTGGTGGCCACGCAGATATAGGGTTCGTAGGATGTAGGGTAGTTTATGTTTTCAAAGTTAAGTCATGTCAAGAGGTTTGCAAATATACACCGATCCGATTCCTCTGTCGGCACTGTGATGAACATGGTTTGCACGGTTTCGATAATAGACAGGCATGGTAAAGTAACTTAGGGTAGGTTTGCTGTTCATAGGGTAGGCTTTTATTTGTTTAAGTTTTACTTTGTCGGCAAGGCTTCAAGCATAACAGAGTACATGTCACCAACATCAACAGTGAAATGGCCAAGCGTAGCACCTGTTTCCCCTAAATAAATAAATATAAATAGTTTGCTTTAGTTTGATTCAAAGTTATAAAGCATAGCTTACCCTATTACGAAAATTTCCATTCATGTACGTATTGTCACGGACAGAAGTAACAATACGATCGTGCCGAACGAGGTGCCACGATCCCAAAAATATAATAATATCGGTAGATTGACTCATATTGTGAAACCCCGAAATATTGATACAGGGTGCAAAATACTTCAAATAAAAAGTTGCTTATTTAATTAATTAAAAATTACAGTAAAATTCTAAAAATTAAATTATCGCTGCGCCTCAAAAGAACCTTGTCCAGATTTGCAACCGATATCCAGTTATATCAAATAAACTGTTATGGTCGATAAACGGTTTTATAGCGACCTTTCGAATATTTGATTTGGACATATCTTGCAATGAATATGACGAAATCTCCATTTTCCACTTTTGTTGGAAAGATACAGTTCAACTGATTCCAACGCTTCTTATTTCGAAGAAATCCGATTTAAAACGAGTTCTGTACACTCAGTTGAAGTTCAGAACGTTAAATTACGAACTACAGCGTCGTTATAAGCTCGATTATAATTAATATATATTTTTATACGTTCAACTTCGTTTTAATTAATATATAAATCCACTTATATTACGAATTCAATATTTAAACTGATTAAAATATTCAAATACAAATCGATAAAAAATGCGGGACATTACATTCCTTCCCCCTTAAAATAATTTCGTCCTCGAAATTGCTAAGATGGGGAAAATGCTACAATCTCTGTTGTAAACAGGTTAAAATCTTTTTGGTTTACTTCATATTTTCAGTTCCAACTGAACTGATCAAAATATTAATTCCCTTCTTTGTAACGAAAATTTTCAAAATTCGGAAAATTTTCTAACACTTTAATTTTCGGAGAATTTCGTCAGCCTCTCTGCTGCATGGTTCATTCGGTACTACTACCACACGCCACTCTGGCCTTCCCCCTTTATCGGGCATCCAACTTTCTCGTTTCCATTTGCAATCCATTCAGCATACCCAAATGCATCTCCAACTGATCTCCAGTCAGTTTATTCTCAATCAATAATTCTCTTACATCCCAACTCAAATTTCTTTTTCAAACTCCAGTTCAATTCCAATTCCAAATAATCAAATTTCCCAACCAAGTTTAGTTCCATTCCCAATCTCAATTCACAACTCAACTACTTGGTCAAGTCAAATCCTTATTCCAGTACGATTTCCACTTATTTGGCTTCAATTCAACTCAAATTTTATTTGACTTATTTAAATTCTCTGTTTATTTACTTCATAAGTAAATTTTAATTTCAGAATTCAAATTCCTGGGGTTTTCATTTCAAATCAGTTTGAAATCATATATATTCATAACATAGCAATTCAAAACCTTTGAATCTCTGAACAACTTATTTCAAAACAAAATCTTTGGTAGTAATCCGTCACTTAGAAACTCGAAATTGAACACCGATAATGGTCGACTTCATCATCGGAACTCATTTCCCAGTGACCAAAGTGAGTTCAATACTATATCACTTTCAAAACTCATATTCAAATACTTTTATTTGAAATTACTTCAAAAATATCTTTTCGAAACTTGGATAATATTTCAAAATTTCCCCAGGATCATAAAATTCCATATATTTAATCCAAATTTCATTTACAAACATTTTCATGTATCAGATTTTTTTTATTCCAATTCTGGTTTAAATTTCAGATTCAGTTCATCTGATTTTACATATTATATGTATAAAATATTTCGATTGGTTATTTATATAACCAATTCAATTATAAATCTTATTCGATCATAAGTCCACCCAACACATTCAATAGATAATTCCAATATATATGTTTTCTTTATATCAAAATATATTTCGAGTAAAATTATTTCATTTACCCTCTTCTCCAAAACATACCGTGTCGAATTGCTCTGTTCAAGAGTTTAGAAACACCTATCGATACAGTTTGCATTACTGTTTCGACCAGAATTCATAAACCTCTCGACTGACCAGTCAACACGATATAAAACAATTTTTATATTAATTTACAAATACGCGCTCATATATATACACTCAAACTCAATCTAAGGTACTGCTAACCTTATCTCTATTGAGTCACGCCACAGAGCCAAGGTAATCACTTAACCTCGCTCTGATACCACTGTAACGACCCAGCGATTTTCGACTCCGAAAATCGACACCAAACCCAGCGTCGACTGTTCAGACATCGAAAATACCGGACCATTAATAGAAAGAAGTTAGAGGATGAGATAGAAAAGATAGAACTAATAGAATAGGAGAAGAAGAACACAGCTGAACATAATCAGAGTAAACACGAATCTCACAGCGGAACGAATAAAATATGTTATATAACATAACTTTGAAATACAAAACTATACATACCATTTATCAGAGTACAATACAACATATCACAGCGGAAATAATCTCTAACTAACTAATAGTGAAGCCTTCTGCTTTCAGCTCCTCCAAGTGAATCTGCAAAGCCTAAAACACTTGACTGCCCGTACAAATTTGGGCACCCAAGAGTTTAGGGAAAACAAACAAAATAAACTCTGGGTCAGTCATGGGACTGGTGTGAGTAAACTCCAACCATATGGCTTAACTTTGAAAATCCTTTTTGAAACAAAAAGGATAATAGTAAGACCAGCCCACACATAAACACGGACGGTTTTTACCTTACTATAACCCAAAATATTTTGATATCAAAATCCAGTGATATTATAATAATGTCTAATCAAATAAATAACCAAATAGTAGAACGCTTGCATCTCACGCTCTACATACATAGTATAAAATCAAAAAAACCGCAGGGCGCTTATTGGAGATTGGATTCCAATTATGACAAGGTATGGGACCACCTTCCGACAGTGTATCTCTAGAGGCGAATACACGGGGTTCAACAAGAACATCTTGTAACCCGGCCCACACATGACCGACCACTCATTTCGCTTGAGTGTATCGAATGTATATCACCAACGGTTGGACTCAAACCACCGTTCCCGAATGGGCAGAATCGATAGATTTAGAAACAAAAGGAATTTCTCTAGATAGGTGATTATACACCCTAATGGGAGCGACCCACATAGCCATGCTGCCTGCCCGATTTTTGTCATTTCCCGGTTGTGAAGCTTGAGGCTACATTTACCTTTTAGAAAATCTGGCCACCATACACTTTGAATGCCACATCGTCAAACCCGTCAAATCACTAGTTGATCTTCCCAAAATATTACGGGTATAAAAGCTAAGAGAAACGAATTTCTCCGCCACCAGACGTAATATCTTGAAAAGATCGTCTTATGTGACCGTTAGGAATACTCTGTCAGACATTCGTCCATACAAGTTGTCTTGGGACTGGACAAACAGAAAACACCATTCTGGAACCTGACGACCCTTGCATTTTACTCCGTCTTCAATTTTCTTCAGCATAATCGAATACGCAGCGTTTATGCCTATACGGAGTGGTTCTCGGATAATATATCCAACCGGTCTCCCCGTATTGACAACGATGGTCAAAACACTTCGATAGTCGGTTATTTAACTATCGAAGTAAAAACAAACATCCATTCAAATGTATAACGAGCATCACACAATCACTAGCCCTTTTTTATTTAACATTACTTCCCCAATTTTCCATATCTTCCCAGATATATTCCAAGACTCGTTTAGCCATTTGCATCTCTTGGAGAACGTTTCCAGATATTATGAACCTATATTCGTCTTTGTTCCCTACCCAACATAATACTCCTATATTTTCTTTGGGCAAAACATCGTCACTTATTTCTTTAAAATAAGTAGATTCAAACCAACTGTCTTTATTCCCGAGGGAGTAATGCTATATACAAAAATCACGCTTAAGCTTGGCCAACAGCGTTAATTTAATGTTATAGTTCAAAACTTGTCGTACGCTGTAATATTCCCATTTTTAACTAATCTTGACACAACAGTCACGCCTAAACCTCAACAGCGTTATTTTATCGCTATAGTTCACAGACTTGCAATATGCTATTATACTCCACTTTATAATTAATCTCAACGCCTCTTTCCGTTACAAAAGTCTTGATATCTTTTTCCATCACAAAAATCTTGGCATTTATTTCCGTTACAAAAATCTTGGCATTTATTTCCGTTACAAAAATCTTGGCTTATTTTAAATATGATTTTATGATGTCATATCCTTATTTGAAAACTCGGTTTAAAATTATTTACATTGGTCATTAACCCTTCACTCCATCTTCCTTAAACATTTCTCTTTAGACTTCTCTTATCTAAACTCGATCACGTTCTTTGTCTTTTTGGCAATTTACTTCTTCTTCGTATTATTATACCCAATTCAATAAAACATCTGAATACAAACTTAATACCAGTTTATAATAGAATTTCTATTATAATTTAAACATCGCTTCAATTATAAAAATAAAATTTTTACAATTGCCTTCGTTGATTTGTCTGACAGTCAACCAATTTCTTAACAAAATGGGTTTATGGTTGACTGTCGCTGATATCGTTTATTTAGCAAATCAACATAACGTTGAATTTCCATTCAACATGGTTCAAACAGTGCACAAACAATACATCTAAATATTTAGGAATCCGGTTGAGTTCTTCCAACCGATTTCCGCATCCACAAATATTAGTCAAATCAGTATCCAACCGGTGATGTGTACATATGCAACGGGATATAATATTTCAACCAATTTAACCATAATCTGCCTAAACAACCATCACATAGCATTCAACCATTATTTAAAATATAATTAAAATATTTAAATAAAACAGAGTTAGTGAATTTACTCACCTTGGCGCTTTAACCGTTAAAACGATTTGCGTCAGTTGATCCGATCCGGCGTTTTATTCTGCCACTATCCGACTTTAGCAGTCCGACTCTTCCTGGCCACCGTTCATCGTGCGACCGTCTGAGCGCAAACTGACCATCCTACCATAATCGTCTCGCACTCACCCTCAATTGCCATGAGCGTCGGCCAGAACGCCGCTGTACAAATGAACCCACTTTCATGTCTTTAGTACAAAATTCCATCCCAACGTTAAAGACCTCCTTTCTTTTGAACTCGGCCAGTCCACTAAAAACTCGCGCATTGAAACCCACTTACTTCCATTGAACAGTCCGATCCGCAAAACAAAACAATGAAGTTGTTTCCCTTACAAGAGACACCTTGGCCAAACTGTTTGAGCTTACAGATTCTTCGGTTAAAGAAGTGGTGGATCAAGGTGCTAATGTGCTTTTTTCCTAATCTGCTCCAATGAAACAACCACCTGCTCTATGTATTTCCAGTACCACACTCACGTATGCACACTCCACTCTTCCACCCACCAGAATAACACGCGTCCTGCTTCCCATTTTAGAAAACAGTTGTCGCTTCTGTTAAACAAGTGGCCATTATGTTTATATTATATATGTGGCCCTTATTATTATGATTTCTCTTTTCATTTTATCCGCGGGCTTCACATTTCTTTTCCTTGGCCCAACTTGACATCTGCACCTGCATGGAACTGTGTACCCGTCTTCTGCATGAAACTCCAGTACAAATACATTCGCAACCCAATCCCATATTGATGCAAATACCACCCCCTGTACGCTGCTCACCTCACACAACAATGTACCAGTCCAACTAAATGTACACTGTGCGTTCACGCTATTTCCAGTGAATTATTTTCGAACGTTGCTCAGTATTTTCTTCCATTTCCGAGCATTTACAAACACCGTTCCCCCTCTTTGATCAACTAGTTTAGCAGCTCCCATCCAAAATCTGCTCCGGCTAGCTTATTTCGATCTGCTACCGTTGCTCCATGATTTTACACGCTAGGGTCCAACACAGCATTTCCATGCTCATGTAAACATGCCATTTCCACAACTTGGTACCATCCGTTCTCTCCTACATATCTCAATCAAACACGTTGCCTGTATATATACTTCCAACGTTATCTCCACTCTTAAGAACTACACACAACTGTATGTACGCATTCAATATGTGGCAACCCAAACATCACTCGAGAATCTCCATGCTACTCACGCATTACCCATACAAGCTCCGCCTGCATACTTCCACGCACCACTTCAACTGCTCCAGACATCACATTCTCTCGCCACACAACACCACTTCATCACGTTGAACACAAACCCCTAGCATCTCCTTCACTCCACTGCAAACGTGACTGCACACGTTGGACTCTCAACTTGAATTCCTCACTTAATTTCCGCAACCAAACCCTCTCGCTACTGGTTTTTGTTTTAAATTTGAGCTCACGTTTATGTTGAGGAATTGCGATGTAATGAAGTAAAAGAACAGAACAAGAGGAGGCAGAGGCAGTCTATATATTTTTAACTTTGGTTTTTCTCCTCTGAATAAACGAGCGGCTTCATGTATTTATATATATTGGAAGAAAGCTTGGTGGCCACGCAGATATAGGGTTCGTAGGATGTAGGGTAGTTTATGTTTTCAAAGTTAAGTCATGTCAAGAGGTTTGCAAATATACACCGATCCGATTCCTCTGTCGGCACTGTGATGAACATGGTTTGCACGGTTTCGATAATAGACAGGCATGGTAAAGTAACTTAGGGTAGGTTTGCTGTTCATAGGGTAGGCTTTTATTTGTTTAAGTTTTACTTTGTCGGCAAGGCTTCAAGCATAACAGAGTACATGTCACCAACATCAACAGTGAAATGGCCAAGCGTAGCACCTGTTTCCCCTAAATAAATAAATATAAATAGTTTGCTTTAGTTTGATTCAAAGTTATAAAGCATAGCTTACCCTATTACGAAAATTTCCATTCATGTACGTATTGTCACGGACAGAAGTAACAATACGATCGTGCCGAACGAGGTGCCACGATCCCAAAAATATAATAATATCGGTAGATTGACTCATATTGTGAAACCCCGAAATATTGATACAGGGTGCAAAATACTCCAAATAAAAAGTTGCTTATTTAATTAATTAAAAATTACAGTAAAATTCTAAAAATTAAATTATCGCTGCGCCTCAAAAGAACCTTGTCCAGATTTGCAACCGATATCCAGTTATATCAAATAAACTGTTATGGTCGATAAACGGTTCTATAGCGACCTTTCGAATATTTGATTTGGACATATCTTGCAATGAATATGACGAAATCTCCATTTTCCACTTTTGTTGGAAAGATACAGTTCAACTGATTCCAACGCTTCTTATTTCGAAGAAATCCGATTTAAAACGAGTTCTGTACACTCAGTTGAAGTTCAGAACGTTAAATTACGAACTACAGCGTCGTTATAAGCTCGATTATAATTAATATATATTTTTATACGTTCAACTTCGTTTTAATTAATATATAAATCCACTTATATTACGAATTCAATATTTAAACTGATTAAAATATTCAAATACAAATCGATAAAAAATGCGGGACATTACATTTCTGTTGCTGTATGTTGTAACTCTGATATTCCATGTAATTCTGATGTAACATTAGTACTATGAAATGAAAGTTCTGTGATTTTGTTCAATATATGTTAGTACCCATAACAATCTGCCTTTATGAATGGTTTAAGCTGGTTTAATTACCGGTAAGAACCAGGCAAAAAGACAGGTCGTTACATTTGTGGTATCAAAGCTTTGGTTATAAAAAGCTACGGGGTATGGCATATTTGAACAAAGGATAGAACTCATCAGAGTTATAATATCTCACTAGAGATAGGGTTAGGAATACCCTAGAATGAGATTCTGGAATATTTTATTGAGAGAGCATATTTTGAAACTCCAAATTGTTTTAAAACTAAGTGAACTATTTTGAAAAACATAACTATTTTGAAAAACATAACTATTTTGAAATACAACTTCTAATAAAAATATTCGAGTATTTTATTCGATGTCACGATTGGACTACTGGTTTATGGATATTTCAAATATATGCATGGTCGGCGTATATACGAAGTCTTGTATGTATTAGATAGATATAGAATAACACTCTAGTAGCATGGGGATGATTCAGTTGATGACTGCAGCATCATCAGCATTTATTTTCATGTTTCAAAAGTGGGATGACCATATGGTTCCGTATGAAAAGTCGAGGAATACTTAAAATCATATAGATAAGCATTATAATGAATAAATCTTAATAAAATGATTTGATAAATTTGATTTGAAAATGAACTAAAATGAAGATTTGGAGGGACAAAGCTAAGAGTTTTGTATGGAAAGAGGTGAAATTAAATAACTTAAAATTCGAAAGACTTAAGTACGGTTAATAATAAGCCATTAAAATACTTGAAGTTAAACTGTGCGATGTGATTAATTATTTATAAACAAGATAGATAAATATGACAAAATAGTATAACCCTTTGGAAAAAAAATTAGGTTCTCACTCAAAGAAATGGAATTCGGGTTATCAAGTGGTGAGTTTTGGATGAGGCCAAAGCAAGCAAAAAGAGCACTGGCTCGGAAGAAAGAAGAAGAGACAGAAAAGGTTAAAAAACTCAAAGATATCCAGTGTTTTAGGTGCTTTGGAAACGGTCATTATGCAGTATGCTACCCAAATATATCTAAGAAGAAGAAAGTCACTCGAAAGGATATACGTTGTTTCAAGTGTAAGAGAATTGGACATTTTATGAATAAATGCCCTAAGAGAAAGATAGAAATCAAGGACCCTGCAACGGAAAAGAGGTGTTATCAATGTAGGATGGAAGGGCATGTAGTTCGGGACTGTCCAGTGAAGAAGGGAGAAAATCCACAGGGAGAAGCAACATTTTCGCAAAAAGTGGCACAAGAAAGAAAATTATTCAATCTGCAAGGATAACTCTAAAAGTTATATAAGGATAAGAAACAAATGAATTAATATTAAGAAATCAATTTATAATGAGTTAAGAAGGAATGTACGAATTCTTGTGTTAATCGAAACTAGGTTGCTGATTTATTTCTTTAAAAATTAACTTGTCAAGGTGTAAACTAGAAGTTGAGGCCCAAATTCAAAATTGAAAGGATTGAAACACGTATACACTAAACAGAATAATGCAGCGAGAATGTAATGGTAATTTAGAAGGAATGTTTCAAAATATTTTTCGCTCGACTAGTTATAAAATATCTGGAACGAGAATGAATAAAATTCGTACATCTTGGAATTCAAAGGGATTCAAGAAAAACGGTTACTCAATTTTATATAATCAAACTCTTGAAAATATTATGAGAATATGGAAATCAATTGAAAAATCTTGAAACGTTTGAAACAATATTGAATATGATCTAGAAGAAGTGAAAACAATGTATGAAGTGTAAACGATTATAAAGCAAGTTGAATTTACATAAGACAAATTTATGGCAATACGAGTCGAAGAGATCAATTTGTGGAAAGAATGTTTGGAATAAATTGAAATTCATATGATTTGAAAGACTTGTAATGTTTCGACGACATATGTAACAACCCGGAAAATCCGAGCCAATTTAAATTTTTTATTTTGGCGAATTTAATGGGTTTCGAATATTTAAAATGAATTATTTTAAATAATAACGACAAGAAATTTGTTTTGAATAGAATTAGAACGTAGATATTTATATAGATCGTCATTAGAATATAAATATTTATTTTTAATTATAAAAGGAATTGAAAATGGCACGGTAGTTTGAAAATTTGATTTTGAATTTCAAATGAATGTGCAGGATACAAAATAAACCGGATTTTAGCAAAACCGAAAATATTAGAATCTATTTGAGAATATCTTTCCAAAGAATCCGAAAAATCAAAATTTCATTGCGGGAATAAAAAGTTATGCCTAGTTGAAAATTCAGAATAGTCGCTATGGAATTATGGCCCTTAAAAATGGAAATTTTGTAAACGACCTTGGTTTTCGACGAAACCACTTTTGTTGGAACCGGAATGTCAAATTATTGCTAGATTCGAAAATTCATAATTTTCTAAATCAGTATGTGAGAGTGGCGAAAGAAAACGTGTTTTGACAGTTTTTGTCAATTTTGATCGACCAGAAAATGGCCATTTTTCAAACGGTCTTCAAATTTGACAAAATTAGTTTTGTTAGGACCCTATCATCAATACGAAGCTAGAAAATATTTTTTGGGAATTTTTAGAGTCCGTATGTGGCCCCGGTAAATTGAAATGCGCGTTCAAATTCAATATATAGATTTATATTTTGATTTTGACAGAAATTGATTGAAACGGTCGAATCATCTTATTAAACATATCCCATTGTGTTCGAAATGGGGGTAATTAGCTAGGGGCGACAGTCGTTGGGTCTGATTTGGGATTCGAATTAAAAGTCAACCTTTTGAAAATTAAATTAAAAGAAATATAAACTCCTCTTTACATTAACTCCCCCCCTCTCCTCTATTTTTCCCGATCAGATAAAAAGAAGAAAAGAAAAAAAATGCTCGAATGTGCTGCCTCCCTCTGCCTGCGCAACCGACGTGGCCCCCCCTCCGGCGATCGGCCTCCAGCCTCCCTCCTCTCCTTTCCCCACTCTTCCAATCGAACCCCGAACCCACTAACCCCCCCCCCCGCGAGAATCAAGACCGCCACTCCCCTAGCCGGCCACCACCTCGCGCAGCCCCCGGCGCCACCCACCACCTCAATGGTCCCCTAGTTCGACGGAGAACACCCCCCTCCTCTGAAAATGCAATATAAGTTTTTAATTTCGAGTTTGATTTATTTTCTTCGATTTAAAAACTGTTTTTATAGGTGTAGAGATTTAAAAACAGATTTCATAGGTGTAGAGATTTAAAAACTGATTTTTAAAAATAGAAAGATACGATTTTTTTTAACCGTATAAAGATGAGATGTTTATTTATAAAAAGATATGGTTTTTAATTTAGGACAAGGTTTATAAAAATATGATTTTTATATTATAGAGATAATAAAAATATGATTTTTATATTATAGAGATAATAAAAATATGATTTTTATATTGTAGAGATAATAAAAATATGATTTTTATAAGATAGAGAATATAAAAATACGATTTTTATATATGTTGTAGTGAAAGAAAAATTCGATTTTTATATGAGTAGCGGATTGAAAATAGAATTTTTATATAATAGAGAGTATAAAAATATAATTTTTATATATGTAGCGAAATAAAAATCTGATTTTTATTATATATATGTTGAGATAAAAACGTGATTTTTATAGTAGCGAAATAAAAATTCGATCTTTATATAAGAAGTAGGAATATAAAAATATAATTTTTATATAGAAAGAAGCAGCGAAAAAATATATGAAGTAGAAATAAAAATGTGATTTTTATTTATTGGAATGAAGCAATAAAAATATAATTTTTATTATGAATAGCGTGGTAAGGACTGTATTGGAATTTCAAACAAATTCAAGCCATTCAGAAATTCAGAAATGAAACGGCGGAGTGGAACCCAAAAGTGAGAACTACTCACTTTAATTCTTGTTTTCTAGTTAAAAATATATACTAGGATGCAGACGTTGCTTAGCAGCACCCGACACCCGTTGTCAACAGACCATGGACGACTTGTTTGATTTTGTTGTGTGGTGAAAATTGATTGTGATGTGGAATGAATGGAAATATATTCATGTGTTGAAATAAATTATTTATCGTTAAAAATATAAATTTAACGTGAATGTGAACAAATAAATATTCATTTACAAATCAGACGATTTGTTTATGTACACTGATTTGACTGATATTGATTGGGATGATAAATTTTACACATCGCCCAACTGCACAAATAAAAATCTGTGTTTGTTGACTGAAACCCCACACGGGTATTGGGATGATATTTGACGTATACTAATCCCGATTGTTTAGTTGTATGTCAATCGATAGGTTGACAGACAGTTGTGTAGTGCTGTTTGCGAACAAATTATACAATTGTAAACAATTGTTTAATCCGTTCGGCTTTCCTAAACAACAAGGATTGTTGTAGAGGGTGTCGAACTCTGGGACCAAAAAATATTTTAATTAATAAATCCAATCAAGTTATTCCAGGATTTTGATTGATTGAAAACACAGAAAATAACAACAATTAAATAAAAAGAGATTTATATAATAAGAGAAAGTAATTAGGGGATAATGACATAGATTGGATTCACACTCATCAATAACCAATAAATAAATATAGATCTAATTCATGTTTCTGTCACAAACATGAATCAACGATAATTAGATTCTTAGAAATAAATAAGTAAATAACGACAAGCATAGCCTATGCAGGAGCTGAGCTCTTAAACAACCATAGACTATCAGGATAGATTCACTAATTAATTTCTAAAACGCTAAAATTAGATCTAAATTTGATAATTGTTAGATCAAACACGAATATACCCTGTGAAGGAGCATAGCTCTTAAACGACACAGAATATGAAGGTTCAGATCTAACCCTTGATTCAGATCCAGATCTACATATATAAAGTCCTCATCTATTGGCTATGTGATTCATGTTGAATCATATCTATTAGCGTCATCACCCCCAAATCAAAGGGGATTAGCTAGACATAGCTAAAGAAGAAGAGAAAAAGAAACTAAATAACATGAACATAAATAAAACTAAAATAACAACTGAGAGAAAGGGAGAAGAAGAGTTTTATTCCAAGAAGAGAATTACAGAATAAAACTTAGTGTGTTTTACAATGAATGAGATAAAGTGTATTTATAGCTGATATGACAAAGGCTACTTGGCAAATTCCATAATGTGGGACTGAAGAATTAGCCCAACTAACACATAAGCTAGTGTGAACGCAGCTGTAGAGTGAGAGGCCATGTAAATGAGTTAATGTGAACGCGTGCAGTGCGTGAATGAGAAGCCTTGCAAATGTGAACGCAATATGAGTCTTTAGTGAGCCAAATCTACCCAACTGAACTCTATTTGCAACCGTTCTTCAAGCTTTAAAATCTTCAAGCTTTAGTAATTTCAACTTCACTCTTTTTAAGCAAATTCTTCATGCTTTATCCATCAAATGCTCTAAACCAAGCTTTTTATCAACAATCTGAAAACACAGCTATAAATACATAATATTAATTATTTTAAATAAAAAACTAGATATATAAGCGGATAAAATATACACATTTACATGTATATCAAGTGCACTTTGGATGATGGTTGATTATTTGTCATTGCTATTATATACATGTGTTGTATGGAATCCATATAATTAACATTATATGGTAATTGATTGGGCCTCATTCCAATTTGGAAAATTAAAGAATATTATAAAATAAAGATTCATGTGTTGAATAGAATAAATATTCATGTGTTGAATAAAATATATATTCATGTGTTGAATAAAAGAAAATTCATGTGTTGAGAAAAATATTCAAACGATAAAATTCACATCTTTATCATATATAAAATTAGAAACTAACTGGAAACTAGATAAGATGAGTGGTTTTCTGGGTGTTGATCTGATGTTGGTTTCAGCCTTCGGGGCTAATACTTAGAGAATCGTTCTCTTACTAATTTACGGTTAGAGTCTGATTAAGAATTAGACGATAAAAATCATAATTTCATCAAATATATAAAATAACAAAAATAGTCATGTGTTGACAATACTCATGTGTTGAGAATATTCATGTTTTGAAACTATTCATGTGTTGAACGAAATATTTATACAATAAAATTCACATTTTTATTGTAAGTAAGAATAAATAAATATTCATGTGTTGAATAAAGTATATATTCACGTGTTGAAGAAAATATTCATTTGTTGAATAGAATAACGAAGTTATTGAAATATATAAAGCCGTGTTGATTAGATATGTGCCATTTTGTCGCGAACGATATTTATATTGATTATATTCATTTTTATAATGAATATAGAAAAGGAAGTAATTTCAAAATCTAATATTTTGAAAATATTATCATTTATATATTAATGATATGGAATATTCAATTTTGATTTAAAATTAAATAGGAAGTTGAAATCGTTTTTAAAACGAATTTAAACGATTTATAAAATACATTTAGAATTGAAATCGACGAAATATATATAATATATATATTATATATATTAAATGGCCTGAATAGAACGCGTTGCGCCACGGCAGTTCGCGAATTTCGACCATTGACTTCGAATTGACGTTACGGGAGATCCGACCGTTGAATTCTCCTAAAACCGGAACCGTTGGGTTCGTATCGAAAAGAGCTTTCCAATGAATATTAGAAATTTGAAATCTAATGGTTGGATTTGGAATTGTGTCCAAATCAAATTTGGAAAAGGTCGTTGTGAGTGCAGTTCGACGACCGTTATTGGAAATCGACTGTACGAGCCTTGACAAAATTATTAAAAATATCAGTAATTTGTGTAAAATCATAATAAATGATTTAGAAAGAATTGGGGTGAAAAATCCCATATTTAAAAAGGATAAAAATATATTTTTATCGAAATGAACTAGTTATGAACTAGAATTATAATCCAATGTAATTGAATAAATAAATTGGATTTGAAGTGGTTTTAAATAATCAGAATTTCCAATATACGAATTGGAACGGATTTGAATCGAAGTTATCTTCGGAATATTTCGACGTCGGATTTCGTGATTATACAGATATGGTTGTGGAAATTTGGAAGATATATTTATATCGTTATTTCCAATACGATATTTGTTGGTTTCAGAATTTTATATTGAATATAAGCCGATATATTTTCTATTCAGAGCCTTGTATTTAATATCAAATGGGATTTTGGGTTCGTCGTGAATGGTGTCTTAAATAACACTGTTCTTGGACCCAGTTTAGAAAAGAATAAATCTTTTAATTAAGATTTAGTGAAATTGTCCAGTTAATTAGTATTTAATTGGAATTGAATTTAAATTGGTTTTTGGGTTTATTGTGATCGGTGTTTTGAATAACACCGGTTCTTTAACCCGATTAACAATGGAATGAGATTTTGGGTTTGTCGTGAACCGTGTTTTTAAATGACATTGGTTCTTTAACCTAGTTAAGATAATATTAACTTCTTAGCTTTGAATAACCATTAATATTGATTTGTGGGAAGATTAAAACTAAGTTGAGTTTTAATGAATCTTTAATTAGATTGAAATGATCGAGAATGGAGTATCACCAGTTCTGCTCCAAAGCGATAGTTAAATCTTTAATTAGATTTGAAAATGAAATGGTAATTAATATTCACCGATAACACAGTGGTGTTAGATATGGAGTGTTACCAGTTTTGCTACATGGGATGAATAGGTTGGGATTAGGAAATAAAATAAATGATTACTTCGGTGTGGTTCGCTAATCCCGACTAGTTTGGAAAACCATAATATGGTTTGAAATGATATTCAAAGGAAGATTAAAGAATAAATTTAGAAGAATTTATCTTTGATAAAATTAATGGGAACCTTTCCCTAAGAATGTGAATATTTGAATAAAAGAATATTCTGAATTGGAATGAGGCGTATGTTGTGTTTGTGTAACACTTGTTTATTATATACGCGGGTTATTCGGAAAGGCCGGGTTTATACCCATTCTGAATAACTGATTCGACGATAAGTCGAAGATGAAGACGGTGGTTGAAGACTGGAGGTCTTCACATCGTTTGGATGATTACTGATGATCTTGATTAGGCTGTACACCCAAGAGGAGGGAATCAATTGGTGATCGTCCAGACGTACTTGGAGATCGATGGATATGCGAGGAATAAGGTTCCTTCGGTTTCGTTCAGACTCAGAACAAACTTGTAAATGGACTGTGTGTCTGACATTGGATTTTATTCTGTGTTGATTGATCTCTATTAAATATACATCTGTTTGGCGGCGGAGAATTTATTCTCTTGCTTAACGCCCTTCTCTGAGACGTACGAGCTCAGAGGTTGTATATCGATGGACATCAGTCGCATGGAGTGAATTGCCTGTGTGGCATGCCTAAGTGGCAGATGATCAAGGTTTCTGTTGAAAAGCAAAGTCTTGTGGTTGATGATCAAAGCACGGCCTATGTGGCACAGCTTTGTGTATAGCGTTAATTCGCGAGCCTCACACCTCGGTATGAGTCAAAAACGGGATAGTGACTGCAGGGAGAGCACGACGTTTCTTTCTAGCTATGGGTGATGTCATTGACCTACCAGCCTGACATTTATATACGTTTACCTGTGTGGTTGTTGGATGCAAGGCACCTCGGATATAGGTCTGATAGGACCGGGAAACGTGTGTTCAGGAATTGCCAATCCTCAAAAGTAAGAGAGGACCAGCCCTGAAGATCCAGGATCGCTGTGTGTGGTCCTGAGTCATTTGCTAGAGTGTCTCGAACGGAGAGGAGCTTTCCCCTTGCCTCGACTCATGGCGGAAATCCAATTTCCAATACGACCTTTGTGGTTTCAATTGTAGAACTAGTATGGCGACATGATATATGGTACCCATGCCGCCTATGATTGATACATTAATATTTGAAGTTGTTTTCTTCACTTATAGTAATAATAAAAGATTAAATTTAGCGTATCAAGCATTCTTTGGCTATTATAAGGTAAAACCCTATCCTCCGGCTTGCGTTGCATTGTGTGATGGGACCTGGGTCTTATAATAGCTTCATTTTCTTTATTTAGCATTGCACTGTTGTTATATGCACTGGTATTCTTGGGGTAAAAACTCGTTCCGTGTTATACGGCATGGTCCCTTGATTTACCAAACTTTAAAATCAAATATAATAACTGTTTTAGTTCTCACACCAGTCACATGACTGACCTGGAGTTTATTGTTTTAACCTAAACTCTGGGTGCCCTTATTTTCCGCACGAGCAGCTAGTAGTTTTGGTTTTGCAGATTTATATTCACAGGATCCTGGTATATAGCTGAAGTGATATTCAAAAAGCTATGTATCCGTGTATTTCTTTCAGTTATGTTTTGTATTATTTTCCGCTGCAGTAATGTATTTAAATCTCTGATAATTTATGATGTGTAATATTTATTCATACTCTGTATATTCTTGTATTCTGATGGAATTGTTGTAATAAGCAATGAAATGTTCTTCTGTTTGTGTTCTGATTCGTCTTGTCCTCAAAGCAATCCATGCTTTCCTTCACGGGGATGTTCGGGTCATTAAAGTTTGTATCAGAGCTTTGGTTTACAGAGCTCGAGAACAAGACACATTAGAACCAAACGAAATAATTCATCAGAGATTGGGTTAGTCATATCCAATGGGAATGGCTCGTTAGAGATGGGATCAGTAGTATCCTAGAATGAGCCGGAAGAGTGTATTTTTAAAATAAAATTGAAAACAAATTTTGTTTTGAAAATTTAATTCAATTATATGTATTTGAATATTTTATTTGTATTGAATTTGGACAATCAAGTATATAAAGATTTTGTGTATACGCGTCATGAACGTATATTTGAAGTTTTAATATATTGGATAGATATGGAATCACACTCTAGTATCCCGGAGATGTTCTGATGGTGGTTCGAAACATCATCAACATTTATGTTCGAGTTTCGAAAGCGAGATATCTATATATTTCCATTAGACTGGTGTGAGAACCAAAACTAGTTAGGGTCTATTGTTGTGAATTGGCATCAAAAACATGATTTTCTGTATATGTATCAAAGTTATGAATTTGAAAAGCTAATCAACTAATTGATTGTTGGTTGTATTGTTTGATTATTGGTTTGATATTATTTTAACCATTTAGGCCAAATTGAAATGAATATTGAACTGTATTGAAAAATGATTACAATTGCATGCATATACATGTATATCCATTGAATAGGTCATAGCAAGGAGGCTAGAGCAGAAGAATAAATTTGTTTGCCCGACAAATAGGTACATGTTTACAAATTTATTGGGTTTGGATGATTTTATAAGCCGATTAGCTAGCCGCTTGGCTGTTTCTTTTTCTTTTTGGGTTGGAAAGGCCTGTATGGCAATTTCGGGATTTTCCCGGTGCTCCCGTGCAGGGGAGGTTATGGCGAAATTTTTCGAAGTTAGCCAAATTTTTGAAAAATTTGAAAAGTTCTTAGAAACTGAAAAGTTAAAGAACTTAAGCCATAATTAAAATAATGGAAGTTGAGTTGATTAATTAAACAACTTTCAACTTCGTTCCTTTTTGGGGACGAAAAGATTTTAAGTGGGGGAGATTGTAACAACCCGGAAAATCCGAGCCAATTAAAAAATTTTATTTTGGCGAATTTAATGTGTTTCGAATATTTAAAATGAATTATTTTAAATAATAACGACGAGAAATTTGTTTTGAATAGAATTAGAATGTAGATATTTATATAGATCGTCGTTAGAAAAGAGTTTTCCAATGAATATTAGAAATTTGAAATCTAATGGTTGGATTTGGAATTATGTCCAAATCAAATTTGGAAAAGATCGCTGTAAGTGCAGTTCGACGACCGTTATTGGAAATCGACTGTACGAGCCTTGACAAAATTATTAAAAATATCAGTAATTTGTGTAAAATCATAATAAATGATTTAGAAAGAATTGGGGTGAAAAATCCCATATTTAAAAAGGATAAAAATATATTTTTATCGAAATGAACTAGTTATGAACTAGAATTATAATCCAATGTATTTGAATAAATAAATTGGATTTGAAATGGTTTTAAAATAATCAGAATTTCCAATATACGAATTGGAAAGGATTTGAATCGAAATTATCTTCATAATATTTCGACGTTGGATTTCGTGACTATACAGATATGGTTGTGGAAATTTGATAGAAATATTTATATCGTTATTTTCAATACGATATTTGTTGGTTTCAGAATTTGATATTGAATATAAGCCGATATATTTTCTATTCAGAGCCTTTATTTAATATCAAATGGGATTTTGGGTTCGTCATGAATGGTGTCTTAAATAAAACTGCTCTTGGACCCAGTTTAGAAAAGAATAAATCTTTTAATTAAGATTTAGTGAAATTGTCCAGTTAATTAGTATTTAATTGGAATTGAATTTAAATTGGTTTTTGGGTTTATTGTGAGCGGTGTTTTGAATAACACATGTTCTTTAACTCGATTAACAATGGAATGAGATTTTGGGTTTGTCATGAACCGTGTTTTTAAATGACATTGGTTCTTTAAGCCGGTTAGGATAAGATTAACTTCTTAGCTTTGAATAACCATTAATATTGATTTGTGGGAAGATTAAAACTAAGTGGAGTTTTAATGAATCTTTAATTAGATTGAAATGATCGAGAATGGAGTATCACCAGTTTTGCTCCAAAGCGATAGTTAAATCTTTAATTAGATTTGAACGTGAAATGGTAATTAATATTTATCGATAACACGGTGGTGTTAGATATGGAGTGTTACCAGTTTTGCTCCATGGGATGAATAGGTTGCGATTGGGAAATAAAATAAATGATTACTTCGGTGTGGTTCGCTAATCCCGACTAGTTTGGAAAACCATAATATGGTTTGAAATGATATCCAAAGGAGGATTAAAGAATAAATTTAGAAGAATTTATCTTTGATAAAATTAATGGGAACCTTTCCCTATGAATGTGAATATTTGAATAAAAGAATATTCTGAATTGGAATGAGGCTTATGTTGTGTTTGTGTAACACTTGTTTATTATACACGCGGGTTATTCGAAAAGGCCGGGTTTATATCCATTCTGAATAACTGATTCGATGATAAGTCGAAGATGAAGACGGTGGTTGAAGACCGGAGGTCTTCCCATCGTTTGGATGATTACTGATGATCTTGATTGGGCTGTACACCTAAGAGGAGGGAATCAGTTGGTGATCGTCCAGACGTACTTGGAGATAGATGGATATGCGAGGAATAAGGTTCCTCCGGTTTCATTCAGACCCAGAATGAACTTGTAAATGGACTGTGTGTGTCTGACATTGGATTTTATTCTGTGTTGATTGATCTCTATTAAATATACATCTGTTTGGCGGCGGAGAATTTATTCTCTTGCTTAACGCCCTTCTCTGAGACGTTCGAGCTCAGAGGTTGTATATCGATGGACATCAGTCGCATGGAGTGAATTGCCTGTGTGGCATGCCTAAGTGGTAGATGATCAAGGCTTCTGTTGAAAAGCAAAGTCTTGTGGTTGATGATCAAAGCACGGCCTATGTGGCACAGCTTTGTGTATAGCGTTAATTCGCGAGCCTCACACCTCGGTATGAGTCAAAAACGGGATAGTGACTGTTGGGAGAGCACGACTTTTCTTTCTAGCTATGGGTGATGTCAGTGACCTACCAGCCCTGGCATTTATATACTTTTTACCTGTGTGGTTGTTGGATGCGAGGCGCCTCGGATATTGGTCTGATAGTACCGGGGAACGTGTGTTCAGGAATTTCCAATCCTCAAAAGTAAGAGAGGACCGGTCCTGTAATGACCCGGACTTTATACACATCACAGACACAAATAATAATTGATCGTTAGTACGTATTTTCAAATATGATTTAAAATCTTGATCTTTGAAATTTCAAGACATGTTAATTTGTGTATAATAGCATTTACACAGGTGTATAGCACAACACTTACAAAAAAATCCATTTTTACACATCTGGTACGATATCATGAATTCGTTAGCGATTGTTTAAATTGATTTTATACATGTTTGAATAATAACACTTTTATGTAGCATGTATTTATGATGCCACTTTTATTTTACATATTAGTTCATTTTTAAAGGATTTAAGAATTTGAATTTTTGTAAACTTTTGATTTAAAAACCTTTAACACTTGGATTAAAGACATGCCCAAAACCTTTTTTTGTTCAAAAGCAAGTATTAAACAAATTTATGTCTGCATATACATAAACAAACCATGTTAATACCATTTCTTTTTGCAAACATGGTTTCATATAAGTATATATACTTGAAGATAATACCTACACTAGTACTAAACTAGTAAGAGAGGATTTAGAGAAATAAGAGCACATGGCAAATCTTTTTTGTATCTTGTATTTTTAGTTTTAAATCATTTCTTTTCTCATGAAATTTCTGAAATTTGTCACATCTTTTGCATTTTCCAAAATCATGTTTGTTTTGTCATAAAACATGTACATATAGATTCTCAAAATCTTGCATATACACCTACACTAGACCTTTGTGTAACATAGAGATTTTCCAAGATGATTTCATATCCATTTTACATGCCAAGATCATTTTTGATGCAAGGTATTTTCATATTTTTGCAAACCCTTGCAAGGCAAGTAAAAGTACTTATATGTTTATTGTTAAATCATGTTGGCATGTGATATTTTGGTTTGAAAACACTATGCAAAACTGAACATATTTGATACTAGAGAGGATGCTACAATTTGTGTAAACCAAGAAGAAAGATTTGTGAAGATCATAGGATGTGCACTTGCATTTGAGATGATGTTTCATGAGAACCAATAGGGAGAAAAGGGTGTTTGCATAGGGGATTTTCAGGTGGAGATTTTGCTGAGGTAGGCCATGTGATTATTGGGGGTGTTGCCTTGATTTGAAAGCAAGAAGATATTTTTTTTGTGTTGTCAACACTAAATCTGGAAACAGTTTTTAAATGCCCCATTATTTTATCGCTTTCTACCACTATAAATAGGACCTAAGCACACACATCTAACTCACACAAACACACAATCATCCAAGAGAATTCAGTAGAAGAAAAGCCAAAGGGTTCAAGCTTTGAATGTGAGTAAACCTGCATTTTTCATTTATGTTTTGTATTCCTATAGTTTGTTGTTGAATCCATGATGTAAACTTTGATTTCTTTGTGTCCTTGTTCAAGTAATCTATCATGAATGTTTACTTGTTTGGTATGAGGTAGCGATTGTTTGTTGTTAATGAAGTCCTTAAGTGTCATATGTAAAAATTGTATTACCTGCTCCTGTCACCAGACCTGTTGTGTTGAGAAAAAACTTTTCAAATCTAGATAGATCAAAGAATCTAGGTTAGTGGGATTAGAAATAAGATCTCATACTACTTTTAAACCCTTTACATAATCATTCAAGTGTCCAAAATAAAAAAAACCTTGCAAAAAAAACCACACTGCTGTTCAAAAGCAAGAACACAGCATACTCTCTGTTTCAAAAAAAAAAAACAAATTGGATTTTTTAAACTTAGTGAAACCTTGTTTTAAGTTTTTAAATGTAATCAGGGATCGAAATAATGATTTTTAAAAGTAAAATGAAGATTTTTCGTAAAGTGGATGAAGAGAATTGTGAGATGATCAAAAATTCGAACTCTGGTCAAATTCTGGAAATTCTGGTGATTAGAAACTATGGCATTGATACCAGAGAAGCTTGGAGGCATGAGGTCAAAGGAAAAATAGTCGGAAAAATTCCAGAGCTTTGTATTAATCGGATGAACTCGATTTAGGTTTTTAGTCTGTTAATGGGTTCATGGGTTTTGGAGGCGTCGCACGGGGGCCCCACGTGATCGAGTGGGTCAAGGACGAGGGGGAAGTGCGGCCGAGGTTGGTGAAGGGGTTGGACGTGGCAGCAGTCCTTCCGATGGTCGGAGTTGGTGGGACTGTGGAGCTTTGAGGTGCCAACGTGAAGCTGTTTGTTTTTTTTAAAATGGTGGAAGGGTCTTTTTGGAAAGGAGGAGCTGTGGGGGCGAGATGATCGGCGGGTGGTGGTCCTGGCCGGAGATGTGTCGTGTGGGTGGCGACATATCTCAGGTGGAGGGGTTTGGTTGTGCACGTGCACAACTGTGCATTTAAAGGAGAAGGGGAAGAAGATGATCAGGCAAGGCTTGGTCATGGGGTTTTGGTGTGGAACGGGGTGAATTTCATGGTGTCTAGGAGGTTGGTAGTTGGTACTTTGGCAAGTACCAGGGTGGGGGAGGGGCATTTGGCAATAGGCCGACACACATGGTTTGGGGCTGATCAGCAAGTAAATGGGGTGGTTTTTGAAAGTGGTACTTTGTCAAAAGATCAGCCATGTGGTACTTTATAAAATCAGGGGAACTGGGGAGGTTTGGCAAGGGGCGCACTATAGTTTTTGAAGTGGTACTTTACTAAAAGTGGCACTTTGCTGTTTTTAACTTTAAAACCAGAGTTTTGAATATATTTTTAATTTAAATTAGTTTTTAAATTTAATAATGATTTAAATAAAAAAAGAGAAAACAGATATTTAATAAAAATAATTTTTTTATTTAAAATAGCAAGACCAGACAGGAAGTGAATCAAGATCAAAAATACAGTTTTCGTCAAAAACTGAAATAAAAATATAGGAGTTGTACTTTAAATTAAATTATAAATTTAATTTAAAGTGAGAATTAGAAATGATTTTCTAATGAAATATTCGAACTATAAAGCCAACAAAAAGAAAGTCGATCAAATATGAAAGATCAGATATTGTTTTGACAGAAGTCGAAAAGTCAGCACAGAAGCCGTTGTTTTAATTTAGTATATAATTTAAATTAGAATTTACTTGTTAATGAAATATTTAGGTTTTAAAAAAACAAGGTAGAAGAAAAAAATCGTATGCTAAACATACGTTAAACTTGTCAGTTTTAAACTGTAATCGAAATTACCTTATACAAGCAACCCGTCATGTACAGTTCTATATCTTATAAAATAAGAACTGTAAAGCATATTTTTAATCATGTTTAGATTGATAAATAAAAAGAGCAAAGTTTATTGGTATGAAAGAAATAAGGACTAAATCAAGAATGAAGGATCAAAGGGAAAATTTGACAAAAACGATACCAAGTGAAAAGCTGAAATACAAATCCATTTATGAGTGATCAGATTAAGAAATAATGATGAGAAATACTATTCTAAGGAAAACAAGGTAAGTATTCATTTTTTTAAGTGACGACCAAAATGGGAAGAAAAACCATGTGCGACGCACACACTAATATTGGCCGTTTTGAAAAGATGATCAAAATACCAGATATAGACAAGATGATCGCATACTGTGTATTTTGACTGTAATTATCTATGCAAATTAGATTATAGTTATGTTAGATTTATAATTTAAAAAGAAAAATGTTCGTTAATCATTTCAAAGAGGCCGGAATAAATATTTCACTTTGATTTGATTATACGCCGCGTGTCAGAGAATTTAAATTGAAGACGGTGATATACAAGGACTATTTTTGAATAGTGCCTTCGGTTTTTCCAATCCCGGGACAACTTGTATGGACGAATGTCTGACAGAGGATTTCCAAAAGAATCACGTACGTTGTTTTCTTCAAACGTACCAGTTGCTGGCATAGAAGGGAAACTTCTTTAGCCTGACAACCAGAGTATTTTTGTGGAAATCAATTAGTGATTTCCGATGGATTTGACGATGTGGCATTCAAAGAAAATAAAGAGATGATGATCAAGCGTAAGTCTAGCCTCAAGCCTCACACCCAGGAAATGACAAAAATCGGGCATGCAGCATGGCTATGTGGGTCGCTCCCATTAGGGTGTAGCATCACCTATCTAGAGAAATTCCTTTTGTTTCTTAATCTATCGATTCTGCCCATTCGGGAATGGTTGCCGTACACAACCATTGGTGATATACATTCGATACACTCAAGAGAAATGAGTTGTCGGTCATGTGTGGGCCGGGTTGCTAGACGTTCTTGTTGAACCCAGGTGTATTTGCCTCTAGAGATACATCATCGGAAGGTGGTCCCATACCTTGTCATAGTTGGAAATCCAATTTCCATAAGCGCCAAGTGGTTTTTATTTGTATACTATATAGGAGAATGTGAGATGCAAGCATTCTTCTCGATTCTAAATTATTTGTGAAAATCAAATAGATATTGTGATAATATCTGTTTTATAGTATACAAAGTGTTTTTGATCTCATAAGGTAAGAACCTGTTCCGTATTTACGGCATGGTCTTATGAGATATTTTTATTTGTTTTAAATCGTTTACTCATAGCAGTACCCTGACTAACCCAGAGTTTATTTTCTATGTTTTTCCCTTAAACTCTTGGGTATTCATAACGCTTGTTATGAATAGACAAGTGAATCAAGATTTGATAAACTGGAGAAGCTGGATGGAGATTTTCTGTGTCCCGGTCAACTTATCTCAACTACTGTATAATTATAAGTCCGCAAGTTAGTCATCAATGATATGTATAACTAAAGATGTACTATGAATGGCTTGTATTACAAGACCTATGATGCTCTGATGTAATATATTCTGTTGTGTAATATTATGAAGTATTATCTTTTGTAAAAATTCCGCTGTGAGATTCTGATGTTTCTGTGATTTTATCTTCTATCTATTATTATTCTTATTAATGGCACGACTTCCGATGTGTTCGAAAGTTGGGTCGTTACAGGCCCTGAAGATCCAGGATCGCTGTTTGTGGTCCTGAGATATTTGCTAAAGTGTCTCGAATGGAGAGGAGCTTGCCCCTTGCCTCGACTCATGACGGAAATCCAATTTCCAATATGACCTTTGCGGTTTTAATTGTAGAACTAGTATGGCGACATGATATATGGTACCCATGCCGCCTAGGATTGATACATTTATTTTTGAAGTTGTTTTCTTCAGTTATAGTAATAATTAAAGATGAAATTTAGCGTATCAAGCATTCTTTGGCTATTATAAGGTAAAACTGTATCCTCCGGCTTGCGTTGCATTATGTGATGGGACCTGGGTCTTATAATAGCTTCATTTTCTTTATTTAGCATTGCGCTGTTGTTATATGCACTGGTATTCTTGGGGTAAGAACTCGTTCCGTGTTATACGGCGTGGTCCCTTGATTTACCTAACTTTAAAATCAAATATAATAATTGTTTTAGTTCTCACACCATTCACATGACTGACCTGGAGTTTATTGTTTTAACCTAAACTCTGAGTGCCCTTGTTTTCCGCATGGGAAGCTAGTAGTTTTGGTTTTGCAGATTTATATTCACAGGATTCTGGCATATAGCTGAAGTGATATTCGGAAAGCTCTGTATTCGCGTATTTCTTTCAGTTATGTTTTGTATTATTTTCCGCTGCAGTAATGTATTTAAATCTCTAATATTTTATGATGTGTAATATTTATTCATACTCTGTATATTCTTGTATTCTGATGGAATTGTTGTAATAAGCAATGAAATGTTCTTCTGTTTGTGTTCTGATTCGTCTTGTCCTCAAAGCAATCCGTGCTTTCCTTCACGGGGAAGTTCGGGTCGTTAAAACTTGAATCTTGTTGCTTTGAAATATTTGGAAACAACAAAATTTCGGTTAAAATATTTGTAAAGTATGATTGCGAAATGATTTACAACTTTGGGATATGAAATGATTTTAGTTTACTCGAGTAACCCGTGACTAAACTAAGGGGTGATTGGATTGCATGCGATGGATGATACTCAGTAGCCCGTCATGTAGGAAAACTTCTCGAACTAGTAATATATAATTGAATTCATTATAGAATGTTGAGATTTCGAATGCAAATTTAGTTTGAAATCCCAAAGTGAAGTATGATCCTCTGTATGGATATGTAATATTTCAATGGTTTCAAATGAAAACGGGATTATAAGTTCGGGAAATTATTTTGATATTTTCAAATGTTTTGAAATATAGTAATTTAAATAGCACTCTAATTTAACTTATCTAGTTTATTAGGTTTATTTCACTTATCATTTCACTAAACTATTATATTGTGCAATTATCTATTTTAAGTCCTTACATATATTAGTTCAGTATTATATTATTTATGTTCTACCAAGTTGCTAAATTACTTATATTTTATGACTTTATTTTAACTTTGTATGGATATCTTATATTAAAACTCTACGAATTATATTAAGCCTACTTTTAATCAAGATGACCTATTTCAAATTTATTTTATTGTTGTAAACTACTAGATCCTTCTATATATTGAACATAGCCTTCTTTTACATTGTATGGAAAATGTCCTTATTTAGCTTTGATTTAATTTTTGCTTAATATTTTGAGATAATAAGTTTTATTTATACATTGATCTTAATAAAAATTTATTAATAAGACTTATTTTACTTAAGCCATTTTACAGCTCTCAGTTTCGAGGACGAAAAGTTTTAAGTGGGGGAAATTGTAATGACCTAGAAATTTTGACGTTTAAAATATAAATTAAATTTAGATTTAATGCAAAATAAATATTTATGTATGTAATTTTGTCTTTTTGAGCGATATTTGAGTAAACTTTGTCCGTGGATTTATAAACATTTTTAAAACAAGATTTACATTTATAACCGATTTGAATAGTTAACGCTATAGTTCCTCTATTAAATTTAATATGAACATTTTTGGAAACAAGAAGTATTACTGCATTAATTTTGTAATTTAATAAATGTAATCGTGTATTTCAGTTTAAGGAAAATGTATGCTTTTATTTGAAATTCAAAATGGAACCTAGACCTTTATTTTGAACGTAGCATTCAATTTTAGAAATGAAATTACATTAGTAAACATAATCATTAGCTTAAATCAAGATTTAGCATTTGAAATAAATATCTATATTTAGTTTTCGGCTTAGGATTTGAATTGTTATTTAGTATTCATTCTAAAAATAAAAGCGCATTGTGAATAATGTATTAATATAAACATTTATCAAAAATTTATGAGGTTAACAAATAGTAAAATATCATCAAGATTAATTTAATTCCAATCAAACCGTTAAGTATAAATGGCATAATAAAAACATCAAATTTATATGGAAGTTTTAATTTAAGTAGTAATCAATTTTTTTCAAATAACGCTAAGTTAAAACTTATTGTAAAACAATGCTACTTGTAATACAACCAATGTAATGCAACAATTTAACTTTATATGTAATTTAACTTTGAATTAAAGAGAAAAGTATATTAAGAAAACTTTATCGTTGGCAATTTCAAATCGAAGTTAATATAAATGGTAATTAATTTTGTTTTGAAAAAAAAAATGAATATAACTTTGTAATATAAGCGATGTAATTAATCTAGAGATTTAATCCACATATACAAAAGCGTAATAAAAGGAAAGCAATAAATTGTGAAATAAATTCATATATTTTGCGTTTCCATTTAAATTTAATTTATGGTTCATAAAAGTTAAATTTATAGCGTTTGAAACAACGTAGACAACGTTATTAGTCACATTTTAGTCTAGCGTTCGCATACCGTTAATAGGGAACAAATTAAGTTTTCTTCGTTTAAAGGAGATATGGAAGACAATGATATCTGATAAAATCTAGCCTAAAATCTTGCCATATCGATGCAAAGATTTATGAAACAGTAACCCAAAGATTTTGAACAGTGCAGGGACAGACAATCCAATTTTATAAGCAATAAACAATTTAGAACGGCAGAAATACAAGGAGCTCCACACCAGTATCGTGTACTACACTTCTCTCCTTATTTCATTCATCTTCACGCAACCTTTCTTCCTCCTACCCCATCTTTCTTTTTCCAGCTAGTAACTTCCTTCATTTCCCAAAATTCAAATATGCTCAAGACCGTTTAGCCATCTTCCAGTACCGCATACATACACTCTTTTTCCCTCAGCTTCCTGTCACCGTGACAAACGCCATCTTCCTTCTACCACCAACAGCAGCTGCGTCGATTGTCACCCACCATCAATAACCTCTTCATGCTAGCAAACCCATTATCATCTTCTTTCCCATACACTCCACATTCACTACTCCCTCTCTCACTTCTAAATACAACAGCAAGCCTCCCCTCCTTAGCACCTCACCATCCCCTTTCTAAGCTCCAACTCTGCCACAATCAACCGTCGACCCTTCTGACGCATCTCCAGCCATCAAGTTCACTCCCCCTTGACCAAAAAACTACTTCCCCACATCTCTTATCTTTTCCCTCTTTTAAAATCACGTTCAGACGTTAACGCAACATCCTTATTCTCTCCACCGCCACCCATCTGCACTTCTCGCTTGACACTCCGCTGCTCACCCGCCACCACCTCTAGTACCCTCCGTCGGTCCACCTATCTCAGCTGATGAACCAACACTTCCTTTCCTTGAAACGAACTCAGCCACATCGTTTATACCACACAACACCTTGTGTTTGTCCACCACCATGAACGCACCGCACATCCTCCCCCTTGCCTGACGGCCCGCCAGTTCGCCACTGGTCCGCCTAGCCTCGCCTACACCCAGCTCCATCACCCAGACCTGCTCCTCCTCTCCACCAAACAAGTACGCCCCTCCTTTAACAACCAGCACCGGCAGCCGTGTCCTCAGCCACAGCTATCAACGAACAACACCCCGATCGCTACACTAACCCAACAACCCTGACCTCGTTGTAAGAGTTCCATCTTGTCACTTCTTCCTCCTTCCACCTTAAAGGTGCTGCCTTTCCTGTTGAATCAGCACACAAATATTCCCCACTACCATTCCTTTCACTTCCATTCCGTGCTAGCTCAACCTGAAGACACTCCGACCACCAAGGTCCACCATCCAAGCTACCTTAACTGTTCGTGGACCACCAAACACATTTATATTAAAAGAAACCGCAAGTTTAAACGGTTGCAAGGCGTATATGCAGTTATATACACACGAGTTCCGGAGATAACATCGCGCGTCCCACGTGTTCATTGGTCAGATTTAGGCAGTTGATACGGAAGCAGTATAGATGGAGAAAATAGAAGCAATATTGGTGAGAACATTTATTTAAATTTATTTTTCAAAATGAGTAGGAACCGTAAATTTTAATTAGCGATGAACATTGTTTGCTTATGCATGGTTGCTATTGTTCTGATGATTTGAATGAATGTTTGTGTAAGTTAAAAACGCTAAAACACTAAGCGTTATGTAATGTGATGCTTGCACACAAATTTGATGGTTGTTTAATTTTGCAATATTGATGGATGGACTAGTATTCTTATGGATTGATTTTGCTGTATCACACACCATAGTGTAGAGTATATGGGTAGTCGATTTAAATCTCCTTCTTTTGTAAATAGGAATTTTTAATAAAATAAATAAAATTAAAAAATTTAATTCTTGAATTTAAATAAAAACTAAGTCATGGATAATTAAACCATTTTCCATAAGTAAGAAATGATATGGCAATATCTTAAAATTGTTTTGAACCCTTAAGATTGTAAAAAGTTTTGAAATCTAACTAAAATTTGATTTTTGAGTTACATGTAAATGTCTCGTTTCATAACCATCTTTAAGCTTTAAAAATTGATTTTGAGTTATGTTGTTTATGTAAATGTTTAACTATCCATAAAATTAAAAAAATTAATTAAAGAAAATTTGATTTAAGCATGTAACTAAACAAGTTTATTTAATACATTCGGTTTCATTATTTTTAAATAGCAATTGAAAGTTTAAACAATTTAACAAATTTGAAAACATAACATTAAGCTTCTAAGGAAATGTAAATGACGGTTTAATTGAAGTTATGTAAACCTTAACTATGACATTAAAGAGGATGGGACAATTTATGTTTTGTACCGTTACCGAATATATATATATATATATATATATATATATATATATATATATATATATATATACACACACACACACACACACTAACAACATTACTTCCAATAATACATACATACATATATATATACACCAAACCATTCTACGGTGATAGAGAGGATAGTGTCTAAGGCTTGGGTTTGGAAAATACTGTTTCCTGCTCTCCTTGGCTATCCCTAACTGATTCGACGGATAGAATGGTGAATTCAAAATAGAGTTTGGAATTTAATTTAAAGCTAATTAGAATTTAAACAATTTTGAAACTTAATAAGCGTTGTTTATTTTTATAAAGGATTTGAACTTTTGAATGTTTTTTTTTGAACCTATTTGGTTAAGTGACTATTTTACAGCACTTAAGTAACGATTTAACATTTCCTTGAAACAATTTGGATTAGTGAAATGTATGAAACAAGAACTATCTTTTCAACTATAAAGAGGGTTCTTAAATATTTGGTAGGTTTCAAAGTGATAAATATTTGTGAATGAAACTCTGAATCCAAATTTAGGTTTGGTGGAAAAGATAACTATAAATGGAAAATATGAATATGGGATTTGTAAAGAATAAAATGAGATGGCAAAGAGATTTAACGAACTTGTAATGAATTTAATCTCATTATAAGTGACTTGATAACAATTGGAAGGAGGTTTGGATTGAAACCAGTATAGTCTACAGCTTTGTTCTAAAATGCGCTTATTATCTAGAAAGACTAGGATCAGGTTTAAGTATGAAACCCTTTCCAAGTTATAATACGATGCTATGAAACAACTAAAGACTTGGAAATGACAAATGAAGACCGGGAGTCTTTGGATTTATTTGGATTGATTGCTTATGTCTCAAGTTGGGCCGTACACCCGATACGAGGTTATAAGTGGCATGAGGTCTGAATATATTTGAGGATTTTTGGATTTTGTTCCGTTCAGACCTAGAATGGACTTGTATTGATTGTGTGTCTGACGTTGTAATTGACTGCGTAGCACTAATTTCTGTTAAAATATATCGGATTGTGGCAATTGATTATTCCCGTCTCTAAGTTTCGTTCTTAGAGGTTATGTATTGATAGAAATCAGTGATATGTTGTAAATTGACAATGTGACATACTCAAGTAATGGAATGAGCTAGTGATGATCAAAGCATGGCTTATTTAAGCGTAGCTTTGTGTACACCGTGACATCGACAAGCCTCACACCCTAGACGATGAGAAACTGGAGGTTAGGTTGTTGACATATACATGATTTTGTGATTTATAGTTGCGGCAGAGGAACCTCTTGTGAATTTGAGGAATAGGGTATGTTCGGGGGTCTGTGTCTGGATGAAAACCGTTGATCTACCTCGCGATTTGCAGTTGGTGTCCGAGTATGGATGAAAAAGCCATGTTACACTTCGCTTGTGTTCCTGATTGATCTTTTGTGCCAGGGATCATCAAGATGGAAACCGAATCTCCAATACGTGCCCTTACGCTTTTATTTTTATACCTATGGAGACATAGTAGGATGGGGTACTATGCCGTCTAAGATTAATACATTTATTTTCAAAATTTGTTTCTACACTATGAACTAATAATAATATGAAAGAGGATTTTCACGTATGAAAGCATTTTTTGTTATCATAAGGCAAAACCCGCCCATCTTGTGTGCGCTTGCATTGTGTGATGTGGGACGAGCTTATGATAGCTTCATTTTTCAAAAGGCATTGTGAACTTATATGCATGGGTACTCACATGGAGTAAACTCGTTCCGCATTAACGGCATGGCGGGGTGATTTTCCCAACTTTAAAATAAACCCGAAAATAACTGTTTTATGTTCTTACACTAGTCCCATGACTGACCTGGAATTTATTGTTCCTTCCTAAACTCTAGATGCCCACAAATTTTCACACGGGCATATAGTCATTTAGTTTTATAGTTTATATAACCTTGGAGCAAGATTAGAGCGTTTTCTGAGTTGTAGCTTTGAGCTGAAATTGGAGTTTCTGCTATATCATATCGCTTCTTCTGCTAAGAGTATAATTATGTTTCCGTTGCTATATGTTGTAACTCTGATGTAACATTTGTATTATGAAATGAAAGTTTTGTTATTTTGTTCAATATATGTTAGTACCCATAACAATTCTCCTTTATGAACGGTTTAAGTTGGTTTAATTACCGGCAAGAACCGAGCAAAAAGACAGGTCGTTACAATTGCCACGGACTCAATGGTGAAATTTCGTAGCTAAATCTTAGCATTTGTAACACCTACAATTTAATACACCATAATTATATAAGAAAGATAGTAAAAGGAATATTAGTTAATAAAGTATTCAAAAAGTGGTAAAATCGACTTTACCATTGCCTTGGTTACGAAACTCTGGTTTAGATAGACTGTTAGTTTTCATAGATCGGATAATGTATGAAGAAGTTGTGGGCTTAAGAAGATTGAACTATATTTAAATTTCAAACTAATAAATAAACCTAGGAACCAACAGACCCAGCCCGAACTGGCTCGACACATCAGTCGACCTAGGTCTAAGGCAAGTTGACCCATGGGTTTACACAGTGAGTAGGTGGGTCGGCCAACATGCATGTAGGTTGAATTCCTCCAGCTGAATTGGGACTGTTTTCTTTATAATATTCATGCGCTGACTCAGCCTGAGGTGTACGGTTGCATTTATAAACCTAATATCTAATGGTTTAAAATTATCCTAGTTAATCTGTAAATAGGCTACCTACCTCACTCATTTTCTTACACACAAACATTCTTCATTCTTCTTCCTCTAAACTATGTTCTGTAATTAAATAAGAAAAATGATGAGGTGCTGCCGAAGGATAGATTAAAAAAATAACTCTAGTTTTTCAACAACAACTTTCTCAAAGACTATTTCTGGATCTAGCATACCTTTCTGTGAGTTCTAGTTATTTTTAGATCTATTATTTTAAACAATATTTTGACAGTAAATGATACAGAAATTAAAAGTAACAGTGTTTATACGTATATATGTTTTGCTGTCATTTATTTATTCTGTTTACAGTGATTATATGTTCATATATACAACTTTTTTCCTTATCCCCTTTCTATCTTTTGTTTATTTACAGCCTTTTATATGCCTATTTGTTGAATATTGAGTTTGGATCTGTTTTCTCCTTTTTCCTTTTTATTTACGCTAAGCCTAGGCCTTCGAGTGCCTAGGCCATTTTCGTTAAAGAATTGCGTATAATTGAAATAAATTGTAATAACTTGAAAAAATAGTAAAAGGGGAGAAATTGAGGAATATTATGACTTGAGAACCTTTGACTGTAAATTTGGGGTAATTACATAAAGGGAAGAATATGCATACATGTTAATCTGAATAGGATTGGACTTAATTTAATATTAAGTATAACATGTTATTGAAAATAAAGGGGATCAGATGTAAATAAGTAAAATGAATTATTATAATCTATATATACATCTGAGCAGGTGTTTGTCTATTTTGGGGGAGGTTGTACACAAAATAACATTTATAGGAAATGTCATTTACAACCATGCTTATTAATGAACTTAAACCTGCTAAGTTGAACTTGTTAATTAATAAGCTAAGAGGTCTCACGTCTTGTTATTTGTATTAAGTTTTGGCACTCTTAAAATCCTAGTTTGGGGACACAAGCTTATGGGGTAGTTTGTGTCAATCTTGCTGTGTGGAACCCGTATCAGTCAGTATCCCTGTTGGTATCTTAGGAGGGGCCTCGCACTAGGTAGTGGTCATGACACGCTTTACCGATCTAGATAGTAAGGGGTTCAAAGGTGGAAGGTGGGTATACGCGTTTCGGCAGAGTCATGAGCATGCATGGGTCTGGTGGGGGAAACTAAGTCGCAGTAACACCAGTGAATAGGTCTATGTCTTATAAGTTGACGGGTTAGGGACTGATACACCCTACTGTCGTAGCTGCCATAGGATATTTGCGTAGTAGGAAGCCGATCGCTTGGGCGGTAACTAGGACAAAACCTAATCCTAATAGTGGTGTAGAAACATGTTCTTGGATATAAATGAGAAGCTTACTCGATCTTTACCTTGCCTTGTTATCTCATTTACTTCGTACTTAAATATCTTACCATATTTTTTCATCCAGTAATATTTATCTGTCTTGATCGATACCTCTTATCATATGCTTATGCTAAAAATCACTGGTACTTGCCAAACTTTATGTCTGACCTATTTTTGTTCCTTCTCTCTCTTCCTCTTTCCCCCTCCCACTTTGGTAAACAGTAGCCATGACCGTGGTTCTATTTAACTTGGACTTGGATTACTTCTCTTTCCATGTATTACTTCAGTTTCTTTATGTTTTTTGTTATGGAATATGAGGGATATTACTTTATGGTTTTGTACTAAGGTGGTTTATAAGGTAGATGTTTATGTGACATTGATGGTTTTATTTTGGAAAATTTAATGCTATATTTGTTTTGAAATAAAAGTTGAAGTTTTACCGCTGCTTATTTATATTTTGTCTTATCAAATTAGTCTCTGTATTATTATTGCGCTTCACAGAACTTAATGCATCCTCATATGGGTGACATTAAGGGATGTGGGGTGTCACAACATCTATATAAGTTCATTTTTTATTTATTTAATTTTTTAATTATTATTATTACTGAAATCTTTAAGTGTTATATTGTTCCACTTTTAGTTGTGGGTTAGGCATCGTAGATGGTAGGTCGTTCCAGATGGCATATTCCGTCAACCTGAGATAGTTCTTCTTTTCAATTTGCAATAGCTTATTTCTTTAACTTGCGACCACCCAACTTACGATAGCTCACATTCTCAACTTGCAATAGTTTGTCTTTTCACGGCTCATTTAATTTTGAGTTAAGATAATGTTTATATTATCACAGTGTGATGGTTTTATTTACAATGGTTTACAACATTGACTTGAGCGTTTGTTTAGATTTATGCAAGTGACATTAGTGGAGGATGTTGTTTTGTATAATATAGTGATTATTACGTCATGTTTTCTGAATATGCCATCAACGTTTAATTATTCATAAAGTTGTTAGTGACGTTCTTGTATTTAATTGAGATGTAATGGCCTGCAAATCCGTACTATCTGAGTTGACTAAACAACGCACGTCCAACCCAAATAATACAGAAATACAAGTCATTAGGGTTAAAGAAAAAGAAACAGATAGAAGATAGAATAAAGAAAACATCAGAATCTCACAGCGGAATGAATAAAATATATTATATAACATAATCTTTGAATACAAAATTTTGTATCATATATACATACCATCATCAGAGCACAATACAATATTTGATATAGCGGAAATAACTCTAAAATAGCTAGCGATGAAGCCTCCTAATTCAAGATCCTTCAAGTGTATCTGTAAAAGCCTGAAACACTTGACTGCTAGTACAAATTTGGGCACCCAAGAGTTTAGGAAAAACAAGAAAAATAAACTCTGGGTCAGTCATGGGACTGGTGTGAGTAAACTCCAACCATATTGTTTAACTTTGAAAAATCCTTTGAAAGAAAAGGTAATAGTAAGACTAGCCCACACATAAACATGGATGGTTTTTACCTTACTATAACCAAAACATTTTCGGTATAAAAATCCAGTGATATTATAATAATGTCTAATCAATTAAATAACCAAATAGTAGAACGCTTGCATCTCACGCTCTACATATATAGTATAAAATAAAAAACCGCAGGGCGCTTATTGGAGATTGGATTCTAACTATGACATAGTATGGGACCACCTTCCGCTCAGTGTAATCTAGAGGGGATACACTAGGGTTCAGCAAGAACATCTTGCAACCCGGCCACAAATGACCGCCCACTCATTTAGCTTGAGTGTAGCGATATATTATCACTCACGGTTGTCGGCCGTCGAACCGTAATCTGTAAGATACAGAATCGAAAGAAGAACAAATAATGAATTTTCTCCAGGTCGATGAAAAATATACCCTGCTTGGGTATGACCAACTAGCCATGCTGCTTTTCCGATTTTTGTCATTTCCCGGTTGTGAGGCTTGAGGCTACGTTTACTTTTTCAGAACATCTGGCCACCATACACTTTGAATGCCACATCGTCAAACCCGTCAAATCACTAGCTGATCTTCTCAAAGATATTATGGATATAAAAGCTAAGAGAAACGAATTTCTCCACCACCAGACGTAATACCTTGAAAAGATCGTCTTATGTGATCCGTTAGGAATACTCTGTCATACATTCGTCCATACAAGTTGTCCTGGGACTAGACAAACAGAACAGCCCTTGCAATTTACTCCGTCTTCGATTATCTTCAACATAATCTAATTCGCAATGTCTATGCCTATACGGAGTGGTTTTCGGATCTTAAATCCAACCGGTCTCTCCGTATTGACAACGATGGTAAAAAATATTTGATAGCCGGTGATTTAACTATCAAAGGAAAACAAACATCCATCAAACAATCACTGGCCCTTTCTAATTAATATTCTATTTTAAGTTTCTTATTGAATTCTATATATATCGATATATATCTATTCCTAGTTATCCAAACTTCTTAAAAATATTCTAACTCCTTAAATTTTCGGAAAATTTAGCTAGCACATCCTTTGTACCGGTCAATAGCTCAAACCCCAACTCGCCTCTCTAGGCCCTTTCCATTCAAAACGAAAATCAAAAAGCCAAGCGGCTTGCCCAATAGGCTCATAAAATCTCATATGGAAATTTAAATATGTACCTTTTTGTCGAGCACATAAATTATAAATCTTCATACTCTTCATACCCTACTTGTATATCATATACTCATCTAATTCCAATTCAATTCAACTTTAAGATTTCAATCACATTCACCTTACCGTTTTATTCCCAGTTTACCCTTTTTACTTAATCCGCTTTCAGTTTGAACTTCTCACGTTCAAATATACTTTTATTTGCTTATATATATAAGTCGAATTCAATCACTATATCAAATTCCAAAATTTAGTTCAAGTTCCATACTTGAATTCCTAAATTTAATTAACACCTTTAAATTACTTAAACAAAGTTAAATTAGGCCAAAACCTTATTAACTAATTTCCAAAAAATTAGTTAACCGCATTTGATTATTAAAAATCTGCTTTTTATTATACAAAATCAATCCATTTACTCCACATGAGTTCAAATCTATTTTATAACTCAAATCTGGATTTTTCTAATTGAAATTCGAATTTTTATTCACTAAAAAATCTATTTAATTAATTAATTAAATCGTTATGGTTTTTAAACGATTTTACAGCGACTTTTCTAAAACTTGATTTTGACATAATTCAAAATCTTTAAGTCGAAATCCACATTTTTCTCCTCCTTTAGAAAATTATTGTTCAATAGGTCCAAACGTTTCTGGTGTCATCAAATTTCGTCTTATATTGAATTCTGTATACTCAACTAAAGTTCGAAATGCTAAATTACGAACTACCGCGCTGCGGCGAGTTCGTTTTAATTAAATTAAATATAACGTTTAAAAACTTCGTTATAAAATACTCCCAACTCCATTTTCAATAAATCGAACCCGTTATTCAAAACTAACTTAACAATTCAAATTATTCAAATGCATCGATTATTTTATTCCACATTCATAACTCAGTTATGAATTTATTTAAAACCCAATTTGTATATTAAATTATTTATAAAATTCCATATAATCAAAATTCGTTTATAAATTCCTTTTATGGGAAATCAATTAATTCAACATCATTTATCATTACATACTAATATCATCCCTTGATAATAGTGAAGTCGTTCAAGTTGGGGTAATTTATTTACCTCTCAGACCTTGACCGACAACGTTCTTATCTTGAGATAGATAGAAGCTTGTAATACCTTAAACTCACCTTCTATTTCATTTGGAATTTTGTTTCCAAATTACTTGATGAAAATTACTTCCTCACATATATTAACAACTTATATTTTAATAATCTATTTGGAACTTCATTTCCGTTTTTGGATATTTTCTTTTAACTTATATATATATATATATATTCATGGAATTTATTTTCATATTTAAATTTTAAATTTTAGTTTCTATTTAATATAAACCCAATATCTTAACTGGAAATAATTTATTTATTTTATAAATTCCATATAGTCAAATTCAAATCATAAATCCACGTGGATTTATTCAAATACTATTTATATTCTGATCATCGGAAATGATTTTATCGTTTCTTCTTAAACGAATCCCAGATCTCTTTTTTAAATTCATATTTGAATTTAAATAATCAATTTATACTATGATAATTATCCACTTCCATTTATAAATATCATTTAAAAATTACATTTCTTGTTTTAAATATTAAAACAAATTTCTATTTCAAATTCCATTTGAAATCCAATTTCCATTTTGGGAAAATAAATTTTCCTTTTTAAATTCAGACTTGAATTTATAAAACTAATATTTTCAAGTGATAATATTTTTCCATTTATAAATATCGTTTATAAATTCAATTATTTGTTTTTACTACTGAAAACAAGTTAATACTAACTAGTTTATTCGATACTAAATTTCTTTTTTTCCGAAAAATAAACTTTTACTTTTAAAATCTAAAATCCCTCTTTATGATATTTTTATATATCAATACCTAGGGCCAGTGACATTAAGTCATCCAAATACACAAACCATTAATCCAAATTCAACACAGCACAAACATATTGTTGGCTAGCTTTTTGATCAAGCCACCAAGAGTACAAATATTGTAATTAGACGGACGAAGACTTACACATCCAAGTTTAGTGCAAACACACCCTGGCTGTGAGTTCACGATGTGGCTCGTGGACTCCTTCTTGGAACCCCGTTCGTGACTCAGCTCGTGACCCCTCACCATCATGACCCGTTCGTGATCCATACCCGCGACCCGATCGTGGTTCAATCCTGTAACCCGCTCGTGGGTTAGCTTTACGACTCGGCTCGTCCCTGCATCACGAACCGACTTCAACTCTAGGAAAGAAAGGCCTAAGCGTGGTCTTCCACGAACCGAAATTGAGTGATCTGATGACATGTGTGGATAACGACTTCCTTGACCATTTCTCCACCCACTCACGAATGGGTCCGAGATTCTCGGGATTGGTGCCACGTGCCCTCACGAATCGCTTGCCGAAATTACCTATAAATAGCCCAGCACTTGGCATTTTTCAGGATCTTTTGGTAATTAAGAGCTCTGACTCCACCATTATCGCACTTTCATAATTTCTAGTCAGTAATATCTCGAAATTATTGAGTGAATTGTCATTGTAAAAGTGAGATTGGGAGGAAATATTGATTGTACTTGTATTCAATCGTATAATCAAAATCATATAAAGTGAACGTAGGCTCTTTAACGTCGAACCACTATAAATTTGGTGTGTTTGTTGCATTTTGTTTCATTTCTACTTATAATTCTCTACAATTCAAGACAATTTGGGTGTAACATTTAGGTGCTTTTACTGAGAATTGAATTCTCAGCCTATCGGATTATTGCTCTACTGTTTGGATTTTAAAGTCCAAAGATAATAGTCTGCATTCCCACTGTTTCGTTTTTTTGAAGATTTTAGTAAACTCAAGACGTTATGGCCGCAAAGAAATCCAAGGATTACGAGCTTCTCAAGAAAACGAAGCTAACGAAGAGAGCGTTCAGGAGCATGTCAAAGTGAGCTCCCCGGCTTGTGGCTCGCCGGGGGCGAACCGACCCCAGGAGGGTGTCATGACCCGGTCCCAGGAGGGAACCACGAGCCGCCCCCAAGAGCATGCCACGAGCTGCCCAAAAGATGAAAGGGTCACGAACCGGTCTATGCAGGTGACCACGACCCGGCCCGTAAAGGAGGTTATGACCCAATCTACCCATGCACATGCTTTAGGTCGACCTGGCTCAAGTGCTCCACGTCCAACGATGAATATTGATGACCAGTTACCTGCCTCTTCCCTAATAACAAAAAGAGATTTTTCTCGTGTATTCGATATGTTGGAAAGGACAAATGATGAGTTCTTTACTGCGGCAGAATATGACTGCGATGAGCAGACAAATCGACGAACTCCAAAGGAAGAGGACACCTTCACCGACTCATCGCTTTACTCCCAACTATTCCTCCTCGTAAGAAGAACCTCCTAGATCCATACGACGACAATTAGAAAGGCCTGAGAATGTGGAGCAGCCCCAATTTGGATCCTTCCTTCTCGAGAGGAAACGACACTTAACCTGGGAACTGACAACCATAACTTGAATAACCCCACTCTTTTGCCTGCAGAGGGACCCATAGTACTACCCAGGGCTCAGGGTGCTGATGACCCTATTTAGAATCAACCATTACTTCCTCTTCGCTGCGTGATTGACCGTGGCCATAGGGGGTAAGGAAGCTCTGCTCAGGCCCCTGACTTTGGAGCAATACATCGAAGAGATGTCGGGGGACCCCGTAGGGCGAGAAGTGTTGATCCTGAATCCACCTTAACCAATGTTGACGTTGAGGAAAGGGTGAGGCAGATAATGGAAGACAGCCGTGGACAAAGAAATGAAGATTGGGGTTGTAGTTATACGCCCTTCACTGACGACATATTAGACGTTCGATTCCCGAAGATATTCAACATGCCAACTATGAACCGCTATTCAGGCAGGACGGACCCAGTCCAGCACTTAATGAGATATTCATGGTATATGAATGTTGCTGCCCTTCCCGATGTAGTGAAATGCAAAGCATTCCCGATCTTCTTAGTGGAAGTGGCATTGATGTGGTTTACCCGCTTTCCAGCACGATCTATCTCCAGCTTCAAAGAATTGAGCAAAAGATTCATAAATCAATTCCGACTCCATACTCAAAGTTCCAAAAATGTCGTTGAACTATCACTCATCAAGCAGTGCCCTGATGAAACTCTGAGGTCGTATTTGGATCGATCTAATTTAGTAGTCACGGAGGTTAAAGACTCTCACGAGCAATCTGTCATAATGGCCTTAATCGACGGGGTAGATAAAGATACGGAGTTCGACAAATATTTAGCTGGAAAACCGCCGCTGATCAAAGAGATATTCTATGCGAAAGCCAATATTTGTCTTCCCTAAGTGGAATTGTATGCTAATCAAAAGAGGAAGGCCATGGATAAGGAAGATATACAGAGTAACGTGGCCATCAAACAGTCTGGGGATAGCTCTGGGAAGGCAGAAGTCAATGTTGGAAACAAGAACCAGGGTAATGGCCGCCAAGCTGGAAACGGCAGCAAAAAGAAGAATCAAGGAAACGACTCGCAGAAGAGGCCCCGGTTCAGAACATTTGAAAATATCACACCTTTGAACGACACGTTAGAGAATATCTACTTAGATACTTATAATGTTCTTCAGTACAAGAAACCTCCTCCACGGGATTCAACGGAAAAGGAGCGTGAGATAGGAAAGTTCTGCCTTTTCCATGATACCTACGGGGATTCGACAAATGAATGAAGACATTTAAGAGATTTGGTAGAGAAGCTTATTAGGGAAGGGAAGTTGGACGAATATAAGGCAGCCCCAAGAAACAGAGGGCATGGTAGCCCGGATCGAAACAGAGGGCAACACCTCAAAAGGCTATTGCGCAGCAGAAAGCTAAAGGCATCGTCATCAACACTATAGTTGGAGGACCTCATCCGGCCGAGCACAACTATAGGGCAATGGATCAATATGTAAATGCAGCCAAGCACTTCGAAGTAGGGGAGTGCAGTAGTCCTGAAGATACCGCCCCGGTAAAACAGCAAAAAATGATGTCTGACGATGTCATATTTCGTGATAGAGATAGTATCAGAGTTCATTCCCTACCAAAGATCCCTTAGTGATCACAGCCACTATTGGTTCTACTCTAGTCCACAAAGTCTGAGTGGACAATGGAAGTTCAGTTAACATTCTATTTAAGAAAGCATTTGATCAGATGAATCTTGAAGCAAAGGATATGAAGCCCTGCGATGGATGGATACGCAACTTCAATGGATAATCAATATCTCCAATCGGATTTGTAGAATTGTCAATGACTCTGGGAGAAGGAGACCATCGAAGAGTGAGAATTCTCCCATTCGCAGTGTGGGTATTGAATCAACCTATAACGCCTTCCTGGGACGACCGGCCTTAGCAGAATTCAGGGCTTGCATTGCGCCCTGGTGTCTATTGTTGAAATTCCCAACAGATGCGGGAGTGGGAGTAATCAGGGGTGACCAAGTCGCTAGACGAGCCTACTATATAGCAGAATTAAAATTGCTACGCAAAGGAAAAGACGTAAAGGGTGTTTCCTCCCTCCGAAAGAGGATTCGTCATAGCA
This sequence comes from Allium sativum, assembly GCA_030737875.1. NCBI lineage: Eukaryota > Viridiplantae > Streptophyta > Magnoliopsida > Asparagales > Amaryllidaceae > Allium > Allium sativum. Next base: position 976,749,367 of record CM060920.1, read on the forward strand.
ATTAAAGAAGACGACCCTGAAGGAGTCGCCTAGAGAATTGCCCGAAGACATAGATTCCAGAGAGGACGTGGAACCCGGAGGCAGAATGGAGACACCTAATGAAATGACTAAGGATGTTCTGATCGATGATAATGACCCAGCGAAGGTTTTGAAGATCGGGTCCTAGCTAGATCCCCTTCGAGCAAAAGAATTGACTGACTTTTTGAACGCCAACTTAGACGTGTTTGCCTGGACCCACGCTGACATGTGTGTGATGTCCCCCTCAATCATGAGCCACTCGTTGAGCATCAACCCAAAGCATCCACCCGTCAAGCAGAAAAGGTGAATGCTTGGACCAGAGAGGTCATCTACCTTAAAGGAAGAAGTTGAGAAGTTAAGAAGCAATAGATTCATTAAAGATTCAACTTACCCAGAATGGATCTCAAATCCAGTTTTGGTTAAGAAGGGCAACGGAAAATGGTGCACTTGAATTGATTTCTCAGATTTGAATAAAGCTTTCCCAAAGTACAATTTTCCACTCCCTAGAATTAACCAATTGGTGGATTCAACAGTGTGTCATGAACTTCTCTCCTTCATGGATGCATACTCAGGATATAACCAAATTCCCATGCATATCCCGGACTAGGAGCTTACCAGGTTCATCACGGATTTGGGACTGTACTGCTATGTGGTGATGCCCTTAGGTTTGAAAAATGCTGGAGCAACATACCAACGGTTAGTGAATCAGATGTTCTGCAATCAGATCGAGAAGACAATGGAAGTGTATGTTGACGACATCCTAGTGAAATCCATCCAATCATACCACTGACCTAGCAGAAATGTTCGATATCCTTCAACGATACAAAATGAAGCTTAACCCTCTGAAGTGTTCATTTGGAGTTGCCTCCGGAAAATTCTTGGGCTTTATCATTAGCTCACGTGGAATTGAAATTAATCCAGATCAGATTGCGATAATCATGAATATCCAAGAACCGAGACAAATCAAAGATGTTTAAAGCCTTGCCGAAAAAGTTGCCGCATTGAGTAGGTTTATTCTAAACCTACAGATAAGTGCATTCCATTCTTCGACTTGATAAAGCAAGGAAATCACAATTTCAAATGGACTCCTGATTGTGTGGAAGTCTTTCAGAATCTGTTGACTCATCTGGAAAGACCCCCGATATTTCCAAGCCCGTCGACCACGAAGATATGTTCGTATACTTGGCAGTGTCATCCCACGCAATAAGCTCGGTTTGGTAAGGGAAGAGGATAAAGTCCAGAGACATATGTACTATGTAAGTTAGAAGCTAGCGGCAGCAGAGCGAAACTACCCGAGGATAGAAAAACTTGTGTATAGCCTGCTGATTGCATCTAGGAAGATCCGCCACTAATTTCAGGCGCATCCCATCACCATATACACTGACCATCTACTCCGACAATGAGACCAGAGGCATCAGGAAGGCTACTCAAATGGAATATAGAATTAAGTCAGTTTGACCTGAATTTCCAGCCCCGAAGATCGATAAGGGGCAAGTGTCGGCTGACTTCATAGCGGAGTTCACTATTCCTGAGGAAGACGTAGCAAGTGAAGAAGATGATCCCTCAAAACAATCATTCGACCCCAACACCTGGAAACTTTATAACGACGGTGCCAAGAATGATAAACGATCTAGCGCTGGAGTTGTACTGGTCACTCCTGAAAAGCGATCAACATACTATGCCCTAAGATTAGAGTTCCATGCCACGACCAATGACTCAGAGTACGAAGCCCTAATTGCTGGGCTAAGGCTTGCAAAGGAGTTGGGGATAGCAAAGTTAGATATTTTCTGCGACTCCAAGATAGTCATAAACCAGATCAATAAGGAGTTTCAGGCCAAGGGGCCAAATCTTGTGTCACACTTGAAAGAAGTGAAAAAACTGCTGAACGGTTTTGAACACTATAGTACAACCCATATTTCCCGATCAGAAAATCAAAAGGTAGATAAGTTGGCCGAGCTGGCTAGTTCTGGCAGTCCTGAGGACACAGAGATGGTCCCGATTGAAACATTTGAGGTTCCAAGTATCGATCAGATGGTAATTGATCCTGTACTGGAAACTAAACTGGAAAGGAAGTCGTGGATGACACCTGTTAGCCTACTTTGTGATTAGGCTACACAAAACTGAGAAATTACTTGACACATAGATTAAGAAGAAAGGATTAGCATAGGGAAGCCGGTTCGGTTCGGGGCCCTCGAACCGATCCCTCCCAGGTTAAGGCGTTTAGCACAGGAAAGGAAGAATAGAAGGATCACCCGGATCGGATCGACTCCTTCCGATCTGAGCCCTCACCAGTCATTTGAACTGAACCATGGCGCTACACCATCATTTCACGATATCCAGGAATTGCGGAGCGGTTTCCCCCACGTTCACCGACTAAAGCTATGCATTGCCAACATCTCAAAGCTCCTCACTCCGAAGCGAACGAGATAGCTGCCACGTGTATCCAAACCGAAGGCCTTCCAGGGGAGATTTCTGCCTATAAATATGCCACCTAGCATCATTTAAAGGAACTTTCGGTAAGTTTCTGACTCAAACACCTGCTATTTCCAAATTTCATCACATTAATCAGACAATTATCAATCTTTGAAGAACATGTCTATGAGGCTGAGTGAAATTATCCATTGTAAAAGTAAAATTGAGTGAAAACAATCATTGTACTTGTACTTCCATCATCAATTAAAGAAATTCATAGTGGACGTAGGCTCTTTAACGCCGAACCACTATAAATCGTGTGTTCCACTTCGTTTTTATTTTCTTTTCATTTAGAATTATCAATAATTTGGGTGTTAGAACCACTTTTGGATCTAACATTTTGGTGCTTTCACCGAGAAGATTCTCAAATTCTCCATATTTTGGGCTACCATTCTACTATTTGGGTTTGTATATCCAAAGAAGATAGTCCGTATAGTCAATATTTCTAAAATTTTCTTCAAAAAAGATTTCGACAAATTGAATATTATGACCAAGTGAAAAGGAAAAGAAGTGCATAATGCGCGGGAAAGTGGAGTAGGTGAAGATCAGTAAGCTATGATTATTACTAGGTCAAGAGGACAAGGCTCAGGAGCTAACAGATCCGGCATGACATCTCCAACTCCATCTGAATAGGCTCCGATCCGACCCGGTGGCTCCGAACCGATCTGATCTGTTTCCTAGAATGCTGTTGGCAGCTCTCCACCGATCCGACCAGCAGCGGTAGGGGAAGGCCGATCCGAACCGAATCTGGCTGAAGTTGGTACCTCTACTCGAGCTCCTACAAATGCTCTGATACCAACTGTGGCAACTGATGATCAACCCACTCCTTGAGAACTCGTAACCCATGGAGAATTTTCCCACTTGCTTGATATGCTTGAGAGCACTAGGGATGCTTTGGAGGGTCACAAACGCGATTGTGTCCTCATCAGGGAAAACATGAGGGTTATGAACGAAGAAATAAGCGAACTTCGCAGACAAAGTATGTCCTCTCCAATTCGTCATCCTACTATGGACCATTCATCATCTTCTGAGAAGAGCGCCCACATGAAAGGAGGCCATACGAAAGATCCGAAAATCTGGACCAACTGACATTCAGATCATTGGGGTCCCGTGAAAATGCAGCCCGCATTCTGGGACCCGACGATCCTAGTTTGAGGGAACCAATGCTGCTACCGATGCGATCCCATCCAGAATTAAGCAGGCCCCTAGAGAATCACTGAAATCATACTTGGATCGCTTTAACTTAGCAGTTACTAAAATCAACGATCCTCGCAAACTAACTATTTTGATGGCCTTGATTGAAGGGGTCGATCCAGGTATTGAATTCAGTGGTTATTTAGCTGGGAAGCCACCATTGAATAGGGAGGCTTTCTATGAAAAGGTTAATATTCGTCTACGGCGAGAAGAGATATATGCCAATCGAAAGAGAAAGTCTGATGGATCTTCAAGAGAAGTATTCAAAGTAATGTTGTTGTGAAACAGTCCGGAGACAGTTCAGGGAAAGTTGAAGTAAATTTTGGTAAGTAAAATGAAAGAAGTAACAACAGGAATGGAAACGACAATAGGAGGAATAGGAACCGAGGAAACAACTCTGGTAAAAGACCTCGATTCCAAACTTTGAAAACTATTCGCCACTGAATGACACATTGGAGAACATCTACCTGGATACTTACAACATCTTGCAATATAAAAAGCCCTCTCCCCCCAGAGACTCTACGGAGAAGGAGGTGGCAACCGAAAAATTTTATCTGTTTCATGGAACCCACAGACACTCTACTAATGAGTGCCGGCATTTGAGAGACGTTGTTGAAAAGCTATTACGGGAAGGAAAGTTAGATGAATATAAGGTTGCCCCAAGAGATAAGGGGCAAGGAGGGCAGGCCCCGAATCATAATCAGGCCGCTCCCAAATCCACAGCTCAACAAAAAGGTAAAGGAATTGTCATCAACACTATAGTGGGGGGACCCCATCCGGCTGCCCATAGCTACAAGGAAATGGACCAATATGTGAACGCAGCTAAACACCTTAAAGTAGGGGAATGTAGTAACTTCGAGGACATTGCTCTAGTGAAACAACAGAAAACGATTTCAGATGACGTGATAGAGATGATACTGGAGTTCAATCACCCACTGAAGACCCATTGGTGTTCACTACCACTATCGGACCGGCTCTGGTTCATAAAGTGTTAGTGGATAATGGGAGTATGGTTAATATTCTCTTTAAAAAAGCATTCGATCAGATGAGACTCGAAGCGAAAGACTTGAAGCCTTACGAGGGATGGATACGTGGCTTCAATGAAGCCTCAATAGCTCCAATGGGATATGTAGAATTGTCTGTTACATTAGGACAGGGAGAACGCTAGAGATTGAAAATCCTCCCATTTGAAGTTTTGGACATCGACTCCCCCTATAACGCCTTTTTGGGCCGACCAACCCTCGCAGAATTCAGGGCTTGCATTGTTCCCTGGTGCTTATTGTTGAAATTCCCAACCAAAGCTGGAGTGGGAGTAATGAGAGGTGATCAAGCCGCCGGACGAGCCTGCTACATGGTCGAACTAAAGATGTTGCTGAAGGGATTAAACATTGAAGCTAAAGGCACCTCCTCCCCTGCGAAGGAGAGTTCGGCATAGCAATTAAAGGGACCAGCGCCGAGGGAGTCGCTCAGAGAACTGCCCAAGGACATAGATCCCAGAGAAGATGAAGAGCCTAGGGACAGAAAGGCGACCCCCAATGAAACGACTGTAGACATCTCCATTGATGATGTTGATCCGACGAAGGTTTTGAAGATTGGATCCCAACTAGATCCATTCCGAGCAAAGGAATTAACTGACTTTTTAAAGGCAAATTTAGATGTGTTTGCCTGGACCCATGTTGATATGTGTGGGATATCTCCCTCTGTTATGAGCCACTAGTTGAGTATTAATCCAAAGCATCCACCCGTTAAGCAGAAGAGACGTATGTTAGACCCGGAGAGGTCAGTAGCCCTAAAGGAAGAAGTGGAGAAGTTGAAAGATAATGGGTTCGTTAGAGATTTGACGTATCCCGATTGGATATTGAATCCTGTTTTGGTCAAGAAATAAAATGGGAAATGGCGAACGTGCATTGATTTTTCGTATTTAAACAAAGCCTGTCCAAAAGATAGTTTCCCACTTCCTAGGATTGACCGCTGCTGGACTCAACAGCCGGACACAAACTTCTTTCCTTCATGGACGCATACTCAGGATATAACCAGATCCCCATGCATGTGCCGGATCAAGAGCACACGAGTTTTATAATAAACTTGGGATTATACTACTATGTGGTGATGCCGTTCGGACTAAAGAATGCCGGAGCCACGTATCAGCACCTGGTGAACCAAATGTTCTATAATCAGATTGGAAAAACTATGGAAGTTTACGTAGATGACATGTTCATGAAATCCAGGCAATCCTCTAGTCATACACAAGATCTGGCATAAATGTTTGACATCCTAGAGGGGTACCAAATGAAGTTGAACCCCTTAAAGTGCTCATTTAGGGTTGCATCAGGGAAATTCCTCGGTTTCATCGTAAGTTCTGGAGGGAATGAGATTAATCCTAGCCAGATAGCAGCAATAAGGAACATAGAAGAGCCATGGAAGATTAGGGATGTTCAAAGCCTGGCAGGGAAGGTTGCTGCATTAAGCAGATTCATTTCCAAAGCCACGGACAAGTGTATCCCATTCTTTGATTTAATCAAACAGGGAAAACATAATTTCGAATGGACTCCCGACTGTGTAGAGGCCTTCCAAAATCTGTTGGACTTATTAGAGAACCCCCCGATATTGTCGAAACTGGTAGATCATGAAAATTTGTTCGTCTATCTGGTGGTGTCATCTCATGCTGTCAACACAGCCTTGGAGTGTGAAGAAGACAAGGTTCATAGGCTAATATACTATGTAAGTAAGAAGTTAGCAGCTGCGGAACGCAATTATCCAAAAATAGAAAAGCTTGCTTATAGCCTCTTGAATACCTCCCGAAAGCTCTGTCATTATTTCCAAGCTCATCTGATAGTCATATACACTGATCAACCTCTAAGACAAATATTACAAAGACCCGAGGCATCAGGGTGATTACTTAAGTGGAATATCGAGTTGAGCCAATTTGATTTTAATTTTCAACCAAGGAGGTCAATAAGGGGCCAGGCCTTAGCCGATTTCATAGCAGCATTCACAATTCCCGAAGGAGAAACAATGGATGACAAAGTTGTTACTTCAGAGCATAAGTTAAAGCTTATTCCATGGAAATTATATACGGACGGGGCCAAAAATGATCGAAGATCCGGCGCTGGAGTTATTTTAACTACTCCTGAAGGATAATCCATTTACTACGCCCTGCAATTGGAATTTTCCACCACCAATAACGATTCCGAGTATGAGGCCTTAATTGCTGAGCTTAAACTCGCTAAGGAATTAGGGGTAAGAACATTGGACATATTCTATGACTTCAAGATAGTTGTCTGCCAAGTTCAAAAGGAATTTGTGACCAGGGGACCTCGACTTGTTACTTATCTTGAAAAAGTAGAGGAGTTACTGGGAAACCTAGAGCATTATAGTATAACACACATTCCAAGAGCAAAAAATTAGAAGGCAGATCGACTGGCTAAGCTAGCAAGTTCTGATAACCTTGAGGAAACTGAAATGGTTCCAATAGAGATATTGGAATCACCAAGCTTTGACCTAATGGAAGTCGAATTAACCCTGGAAGCTGAGCCAGAAAGGGAGTCATGGATGACACCGATTAAGAACTTCCTTAAGAGCGGAATTCTCCCATCAAAGAAGAGTGAGAGACGAGTTGTAACACGTAAGGCTGCAAGATACATTTTGCAGGACGACATCCTTTATCACCAGGGGTTTTCCATGCCTCTGTTACGGTGTATAGAACGCGACGACATCAGGCGTGTACTAAAAGAAGTACATGAAGGTGAGTGTGGAGATCACACCGGGGGTCCAACTCTGGCAAAGAAAGTATTGAGATATGGTTATTTTTGGACTACCGTGAATAAAGATACAGCTGATCACTCATTACGCTACAACAAATGCCAGAGATTCGCTAAAGTTCCGAGAGCACCCCCAAGGCATCTCAAGTTAATGGTCAGTCCATGGCCATTCACAATGTGGGGATTAGACATCATTGGAACCCTACCAATTGCTAAAGGAGGAGCTAAATATGTGATCGTGGCTATGGATTATTTCACGAAATGGGTAGAGGCCGAGCCCTTAACCACGATCACGGCAAGAAAGGTGATAAGCTTTGTGGTCAGAAATATCATTTGTCGATTTGGGATACCAAAAACCGTTATAACCGATAATGGAACCCAATTCAATAGTGCGGAATTTAGAAACTTCTGTCAGAAGTATAAAATTGATAAGAGGTATACTGCCGTAGCTCACCCGCAGTCGAATGGATAGATTGAAGCAATAAATAAAGTCATTAAGTCTATTCTTAAAAAGCGGCTGGAGCGAGCAAAAGCTATGTGGGTTGATGAATTGCCGCTTGCTTTATGGGCCTATCGAACAACATTTAAGACGGCTACTGCTCATACTCCTTTTTCACTCTTCTTCGGGTCAGAAGTAGTAATTCAAGTGGAGCGTAAAGTCCTCTCATAGGGTGACATATTATGATCCAATGACAAACAAAGCACTCCTCCTAGAGTCCCTGGATATGCTTGAAGAGAAGAGGGACGAAGCACACTTGCGTGCTTCAAGACATCAACGCCAAGTGGCACACTATTATGACAGAAGGGTTAGCTTTAGAACTTTCGAACCTGGAGACTTGGTACTGAAGCGAGTCTTTCCACCTCCCGTTCATCTAGGCCCAAAGTGGGAAGGACCATTCACGATTCGAAGGAAAATTGACACAGGAGCTTTCAAGTTAGCGACCATGGATGGTGAAGAAATTCCTAGAGCTTGGAACGCCCAACATTTGCGGTGATACTTGACTTGAAGTTGTACTGTTTTCTTTTGTTTTATAGGCCATGTAAAAAGGCATGACTTGCCTAGAAAAGTCTGGTTAATATAAACAAAAGATTATGAAGTGGATGTAGGTCACGACTTGGCCAAACCACTATAAAATATTGTGTGTGATTTACTTTATCCGTTCAAACCTTGTTTTGTATTTTTTTCTGTGTTTTTCATAAAGTAAGTCGAAATATTAGACATTTGAGTCGATACGAAAGCAAATGAAATGACCATTTGCCTAGCGACATAAAAAGAGATGGGAAGACGACGTCCCGAACTCTAACTCTCACGAGTCGAGAGAGAGTATAAAGGACGGGAAGACGACGTCCTTGAGGCGTGAAGGCGTACCATGACAAAAGACCGCCTCGAATCCACTCTAACCTGACCGTGCGACAGGAGAGTATAAAAGTACGAAGAATGTGTACCAATGAAAAAGAATTTTAATCCCACCCAAAAGACCTGGGGGCAATTTAATCAATCTCGAACAAGCCTTAGCTAAATGCTATATTCAAGATTGATTGGGGGCATATACATCATGCACCCCACTTTCAATCATTCATTTTATGATCGTTCATTTTATTTAATTAAGCGACAATTTCTGTGAATGATATTTTCTCTGTTTATGCATTTATAGGAAATCACGACTGTGACTTGAATCATTACTTATGTTTATTAATTTCTCGGCACTAATGGAAACAAGTGACGAACTTGCAAGCATTTGACATTGTGGGAAACAAACTACTTTATTAACACAAGTGCAGGTTTATACAAAAGAACTGAATAAACAAAGGCGAGGGCCGCACTCGCTACAACAACAACGGACCAAGGAACAAGCAAAATGAAAAATAGAACCGCCTCTCATTTGGACTTTGGGGTAGATTTCGCTTTCTTGGCAACTTTAAGTTTTTCTTTCTCCTCTTTTTCAGCTTCGGTCTGGATCCGCTTTGGTTTCTTCTTCCCTAGAACTGGAACGCTGGGATCAATAGAAGATTTTTTAGCAAGCTCTTTGGTGATTGATCTGGTTGAAAGTCTAACAACTAACCTTGACTCAGGAGGTACTGTCACAAGAGGTTTAAAACTTTCGGGATCTTTTTCCTCATCTTTCAACGGCATACGCTTATCATGCTTGGCCTTCATCTTGGACAAAGTTAGATCATCGACATTCTCTGAATCCCCAGTTATAACAACATCAACATCTTCTTCATGTCCATCGTCGTCGCCGTCATCATTCAGAGTATATATCATCTCCCCAGCGTGAGGATTCTCGATATTAGGTGGCACGGGAGCTTTATCGGCAACCTCCTCCCTCTCGCCTTCAGCCCCCCCTAGATTTTACAGTAGTGACCTCATCCCGTTTCTCCTGAGTCTCTTCGACAAACTTCTCACCGATGATTGTCTTCTGTTGCCCATCAGTCTTTTCAGTCGACTCAGTACCTACAGAACGAGAGGTGACAGTTATTAACTCAGGGGAAAACGAGGGATCTTCAATTGATCGTCCAATAATATGACGAAAAGTTGAAATAGCCTTGACAAATTAGGGTGAAAAGGTAGAGATACCTTCGGATGATTTCTCGATTGGGGTGGCTAGAGTCTCTGATGCCAATTCGGGTATAGGAGACAAAAGGGATGCCTTAGGAATTCTTGGATTTTCGGGATCATATCCCTCTGTTTCGGTAGCCCCGGGGGCAGCAGAAGAAGAACTGGTTTCAATGATATCTTTTCCTTTGGCTTGACATTTCTCTTCCTCCTTGGCAGTAGCAATAAGTCGATGCCCTTAGGCCAGATGTGCCGGCTCCTCACCCCTAAGGAACTTCTCCATAAGTTTGTTTTTGTCGATGGAATCCTCCTTGAGCTCTTTCTTCTCCCAATCAATGATTTGGTCCCATACATAAACCAGAGTTGTCGGGTAATCCTCGATCCAAGAAATGTCCCGACAATGGATCATCTGAGCAAAGAACTCTATCGTTAGCTCACCATAGCCATCTAATTCCTTCTGGGCCGCAGAGAGTCTCTCTTGAACTTCTTCAGCAGATTTAAGGGCGATGCTTGTATTCCCCTAGGCCAACACTGCTCTAGATTCAGCCTCCAGTAATTTGGCTTCCAGTTCGACATTTCGCTTTGCTAAATCAGTGGTTTTCTTCTCTAGCTCGACCTTCTCCTGTTCAAGGGCAGTGCAAGCTAACTGTACTTTAACACTCTTAGACTTAGCATCCCCAGCTTGCTTCTTTAGATCCAAGCGCTCTTGGTTATGGGAATCTAAGAGCGTGTGATAACGCCTTTGTAGTTCTTCGTGTTATTTTTTGTAGTTGTCGGCACCCCGTTGAGCGACAGCAAGCTGAGCTTGTGTGTCTTCCAAATCTTTCTCCGAATTCTCCAAAATGCTTGCATCATAATTGGCTATTTCCTTCGTGTGGCCAATATCAGTGATAAGATCCTTGATAATCTTAGAAACCTTGCGCGAATATTTATACATTTCTATATAGTGCTTGTCCACTAAATCAATTTTTGCTTTAGCATCGTCAGCCCAATTCGAAGGAATTGGTTCAAGAGCGGGAACAAACGCCATACGATCAAAATAATGATCCAGAAATTGTTTTTTCAGAGTTGCTAGTCTTTCCTTGTTCTCCAAATCGAGCGACACGGGCTTGGATATGGATAATTCAATATTTCTCCGCTGGGCAGGTACAATGGACGTATCACCTTTGCCTGACCTCTTCTCAGGGACATTAGGTTTATCCTGTAAGTCAACGTGCTTCAACAATAGCCTCTCTTGGGGACGCTTCTCTTTAGGAGGAGTCGGATCTTTGGAAGATTGTTTGTCTGCTTCATGACGATTTTGATGGTTCTTGTACTTATCTAGATCGGAACGACGAGGAGAATGAGAACACCAAGAATGAGGACGGTTGGAATCATAATGCCTCTTGTCATCCCTGCCGCGGCTTTCGCGATGGTCAGGCTTAGTGTCGAAATCATATCTGGGCATGTTGGCACGGATTTTTCTGATATTGTAGCGGGGACGTACCATGGTTCCTGCAAAACAAGGTATGTAGAGTTCAGAACTAATGTTTACACAAAGCATAAGTGCTGTGACATGCAATGCTAATGTGTTGTGCGCATCCTAAGTGATATCCCCCCAACCAACCAGAGCCCGAAGTTAGGCTAGAATGTGTGGTCTCCTTAGCCTTCACAGGAGTAGTTTCTTCTGAGGAAGTAAAGGTCAAAGGATTCGTTTCGGAATATTCTAAAGTGTAAAGAGTCTCAGGCAAGGGAAGATTTCCCAAACCCCGAAATGTAGAGTCATCCATAGTGGGGGCATCTCCTTGAGGAGCATCTAACGGAAATTCTTTTGGAGATATCGGTTTTTCAGGAGTGGCAACATCCTCAGGAGTAATGTACTTATCTCTATCTTTTTCTGTTATATTTGCTAAAATATCATCTTGAGTCCTGGAGGGAGAAGGAGGATCCCTGAGGGGCACTGTCGGATCTTTTGTACTTTCTCCCCACTCAAGTGGAGTGTCGATTGGCCCTTCAACTGGAGGTATGTACACGTAAGGAATTTCCCCATGGCATATGCTATGAGTTATAGCAATTAGACGATGTCGATGGAGATATTCATCTAATAAGCACTCCTTGATAGTCAAAAATTTTTGATCACCATTAAGTAACTGATTTAAACGATTGAATTGCACCGGATGCTTCTCTTGTGGTGGGTTAGGAACTGTAAGTGAAAACAGGCAATGCTTAATGAATTTATGATAAAGCCTGGGACTAAAACTCAAAAAACCAAGGTCCTTACTTGACTTAAGCCATCTTCTGGCACATCCGGGTTGCTGCTTGATATAAAACCAATCAGTTTTTGGGTCCCCAGCTTTGTTGCTAAACGGAACAGTGATGATTTTCCTTTTTGGCACCGATTCAAAGTATACAAAAGACGGCGTGTCATTGGTTCGATGCTCAAAATTGTAAAACAAATGAACATCCTCAAAAGTTAGCTCTACACCTAGAATTTCTTTATAAGCTATGTACAGAGTATACATATAATCGTAGGAGTTGGGATGAAGTTGCAAGGGGGCATCGACGACGAATGGCGGAAATGGAGGTATCACCCCAACTAGGCACATCAATCTGGTGATAGCCATGTACCCTTCCGGTGGATTATGAGGACGCTCTGTTTTCGAGGGCAACTCAGTATCTCTTCAAAGAATCCCATGCTTTAGGCATATCCGTGCAAATCTGTCATTGTCAATCGTTGACTCGACCGAATCCTTAGGCGGATCCAAGATTTCAACATTTCCAAACTCATCTGGGGCACGATCATCTCCTACTCCTCCTTCTTCTTTCTCGCCTAGAGAGACATTACCCCCGGATGGTACATCAATTTCATGACTTCCCATCTCATAATCTGGACCTATACTATTCCAACCCGAATCTGAAGTGTAATATACATCTTCAACAGGTGGATTCTCGTATGATCTGGAAGTATTTTTTCTTTCTGCTAGTCTAGATGAGCGTCTCTCAGCCATTTCTGCTAAACTATTGAAGAAACAATAGCAGGAGTTAGAGTAAATTACCCATGTCCCTCTGTACACGTGTGTGCCAATGTGTGTGAAATGACAGAATTAAAGAAGTGCAAACTAAGCATATAAGAACACAATGTAAAGATGAACTAGACAGTTATGTATTCGTCGATAATCCAAAAGTTCAGTCAGAAAGGCTCTATCCTAACTGTCCAAGAAATCACAATCTATGTCTAATTTTGTTTAAATAGGTTGAAGCACACTGGCATAGCTGCGGACCAGTTAGGGTGCATCTATAATTAACGGGTCGGTTCGGATAAGTTCATCATCAATGAATCGGTTCGGGTATCTATGTTGTATGTGGATTGGATTGGATTTGAGCACAACTAGGTTCGGGTCGGACAAATCTTTAAAGAGGAAGCCCAGTTTGAGTCAGTTAGCGCCGAACCGAACCGCCTTTATGTATTTAAGCTTATTTTCCTTCATTCATGTGTCTCTGGAACTTCACCTCATCTAGACTCTTCTGATCCGAACCGAGGTCACAGATTTTTCTCAATGACTTAATCCTCATCATTTCATCCTTAACCCAATCCTCTCTCCCTGAATGTCAACACCATGAACTCCTTTGCACCAAACTGATCCGCTGCTTCTCCTCCAAACTTGTCATCTCTCTTCCTCCTATACCCACTCAAAAACTCATTATCTCCATCCACAAATCATCAAGACCCACGTCTCATCTACTAACAATTACACGCGGCGCCATGACTGGGTTTATCAGCTCTGACACCCCGAGTTAGCGAAAAGCTCCACCAACAATGATGGCGGCGAGCTAAAGATCACCAAAATCAATATCAGCGTTAATTACCATGGACTTGCGTGAGTTAAAGAGGGATTCGATTATGAATATTGCAAAATCCACAATTTAATAAAAAGAAGAACGAGATTTGAACCCATATAGGGTTTTGATTTTAGAATTTGAAAGGGACCGGAGATTTGGAGAATTAGGGTTCGAGATGGGCTAAAAGTAATATCGAATGAAAATCTAAAGGGGAGAAAAGAATTTATGTTAATTTATAAAGACAAAGGGCTTTTCGTGTTCTCGTGGGCCCCCAATGCTCAGACCGACCCGCTTAGGAAAGAGATCTATAGCCTTCGAGCCCTGCGATGTGATGGAAATCAAACACGGATCAGATCGGACAAGCATCATCTGGACCGTAACCACCTGAGTTGACTCAATATGCATGACTAACCCGAAAGAAGAAGCAACAATTTAATAAATATTAAAGTTTACCTGGAGGAGCTACTTGAACATTGAACGAAGTTCCTGAAGATTATTTTGAATAGTAGGAGCGATTTATGCATTCCATCACATATTTATAGACAACAAAAGATGTAACTTGATGAAGCAACACGACTTTACAAGTGAATGGAGGCAACTATTCAATGACTCCAATTTAGAAACCAAAGAGCAGATTATTTCAAAGCACACTTTATTTTCAATAAATGCATGCTTCGAGGGGGCAAAATGTTAGCCTGCTTTGTGATTAGGCTACACAAAGCTGAGAAATTACTTGACATATAGATTCAGAAGAAAAGATGACCATAGGGAAGCCGGTTCGGGGGCCCCCGAACCGATCCCTCCTAGGTTAAGGCGGCCCGCACAGGAAAGGAAGAATAGAAGGATCACCCAGATCGGATCGGCTCCTTTTGATCCGAGCCCTCATCAGTCATCCGAACTGAACCACGACGCTACACCATCATTGCACGATATCTAGAAATTGCGGAGCGGTTTCCCCCATGTTCACCCACTAAAGCTATGCGCTGGCAACATCTCAGAGCTCCTCACTCCGGATCGAACGGGATGGCTGCCACGTGTATCTGAACCGAAGGCCTTCCAAGGGAGATTTCTACCTATAAATATGCCACCTAGCATCATTTAAAGGGATCTTTTGGCAAGTTTCTGACTCAAACACCTGCTATATCCGAATTTCATCACATCAATCAGATCATTATCAATCTTTGAAGAACATTTCTATGAGTGCTGAGTGAATTATCCATTGTAAAAGTGAAATTGAGTGAAAACAATCATTGTACTTGTACTTCCATCATCAGTTAAACAAATTCAGAGTGGACGTAGGCTCTTTAACGCCGAACCACTATAAATCGTGTGTTCCACTTCTTTTTTATTTTCTTTTCATTTAGAATTATCAATAATTTGGTTGTTAGAACCACTTTTTGATCTAACAACACCCCTAAAGAACTTGCTGATTAATGGAACGCTTCCAACCAAGAAAAGCAAAAGGCGTGCTGTTATTTGAAAGGCCTCTAGATACGTCATGCAAGGCAAGGTCCTCTACAGACATGGATTCTCGATGCCACTCCTCCGGTGTATAGCCCATGACGACATCGAGCGGGTACTGAGGGAAGTACACGAAGGTGAATGTGGCGACCACACTGGAGGTCAAACATTGGCTAAGAAAATATTTTGATATGGTTATTTCTGGCCTACCGTGAATAAAGATGTGGCTAACTGTGCACGGCATGCGAAAGATGCCAGAATTCTCCATCGTAGCTGTATGGGGAATTGACTTTATTGGAAGCCTTCCCATTGCAAAGGGCAGAGCAAAATTCGCCATCGTAGCTATGGATTACTTTACAAAATGGGTCGAAGTAGAATCGTTGACCACGATCATAACTAAGTGAGTGATAAACTTCATCGTCAGAAATATTATATGTCGATTCGGGATCCCAAAGATTATCATAACAGATAACGAGACCCAATTTGATAGCACTAAGTTCCGAGACTTCTGCCAGAAATATCATATAGAGAAAAGGTACACTGCTGTAGCGCACCCGCAGTCAAATGGACAAGTAGAAGGTGCAAACAAAGTAATTAAGTCCATTTTCAAGAAGCGACTGAAGCGGGCTAGAGCCATGTGGGTTGACGAGTTACCTTTGGCATTGTGGGCCTATAGAACGACTTATAAATCAGCCACGGGGCACACCCCTTTTCCCTCGCTTTCGGGTCAGAAGCGGTTACCTACAGAACCACTTACTATGACCCGATGACTAATAATAAACTACTCCTCGAATCCCTGGATATGGTTGAAGAAAAAAGGGATGAAGCAGACCTACTTGCCTTGAGGCACAAGGAGCAGGTCGCCCGATACTACAATAAGAAGGTCCGAGCTCGAACCTTTGAACCCGGAGACTTGGTTCTAAAGCGTGTCTTTCCACCCTCAGTTCATTTGAGTCTGAAATGGGAAGGACCTTATGCCATCCTACGGAGGCTTGATATGGATCTTTCAAGCTAGCGACCGTGGATGGAGATGAAATCCCCAGAGTGTGGAACGCCCAACATTTGCGGCATTACTTGACATGAAATTGTCATTTTTACTCTTTTGTTTTTAGGACCATGTAAAAAGGAACGACCTACATAGAATAGTCTGGTTACATAAGCAAAAGATTATAAAGTGGATGTAGATCATGATTCGACCGAACCACTATAAAAATATTGCGTGTCATTTACCTTTATCACACCATTTCTTATTCATTCTTTCATTCTTTACTCATATGAGCTATTATAATTGTGATATTTGTTATAAAACTCACGATGATCTCGAAACACATAATTCAAAGAATCTTCTTTCAAATCATAAGGAAGAGAGGGCAATAAAGTAAATGATGCAACACCAAGTACTCTAATTTTTGAGAAGAAATAAAGGAAAGGAAATGAATTGTCTACGAGGCATGAAGGTGCACCACAATTAAAAGACCGCCTCAACTCTACTCTACCCTTGGCATCCGACGGGAGAGTATAAAGGCGCTAGGGACTGAGCGCTGCAAATGAACTCCCACCCCACCAAAGGATTGGGGGGCAAACTGAAAGCTGAGTTCGAACTCTATCCTGGGCATCCGACAGGAGAGTATAAAGGCGTTTTGATTAAATGCCACGAAAGGGCTCCTATCCCGCTGTAGGACCAGGAACAAGAATGAAAGCTGAGCCCGAACCCCTCAATCCCGGACATGGGGGCAACATTTATCCGATCCTAATCAATCCTCAACAAGCCCTGGCTAGGCATCGTGTCAATGATTGATTGAGGGCATACACACCATACACATACGCGTAGTGCAGTTTTGATTTTTCATTGCAAGAATGGTTTATGATGTGATTTTAAATTATTTATGATCTGAATGTTTATGTATGACAAAGTATGATAAACTCACAGGTACACAATAATGCGAAAGAAACAGGATTTCATTTACAAAGTGCAGAACTACAAGCTAGTCAAAATGTGAGGGCCACTCTCATAATTTACATCATAAGGTTAGGAGAAACATAAAATGAGCAAAAGTAGATGAGCTCTACTTGAGTTTCGGATACGGCTTCGCCTTTTTCTCTTTCTACTGCTTCTTTGGCTCCTCCTTGTTAGCAATAGATTTGTAGTACTTTTTCCTCTTCTTCTTATCCGAAGGAGGATCTTATGGAGCATCAGTGGACTCGGAATCAAGTTGTGTAGTTATCGACTTGAAGGAGAGCTTTATAATAAGCCCAGATCCAGGAGCAGCTGTAGAGAGAGGTGGAACATTTAAAGGCCCTTCCTCGACTTTAACTCTTAGCGGCTCATCCTTTTTAGCCTTCATATCGGCTAAGATCAGATTATCAACATCCTTTGTCTCCCCTGTGATAATGACATCCTCTTCTTCATCCCCATCATCACCGTCAGTGTCCTTCAAGGCTCCAATGATTTCAGCATCCTAAAGAGCATCAGTGCTCGATAGCACAATGGCCTTCTCGATCGGTTCAACTTCAGTCTGTGTAGTGACCTTAGGGTTTGATGGTTCGGTGACCTTCTCGACCTCTGCTTGCTTTGCTACAGTCCCCTCGGTCGGCTTGGCACCTACATTATGAGAAGCAACTGTAATTAATTTGGGAGAAAATGTGGTCTTCTCAATTGTTTTCTCCACAATGACACGACAAGTTATGACAGCTTTAACAAATTGTGGAGAGAATGTGGAGATACCTTCCACCGACTGCTCGTTCGGATTTACAGTAGAAACCCCAGTAGGTTGGGGAACAGAAATTTTATACTCGTCGACCCCAGAAGTCTTGAGCTCCACGACTGAGCTTGAACCTTCATCAACTTTTTTCTTGCCCTTGAGCTTAAGCCTCTCTTCCTCCATGGACTCTTTAATTTGATGTCTACCCTCTGCTAAAGCCTCAGACTCTTCACCTTTGAGGAAGGTCTGCATAAGATGGTTCTCATCGACATCCTCGACCTTTAAGCATTTCCTCTCACTTTCAACAATCTGGTCCCATACATCAACTAATGTGGTGGGATAGTTCTTGATCCAAGAGATGTCTCAGGTTCGAATGACTTGAGCTAAAGAGTCCATCAGTAGTTTATCATACCCTTCTATCTCTTGTTCAGTTGCAGCAAGTTTAGCGGTAGCATTTGAGGCGGACTCGAGGGCTTCATTAGCATGCCCTTCAGCAAAAGCTTCTCTCTCCTCAACATGAGCAAGTTTATCCTTTAAGCTTGTCATTTCTTTCTCCCAGACAGCTTTTTCAATGGCAAAGCAGTCCTGTGATGTTTTCAAATCAGTATTAACCGACTTGAGATCTTCTATCTCCTTTTTCATAGCCACACGCTCTTGGTTGTTCCAATCAAGCTCAAAGTGGAAACGTTTCTTCCATCTTCTAACTGCGTTTTGTAGCTTTCGGCATCCCTCTGAGCTAAGGCAAGAAGAGCTTGAGTATCTTCAAGTTGATTCTCAGCCTTGTCCCTGGCCTTGATATCGTGTTCAGCCTTTTCATTATCTCTGGCCACATCTATTTCCAGACAGTCGATAACCTCTGAAAGCTTCTTGGCATGCTTCTTCATTGCCCTTTATTATGTAGCCACATGACTTACACGATCCATGACTTCGGTATCCCAATCATCAGAAACCGGTTCACGGTCTGTAATGAAGAGCATCTTTCCAAAATAGATGTCGGGGAACTGCTTTAGCAGACGCTCCAGCTTTGCCTTATTTTCAGAGGTAAGGATTACCTCTTATGAAGTGGTAACGTCTAGGTCGCGTTGACTGGAGGGGACGAGGGATGTCTTCTCTTTTTCCAAACCTTTTCTTGGATCTTTGTGTTTATCCTTGGATTCATGATGCTTCTTGGAGGACTTATCCCGAGGAGGAATACCCTTCGGAGGAGTCGGAGCTTTGGGAAGTTGTTTACCTCCCGCGTGTGGCACTTGACGACTATGATGTTTCTCGGGATCTTTCCTTGAAGGAGAACGAGAGCGCGTAGGATGAGGCTGATGAGAATCATAATGTTTCTTACTATCTCTTCCCCGACTATCACTGCGATCATGCTCGGTTGCGGGAATGAATCTGGGCGTGCACTCATGAAGTTCACGATGAGAGTAGGAGCGTCGACGAGGCATTTTTCCTGCAAAAGTAACAAGCAAGCATAAGAACCATGAGTACATACAGTGTATAAATGTTGTGACATGTGGTGCATGTGATGTGTGTCCCGTGTGATTCTCCCTAACAGACCAGGGCTCGGAGCTAGGCTCATCTGTGCAGTTTCCGTTTTTTTGACTAGAGTGGATTCTTCCTCGGATATAGGGAAGAACGGTTCCGCTCCAAAATCCTCAGATGTGTAAATGTTATCTGGCAAGGGAAGCTTGTCTAAATCCCCATATATTTGTTCCTCCGTTAAAGAATCATGAGTCGAGGGCTTAGTTGGCGGCGGTGTCTTGGGAGAAGTCTCCCTTTCGGGGATGGAGACATCCTTTGGTTCGTCAGTTAGGACTTCACCTCCTTTGCATATGTTCATCTCTTCATCGTCTTGAACGTCCATAGGTGAAGGACTCTTAGGAAACTCGATTGCCTCTGTAGCTTCCGTGGTCACTTCCCCCTCGGCCAGAGGCATGCTGATAGATTCCCCAATCGCCTGGGTAGGGAGAAAATACTTGCAAGGCCCGCTATCCTTACCAAGCCTGAATCTTACATCGAGAAGACGATGTTTGTGAAGGTTCTCATCGGTTATACATTTCTTGATCTTTAGATAATAAGATTTGCTCTTTATGAGGCATAACAAGCAATCTTCATACACTTCACCCTCTTGCTTCTTGGGGTTAAGAACTGTGAAAAGAAATTAAGTATTAGAACAATGCTTTGTGCAGTTAAAGCAGATACTGAAAGATCTGAAACCTAGTTGACTGCAACCACTTTCTCGCACAACTAGCCTGATGCTTTATATAGAACCACTTAGATTTAGCGTCCCCCAAGTTGTTATGTCCCTCACATAGGACCTTCCTAGTAGGGATAGACTAGAAGAAACCAAATTTTTGGGTCTGTGACGGCCCGCCCCGCACCAACCGACATTTTCTCCAAAAGTGCGCTGTACACATGTCCAGTTAGCACGGAACAGGTCGTCAGAAGGGAAAAGGAAGAAGGAAATGAACATACAAAGAACCTGTAGAATGTCTCACAGCGCATAGAACAAAATATAATAATAACATATTTGACATAAAACAGGATAGACAGTGCATAAGCTGAAAACCAGAACCAAACATCATAGCAGCGGAAATCCAAAATACAGCTTATTACAACTTTCAAACTGTCTCAAAGCAAAAGTAAGATAAAGGAGGTACACTACTAATGCCCAAGTAGCGACCACCAATGACACAGGGAGAATATATATATCATACGTGGAAGCCTCCTGCCCGCCTCCGAATCAGCTACTCGCGCACCACTAGCTAACCTGTCTCTAGTCTGCTCGTGTGAGCACCCAGAGTAATAAGAAGAGACATAAAACTCTGGGTCAGACATAAAGCCTGGTATGAGCGATAAGCATCTAAAGTGAACAATAACAGGTAGACTAAAACATACCTGAACCTGGACCTGCAACCAAAGAGTTAGCACTACATACTGTACAACACTCTAAGGTGCCATATCAAAAGGTGTAAAGATACGGAGGTGGGGGCGTGTATGTCATAGTGATGGCAAACAATCAAACATAGCATCCATCCTCACATCTCTCACTTAGTGCGTAAAGCATACGATATTCACCACTTCGATCACCCATCCTTGCCACGATCACTTTGCCCCATGAAGTCATAAATGGCTCCACTGCACTGATAACGTAGCCACTAGTCCTTTGCTATGTCCACTTGCCCCATGGGGTTATTCACCCCATCTGCGCTGGCTCATAGCCTTACCAATCCTTACTATGTCCACTTGCCCCATGGAGTTATTCACCCCATCTGTGCTGGCTCATAGTCTTACCAATTCTTTACTATGTCCACTTGCCCCCATGGGGTTATTCACCCCATCTGCGCTGGCTCATAGTCTTACTACGCATCACCTTGCCCCTCGAGTCGTAATGACTCTACTGCACTAATAACGTAGTCTTGCTACCATCACCTTGCCCCTCGAGTCATAATGACTCTACTGCACTGATAAGTAGCCCATCATCCATTTTTTAGTGGTGAATCGAAGTTATGAACGTCGACAACTCCTTAGCACACGTCCCGCAGCAAAGCCCAACCATGAAGTGAACTCATCGATTCCCAACCGGATCCTGAGCTCTAACTTCCCATATTGGACTACCTTTGCATCTCGGGTTATTGGTCAATACTGGGTCAGGTTATTGGTCAATACTGGGTCGGGTTCTCTTCAAACCATCGGTTCGGGTCGGGTGTCTGTGTTGCATCAGTTCGGGTCTCCCTCTGTAGCGGTTCGGGTCGGGTCCACTTCATCGCGTCGTTTCGGGTCGGGTATCTTTCTTCAGGTCGGGTCGGGTGTCCCACCTCGGGTCGGGTCGGGTGCCATCTCCCCTCCAGTTCGTGCTTCCGCTCCGATCCGCTCCCTCATTCTTCACGTGCTCCGATCCGATCCCTCCTTCTTTATCCGATCCGATCGCTTCTCCTTTATCCGATCCGATCCCAGTTCAGTTAGCGTGGCCTTCCTTTTTGCCACTTTTCTAAAGTGTCAGGTTCCGATCCGATTGAATCCCTTGCCCAGTTCAACATATCCGATCCGAGCCCCCATATCCGATCCGATCCGAAACCTGCACTGCTTTCTGAAACTGTTCCAGCAAGTGTTTACGCTATTCGACGACTTTTTCGACCATTCTAACTATTGAAATCAATCACAAAGCATATCATACAGTCATAGCAACATGCATAATCAACCACAAACATCAAAACATCAATATGATAGGTTAAAATGGATCAAACATACCCAAAACTCCAATATTTCCCCTTAAGCATGTTTAGGTGAAACTAATGATAGGATTAGCAAAACTTAACCAAATTAACCCAAATTCATATCAGAGGTCTAAAACATCATTTAGGAATTTATGAACATTTTTCCAGAATTTTATCACGTTTAAATTCGCTAATTAACACTAATTACTCTTAATTAGCCATAATTAGTGCAAAACTATGCAAATCACTCACCTTAGCCACAAATAAACTAAGATCTGAAATAAATTTCTGATTTGATGCAAATCTCAATACTAAACAGCAGCTCCAATGTTGATTTGGTGTAGATCTCCCTTGATTAGATGTTGCTAAGCTTAATCCTTGACCAAAAGATGATTTGGAGGTGATTTAGAGGTTGGAGGCCATTTTTAGGGTTCCTTGGTGATAAGTGGAGGCTAGAAAACTGAAATGGAATGATTCTCCATCTCATTTCAGCCTTCCCCTAACCCCAATCCCGAAATGGGTTATGGGCCTACTCACTAATCACCCGATTTGGCCCGGTTAAGCAGTTTTTCACCCTCCAAACCTTATTTCAGCCATATCTCCCAAACGGTAAGTCCGTTCGGCTATTATGACCACTCTACGGAAAGGTAAACCATCAAAAGAATCCAATGGAAGTGTTTTTAGGTCAAAATTCCTTTTCAATCAAAAGTTATGGCCAAAACAAGATCAGCTAGGGCAAAATGGTCATTTCAAAATCGACAAAAATCATGAACATGGGAAATGACTCTAATGGATGTTTCCCCAAAGTTACATGACCATACGACTTCATATGGTAAAGAAATAAATATTCTACGATCCTCTGATGCATAGGATACGGGTCGTTACAGGGTCCCTGTCGAATGATGTTTAAAATGGTAATAAAAGTTCAAGTTCTTATAAACAAGCTCGGTCTCCAGAATTTCAGCATATGCGATGTATAAGGTGTATAGAGCAGCGTAAGCATTGGGATGAAGCTGCATAGGAGCAATATGTAGTCGTTTCAAGAGGTCAACGACAATCGGAGGAAACAGAGAAATAGCGCCTATCGAGCACATAACCTTACTAATGACCATATACCCCTCCGGAGCAGAATGGGGTCTATCCCCTTTCTTTGGGGTTTTAACGTCATCCCATGGGATCCCGTGCCTCAAACAGATTTTTTTAAAGTTTAAATCATCCAGTTTGGAAGTCTTGGAATCACTTAGATCGTCTAGCTTTTTGACACCCTCAAGTTCGTCTGGAGCACGGATATCTCCAATCCTATCCTCTTCTTCTTCGAGTGATGTGCTTTCAGAAGATGCTGATTCTGCATCAATGTCTATTTCATAATCAGATCCAAAATTATCCCAATCCGGGTTCGACGAAAGTACGTCAGGATTATAATAGCTTGACGATTCTGGATCTGCACTCTTCTCTGATAATCTTGCTGAGCATCTATCAGACATGCCTGTTGTGTTAATAAATAAATACAGGAAATAATTAGGGCATAGATACCCGTGAAACCTATGTGTGCAAGTGCTAGTGCGTGCAAATATGTGAAGTATTGAAAAGAAAAAAAATAAAGTGAAGCAAATTGGAGAATTATTGGTCATAGTGGATCTTTAAGTTAAATCTCCGTTCAATCCAGTTCAAGAAGTTCGTCTCGAGGGCTCTACTCTAACTGTTCTTTGAGTTACCCAAATCATAATGGGTTCTAGATTGAAGTATAAGTTGGTGTGTTCGATTAATTAATGATTACTGTAACACCCCGCCTCCGCTAGGGTCACTCGCAAAGGAATGCACTAGCTTTAGAGGGGCATTATTGGTAAACATGCACAGAAATATCACAAGACAGAACATATAAAATAGCGGAAGTAAAATCAAACTTTCATAACATGAATAAATAAGGTCTAAAGCCTTTTACATCAGAGTACATCAAAACCTGTCTTGCAATAGTAAAGAAGCATAAAGACATTTTCATAAATTATTCCCCAAGTAAAAACAGTAAAGTAGCCATTAGCCAAGAAAAGTCCAAGCCATCCATGATGACCTTCAAGCAGAAGAAGTCCGAACTAAACAACAGTATTTCCTCCCTCTAACTTGGGGGGGGGGGAACGGAAGAAAAGAGGCGAAACAAAACGGGTCAGTCAAAAAGACTGAGTAAGCCCTATCTACTATTAGCATAAAAACTAGTAAAGTTAACTGACATGAGAAACTGAGATGAACATAAGCATGATAACAAGATAGATAAGCTAAATCAAAATAACAGGATGAACTACTGAACTCAGATAAACTAAGGTGTCATGATAAATTACGATGTCAAGATAAAACAAGGTATCACATCGTCAGGTTTCTATCAAGTATAATATTCCCAAGATATCTGTCACGTATAACGCCCCGTGATATCTATCCTGTATTTTAGCTCTGCACCTACCGTACTAGTATCCCCACCGTGTCATGTGTTAACCAAGAATGACCCTCACTCAAAAGTCGTGTAATGGTCCATGTCAACCTAATATATCGCATATATAGGTTACTCAACTTGTATGTTTTATTCCATGTAAATGTTCAGTCCCTTGCCGTAGACCATACGGGCTTTCCCATGAGATTCTATATTACTTTAACATAGTTCCATGATCCTTAAGATCGGTTTGGACTGTTACCCTAAACCTAGCTAGGGTCTTCCAACATGAATTATTGTTTGTACAACTAGGACTTATGCTACCTAGGGCTGCTAGGGATTATGCTTACCTATTGCACGTTTTCGTATCTCGGTTTGGGTTCAACCACCTAGGGCCACTAGGGATTACGCTAACCGCCAACCGCGCCCTTTTTCCCACGCATTCATCGTGAATCACTTTTCCATGACTGTATGCACATGTATCACATCGTGCCATCCGAGTCCTGTCACAGGGCAAATCAAGAAATACAGGACTCGGTCGGGAGCTTTCGATTTATCTGCCGATGCAGATGCTAAGGTCTGTTTTTCTTATACGTGGCTATGGTCCCACGAGACCACTCCCTCAACTAGTGAAAGACAAGACAGGATAAATCCTGTATGAGAACACAACACTGGCCAACCCACATCCAAGCCTTACCGCAACCATAATTAGATAGCAATTATGGTCTTTTGGGTGTTCTCTGCCTTTCCATACGTACACGCTTGACCAAAGATGGTAGGTAGCCTGACGAAATGCTATCTAGGGTACGACCGTGTATCGTCGACTATCCCGTATCCATCCCCGTCTTTAGGTCGCTCGTATAGCAACCAAGGCATACTCTTGGTTCTTCTAACGCAGACCTTAACCTCTCATGAGCCTAGTATAATCACCTGGCAGCTCATAGAGGGATACCAAGAATATCCTCACGTTCCCCGAAGCCGCTGCTTCGTTACCCAGTTCGCTGGAGCCTTTATCTAAATCAGATACTTGCTCCTACTCGTATACTTAAACGATGACCTACCGTATCAGGTTACTCATCTATCTATGAACTGGTCTAAATTTCCTTGACTAAGAATCATTACTTAGTTATTCTTCAACTAAGGTTTACCACTTAGCATTGTTCCCGTTATCCTTGTTAACTACGGTTATCCACCTAATCCTCAGAACTAGGGTTTACATAATGGATTAAGTGTCACTTAAGTTCATGACTTAACCCGTCTACAAATCCTGTCAAAATTGGCTAAGTATCCAAGTTCAAGGCTTAACCCTACAAACCATGCTCAAGTTGGTTAAGTATATTAAGCAATTCACGACTTAACCTCGTCCAATTATCATTCTAGATTGGTTAAGTATATATTAACTTGACCCTATCAATTTACTTAGTCAGATCGGTCAAGTGTATTCAAGCGATTCGTGACTTAGCCTTATCATGTTTTCACGTTATATTGGTTAAGTATTGGTTAACTTAACCACAATAAATTAACGAGTTAGATTGGATAAGTATAGGTCACTTAACCACATCAATTCATCATGTTTAGATTAGTTAAGTGTTTAACTTAACCCCATTAAACTACCAAGTGGGATTAATTAAGTCTAGGCTAACTTAACCCCATCCACTAGTCATATAAAAATGGTTAAGTGTCATTAGGCAAATCAAGTTACTTAACCTACCCAACCTTGTCATGTTTTGTTAAGTATCATTAGCCTAATCAAATTACTTAACCCATTTGTCCATGTCATATTTGGTTAAGAGTCATTAATCAAATTAACTTAACCCTATCATGTGGCATTAATTACTTAATGCACCTTCACCTCTCACATTAGACTTTGTTGTGGTTACTAGTTAAGCCGGTCGGTTCCGGGTAGCTTTACACCACAACTTGGTCTAACCTCGGGTTCAAGCACAACATGACCAACTTCTCACATTGGGTCCTATTGTTTGCAACTACTAGTTAGGCCGGTCGGTTCCGGGTAGTTTTACGTTGCAAACTCAACCCAACCTCGGGTTGGCCACACTTATATTATCTAAGTGTCATGTCCATCATGTTTCCCAAAACATGTTACAAGTTTTCAAGCATTTGGGTAGACCTAACTTAATAGGTAAATTCCCAAAGGGTAGACCTAACTTAATAGGTAAATTCCCAAGCTTATGTTTTTATGCATACTTCCATGTCAACTTCCATGTTATATTTCAAGTCATGTTTTCAAGTTGTATTTTCATGTCATTAGAAATTACCCATAACATAACCCAACGCTTTTAAACTCGCATATACGTTCGCGACAACGTAATGGATTAAAAGAAGAGACTTGACAAAGGCATGACAAAAATGGATATTAAGCCACAAGTTAATCATGGTGGCAAATGAGGCACAAATGTGTTCATTAACTTGCATGTTACATTCTTAAGCCTCAAAACATGCATAAACCCAAACTTGGCACATAAGCGAATCATGGTGACAAAAGATATGGAATGATGACTAGTAACTCGCATATATCATCATATAAGGGTTATGACTTCATAGGCAAGTTGACATAAAGGTTATGAGGGTTCTCATGTTGCCTAATGCAACATTTCAACATAAAGGTTGTAGCTTTTAGCTCACAAGGTCAAGATAATGACTTCATAAACTTGCATGACATGATAGCATGTATCATACTCAATGATCAAACCCAAACTTGCAACATGAACATTTAACTTCATAGTTAATATCTAAGAGTAGGGAAAGGGCTTACATTGCTATGAAGGCACAAAAGATATGACAAAGCCCTTATGCAATCAAATAGACCCAAAATGCAAGCTCTAACATAAAAACCCTTGAGCCAAAATGATCAAAACCCTTGCTTTATGATGCAAAGATAGAAACTTGACTTGAATGCAAGCTAATGACACTCATACAAGCTTGAAAACACTTGTATGCATGGAAAATCTCTCATAGAAACCATTTAGAAATTTTATGAAGAGAGTGGAGGCCATGAGAGGTAAAATTTTGCCATAGTTTAGTTGCATGAATGAATAATGAGGATTTAGGATAGGTTAGGGTCTTATTTATAGATTAGGCAAGTGTTTTAGGCCATAGGATTAAACCTAGATTCAATCCAAGCCATCAAAGCATGTCTTGGGGAAGAA
This sequence comes from Allium sativum, assembly GCA_030737875.1. NCBI lineage: Eukaryota > Viridiplantae > Streptophyta > Magnoliopsida > Asparagales > Amaryllidaceae > Allium > Allium sativum. The sequence continues at coordinate 976,777,148 of CM060920.1, forward strand.
GTCAAGTGTAGGAACCATCTAGGGCCTTTAGATTAAAGATGAACCATGAGAACCATCCAAATGCAAAATTTGCATTTGAGCGAATCGGCCCATGGGTTGACAGCCAAACACCCTGGATTAACCCCTAGTCGACCCAGCGAGCTCGGGTCGACCTCAAAAATCGGCCGGTTCGGTTATTCCCCTCTCCCAATTCGTTGTTTTGAACATTTTTGCATATTTATTTATTTAATTTTCAATTATATATATATATATATATTTCTCTGCGCAACCCATTTCACTTAATTAAGTATACTTTAATTTGGGAATTTTTCGTGAAACTTCGCGAGGCCATATCTTGGTCATACGGACTCCTATTTTCGAAAACTCAGACTCTATTTCGCGTATTTTTCCGAGACGAACGCAATGGCATAGCCCGTTTCCCTTGATTCAGATTTTACAGTTTAATTCTGCCTCCATTCATGTTATAACAGGTTATTGAAAATACGGGTTGTTATAATTACTTAGTCAGAAATAGTTAAAGGATTGGCTCGAGAACGAGTTAGCTTGTGTAGTTATAAGATTCAGCTCGTCATGCGGAGGTCCGGTTTGTGGTTCAAGCATAGTTCATGAATAAACATCAGCTCGCGATCGTAGGTTCGACTCATGACCAAGGGTTGGCTCCCAGAGAAGAGTTCGATTCGTAATGGTGAGATGGCTCATGATCGGGTCTGATTCATGAAGGTGGCCCGGGTCATGATTTGGACCTGGTTCGAAGATTAAGATCTAAAACTCGTTGGCTCATGTATGAGTGACTTGCGAGCTATCACCACAACCCGCCTCACTATCCCCTCTTCTCATCCACGATCCGACCCAACACTTAGCCCATCTCCACGATCCGATATGCAGGGACTCATCTCCCATCCAAGCCCCTCTCCAATCACCATCACGAGCCGATCCCCAATAGTGACATCGCCTTCAAATTCCTCAACCTTGCTTCCTCAGTTCACAACCACTCGGTTCATCGCCTCTTTCAATTCCTAACTCCACGAGCTCCACCACCATCATCACTGGAACTAGTGACGACACTGAAGTCGACGACGATCCCATGAGAATCAAAGAAAAATGAAGAAGAAATCAACAGCCGAATCGGCATGCGATCTCGAACAACAGAGCAGTAATTGAAATAAAAACCCATTCATTTCTATTACGTTTTCAAATCAAGAAAATGATTGCGATTTTATATGAGTTTTTGGAGGCTAGGGTTTCGGTTGTTGTAGGGAAACGAGAACTGTAGAAGGGAGAAAAGTAACTACAGTAAAAGATGAAGAGTGAGTAGTAAATCGGCTTTTGTAGCCTCTGTGAGGACTCTTGGTCTTCTCTTTTTTGTCTTAATGGATTGGTACGGCCCGATGGGCCATGAACACCTAACTGGCCATACGGTTGCCAGCGCATGGGCATTGTAACACCCCGAAAATTCTATAACTGTGAAATTCATGAATTAAAGTATAATTAATCTGAAATCAAAGAACTAAGGGAAACGAGATACGCCATTGCGTTCGTCTCGGAAAAATACGCGAAATAGAGTCCGAGTTTTCGAAAAACGGAGTCCGTATGAAGAAGATATGGCCTTCGGAAGTTTTGAATTAAATTTAAAATTCAAACAGAATAAAATAATAATTTAAAATCGGGCCCATTGGGCCAGGGTGGAAGAACACCCGCCTGGGCCACCCAGGTCGACTGGGCTGTCGACCTGGGCTACCCATGTCGACAGGGCTGTCGACAGGGGTATCGACCTGGTCGAGCCCAGTCAACCTGGCTGGCCAGGTCGGTGTGTGGTCGAATTTCTGTGGTCTGCTTTGTCATTAGGGCTAGGTGGCGGGTTTTTATTGGTCTCTCTTCCTAATGAATGGCTACGATCTAACCTAGCAACATCAAGGGTCCTAATCAATTCCTAACCTCTATATAAACAACCCTAGACTAAACCCTAATCTATTCATTCAAATTGAGAGTATAGCCGCCATGTTGCTGAGGAACGACAAAGAGTAGCCGCCAACTAGAGAGAGAATTAGGAAGAAAGTTCTAAAGCCTAAAGCAATTCAAGCAACCTAAAGCTAATCAATTCAACAAAGGAATCATATCTCTTAATTAGAGAATTCACCGCAACCATTGTAAGTAGAGTATTGCTTTGGTATAAATAAACAACTGTGTTGATGTGTATGCTTGAATTGTGGCAATGGAAGTAATTCATGTTTGTGCAAAACTATGTTATTCATTATAAAGAACTACATGCGGTAGTTCTATGCAAATATACGTTTGGAATATTGCGCAAATTATGTAATCTATGTTGAAGCTACATGTATGTAGTTGATTGAAATTTATGCAAGTTTGGGGCTTTGTTATTATGTCGTCATGATGTATATTTTGTGCATAAATCGTTTTGCAAGCAATTGAGACAAGTTTGGTTGTTATAGTTCATATGAAACTATGTTGGAATTTTGACACCATAATCCATGTATTAAGTAATGCTTATGAAGATGGCTAGGCTATGAATGATATTTGGCATAATTGAAATCCATGATTAAGTTTATCTTGTTTACAAGAATTACATGATGACATATGTGAGACATGGCTAGGTTAGACTCAAAAATCCCTTTTTGCAAGTTTAAAGAAAACACCATGATTAGGAATATTTATGCATAAGTATAATTATACCATCGTTATGTGATTAGACTTAAACCATGATTAAGTTAAACTATGCTTTTGTGTTAGTAACAAAGTATCCCCTTTGTAAACATGTAGAAACCTTATGAACATGACATGTTAATGTTTATGCCAAAAGCATTTATGCCATGCTTATGTTTGACATTATGCTAGGCTTATGCGAGGAATATTTATGACATGCTTATGTTTGACATTATGCCTAAATAAAAATATAGATTCATATGGTAGTTAAACCTATGCAAGTTCACATGCTTTGATTCATATCACCTATGTTACCACTATGCAAGTACACCAATTTCTATTTTGTATTTCCAACGTCGTATTGCAAGTTCATGCGCTCACCTTCCCCTCTTTGTGTATACGCCATAAGCCTCCCCTTTCGCATGGCTAAATTGGGCTTTAAAAGGCTAAGCCCAATATATATAAACGGACGTGTAAAACGGGGGAAAATAACGTTGGGTAAAAAAATTAATTGATGAATGAAAATATAAAATAGAAGGGCCCAAATTCAAGTGTGGGTTGGGCCCGTGATTGGTGTAACCTTTACACCATTAACTTAATAATGGGCCGCAAATATTTATATATAAGAAATAAAGAAGAATGACAAGATATGTAAATGTAGAAAATACGATGTGTTTAACCCGAGGTTGGATTGAGTTGTGATGTAAACCTGCCCGGAACCGCCCGGCTGTCCAGTAGTCACAACAATACCTATCCAATGTGGGAGGTTAAACATGGAGCCCAGCAAGGACCCGAGGTTAGACTGAGTTGTGGCGTAAGACTGCCCGGAACCAACCGGCAATAGGCAGCCACAACAATACCTGTCTAATGTGAGAGGTCCGGGCCTTAATAAGACAATTAAGGCTGAGTCAGGATTGTTAGGATTAAGTGAACTAAAGACTTAATCAAAATGGAACATGCTAAACTAAACGGACTGGTGGGGTTAGGTTAGGAAACACTTAACCAACTTAGCATGTTGGCTAGAGATAGAAAACCTAGTAACGGGGGACCCTTTTCAGCAGTAACCCTAAAAGGTGTATCAGGATACCCTGAAACTAGGCAGGGTGGGGCACGATTACTGGGCTGATTGTAAGAGGTCAAAGCGACGGCGGTGGTGTAGCAGTGTAGGTTCTAACGGAGTGCGGGCGTGCACACACTCCGGAGCAGAAAAATAAGGCACTGGACACCAGTAGCATACCTGTGCACTCTAAGGTTGTGTCGGGTTGCCACTATGGGACTTGATACACCCCATGGTGGGACCAGCATAGGTAACTACAGACATCGGGGGCCGTAAGACACATGTAACTTTGCGAGTAGGAGCCGATCATCATTGAATGGATCACATCACCCTGATTATGGGGTGCAAATTGGAAACTAGTTTATATGGGTTCAGAGATTAACATGGGGTGCGATAGTATATTCGACCCTAGATAACTTAACCAAGTTCATAGTGTTTGCCCACTTCCTGTTTTACTTATCATACCCAGTTCTTTATTCATAGACAAAGTAGTACTAGACTTACTCAGGCTTTATGTCTGACTCTATTTTTCTTTCGTCTTCTTTCTTCCGTTGCCCCCCCCCCCCAGGTCCTCAGGGAGGGAACACAGCAGCTTGATCAGCCTTGACATCCAGCTCGAAGAAGAGAAATGTATTGCTTGGACTTTCCTGTTTTGAACTATGGCTTTGGACAATCCACTAGGGGGCTTTTGCAGTTCATCTATGTTTTATTTATGCTTCTTTAAATCATGTACTCAAGACAGATTATGAAAGTGTTATGCTATGTTGTTTTTGTCAAAGATGTTGTTGTAACACGTATTTGACTTTATGAAATAAAAGTTTGTTGTTGTTCTTCCGCTGTTTACAAATATGTGTTCTTATATCTGTCTTGTATATCTGTGACTTGTACTTATAAACCTCCACCAAAATTAGGGCATTCCCTTTGAGAGTGACCCTAACGGAGGTGGGGTGTTTCACTTGGTATCAGAGCATAGGTTTACCAGATAAGATAAAAAGTTTTGAAAAAAAAAATTATTTTCAAAAAGGAAATTTAAAGAAGCATTTTTAAAAGAAAAATATTATTTTATTTTTAAAAAGGCAAAGTCCACTCCCCAAAGCCATAGGTACTATCTTTTATCCTTCGTTTTGAATCTATCCTTTTTATTTCAGCATGTCCCAAGAACTTAACTTGCCTGAAGGGGTACCAATACCTGGTTGGTTTAGACGGTTCTTAGAAGCAAGGGCCACTCAGCCAGGTCCTACCATTCCTCCTCCCCCAGCGGAAGGAAATCATCCAGCTGCAGCAGCACCTTTTCCTCCACCTCCTCCTAGGGGAAACACGTTCGCTAAGATATGCAAAGATTTTAAAGCTATGGGAGGAAGGGATTTCCATGGAACTGAGTCCTTCGTAGCAGCTAGGAATTGGCTAAAAGAAACTGAAGACCTATTCATCATTTTTGAGGTAGAGGATAGACAAAAAGTACAACTGGCGGTGTGGCTATTGAAGGGCGAGGCTTCCTACTGGTGGGAAGTCACTAATGCTGAAAGACCAGTGGAGACATGGGAGGACTTTAGGGCAAGGTTTGAGACTAAATTTCTCTCAGATGCAGAAAGAAGTTTGCAGTTGGAAAAATTCTTATTTCTTAAGCAAGGGGACAAGACAGTCAGAGAATATGTGAATCAATTCGATGAGCTGGCTAGGTTTGGACTTGACCTAGTCAACACCCCGCACAAGAAGGCTCTCCGTTTCGTCAAAGGGTTAAATGAGCCATTACACAGTTTGGCCATGACCCATATACCCATGGGGGCCACGTATGAAAGATTGGTGCAAATGGCATTGCTGAATGAGGAGGATAAGGGCAAGAAGGAGACAAAGGCAGAAAGCTCTCAAGGGAAGAAAGAGGGTTTGCAGCCTAAGAGGACAGACTTTAAGAAAGGCGGGAAAGGCAACAAAGAGAAGAGGAAGTGTAATTTCTGTGGCAAAGTGGGGCACTTAGTAAAGGACTGCCGGAAAAAGAAGGCCAAGGAGAATGGTGGGTGCTTTTCATGCGGTCAGACAGGCCACAGGGCTAAGGACTGCCCAAAGAAACGAGGACAGGGGCAGGGCGCTGGATCCACCCCAGGGGCACAGGTTCATGTGCTAGAAGCGCCACCATTGCAACAGCGAGGTATAAATACTTCTGTAGAAAGCGTAATTTATCTTTATGATCACCCCGTTCGCACTTTATTTGATTCCGGCGCATCACACTCCTTTATCTCGTCTGCTTTAGTAGAATCTCTGCACCTAAAAACTAGTATGGTAGAGGACCCCTTAATTGTTTCAAACCCAATTGGGGGCCCAGCTCATTTGTCTATGATCTGTTTGGATTTGAAAATTTCTATTCTAAGTGTAGAATTTCAATGTAGTGCCTTTGTTTTGGGCTTTTCGGGGTATGGTTTGATTTTGGGTATGGATTGGCTATCCCGTAATGGGGCCATCCTTGATTGTGAGAAAAGGGTTGTTAGGCTCCTAACCCAGCTCGGTAATACTTTGGAAATTTCTTGTAATCCCTCGTATGCGGTTATGCTTAGTTATCTTGAATCGCTAGATGCCTCTGTTGAAAACTTGCAATCAGTTAGAGTGGTCCGGGAATATCCGGATGTCTTCGATGAGGTGAAGGGCTTGCCTCCGAAGCGGGAAATAGACTTCCGCATATATCTTGTAGATAATGCAAAGCCCGTTGCGTTGCCCGTTAGACATATGGCTCCACGAGAAAGGAAAGAGCTCAGTAAACAGATTAAAGAGCTTCTAGAAAAGGGGTTCATTAGGAGGAGCATTTCAGAATGGGGCACTCCGGTGGTGTTCGCTACAAAGGCGGATGGTTCACTCCGTCTATGTGTTGACTATAGGGAGCTCAACAAGCTAACGAAAAAGAATAGGCACCCTCTCCCTAGAATTGACGATTTGTTTGACCAGCTTGTAGGAGCGTCTGTTTTCTCCCAACTCGATTTAGCAACCGGTTTTCATCAGCTAAGGGTGGCTGAAGATAGCATCGATAAAACGGCTTTCAGAACCCCAGACGGCTTCTTTGAATGGCTTGTCATGCCTTTCGGCTTGACAAATGCACCTGCTTACTTCGTGGACCTGATGAGTAGGGTATTTAGAGATTTCCTCAACAAATTCGTAGTGGTCTTCGTAGATGATATCCTTATCTTCTCAAAGAGTGAAGAGGAACATGCTCAGCACTTAAGGGCAATCATGGAAACTTTGCGAGTCCATCAACTAAAAGCCAAATTCTCCAAATGCCACTTTTGGAGAGAAGAGGTGAGGTTCCTTGGGCACATAGTGTCCAAACAAGGGTTAGCGGTGGACCCTGCGAAGGTAGTGGCGGTACAGGATTGGAAGACACCAAGGAATGCGACTGAGGTCCGAAGCTTTCTAGGACTAGCAGGTTTCTATCGAAAATTTATAAGGGATTTTGCGAAAATCTCAGCTCCGCTCACGAAATTGACTAAGAAGAACCTAGCGTTCAATTGGGATTTGGATTGCGAGTTTGCTTTCCAACGACTGAAAAGGGCTCTTGCAACAGCCCCAGTTTTGACGCTGCCAGATGGGAGCAAGATGTTCACTGTTTATACGGATGCATGTGGGACAGGGCTAGGCGCCGTCTTAATGCATGAAGGAAGGGTAGTAGCTTATGGCGGGAGGCAATTGAAGGTGCACGAAAAGAACTACCCAACCCACGATCTCGAGTTAGCCGCCATCGTCTTTGCACTCAAGTCTTGGCGACACTATCTCCTAGGTGAGAAGTTCGAACTTTACACTGATCATAAATCGTTGAAATATCTTTTCTCGCAGAAGGATCTTAACTTGAGGCAACAAAGATGGATGGAGTTTCTTGCCTCGTACGATTTCGAAATCTCCTACACTCCGGGCAAAGGCAACGTAGTGGCAGACGCGTTGAGCCGAAAGAAATTGACCCTAAGCCCATTGTTTGTTGAAAGACAAAGCCTAGAGTTTATAGCCAGCTTCGACTTTAGGCCTTCCTCCGATTTCGTACCAGGCTTGCTAGCATCTCTCGAGGTGCGCCCAACTTTAGTGGATTCAGTAGGGACAGCACAACGCGAAGACCCTCAGCTTGTGGAAATAATTGATAGGCTAATTAGGGGTGAGACTTCAAGTCACCTCAACAGATACTCCATTGATGATAGGGGTTTGCTAAGGCGAGACGGAAGACTATGCGTCCCACAGACAAACGATTTAGTAAAGAAGGTTCTCGAGGGAGCACATCACTCCAAGATGACGATACACCCAGGCGGAGATAAAATGTACAAAGACATAAAAAGGACTTTCTTCTGGAACGGCATGAAAAAGGACGTGGCAGAGTTCGTTTCTAAGTGTATGGTGTGCCAACAGGTTAAGGCGGAACAGAAAAAGCCTGGCGGACTGCTACATCCTCTGGAGGTCCCGCAGTGGAAGTGGGATAGCATCTCAATGGACTTCATCGATGGGCTGCCTAGGTCTAGGAGAGGCAACACTAGCATTTGGGTAATAGTGGATAGGCTTACTAAAAGCGCCCACTTTTTACCTGTCAAAAGTAAAAGAACTGCCTCATCCCTAGCATCACTTTACCTCAAGGAAATCGTTCGACTCCATGGGATACCATCTAGCATTGTTAGTGACCGAGACCCCATCTTCACCAGTGAGTTTTGGCGGAGTCTGCAAGAAACAGTAGAAACGCAGTTACGCTTGAGCACAGCCAATCATCCCCAAACCGACGGCCAAACAGAGAGAGTGAATAGAGTTTTGGAAGACCTTTTAAGACTATGCGTCCTTGACTTCGGAGGGACATGGGAAGACCACCTTCCTTTGGTGGAATTTGCCTACAACAACAGTTTTCAAGCAACCATCGGAATGGCGCCCTTCGAAGCTTTATATGGAAGACCGTGTCGATTGCCTACTTGTTGGTGGGAGTCTACTGATAAGCTTATACTTGGACCAGATATGATCCGAGAGACTTCAGAGAAAGTAGACTTAATACGAAGAAGGATGAAGACGGCCCAAGACAGACAAAAGTCCTATGCCGACAAGAGGAGGACCGACCTTGAATTTGAGGTTGGAGACAGAGTTTTTCTCAAGGTATCACCGCTAAGGAACGTTGTTCGTTTTGGAACCACAGGAAAGCTAGCACCAAGATTCGTAGGGCCATTCCCTATCATCGAGAAAATTGGGAAAATGGCTTATAGATTAGAGCTACCCGAGAAGTTGGCTGGAGTCCACAACGTTTTTCACGTTTCACATCTCCGAAAATGTCTGCATGAGTCTGCTAAAGTGGTAGAGCCAAATATCCTCGAAGAGGCCGAAGTGGAACGCGAAGCGACCATAAGAAAAGTTCCAACCCGCATCTTAGGAACAGAAGTGAAGAAGCTACGCAACCGCGAAGTCAAGCTCGTCAAAGTTCAGTGGAGCGACGCCGAGGGAGACGCGACTTGGGAAACTGAAGCTAGAATCCGTACTGCCTACCCTTTTCTGTTCGAGGGTACATCCTTGATCTTTCTCTTTCCTTAAGTTGCGCTTTTATCTCCTTAGGTATATTTCCTCGACCGTATCTTTTAGATAGAATCTTTTTGGATGGAAACATGTAGTTGAAACATGTTATGGATGATGGTTGCAAGTGGTTGCAAGTGATTGCTAGTGGTTGCTCGTGGTTGCATATACACACACAATCTAGGTTTTAGATCGGCTCAGTCACTTCATATTGCATATGCATATATGTTTGCTTTCGTATGTGGTTGAACTTTAATGTGTTGTCATGTGGATGTTGCATTTGTATTGAATGATTGTGCACTCATATAGAATCAAGAATAGGAAAATTTGCATACATAATGGATTCATGGCACTTACATAATTCGCATTAAGGAGGTCAACTGAATCAGTAGACCGCCTGATTTTGCATTAGATAAGTACATGTACACACACACTTCGCATATGATCATGAAGCATTAGAAATCTTTTAAGGACAATGGATGCTCGTGTTTGATGGATGAGTAGATGGATGATTGGATGTTAGGATATACATTCCTCCTAACTTGAAGATTTCAGGGACGAAATCCTTTTAAGTGGGGGAGAATGTAACACCCCGAAAATTCTATAACTGTGAAATTCATGAATTAAAGTATAATTAATCTGAAATCAAAGAACTAAGGGAAACGGGATACGCCATTGCGTTCGTCTCGGAAAAATACGCGAAATAGAGTCCGAGTTCTCGAAAAACGGAGTCCGTATGAAGAAGATATGGCCTTCTGAAGTTTTGAATTAAATTTAAAATTCAAACAGAATAAAATAATAATTTAAAATCGGGCCCATTGGGCCAGGGTGGAAGAACACCCGCCTGGGCCACCCAGGTCGACTGGGCTGTCGACCTGGGCTACCCATGTCGACAGGGCTGTCGACAGCCCTGTCGACAGGGGTATCGACCTGGTCGAGCCCAGTCAACCTGGCTGGCCAGGTCGGTGTGTGGTCGAATTTCTGTGGTCTGCTTTGTCATTAGGGCTAGGTGGCGGGTTTTTATTGGTCTCTCTTCCTAATGAATGGCTACGATCTAACCTAGCAACATCAAGGGTCCTAATCAATTCCTAACCTCTATATAAACAACCCTAGACTAAACCCTAATCTATTCATTCAAATTGAGAGTATAGCCGCCATGTTGCTGAGGAACGACAAAGAGTAGCCGCCAACTAGAGAGAGAATTAGGAAGAAAGTTCTAAAGCCTAAAGCAATTCAAGCAACCTAAAGCTAATCAATTCAACAAAGGAATCATATCTCTTAATTAGAGAATTCACCGCAACCATTGTAAGTAGAGTATTACTTTGGTATAAATAAACAACTGTGTTGATGTGTATGCTTGAATTGTGGCAATGGAAGTAATTCATGTTTGTGCAAAACTATGTTATTCATTATAAAGAACTACATGCGCTAGTTCTATGCAAATATACGTTTGGAATATTGCGCAAATTATGTAATCTATGTTGAAGCTACATGTATGTAGTTGATTGAAATTTATGCAAGTTTGGGGCTTTGTTATTATGTCGTCATGATGTATATTTTGTGCATAAATCGTTTTGCAAGCAATTGAGACAAGTTTGGTTGTTATAGTTCATATGAAACTATGTAGGAATTTTGACACCATAATCCATGTATTAAGTAATGCTTATGAAGATGGCTAGGCTATGAATGATATTTGGCATAATTGAAATCCATGATTAAGTTTATCTTGTTTACAAGAATTACATGATGACATATGTGAGACATGGCTAGGTTAGACTCAAAAATCCCTTTTTGCAAGTTTAAAGAAAACACCATGATTAGGAATATTTATGCATAAGTATAATTATACCATCGTTATGTGATTAGACTTAAACCATGATTAAGTTAAACTATGCTTTTGTGTTAGTAACAAAGTATCCCCTTTGTAAACATGTAGAAACCTTATGAACATGACATGTTTATGTTTATGCCAAAAGCATTTATGCCATGCTTATGTTTGACATTATGCTAGGCTTATGCGAGGAATATTTATGACATGCTTATGTTTGACATTATGCCTAAATAAAAATATAGATTCATGTGGTAGTTAAACCTATGCAAGTTCACATGCTTTGATTCATATCACCTATGTTACCACTATGCAAGTACACCAATTTCTATTTTGTATTTCCAACGTCGTATTGCAAGTTCATGCGCTCACCTTCCCCTCTTTGTGTATACGCCATAAGCCTCCCCTTTCGCATGGCTAAATTGGGCTTTAAAAGGCTAAGTCCAATATATATAAACGGACGTGTAAAACGGGGGAAAATAACGTTGGGTAAAAAAATTAATTGATGAATGAAAATATAAAATAGAAGGGCCCAAATTCAAGTGTGGGTTGGGCCCGTGATTGGTGTAACCTTTACACCATTAACTTAATAATGGGCCGCAAATATTTACATATAAGAAATAAAGAAGAATGACAAGATATGTAAATGTAGAAAATACGATGTGTTTAACCCGAGGTTGGATTGAGTTGTGATGTAAACCTGCCCGGAACCGCCCGGCTGTCCAGTAGTCACAACAATACCTATCCAATGTGGGAGGTTAAACATGGAGCCCAGCAAGGACCCGAGGTTAGACTGAGTTGTGGCGTAAGACTGCCCGGAACCAACCGGCAACAGGCAGCCACAACAATACCTGTCTAATGTGAGAGGTCCGGGCCTTAATAAGACAATTAAGGCTGAGTCAGGATTGTTAGGATTAAGTGAACTAAAGACTTAATCAAAATGGAACATGCTAAACTAAACGGACTGGTGGGGTTAGGTTAGGAAACACTTAACCAACTTAGCATGTTGGCTAGAGATAGAAAACCTAGTAACGGGGGACCCTTTTCAGCAGTAACCCTAAAAGGTGTATCAGGATACCCTGAAACTAGGCAGGGTGGGGCACGATTACTGGGCTGATTGTAAGAGGTCAAAGCGACGGCGGTGGTGTAGCAGTGTAGGTTCTAACGGAGTGCGGGCGTGCACACACTCCGAAGCAGAAAAATAAGGCACTGGACACCAGTAGCATACCTGTGCACTCTAAGGTTGTGTCGGGTTGCCACTATGGGACTTGATACACCCCATGGTGGGACCAGCATAGGTAACTACAGACATCGGGGGCCGTAAGACACATGTAACTTTGCGAGTAGGAGCCGATCATCATTGAATGGATCACATCACCCTGATTATGGGGTGCAAATTGGAAACTAGTTTATATGGGTTCAGAGATTAACATGGGGTGCGATAGTATATTCGACCCTAGATAACTTAACCAAGTTCATAGTGTTTGCCCACTTCCTGTTTTACTTATCATACCCAGTTCTTTATTCATAGACAAAGTAGTACTAGACTTACTCAGGCTTTATGTCTGACTCTATTTTTCTTTCGTCTTCTTTCTTCCGTTTCCCCCCCCCCCCCCAGGTCCTCAGGGAGGGAACACAGCAGCTTGATCAGCGTTGACATCCAGCTCGAAGAAGAGAAATGTATTGCTTGGACTTTCCTGTTTTGAACTATGGCTTTGGACAATCCACTAGGGGGCTTTTGCAGTTCATCTATGTTTTATTTATGCTTCTTTAAATCATGTAGTCAAGACAGATTATGAAAGTGTTATGCTATGTTGTTTTTGGCAAAGATGTTGTTGTAACACGTATTTGACTTTATGAAATAAAAGTTTGTTGTTGTTCTTCCGCTGTTTACAAATATGTGTTCTTATATCTGTCTTGTATATCTGTGACTTGTACTTATAAACCTCCACCAAAATTAGGGCATTCCCTTTGAGAGTGACCCTAACGGAGGTGGGGTGTTTCACTTGGTATCAGAGCATAGGTTTACCAGATAAGATAAAAAGTTTTGAAAAAAAAAATTATTTTCAAAAAGGAAATTTAAAGAAGCATTTTTAAAAGAAAAATATTATTTTATTTTTAAAAAGGCAAAGTCCACTCCCCAAAGCCATAGGTACTATCTCTTATCCTTCGTTTTGAATCTATCCTTTTTATTTCAGCATGTCCCAAGAACTTAACTTGCCTGAAGGGGTACCAATACCTGGTTGGTTTAGACGGTTCTTAGAAGCAAGGGCCACTCAGCCAGGTCCTACCATTCCTCCTCCCCCAGCGGAAGGAAATCATCCAGCTGCAGCAGCACCTTTTCCTCCACCTCCTCCTAGGGGAAACACGTTCGCTAAGATATGCAAAGATTTTAAAGCTATGGGAGGAAGGGATTTCCATGGAACTGAGTCCTTCGTAGCAGCTAGGAATTGGCTAAAAGAAACTGAAGACCTATTCATCATTTTTGAGGTAGAGGATAGACAAAAAGTACAACTGGCGGTGTGGCTATTGAAGGGCGAGGCTTCCTACTGGTGGGAAGTCACTAATGCTGAAAGACCAGTGGAGACATGGGAGGACTTTAGGGCAAGGTTTGAGACTAAATTTCTCTCAGATGCAGAAAGAAGTTTGCAGTTGGAAAAATTCTTATTTCTTAAGCAAGGGGACAAGACAGTCAGAGAATATGTGAATCAATTCGATGAGCTGGCTAGGTTTGGACTTGACCTAGTCAACACCCCGCACAAGAAGGCTCTCCGTTTCGTCAAAGGGTTAAATGAGCCATTACACAGTTTGGCCATGACCCATATACCCATGGGGGCCACGTATGAAAGATTGGTGCAAATGGCATTGCTGAATGAGGAGGATAAGGGCAAGAAGGAGACAAAGGCAGAAAGCTCTCAAGGGAAGAAAGAGGGTTTGCAGCCTAAGAGGACAGACTTTAAGAAAGGCGGGAAAGGCAACAAAGAGAAGAGGAAGTGTAATTTCTATGGCAAAGTGGGGCACTTAGTAAAGGACTGCCGGAAAAAGAAGGTCAAGGAGAATGGTGGGTGCTTTTCATGCGGTCAGACAGGCCACAGGGCTAAGGACTGCCCAAAGAAACGAGGACAGGGGCAGGGCGCTGGATCCACCCCAGGGGCACAGGTTCATGTGCTAGAAGCGCCACCATTGCAACAGCGAGGTATAAATACTTCTGTAGAAAGCGTAATTTATCTTTATGATCACCCCGTTCGCACTTTATTTGATTCCGGCGCATCACACTCCTTTATCTCGTCTGCTTTAGTAGAATCTCTGCACCTAAAAACTAGTATGGTAGAGGACCCCTTAATTGTTTCAAACCCAATTGGGGGCCCAGCTCATTTGTCTATGATCTGTTTGGATTTGAAAATTTCTATTCTAAGTGTAGAATTTCAATGTAGTGCCTTTGTTTTGGGCTTTTCGGGGTATGGTTTGATTTTGGGTATGGATTGGCTATCCCGTAATGGGGCCATCCTTGATTGTGAGAAAAGGGTTGTTAGGCTCCTAACCCAGCTCGGTAATACTTTGGAAATTTCTTGTAATCCCTCGTATGCGGTTATGCTTAGTTATCTTGAATCGCTAGATGCCTCTGTTGAAAACTTGCAATCAGTTAGAGTGGTCCGGGAATATCCGGATGTCTTCGAAGAGGTGAAGGGCTTGCCTCCGAAGCGGGAAATAGACTTCCGCATATATCTTGTAGATAATGCAAAGCCCGTTGCGTTGCCCGTTAGACATATGGCTCCACGAGAAAGGAAAGAGCTCAGTAAACAGATTAAAGAGCTTCTAGAAAAGGGGTTCATTAGGAGGAGCATTTCAGAATGGGGCGCTCCGGTGGTGTTCGCTACAAAGGCGGATGGTTCACTCCGTCTATGTGTTGACTATAGGGAGCTCAACAAGCTAACGAAAAAGAATAGGCACCCTCTCCCTAGAATTGACGATTTGTTTGACCAGCTTGTAGGAGCGTCTGTTTTCTCCCAACTCGATTTAGCAACCGGTTTTCATCAGCTAAGGGTGTCTGAAGATAGCATCGATAAAACGGCTTTCAGAACCCCAGACGGCTTCTTTGAATGGCTTGTCATGCCTTTCGGCTTGACAAATGCACCTGCTTACTTCGTGGACCTGATGAGTAGGGTATTTAGAGATTTCCTCAACAAATTCGTAGTGGTCTTCGTAGATGATATCCTTATCTTCTCAAAGAGTGAAGAGGAACATGCTCAGCACTTAAGGGCAATCATGGAAACTTTGCGAGTCCATCAACTAAAAGCCAAATTCTCCAAATGCCACTTTTGGAGAGAAGAAGTGAGGTTCCTTGGGCACATAGTGTCCAAACAAGGGTTAGCGGTGGACCCTGCGAAGGTAGTGGCGGTACAGGATTGGAAGACACCAAGGAATGCGACTGAGGTCCGAAGCTTTCTAGGACTAGCAGGTTTCTATCGAAAATTTATAAGGGATTTTGCGAAAATCTCAGCTCCGCTCACGAAATTGACTAAGAAGAACCTAGCGTTCAATTGGGATTTGGATTGCGAGTTTGCTTTCCAACGACTGAAAAGGGCTCTTACAACAGCCCCAGTTTTGACGCTGCCAGATGGGAGCAAGATGTTCACTGTTTATACGGATGCATGTGGGACAGGGCTAGGCGCCGTCTTAATGCAAGAAGGAAGGGTAGTAGCTTATGGCGGGAGGCAATTGAAGGTGCACGAAAAGAACTACCCAACCCACGATCTCGAGTTAGCCGCCATCGTCTTTGCACTCAAGTCTTGGCGACACTATCTCCTAGGTGAGAAGTTCGAACTTTACACTGATCATAAATCGTTGAAATATCTTTTCTCGCAGAAGGATCTTAACTTGAGGCAACAAAGATGGATGGAGTTTCTTGCCTCGTACGATTTCGAAATCTCCTACACTCCGGGCAAAGGCAACGTAGTGGCAGACGCGTTGAGCCAAAAGAAATTGACCCTAAGCCCATTGTTTGTTGAAAGACAAAGCCTAGAGTTTATAGCCAGCTTCAACTTTAGGCCTTCCTCCGATTTCGTACCAGGCTTGCTAGCATCTCTCGAGGTGCGCCCAACTTTAGTGGATTCAGTAGGGACAGCACAACGCGAAGACCCTCAGCTTGTGGAAATAATTGATAGGCTAATTAGGGGTGAGACTTCAAGTCACCTCAACAGATACTCCATTGATGATAGGGGTTTGCTAAGGCGAGACGGAAGACTATGCGTCCCACAGACAAACGATTTAGTAAAGAAGGTTCTCGAGGGAGCACATCACTCCAAGATGACGATACACCCAGGCGGAGATAAAATGTACAAATACATAAAAAGGACTTTCTTCTGGAACGGCATGAAAAAGGACGTGGCAGAGTTCGTTTCTAAGTGTATGGTGTGCCAACAAGTTAAGGCGGAACAGAAAAAGCCTGGCGGACTGCTACATCCTCTGGAGGTCCCGCAGTGGAAGTGGGATAGCATCTCAATGGACTTCATCGATGGGCTGCCTAGGTCTAGGAGAGGCAACACTAGCATTTGGGTAATAGTGGATAGGCTTACTAAAAGCACCCACTTTTTACCTGTCAAAAGTAAAAGAACTGCCTCATCCCTAGCATCACTTTACCTCAAGTAAAAGAACTTTGCGAGTAGGAGCCGATCATCATTGAATGGATCACATCACCCTGATTATGGGGTGCAAATTGGAAACTAGTTTATATGGGTTCAGAGATTAACATGGGGTGCGATAGTATATTCGACCCTAGATAACTTAACCAAGTTCATAGTGTTTGCCCACTTCCTGTTTTACTTATCATACCCAGTTCTTTATTCATAGACAAAGTAGTACTAGACTTACTCAGGCTTTATGTCTGACTCTATTTTTCTTTCGTCTTCTTTCTTCCGTTCCCCCCCCCCCCACAGGTCCTCAGGGAGGGAACACAGCAGCTTGATCAGCCTTGACATCCAGCTCGAAGAAGAGAAATGTATTGCTTGGACTTTCCTGTTTTGAACTATGGCTTTGGACAATCCACTAGGGGGCTTTTGCAGTTCATCTATGTTTTATTTATGCTTCTTTAAATCATGTACTCAAGACAGATTATGAAAGTGTTATGCTATGTTGTTTTTGGCAAAGATGTTGTTGTAACACGTATTTGACTTTATGAAATAAAAGTTTGTTGTTGTTCTTCCGCTGTTTACAAATATGTGTTCTTATATCTGTCTTGTATATCTGTGACTTGTACTTATAAACCTCCACCAAAATTAGGGCATTCCCTTTGAGAGTGACCCTAACGGAGGTGGGGTGTTTCAGGCATGCTTCGCCATTGATTCATGACATATGCCGACTCAAATGTCACGAAACGTAGCATGGCTTAACAACCAAGACCTGGGAGTGGCTATCGAGTTGAAAAGCTGAATTTTTTTATTTGCAGGAGTAATGAACTTCTTTAAACATGTTTATGAAAATTTAAGGGCTTACCGGAAGAATCGTTCACGGTGTGCTCTGAAATTCAAAGAATGGAGTTAACTAATAATCGAAAAAATAATTGGAAACTCAATCTGATATTTATACCCATCTAGAGACAGCAGAAAACGTGGATTCATAAAGAGGCACAACTTTGTGAAGTAGCACGACGGTATGAACAAGTATCACTGTTGACTCACACCGTTTTGAGAAAAGGCGGTTTGGTAATTTCGAAGCATGTTCCATCCTTGATAAAACATACTTCGAGGGGGCAAAATGTTGGCCAGCTTTTTGATCATGCAACCTAGAGTACAAATATTCGTAATTAGACGGACGAAGACTTACACAACCAAGTTCAGTGCAAACACACCCCGGCTCGTGAGTTCATGATGTGGCTCATGGACTCCCTCTTGGAACCCCGCTCGTGACTCAGTTCGTGACCCCTCACTATCACGACCCGTTCGTGATCCATACCCGTGATCCGATCATGGTTCAATCCTGTAACCCGCTCGTGGGTTAGCTTCACGACCCGACTCGTCCCTGCATCACGAACCGACTTTAACATGAAAGGCCTAAGCTTGGTCTCGCACGAACCAAAATTGAGGGATCTGATGACACGTGTGGATAACGGCTTCCTTGACCATTTCTCCACTCACGAACGGGTCCGAGAATCTCAGGATTGGTGCCACGTCCCCTCACGAACCGCCTGCAGAAATTACCTATAAATAGCCCAGCACTTGGTATTTTTCAGGATCTTTTGGCAATTAAGAGCTCTGATTCAACCATTATCGTACTTTCATAATTTCTAGTCAGTAATATCTCGCAATAATTGAGTGAATTGTCATTGTAAAAGTGAGATTGAGAGGAAATATGAATTGTACTTGTATTTAATCGTATAATCAAAATCATATAAAGTGGACGTAGGCTCTTTAACGCCGAACCACTATAAATTTGGTGTGTTTGTTGCATTTTGTTTCATTTCTACTTATAATTCTCTACAATTCAAGACAATTTGGGTGTTAGAGCCACATTTTGGTCTAACACATATAAATAGATAAACAACAATAAATAAATAAATTTGAGGAATCCAGTTGGATCCCTCCAACGTGTTTTCCCTGCATCCACAGGTGTCAGCCAACATAAATAAAACCAGTCCCACTTCAAGGCAGGATATCGTGGTATGAAGGTCATCCACTTATATATCGTAGGGCGATAGGGTCATCCACTAATGATACTGCGGGCATTCGCTAGTAGTACCGCGGGAAATATCCAATCACATATATATATATATATATATATATATATCATAGCCACAACCACCAAGCCTAGATAACTAATATATATAATAACCAAGACTGATAAACAATTTATAAATGCAACCAAGCAGCCAACAATTCATTTTAATTATAAAAATAAATTTTTAAGTGAGATTTACTCACTTGATTTTATCTGGCGAACATTCCGCTTAATATCATCTCATCGCGGCTATGAATCTAGTCGAATGGGTTTATTTGGACCTACAATTATTTATTTTATTTATCAACTAAATATTTATAATTTTAACTAAACTATTAAAATAAATTATTTATGTCTTATTAACTTTTGTAAATGTTTTTAACTTACTGCCTATTTTCCAGTGCCAATCAGTACAACTCCTTCATCACCATCGACTATCTCCTGCACCTTCAACCTGACTAGCCTGCCTCTTCCATGTACAGCTTCAATTTCTAGTATTCCCAATCCCTAACTGACCCGGGAACCACCAATACACCACTGTGAGTTCACCCACTTCCCACTATCGCACTGCCAAACCCTGCTCTGATCAGTTCTACACTTAAAATCACTGACTCGAACTCCGGCACAACCAAAAACCCATAACACTTCAATCTCGATCACCTACCCCACATCAATAAAATCCGAACTTCACTGTTGCATCATCGCAGCAGACCGAACTCCCCACTGCTCCCTCGAATTAGTCGCGACAACCTTCTTTGCCACTTGCGACTTCCATCTTCGCACCAGAAAACAATGCGGTCTCACTGACACTACCACAAAAGCATAAAACCACGAGCGAACATCATCAGAAGATTCGAACAAATCCCAGTCGCAACTTGCTTCTGGTTGAGGTTGAGCAACAGGGAACACGGCGGTTCCGATTCCGATGCCATAACTTGCAATTTCGGAAATCGATTTTTTATTTTTAGTTGAACATGTATCGCTGCCATTTTTTTTAACAGGAGGAATCAATTTCATTTACTGGAAAAGAGGATGGGGTAAATGGCTTTCGGTTTTGGGTTTGGGAAACAAAAACGAAATGCCCAGGCATAAAAAGGTATTGCGATGCATATATAAGTGATAAGGGGAACAGATTGTACACGAGCCATTAATTCGTTGTCTACTTGATATGGAAGATGGAAGGCAGTTTTTACAGCTCGAGGAAATATAGCTGCGTGAATTTACTCCTTAGGTCCGTTGGGAAGGATTTTTTCGCGTTGGAAAGAATATAAGTCTACGTTATCAAAGAATACATATTGTACTCAGATATTATTTCTGGTCAAGATGGATATTGTATTAGAGTATTTAATTTAATTAAGGTGGTATCAGAGACTGACTTAAATATCAAATCCATTTTGATTGAATATATAATTTTAAATATTCGTCTACACTATCGGAATATAATCGTACGAGGTAATATACACTAGCGTTATAAATCTGGTTGCGTCTATATGAAAGGTTTTATATTAGATGGTTGCGAATTAGTTGACTAGTTAAACTTGGATTAAAATTTCTCTTTTTGTTTTAAATCCAAATCAAATTAATTAAACTCGGATTGTAATTTATTCTTTTCTTATTAAATTCAATCGATATATATCGATTTCAAAACAATTAAATTCATTGAAAATAAATAGTTATTATCGTTCTAATTCAATATAGAATTTTATATTAATCGACTGAATTGTCTCGATTCAGATTTTAACTGTGAATTCAATTATGTTCTGTTATCGGATTACAGTAATTTAATATACTCGAATTAAATCGTATATCGATTATTAGATCGATAAATTTAATATAAAAATCCATTTATTATTTCAAATCAATATTTAAAATAAATTTAAATGTTCGATATTAAATGGCTAAAAATCCGGAATGTTACATGAGATATATGTGTTTCATTGCCTATTTAGCATTGTCGAAATAACTTTATTAAATGCTAGCTTTGAAGGTAAGAAATGCAACAAAAATACTGCAAATTTGCTTACGTTGGCTTCTTAAAGATATGGAAAAATATAGAGTTTGCATTTTAATAGACATTGAGAAGACATAAAGAAGGCACTGAAAATATAAGGTATCAGAAAGACTTCAAAAAAAAAGTTTTGGAATATTGTTCGCAAGAGCCTTACATAAAACGCCAAAAAGGCTTCAGAATGTCTAGCATTGGAATAAACCAAATAAGGACGTTGAATAAAGCTTTTTCCACATTTTTTTTCAAATCATCAAAATTGCATTGGAAATATGTTGGTAAATTTCTTTCAATGTCGGATGGCTGCTTTTTGATGTTGGTAATCACCATTGTTTATGTTTTATACAGTGTTTTGTTTAATTGTTTACCTATTTGAAGCTTGCATTTGAAAACTGCAAGCAACTTAAATCATCATTATTGTAATTAAATCGATGGTTTGGGATTTTGATTCATGATGTGACTTAGTAATTCGCAGTAATGTGAGTACATACGATGTTTTATTAGTGCAAAATTCAAGGGTTAACTCAAAATATGTGAATCAAAAGTTTTTTCTAATCCATCATGATAAACAATAAGGATGTTTTTCAGAAAGGTCCAAAGGAAAAATACCAAACACTTCAATTATTCTAAGGTAAATTTTATGTACATCCACAATATTAGTTTGTTAATCCACAATTTGATTTTTATAATTTAATCCACTGTAGATTAACTATGGAATGTGTTATTTAAAACACACCATTCCAACAATATCATTGTCACTCTTCGACCACTTTATTCAGTTTACCATATTATAATTTTCTTTTTCAATTTCTCTCCTCCTCGGTTCCCGGAAGAGCCTGATACTTTTACGGACATTTCAAAAATACATTTATTTAACCTTCCATTAACAAACATGCTGGTGTGCCCAAATATCATGAGCATAATGTAAAAGTTCAAAACTATTATGATATACAATTACCAAGGGCCTACGGTGAGCCATAGATAAGCTACTGATCTGGGCTCTTGGGCGTTGGCAAAATCGTTGGTAATAACCTGAAATTTTATCCAAAACAAAACATTTTATTAAGTAATAGATTAGCATTACCGTGCTATTCCTATTCTCCAAAGAGCAGCGATATATTTAGTCGCAAAAAACTAAAATTAAGACAATGGTATTAATTAAGTGACCAAGTTACCATGGTTGTAAAAAAGTTCAGCCAAAGTAATCAAGTTCTGAAGTCTTCATCTTATTTTTGTGGGCTCAAAAGAGATGTTTCATTTTTTTTATCAACTAGTTATGTACAATTAAGCAGACTAATTTACGTTTAATAACAAAAAATCTAAATTTGTAGGGAGTGTTTCTTTGTAGATACACCTATTTTAGCAAACGATAGATACCTGATGAACATCTTTATGTAACAAATATATTGTTTTAAGTTTTTAACCATCCAAAGCTTAAGCAAAGAATAGAGCATATTTCAAGACCATATAAGATCAGTGCTAGCCAGAATAAAAATGCCAAAAACAGTCAAGCAATCTAAATTACAATCAGGCATGCATAACACAGCACATCCATTATTTTGCGCTTAACACTATGTCAACGGCCTGCTGGTCAAATTTTCACTCAAGAAATTTTAGTTCCAACCATACCACTGTACGTCTCTATACCTGTTATTTTAGCTAGCAGATGTTTGTCTCGATCAGTTTAAGTTCAGAAATGCTCTTTAGCCATTCAGCATTTTAGCTGTAGCCCATCCTACAGTTCCAACCTTAGATAATTACCATTTGATGATGATTGTCCCTGTTGAAGCTTCGCATGTTTGGCTTTTCCCAGTTCAACTTCCTATCATTTGCTTTATGGTTGACTGCTTGTCTTAGAACTTTCTCAATTTACTAGCTGTTGATCATTAAAAGACGACCTGAGTACTGGTTTTGTTTTGTTAATACGTACTCGATAGTCTCTTCACTAATTAAGCACTATATTGCAGTATGTTTTGTAAGAACTGGGTCTGTCATTATTTCCAATCAATGATATGCAACATCTATATATTGCAGAAAAGCGAGCGACTAATTCACTCAATATTTCCATTTTTTACATTCAACTGCAGATTCATTTCAAACAATATTTAGAAAGCATCAAATTAAGAAGTAGCACATCTATCCAAATTCCAAATGCACACGTCAAAATCAGGATATTAGAACTATTACTAAAGTATATTTGTTCTACCATTAACAGTTTTAATTATCAGCCCTAACGAAAAGAAAAGAAACAATCCATCTGAAATAGTTGCTCACAAACGTAACGCATAGCCAAATAACCAGTTTACTCAAATTTTGTTTTATATATAAGTCCTTATATCTCCAATACCAGTAGTACGTAATTGTTACATTACAAAACAAAAGATAAGATTCTGCTATTTACTGAGTGCTGAAACACTAACGAATCTAGGAAATGGGAAATATTACTTCCCTTATTATAACACAAAGGGATAAAGAACAAAACCTTCAGTACTTAACCGCCTGGTGGTATCTATAAAAGGCATGAAATGTCACTCTTTTAGTTTAATAAATTAAATAATAACTTGCTGCCTATTTAGTAAGATATCTTATTCTTAACAAACAACATATTGTAGTACTGCCTTACATAACACTTTTAAGTTTTAATTCATTCATCGACCAAAGATAAACATTGAATTTTTCATCCTGAAGAACAATGTACAAGGCGTAGTATCTAAAAATGCAAGGCTCCCTAAACCTTCAGCTGCTTTTATTTTGAAACGACAGTTAATATTCTACACTTCCCCATCATCATGTGCATAAAAAAATAGATGGACATTTCGATAGTACTAACAAAAATGTTCAGAAAAGAATTATAATAAACAAGAAGAGGAAGAAGAAAACAAGAAAGCATACTTAAGAATACTAGTATTATCACCACAAAGTACCTCATGCAAAATTGAAGTCATATAAAATCTTTTATTTCAGGTTCATAGATCTTAGTAACCCCATTTTAAAACAACATATAAAACCTTATATATAGAAGAATATAATATATAAATTTCACCCGCAGCCATGGCTAAATACTAGAGCATATCATGTCATCAGCTGAGTAATTAATAAGGGCAAGCCATTTCTCTCCATCATCCTTCTCGTCCTTCTTGAGCAACCCCCAAATATCCAAAAGCTGATTCTCTTTCAGATCGCTGTTCACAAGAAACTCTCTATAGCCCTGACCGATAAAACGAAATGTCTGAGAACTGGAAATGTATTTGAACTTCATATTGTGGTATTTGTTGCCGTTTCGGTCCATAATGTTCACAGCTAGACCACCATTGTGGCTGAGTCGACGAGCCATTTCTGCTAAAGCCATAAATTGGGTTGAACCATGCACATAAATGTCCTTTGTAGTCAGCTGAAGGCGATTCTGATCGGGTTTGGTATCGGTGAGAGTGATTGTCTTCCCGTTCAGATGCAACACTGGTCTTCCCACTCCCATTCGCACTGATGTTTCCAGCCATCCCCTTTGAGTTGCTTTTGAGTCCGGAGAGGTTAACTTCTTGTACGGACGATTGAATGGCAGCGACGGAGCTTTTACATTAGACATTAAAACTGTGCTGATTTCTTTCAGTTTTGTTTTGGAGAAATGGTTGCTACAGTGCTTATGTATTTATTTATGGTGCACTTTCTTTCCTGTTATAAAAGAGAAGATTTTATGGAAGTTTCTTGTTATTTACTTACTGACCGTTAACCGAGTAAATTTGAAGTTATGACAGCTCATTCTGAACTTTGTGAAATTATATTTAGTCATTTTATCACTAATTATTAAGTTAGCTTGAATGGATTCGCATATAATTTTCAGATATTAACTAATTATAGAATAATTTGCTGTATTATTATCATTTTCCCCCTTGAAAAAGGGTCAAACTACCAAATTCAGATGTTGTATACTGATCGAATTAATGAAAAGATTAGCAAATGATTTCGATCTATTTTAAGATAATTAAATATCTTAAACAACAAGAAAGAAACACTAAACATAACCAAAGTAACGTGCACAAGGTAACGTTTTAAAAACACAAAATTCATGCTAAACGTAGTTAAACCAAAATTTGATGAGAGAGTTGCTATACATTCCAAAAAATGCACTTAAAATTACCCAAATTTATTTTTAAATAGTTATAGCTTAAAAGCATGGCCGTTACGGTTGAACCATCAACCGCACCAACCATTTGCTTGATTAACATCTATAACGGTAACGGTTGAAAATTTGAATTATCACGTTAACTATACTAATTATAGGTGACTGTTTCATATATATTATTTAACATTCAAATATAAAAATTGATAAATTAAGTCAAAGTAGTAGCTTGTATATTAATAATATGTGGCTACATGAACTAATAATATGTGCATGCATGGTTATTATTAGGGCTGTTATGGTAATGGTAAATTTACCATTACCATACCAATATCAAACCATTGGTAACCAATATTGAGCTGCACCGGTATATCAATACTATCGGTATGATAACGGTAAGTTTTACCATTATTAAGGGTAAATTGTGGTAAGGAAATGTCGATACCAGTGGTAACGGTAAATTTACCAGTCATATTAATATTGTTTTTTTTCACTATTTTAATTAATTCCAACCTTTTTTTTTTTGAAAGTTTATCATATTTTATGTAGATGCTTATAGATTTATTTAGGATGATAATTCTTTTTGGCTTTATTAACTTTAAAGCTTAAGATTAACAAAATTATTATTTTATATCATTGTAAATATCTTGTGATAAGCTAAGTAAATTTTCTATGCCAATTAAAATAAGTTTAAATATTTATATAAATATTAATGGGGTAAGAATTAGTAGAAAAATATTTACTTTCTATCATTATCAAAATTTTAATGTGTTAATTGTTTAATAGCTTTATGTATCGGTAAATTTACCATTACTAATTAATGGTCTACCAGTCTATCGGTATCCCAATGAACATTTTACCAGCGGTAACGGTAAATTATCGGTATTCATTTTTGGCTTACCAATAGTATCAGTATGGTAACGGTTTTTTCGTATCGGTAACGGTTATCATTACCATAACAGCCCTAGTTATTATATATAACAATAAATACATTTATAAAAAATAGTTACAGCAATATGAATTTATCATAAATATTACATATAATTAGAAATATATGTACAAAATACTCCAAAATTTGAAACAGGACGGTTAACCACCATAGATGGTTGTGTTGACTGTTACTAGAGTTTACAACTATCAACAACGGTTAATGGTTGGTGGTAATAATGACGGCTTACATAACCGTAACACCCCTGCATAAAAGTCTTATAGTACCTAATTATCCCATAATCTTCAGTACGTTTACTAGTTCTAATTAATTGTCATATGTGAGCCCCTTACCTTTGCTACCGTCAAGGAGAAATAAATCAAAAAATTAAAATTCGATTACAAACTATTGATGATCAGGGTAAAGATATGGACTGAAAGACCATATTTGAGATATATTTAATTCAAAATTTACTAGCAAACTTACAACGTTGTGTTTCCTCAGTCTATGACATGCCACTTTGAGATGTTTTTCTTTAATTATTTTTTTGGAATTGCTTCTGCCAATGAGTTTGAGTGATGTAGGATGTAGAAGAAGCCATAAGTTTGTGTTGTTGATGGTTATTTTTAGTTATGGGTGTTGAATAAGGATAAAAGTAAGTACGACTGGATAAAATTGAGATGGTAATACTCGGTATAAAGTGTTGATTAAGTAACAACATTCTTTACTTATTCGATTTATAATAAATACATGGAATGTTTTGTAGCGCCCTCATTAAATTTAGAAACACATTCATAATGCCACAAAACAAGTTTTTAATAAATACTCATAACTTTAATTTTAATCAAATGCAAATATTCGCAATTTCAGAAGTGCAAAATTTTGCAATTTAACCTAAAAATATTTCAAATCTCTTTATTTGCAAATATTTGCACTTATCAGAGTTCAAAATATTTTTTTTTGAGGAGGTTTATTGTTTATCTTCTATTTCAAATCTATGAATTTTTGATCTCTTTTTGCCATCACTAAACTTTTTAGTGATGTCACAAGTTTCAATAGAAAAGGAATATTACAAAAATAGTCTGATGTCGCTAAGACGTAACAAAACTGGCACTACAAAAAACTTATGATTAGAAACTACTACCTAAAGACTGAAAGTTTTCTGCCTTTAATTAATAAATGATCACCGAAATATTCAGTATTTAATTCTTGAAATTTAAAACTGAAATTCGGTATTTATTCAGTTTAAATATGTTAAGACTGCAAAGATAATTACATTCAATTCCCACTTTTGTTTTAAATTTGTATGTTAAACCGACATCCAACAGCCCGAGTTTCATTTTTCTATCGATCCAAATGATTTAGCAGGAAATCTGCACCATTCAATATATTAATGAAAATCACGTTTCCATTTCTTTAGGCCCACTACATCCACTTTGATTTCTCACGTTATATTTCTTATCAAGAAGACCACTGTGATTACTCTTCTTCCTCCAAATCGCTTCTTTTCTTCCACTTTTTTTTAACTTTTTTTTTTGTTAATAATCAAACTCGGATTATTCATCCATTTTTTCCCATCCAAATCCAATTTGCATCTTCCTCCTGAGCCCTGATTCCATCGAACCTGATAAGGCTGTCTCCTTACACATCTAGCCTCCCAGCAACCTCTTATTCAATCTCTGAGGTGTTGTTACTGTTCCCCCGTCCGTCGTCCTCTCCCTCCCTTGGTTAGACCCTGTTGAATATGCAATTGTCCGCACCTCAAAGATTGTAGTTTTCTCGGATTCTTATTTCTATTCCTTCTGATGTTGCTAATTTGGATCTAACCGTGCTTACAATTTCAGTAATAAAGGAACAATTATCAACAACTTCGGATGATGGTCGCTGCTCGATGCGCCGAGAAGCGGTTGATTGGCAATATATTTTATATTCAAGCCACGCTTATGAGGAGGAGATAATATGATTACTGGATTTTATATCAATTTGGGGTGTTCATTTAGTGTTTTTATGTTTCGATTATTAATTTAGGCCATGGAGGAAATGTCTTAATCTTTAATGTGAGTTTGTTGTTAGAGTTTGTATTATGATTATTATGTTGGGAGAAAACGGGAGTTTATTGTTTTTCAGAGAGTAGCTTGTATTATAACAAAAGAAAACAAAGAATGAAGTTGTTGCTTTGCATTGTATAAATTGAATGGATCATTTTTTTTGGCAGTTGGTATACTTGTATATTTATTTATATATGTATATGTCTACTCTTATATGTATATAAGCATGTACACATATATTTATAAGCTTGAAATATAATAATGTAAATGTAATTGAATGCATTTCATCAAGATTCAACATTATTATATATTAAGAAAAAAATTATTTTGAAGAGTTTAAGAACAATTACAAACCATATTCCAGTATCAATCATTCAGTCTTTAAAAGTATTTAAAACCGAACTTTCTGTTTGTAATTTTTGAGACCGACATGTCAGTTTCAAATCATTTTTAAGACTTGAGAATCAAAGACGGAAGTTTCAGTTCTTAGTCAGTCTTTAAAATTTACATAGAGACCGAATTTCTTAACTATAGACTGAATTTTTCGGTCTTTAATTTAATTTTTTTTTTGGTAGTGTGGCATCGTTAGGCCATCACTAAATTAACACGATTCCTTTAATAAACATATTTTTTGTCATAATATATGGATTGATAGATTTTAGTGGAGTCATTGTGATAATTATTTTCTGATACAAAATATGTGTCGCAAAGTCGTCGTTTAATTATGTAACGATGCTTTTATGACATCCGTATTATAAAGCTAAAAAGTTCATAACACAGTGTTGCTAAAATCTAGCGGTATCATTGGTGATGCTTAGTTGTTGTGAGATTCAACAATAATTCACTACATTCATTGTTGAATCTCAGTTATCATATAAATTCAAACCGCTTGTATCGAACGAGTAATGTAATCTACCTATATCATCGCAGACAATCATATATATATATATATACACACACACACACACACACACATACATACATACATGCATACATACACACACATTCATACACACACATACATACATATATAAGTATGTGTGTGTAATCTAATATATTTAACCAATAAATTTGAATAAACAAGTACAAAGTAAAGTTAAACACATAGAACAGAATCGTAATTAGAAAAACAAAATTATATAGTCACATGACAACTACAATTTCAATCCAACATATCTAACATGTATATAAATATAATACAATTGTCCATGGTCTTCCTCGCCCATCTGATTTATATATTCCTACATAAACTTCATCATATTCATCATACTCGTCTTTGACTTCCTCTTTTTGGTCTTTAATGTAGAAACCTCCTTATCCTTGCTTTCAACTCTCAGTAAAGTTTGGCTTCCATTCAATTCAATGCTTCTTGTGTTAGTTATGATCTCTTTGTAATATTATATATAAATGATAGCATTAAAGAATTTACATTTTTTATCACTAAAAGCTATACAATAAAACATGTATTAGTGCAGTCACATGAAAGAACAACATTTTTTTTGAATAATTACTGTTGACTCTATATGATTGGAATTATGTTTATATATATGGGTGTATATTCGAATTTGTGTAATTATTGACCGGAATAAATTCTAAGAAGTGGAGTTATTACCCAGACCAATTAATGGAAGAATTATTTAACTCCAAGACGAGCATAAAGGTAAAAACCGGTTACTCGTGGAGGTATATTATTCCACATCTTCAATTCATTATCCTATGAATACTGGAAACTGCATTTTTGTAATTTTGTTTTATATTGAATTTGATTGAATAGAAAATCTCCATGGCTTCTGCGGTTAATAATTCAAGTAAGCCTAAATGTACAGATTCAAAGATCGTCGACTCTGAAATATCTTAAAGATGACCCAATTTTAAAGACTATCCATGTAACGACCCGGGTTTTTGGCGACCTTGGTTATCCGATATACAACACATATCGAACATCCAAGGGTCGAAAATACCGGTCATTAATGAAAGAAATTAGAAGGTGAGGAAAGATAAGATAGAAACTAAGAATAGAAGAAGAAGAAGAACACAACATCAGAGTAACACGAACCTCACAGCGGAACGAATAACATATAATAGATAACATATCCTTGAAATAAAATCAGTATATGTATACAATAACATTATCAGAGTACAACACTTACAACACAGCGGAAACAAACTATAGCTATATGATCCTGAAGCCTCCTGCTCCAGCTCTTCAAGTATCTGTAAATCCTGACTACTGGACTGCCCATACAAAATTGGGCACCCAAGAGTTTAGGGAAAAAAAACAAAATAAACTCTGGGTCAGTCATGGGACTGGTATGAGTAAAACAGTTAAAAACAGTTTGAGCCATTAAACGATATCTCATAAGACCACGCCGTATAACGGAACGGGTTTTTCCTTATGAGAATCCAAAATATCTTTATATCAAAAACCTTTTGATATTATAATAATTTCTATCAACCACAATATAATAATCTTCTAGCAGAAACGCTTTCATCTCACGTTCTACATATATAGTATACAATCAAAACCGCAAGCACATATTGGGTAATGGATTTCCAACTATGACAAGGTATGGAACCACCTTTCACTAGTGTACCTCAAGAGAGGAATACACTGGGTTCAACAAGAACATCTTGCAACCCGGCCACATATGACCGACCACTCATTTCGCTTGAGTGTATCGAATGTATATCACTAACGGTTGGGATCAGCAACCGTTTCCCGAATGGGACAATATCGACAATAGATTTTTAGAAATAAATGAAACTCTAGATCAGGTGATTATACACCCTACTTCGGAGCGACCGACTTAGCCATGCAGCCTGCCCGATTTTTGTCATTTCCCGGTTGATGAGGCTTGAGGTTACGCTTCATCATCACATCAGATTCACTTCGAATGCGACATTGTCAGATCCATCAAAAATCACTAATTTGACATCAACAACCATACATTACGTGTCAGCTAAAAGAAGTTTCCTTCTCCGCTTCCACTCTTGGTACGGTTGAAGAAATCAATGTACGTGACCTTTCTGGAAATACTCTGTCAGACATTCATCCATACAAGTCATCCAGGAACAGGATGAACCGAAGGCACTATTCAGTACATCCATCTTAGGCACTGTTATCTAAGACTTATACAATAGCCCTTGCACTTTACTCCGTCTTCAATTATCTTTGACATATATGATTCACAACGCTTATGCCAATATAGAGTGGTTCTTTGGATAATAATCCAACCGTTCTCTCCATATTAACAACGTTAAAATGGTCAAAACTTCGATAGTCTGTGATTTAACCATCAAAGAAAAACAGGTGTGCAAACAACGATATTATTTCCAAGAGGAAATTATATCGATCAATCATCATTCAACATTTATCTCTTTATTTCATAAATTTACTTATCTCCTGTTTCCATATATTCTAAATTCTTATTTTCTATTATCAGAAAACATTTCTGATCCTCGTTTGGAAAACATTTCCAAAACTTCTTAATTGGGATTTAAACAGATGTTTAAAACTATATTGCGATGACGACTCAAACCACTATACTAAATTACTAAATCCACTTAACCACTTCACACTCGAACCGTAACCATTTTTTAATTAAAAACGCAGTCAATCAAGTTGGGGTATAGCTATCTCTCAGACCTTAACTGAACAACATTTCAAATCTTGAAATAGGGTAAGTTCATCTTTTAACCCTTTAACACTTCCTTACGAACCCTCGGATTTTATTTACGAACCCCCTTCTTTTACAAGTTTACGTGATTAAAATAATGGTGTTAAAATCTTCTGCATCCGAAATATATTATCTTTAATATGACTTTTATTTCCTAACTCGAATAATATAATGAAAACTAATTTATTTACTCCTATTCGGTTAACTCTAATCTATAACTCTTATTTGAATACTCCAACCTAATAACTCTTACTGGATTAACTCTTATTCGAATAACTTATTCGAATAACTTATATTCGATTTGCTTACTTTCGAATACTTATATTCGATAATCTCTTTCTTCGAATAAATCTTATTCGATTTAACTCCTGTCGAATAACTAGATTCGATCAACTCACTTCGAATATTTCTGATTCAATTATCTCACTTCGAATATCTCTGATTCGATTTACTTCTTCGAATAACTAAATTCGATTAACTCATTTCAACTCTATTCGAATAAACTAAATTCGATTAACTCCATTTGAATAACTCTAGTTCGATTTAACTCTATTCAATAACTCCAGTTCGATTTAACTCTATTCAATAACTCTAACTGATTAGCTCTAACTGGTTTAACTCTACGGTTTAACCTTAACTAATTAACTCTAACTGGTTAACCCTAACTAATTAACTCTTTGTCCTTATTCAGTTTCAAACATCGATGTTGAAATCGATTCTTACTTCTTTATATAAGTCCTGACTTATATATTCTATTTATCCAAATGATAAATATTTAACTTAATTTATAAATCTCATTTATAAATCAATCTTCTCCTTTTATCTGTTTACTTCTTCATATATAAGTTCAGACTTATATATATATATATATATATATTTATCCAAAGATAAATATTTCCTTTAAAATCTATTTGTTTTCTAAATGCCTTTACCCTTTATCATCTATTTGATTATGGTTTTACACTATTTCCTTTTCAATCCTATTTGTTAATGATTTACAAGTATTTCCTTGTATATCTTTATTTATTCTACTTTAATTATTTCCCTTATAATACCTTATTTATTTTCTAAATGAATATTCTCTTTAATGTATCCTATTTATTTACTAAATAAATAATTCATTTAATATCCTATTTATTATCCCAATAAACATAACCCTTTTTTTCTAATTCTATTTATTTATCAAATAAATATCTCCTTTATTTTATTCTAAATGTTTCCTTTTAACTTTATTCTATTTATTTAACAAATAAATATCTCATTTTATTCCTATTTATTTCCTAAATAAATAACCTTTATAATCCTATTTATTTATTTCTAAATAAATATCTCTTTTTATAAAATCCTTCGATTATATAAATTCCTTCTTTTATAAAATCCTTTGATTTTATAAATCTATTTCCTTTATAATACCCTTTCGTTTTATAAATCTTTTCCCTTTTATAAAATCCTTTGATTTTATATCTCTTTCCCATTTATAAAATCCTCGTATTTTATAATATTTTCTTTCCAAATATACTTTTGAAAATCCCCCTTTAACATTCCAGTATTTTTCACGGTATTTAAAATACCAAATAACCACGATCGATATCGTTCAAACACACATAAACAACCATAGATTTATATCACATCATATATTATAATATATGAAAAACAGTAAAATAACTGTTGAGGAATCCAGTTGGATTCCTCCGACCTGTTTCCCTGCATCACAGATGTTACACAATAAAATCAACATCACTTTCAGTTCAATATGAAATATTCTGTTAACAGAATCAATATTTGTTTTACGGTTTATATATATTTATATTTATATATATATATATTTATATAATTTCCACTAACTGACTAGCAGTTCAATCAAGCAGTCAATACACAGTCAATCAGACAAATTTTTAACAGTTCTAAAAATACAACATGAAAATATAAACTGTTCAGAGTTAGTGAGATTTACTCACATTGGATGATCATCGTTAATAACGATAACCATCTTTGATTCTGACGGGCAATTTATTTCGCTATAAATTATAACGTGCTCCAATTGACTCGCGGTCAGTTCCATTGTGTAGTGTCCGTCCATACGATCCCAATGGATTTTGTTTCGCTGAGTTTCGATAACGTATGAAATAGTTACACATTTTAGAAGTTATACGATAATTATAAACTAAATAAAAACTAAGAATCTAATTTGAATTGGGCTTTTACCCTATTGACCGGCCCACCACTCCTTTATCTAGCAAACCCGACCCGCCTAAAAACCTTTCTTCCCAACGATGAACAGACCGTGAGCTTCAGCATCAACTCCACCATTACAGTAACTTTCTCCGCCTCGTTCACCACCTTCCGGTCCACCGTTCAACACATCGACACCGTCAATGAACTCCCCTTAAAAATCCGCACCACCCCATACCTTGGACTTCGGACTCGCGCCTCTATTCCCCACTGCGACGAACTCCTCAAATCGACGCGATACTGACCTCGCGCGACCAAAATGGTCACTAATATCCTCACAACTCCGTCAACAGCAGCCTCTCGCCCCCTTGAATGCTAAGTCGACCACCTCTCCAACCAACTCTACCTAAAACACCCCTGCATCGAAGCCCTAGATCATTGTTACCATACTAGCGGACCAAAATAGCGATCGAGCTTCCCAAATTCCTTACTAGATCGAAGTGTAGGTTGATGCGAACTCAAATACGTATTCATTTCGATTTGTAGATTTTATTTGTATTTGATTTTGATTTTCCAACAATGGAAATAAATTTCTTGAGGATAAAAGTTACGGCGGAATAAACTTTGACCAATCGTAGAAGTAATGTAACACCCCACTCCCGCTATGATCACTCACTAAGGGAATGCCATAGCATTGGTGGAGTATTTTAGTGAATATAGAACAGAAAAATTACAACAAGACAGATATAAATAGTACTTGAAATTTTAAAACATCATCTCATAACAGCGGAAGTAAAACATGTCTGGTTACATCATAAAACCACAATAAAGGTCAAGTACAATATCCATCAAAATAAAGAAGTACATAATCCCACTCTCATACAATAGCCAAACAAAAGAAAAGATAACTGGATAACTGGAGCTTTACATCTATCCAAGCTCCTAAAGACTGGAACAGCAATCCGATCAAGCTCCACTACTGCTAGGATCCACCGTAGGACCTGAGGGTTGGGAAAAAGATAAAAACAACAGGGTCAGACATAAGTCTGAGCGAGTCCTATAACTTTAACAATACAATCGTTAAAGTAACCAGAGAAGACATAAACTGATATACGGTAACATATAGGGATGAATGGCTACCCTAAGCAGTCAACTAAACGAAGATAAAGGATAAAGACGCATCTACCCTCCCTAAGGTAAATTACTAAACTGCACCACACCAGTCGTTCCTAACTTAAAGGTTGATCCCACCCAAGGACTTATAAAATTTACTAATTAGTACCTGCGTACCCCTAGGTGACCAAGTAGGCGCCACGGGGCCCTACAATCCACTAGGTGTACACACTACTTCCCATTCGATCGGCTCCCTAACGTAGATACCCGTGCTGGCCCCACCGTGGGATGTATCATTCCCCAATGTGGCAACCTGATGGAACTAAAGGTGCACGGCTTATATCTACTCGATGCAACAACGGCTTACCTACCAGCCCGGGCCCACTCACGCATATGAAGCCCGTTGGACTTGCGTTGCCACCGCTAACCCGTTTGCCTCTTACAGTCAAGCCCAGTATGCGTGTCCCGTCCTCGACATGGGTCGAGCCCACAAAGATACGTATGGGTTACTGGTTGAAATGGGCCTCCACAAGCTACCCACCTAAGCTTGTCCCTTTTTCTAGTATATCCCACTTAACCCTTTAATCATGTTTTAATTACATGTTCCATTTTGGTTAAGTATTCTAATCGTATTTTCTATTGCCACCCAAGGCAACCACTAGATTTTCTCATGCCACCCGAGGCACCCACTTAACCCCTCATGTCCCTCTACATGCTAATATGGTTAAGTGTTTCTTAATTAATTAATTAAGAACGTAACCTTTGTAAAGACCTCTCACATTAGACTGTCTTTTATGACCGCTGGTTAAGCCGGTTGGGTCCGGGCAGCCTTATGTCATAACAGAGTCTAACCTCGTGTCTTTACATTAATTACGTATTTAGTTTGTGCCTAAGACCTCTCACATTGGGCTAACATTTGTAGCAACTGGTTAAGCCGGTTGGGTCCGGGCAGTTTTACGCTACAACTGAGTCCAACCTCGTGTCTTAGTCAATTAATTACACCTAATTAATCACCCTCATAATTTTATATTAATTATCCCTAATTAATCAAGTTTTCTTAACATGGGTAGACCTAACTTAATAGGTAAATTCCCATGGGGTAGACCTAACTCAATAGGTAAATTCCCAACACATAGTATGGGTACACCTAACCAAATAGGCAAATTCCCATACTATGTTTATTTATTTTGTGTTATGCATAATTATATTAATTTCACACAATCTTATTAACTTATGCATTTAATTACCCCATCGTTCCCACGTAATTTCGTTCATGATATAACACATATAAAAGGTGTCAACTTGCATATGAATGAACATGTTTCAAAGGTGCCATCTTGCATATTAACAAACACATAACTTGCATATGAACTTGCATAACATGTCACATAACTTGCATATAATATGTCACATAACTTACATATTCATTTTGCATAACAAACTTGCATATTAGCTTATAGACTTGCATAATGTGTCATCATGAACTTGCATATTAATAAACATGTAACTTGCATATTTACATACATGTAACTCGCATATTAACAAACATGTAACTTGCATATAAAGAAACATGTAACTTGCATATTTACATACATGCAACTTGCATATTAACAAACATGTAACTTGCATATTAACAAACATGTAACTTGCATATTTACATACATGTAACTTGCATATTAACAAACATGTAACTTGCATATTTACATACATGTAACTTGCATAGCATATTACCATGAACTTGCATAACATGCATATGATTACATAGCCCACAACTTGCATATTTAGCATCATGCAAACATAACATACATCATATTAAACTTGCATAAGCTTACATACTCAACATGCATAAACATAAGATTAATGCTAACATCATATCATATGATTCAAAGCTCATTAACCCACATACAAAACCATAAATCTCATCACATCTCATCTAATTAGTTTACCAAAAGATCATCAAAGTGATAGAAACTCACAACTAGCAACTTTGAACACCAAATGAAGAAGATTAAGATGCTAAGAAGGGATTAGAAGTTGATTAGAGAGTGATTAGTATGCAACCCTCTTCATAAAATTAGTGGAGGCCATGAGAGCTAGCATTTTGCCATAGTTTAGTCACTAGGTTTAATTATGAATGAATTAGGGTAGGTTAGGGTCTTATTTATAGATTAGGCAAGTGTTTTAGGCCATAGGATTAACCCTAGATTCAATCCAAGCCATCAAAGCATGTCTTGGGGAAGAAGTCAAGTGTAGGAACCATCTAGGGCCTTTAGATTAAAGATGGACCATGAGAACCATTCAAATGCAAAATCTGCACTTGAGCGAATCGGCCCACGGGTTGACAGCCAAACACCCTGGATTAACCCCTAGTCGACCCAGCGGGCTCGGGTCGACTTCAAAAATCGGCCGGTTCGGTTATTCCCCTCTCCCAATTCGCTGTTTTGAGCATTTTTGCATATTTATTTATTAAATTTTCAATTATATATATATATATATATATCAATATATATATATATATATATATATATCTACACAACCCATTTCACTTAATTAAGTATACTTTAATTTGGGAATTTTCGTGAAACTTCGCGAGGCCATATCTTGGTCATACGGACTCCGATTTTCGAAAACTCGGACTCTATTTCGCGTATTTTTCCGAGACGAACGCAATGGCATAGCCCGTTTCCCTTGATTCCCATTTTAGAATTAAATTCTGCCTCGATTTATGTTATTACAGGTTATTGAAAATACGGGTTGTTACATTCTCCCCTCCTTAAAGGATTTCGTCCCCGAAATCTTCAAGTTAGGAAGAACGTATCCTACCATCCAATCATCCATCTACTCAAAGCATCATCCACGAGCAATCATTGTCCTTACAAGATTCTAAATGCTGGATGGATATATGCAAAAGTGTGTGTATATGTACTTACCTAATGCAAAAATCAGGCGGTTACTGATACAGTAAACCTCCTTAATGCAAACCATGATAGTGCCATGCATCCAATATGTATGCGAAACCCTATTGACACATACAAATTTCTACATGCGTGCACAACCATACACAAAAATGCATCATCCATATGATAACACAGCCATGATACATCCATCAATCTAACTACCACATCCATTTATGCAATATGCAACATGAAGTGACTGAGCCGATCTAGTGCCTAATGTGTGTGTATATGCATCCACGAGCAACCACTAGCAAACAATTGCATCCATATGCATCCATCAACCATAACATGTTTCAAACACATGTTTCAACCATAGGTTTTACCCTATCTAAAGGTCATAGGTATTAGCGAGAGGATATACTAAAGATAAGATAAGTACTAGACAAGCAATAAAGGAGAAGTTAAAAGACATACTCTCAAAAAGAAATGGATACAAAGAACGCATCTTTGCTTCCGTCTCCCAAGTAGCATTGCTTTCGTCATCTCCCCATTGCACTTTAACTAGCTGAACTTCTCTGTTCCTCAACTTCCTAGTTTCTGACCCAAGGATGCGAGTAGGAGCTCGTCGAATCGTCGCATCACGCTCTACCTCTACATCTCTAAGCAAGCTCGGCTCTACCACCTCCGCGGTCTCATGTAAGCACTTCCTCAAATGTGATACATGGAATACATCATGAACACCACTAAGTCTGTCGGGCAACTCCACCCTATATGCCATCCGTCCAATCCTTTCCTTAATAGGAAACGGCCCAACAAATCTCGGTGCTAACTTCCCTACGGACCCAAAGCGAACAACATTTCTCAATGGAGATACTTTGACAAAAACCATGTCCCCAACCTCAAACTCAAGATCCGTCCTTCTCCGATCCGCATAAGATTTCTGTCTATCTTGCGCTGCTTTCATCCTTTTTCGAATTAAATCAATCTTCTCTGAAGTCTCTCTAACCATATCCGGCCCAAGCAAGATCTTATCCGTAGATTCCCACCAACATGTAGGAGATCGACAAGGCCTTCCATAAAGAGCTTCGAAAGGAGCCATACCAATACTGGACTGAAAGCTGTTATTATATGCGAACTCCACCAAAGGAAGATGTTCTTCCCATGTACCTCCAAAATCCAAGATACAAAGCCTCAAAAGATCTTCTAAGATACGGTTCACCCTCTCAGTCTGACCGTCCGTCTGAGGATGATATGCGGTGCTCAAACACAACTGAGTCCCTACCGCCTCTTGCAAACTTCTCCAAAACTCACTAGTGAAAATAGGATCTCGATCACTCACAATGCTGGATGGTACGCCATGCAATCTAACAATCTCTCTAACATAGACTGAAGCAAGCCATGGAGCGGTCCTCTTACTCTTTACGGGTATAAAATGGGCACTCTTGGTAAGTCTGTCTACCACAACCCAAATTCCCGTATTGCCCTTCCTCGATCTCGGTAACCCGTCGATGAAATCCATCGAGACACTATCCCACTTCCACTGTGGAACTTCCAATGGGTGTAGCAACCCACCGGGTTTCCTTTGCTCCACTTTAACTTGTTGGCACACTAAGCATCTAGCCACATACTCGGCCACATCTTTCTTCATACCGGCCCAGAAGAAAACTCTCTTCATGTCTTGGTACATTTTGTCTCCACCGGGATGAATAGTCATTCTTGAACGATGTGCATCATCCAAAATAGCCTTCTTCAAACCCTCATCTTGCGGTACACAAAGTCTACCGTCTCTATGCAACCATCCCTTATCATCTATGGTGTATCTACCCAAATGGCTGGACGACTCCCCTCTTATAAGCTTCTCTACCAACACAACCAACTGTGGGTCGTCTCGCTGAGCCTCGCCAATCCGTCTCAAAAGAGTAGGTCTAACCTCCAAGGATGCCAACAAACCAGGTACAAAATCAACAGAAGGTCTGAAGTCAAACAAAGAAAGAAACTCCAAGCTTCGTCGTTCCACGAACAATGGACTCAAAGATAGCCTTTTTCTACTCAAGGCGTCTGCCACCACGTTACCCTTACCAGGGGTATACGCTATCTCGAAATCATAGGATGCTAAGAACTCCATCCACCTTTGCTGTCTTAAGTTTAAATCCTTCTGAGAGAATAAGTACTTCAATGATTTATGGTCGGTGAACAACTCGAATCTCTCACCAAGAAGATAATGGCGCCAAGACTTAAGTGCGAAAACAATCGCGGCCAACTCTAGATCATGGGTAGGGTAATTCTTCTCATGCACTCTCAATTGTCTCCCTCCATAGGCTATTACCCTTCCCTCCTGCATCAAGACTGCGCCTAATCCTGTTCCACAAGCATCGGTATAAACAACAAACGGCTTACTCCCATCCGGGAGCACTAAAACTGGAGCGGTGGTCAAAGCTCTCTTTAACCGTCGGAAAGCATCATCACAATCTACATCCCACGAGAAAACCAGATTCTTTTTCGTCAAGCGGGTTAATGGGGCTGATATCTTCGCGAAGTCTTTGATGAACTTCCTATAATATCCTGCCAACCCCAAGAAACTTCTTACCTCGGTAGCATTTCTAGGAACTTTCCAATCCTGGATAGATACTATCTTTGCGGGATCCACAGCTATCCCTTCCTTAGAGACCACATGCCCTAAGAATCGCACTTCTCTTCTCCAAAAATGGCATTTAGAGAATTTAGCTTTAAGACTATGCGCTCGAAGAGTCTCCAACACTTCCTTGAGATGTAAGGCATGCTCTTCTTCATTCTTGGAAAAGACCAAGATGTCATCCACAAAAACTACTACAAACTTATTCAGATACTCTCTGAACACTCTACTCATGAGATCAACAAAGTATGCGGGGGCGTTTGTCAACCCAAATGGCATCACTAGCCACTCATAAAAACCATCCGGAGTCCGGAAAGCAGTCTTCTCTATACTGTCCTCCGCCACTCTTAACTGATGAAACCCTGTAGCTAAGTCCATCTGCGAAAATACTGACGCGCCAACCAACTGATCAAAGAGATCATCTATCCTCGGTAATGGGTGTCTATTCTTCTTCGTGAGCTTATTAAGTTCTCTATAATCCACACAAAGTCTGAGGGACCCATCCGCCTTCGTGGCAAACACTACTGGAGCTCCCCACTCCGATATACTTCGCCTTATGAACCCCTTCTCAAGCAACTCCCCTACTTGCTTATGAAGTTCTCTTCTCTCACGAGGAGCCATGTGGCGTACTGGCAAAGACACTGGTTTGGCATTATCCACCAAATAAATTCGGAAATCTATCTCCCGCTTCGGAGGCAAACCCTTTACTTCTTCAAACACATCCGGATATTCCCGGACTACTCTGACAGAACACAAACTCTCGACCGAAGCATCGAGCGATTCAAGATAACTTAGCAAAACAGATTCCATGGGATTGCAAGAGATCTCGAGAGTGTTACCCAAGCGGGTCATGAGCCTGACAACTCTCCTTTCGCAAT
This sequence comes from Allium sativum, assembly GCA_030737875.1. Taxonomy (NCBI): domain Eukaryota; kingdom Viridiplantae; phylum Streptophyta; class Magnoliopsida; order Asparagales; family Amaryllidaceae; genus Allium; species Allium sativum. The sequence continues at coordinate 976,818,379 of CM060920.1, forward strand.
CAAGAACGGCACCATTACTGGATAACCAGTCCATGCCCAAGATCAACCCATAGCCCGTGAAGCCCAATACAAAAGCATCACATCTAAACTCAACGCTAAGTATAGAAATCTTCAAACCCAAACATATCATAGACAGATATATGGAGCCCCCAATTGGGTTTGAGACAACCAAGGGATCATCAACTAGACTGGTGTCTAAGTGCAGTGACTCAACTAACGATGATGAGATAAAAGAATGCGATGCGCCAGAGTCAAACAAAGTACGAACTGGATGATCAAACAGAAAAACCAGACTTTCAACGGAAATAGTTCTACCTCTCTGCTGAATCGGTGGAACTGAGAGAACCTGAACTTGCCCCCCTGACTGAGGTGGTGCTATAAGAGCTTGCACCTGGCCTCCTGAGGTAGACCCCGTCTTCTGCCCCTTCTTTGGGCAGTTTTTCACAAGATGCCCTGCTTCACCACAATGAAAGCAACCGGTTTTCTTCTTTTTGCGACAATCCTTACTAAGGTGTCCTGGTGTTCCACAATTGAAGCACTTCTTCTTCGTCTTCTTTTTGTCACCATTGCCTTTTCCGCCCTTGCCTTGTTGTTGCTGTTGCGGTTTCTTCTGATCCCCCTTTTTCTCTGGTGCCTTAGAATTCTTATCATCCTCATGCATAAGTGCCATGTAGACAAGCTTCTCAAAAGTGGCCCCCATAGGAATGTGAGTCATAGCTATTCCTTGCAATGGTTCGTTCAAGCCTCTAACGAACCTCAAAGCCTTCTTCTCCGGTGTATTCACCAACTCTATGCCAAACCTTGCTAATTGATTGAATTTGTTGACATATTCTTTCACCGTGAGATTCCCTTGCTTCAAATTCAAGAACTTCTCCATAAACAGATTCTCTTCCGCCCTTGAGAGAAACTTAGCCCCAAACCTTTGCTTAAAATCTGCCCAAGAGTCAACAGGGCGTTCTCCATTAGTGACCTCCCACCAGAATGAGGCCTCTCCCTTCATTAACCAAGCCGCCAACTTGACTTTCTTTCCCTCTTCCACTTCAAAGATATCTAGCAACTCTTCCACTTCCTTAAGCCAATCTCTAGCCTCTACGAAAGTCTCTGAACCAAGAAAAGGTTTTCCTCCTATAGCCTTGAACTCCTTGCAAACCTTAGCAAAATTATCCACTCTAGGCTGAGGAGGAGGAGCGGTTGTCTCTGGTGTAGTAGCATTGGCCGGACCCGCAGCCGCGGCCCTAGCCTCTTGCAACCTCCTATACCATAGTGGTATAACTAAACCCTCCGGGATGTTAAGATCTTCAGCCATGCTGAAACGAAAGAGGAAAGATTCAAAAAGGAGATTCCGAAAGATAAAGATATGGCTATTGGGGATTATGCTTTTCTTTTTCAAAAACTTTTTCTCTTAGAAGACATGCTTTTAAAAATCCTTTCTTCGAAAATACTCTTAGAAAGTAGTTTTTCTCAAAAATTTTATCTGTTCTGGTAACCTTAAGCTCTGATACCACGTGTAACACCCCACTCCCGCTATGATCACTCACTAAGGGAATGCCATAGCATTGGTGGAGTATTTTAGTGAATATAGAACAGAAAAATTACAACAAGACAGATATAAATAGTACTTGAAATTTTAAAACATCATCTCATAACAGCGGAAGTAAAACATGTCTGGTTACATCATAAAACCACAATAAAGGTCAAGTACAATATCCATCAAAATAAAGAAGTACATAATCCCACTCTCATACAATAGCCAAACAAAAGAAAAGATAACTGGATAACTGGAGCTTTACATCTATCCAAGCTCCTAAAGACTGGAACAGCAATCCGATCAAGCTCCACTACTGCTAGGATCCACCGTAGGACCTGAGGGTTGGGAAAAAGATAAAAACAACAGGGTCAGACATAAGTCTGAGCGAGTCCTATAACTTTAACAATACAATCGTTAAAGTAACCAGAGAAGACATAAACTGATATACGGTAACATATAGGGATGAATGGCTACCCTAAGCAGTCAACTAAACGAAGATAAAGGATAAAGACGCATCTACCCTCCCTAAGGTAAATTACTAAACTGCACCACACCAGTCGTTCCTAACTTAAAGGTTGATCCCACCCAAGGACTTATAAAATTTACTAATTAGTACCTGCGTACCCCTAGGTGACCAAGTAGGCGCCACGGGGCCCTACAATCCACTAGGTGTACACACTACTTCCCATTCGATCGGCTCCCTAACGTAGATACCCGTGCTGGCCCCACCGTGGGATGTATCATTCCCCAATGTGGCAACCTGATGGAACTAAAGGTGCACGGCTTATATCTACTCGATGCAACAACGGCTTACCTACCAGCCCGGGCCCACTCACGCATATGAAGCCCGTTGGACTTGCGTTGCCACCGCTAACCCGTTTGCCTCTTACAGTCAAGCCCAGTATGCGTGTCCCGTCCTCGACATGGGTCGAGCCCACAAAGATACGTATGGGTTACTGGTTGAAATGGGCCTCCACAAGCTACCCACCTAAGCTTGTCCCTTTTTCTAGTATATCCCACTTAACCCTTTAATCATGTTTTAATTACATGTTCCATTTTGGTTAAGTATTCTAATCGTATTTTCTATTGCCACCCAAGGCAACCACTAGATTTTCTCATGCCACCCGAGGCACCCACTTAACCCCTCATGTCCCTCTACATGCTAATATGGTTAAGTGTTTCTTAATTAATTAATTAAGAACGTAACCTTTGTAAAGACCTCTCACATTAGACTGTCTTTTATGACCGCTGGTTAAGCCGGTTGGGTCCGGGCAGCCTTATGTCATAACAGAGTCTAACCTCGTGTCTTTACATTAATTACGTATTTAGTTTGTGCCTAAGACCTCTCACATTGGGCTAACATTTGTAGCAACTGGTTAAGCCGGTTGGGTCCGGGCAGTTTTACGCTACAACTGAGTCCAACCTCGTGTCTTAGTCAATTAATTACACCTAATTAATCACCCTCATAATTTTATATTAATTATCCCTAATTAATCAAGTTTTCTTAACATGGGTAGACCTAACTTAATAGGTAAATTCCCATGGGGTAGACCTAACTCAATAGGTAAATTCCCAACACATAGTATGGGTACACCTAACCAAATAGGCAAATTCCCATACTATGTTTATTTATTTTGTGTTATGCATAATTATATTAATTTCACACAATCTTATTAACTTATGCATTTAATTACCCCATCGTTCCCACGTAATTTCGTTCATGATATAACACATATAAAAGGTGTCAACTTGCATATGAATGAACATGTTTCAAAGGTGCCATCTTGCATATTAACAAACACATAACTTGCATATGAACTTGCATAACATGTCACATAACTTGCATATAATATGTCACATAACTTACATATTCATTTTGCATAACAAACTTGCATATTAGCTTATAGACTTGCATAATGTGTCATCATGAACTTGCATATTAATAAACATGTAACTTGCATATTTACATACATGTAACTCGCATATTAACAAACATGTAACTTGCATATAAAGAAACATGTAACTTGCATATTTACATACATGTAACTTGCATATTAACAAACATGTAACTTGCATATTAACAAACATGTAACTTGCATATTTACATACATGTAACTTGCATATTAACAAACATGTAACTTGCATATTTACATACATGTAACTTGCATAGCATATTACCATGAACTTGCATAACATGCATATGATTACATAGCCCACAACTTGCATATTTAGCATCATGCAAACATAACATACATCATATTAAACTTGCATAAGCTTACATACTCAACATGCATAAACATAAGATTAATGCTAACATCATATCATATGATTCAAAGCTCATTAACCCACATACAAAACCATAAATCTCATCACATCTCATCTAATTAGTTTACCAAAAGATCATCAAAGTGATAGAAACTCACAACTAGCAACTTTGAACACCAAATGAAGAAGATTAAGATGCTAAGAAGGGATTAGAAGTTGATTAGAGAGTGATTAGTATGCAACCCTCTTCATAAAATTAGTGGAGGCCATGAGAGCTAGCATTTTGCCATAGTTTAGTCACTAGGTTTAATTATGAATGAATTAGGGTAGGTTAGGGTCTTATTTATAGATTAGGCAAGTGTTTTAGGCCATAGGATTAACCCTAGATTCAATCCAAGCCATCAAAGCATGTCTTGGGGAAGAAGTCAAGTGTAGGAACCATCTAGGGCCTTTAGATTAAAGATGGACCATGAGAACCATTCAAATGCAAAATCTGCACTTGAGCGAATCGGCCCACGGGTTGACAGCCAAACACCCTGGATTAACCCCTAGTCGACCCAGCGGGCTCGGGTCGACTTCAAAAATCGGCCGGTTCGGTTATTCCCCTCTCCCAATTCGCTGTTTTGAGCATTTTTGCATATTTATTTATTAAATTTTCAATTATATATATATATATATATATCAATATATATATATATATATATATATATCTACACAACCCATTTCACTTAATTAAGTATACTTTAATTTGGGAATTTTCGTGAAACTTCGCGAGGCCATATCTTGGTCATACGGACTCCGATTTTCGAAAACTCGGACTCTATTTCGCGTATTTTTCCGAGACGAACGCAATGGCATAGCCCGTTTCCCTTGATTCCCATTTTAGAATTAAATTCTGCCTCGATTTATGTTATTACAGGTTATTGAAAATACGGGTTGTTACAAGTAAATTAGGTTAAGGATTTTTTTAGGAGTACTTATAGTGTAAGAATAATATTTTTATATTCGATTTTTAAGCAATCATTAACTGTATTTGTCCTCTAAAATTCCTATGACCACATACGGTACCTAAAAATCACGAAACTGGACATGCAGCTATAGTTCGACATTACGGTCCCAACGAAACTGGTTTCGTCAAATTCCGACTCTGTTTGCTCACACAGCATATTTTTAACCGTCGAAATACTGACTGTTTCTCACTATAAAAATCCGTACGACCACACAATGACTCTAAAAATCACGAAACTCGGAATCTAACAACTATTTGACATTGCAGATCCAACAAAATTAGTTTCGTCGAATTCCGACTTCGTTTCCAAAACCGGCTATATTCTAAAGCTCTGAATGACCCTATTTAAATATATAAATATATTTAAATATAATTAAATTAAATATAAATAAATTTATATTATCGTATATATTCACAATGGAATACCATACAGCTTCAGAAAAATCTTATACGGATTTCTATTCGATATTTCAAATTTGGGTCAACCCGATATTCGATTTATATTGAAATTCCTTTTAAAAATATAAATAATTTCTTTATCAATTATAAAGGAATTCCACGGCGACTTTTCTAAAATTTTGTTTGGACATAAATCAAAATCTACACGACGAAATTCCAATTTTTCTCTTTCACTAGAAAGATATACTCCACCAGCTCCACACGTTTCTTGTTTCATAGAAATCCGGCTTAAAACGAATCTTGTACATTCAGTCGAAGTTCAAATCGCTAAATTACGAACTACAGCGCCGTTTCAAGCTCGATTTTAATTATAATATAATTATATGTTCAAACTGTCGTTATTTAAATATATTTGTTATTCTAATTCAATTCTAAACTGAATTAAATATCACAGATGATCCAGTTCACACCATATCGCCATTTCAGCCAATTCTGATTATTTCAGAATTAAATATATTATTTAATTTATTATTTTAATTAAATATTCACCATTATTTAATTCCACGTCCATTAAATCCTTTGAATCACTATTTTAAATAGTTAAATAAATTAATTATTATATCGCTAAAAATGCGGGTCATTACAATCCAAGTTGAGTATCTTATAATAGACCAGTGTCTTACCACCATGTTGTCTGATAGGGGAAGGCCAGAGAATATACATTTCATTTTAGAGTTTGGGAGATGATTATAACTTCATTTGATGGGAGAAACTAGTAAGTCCTAGTGCTAATGGGACTTCCTTATAGTTTGATGAATACAAAACTTTTTATATTAGTTTGTTCCATGACTTATTAGGTGTATTTTCTCTTATAGATGAAATTATATTCAAATCTGAAGTTACCATGGGTTAGTTTACATAGAATATTGGAGGTCATTTATGACAGATTTTGTCTTGGTTAACATTATTTAGAAGATTTAATTTGATAAAGTAAATATAATTATGTTATGATAAGGAATATGAGACTTGTAAATAGTTTGGTCAGGCCTTAAGTATCAAGCTAATGATATTATTTTGAAAAATAGAAAAGAAGGGGCATAATGAGAGGGTAAAACTAAGAATGGTTCCTAATTTTCTTGTCCTCAACCTCAATTCTCTCACTATCACTATACCTCCATTCAGTCAAAATACGACATAAGAGGTCATCCATTACTAAGGAGGAACAAAAGAGGAAATCTAAAGCATTCAAAGGAGAAACTAAGAGGAATTAGTCAACAACTAATTAATCTTAATTTTTTAATCCAATCTAAGGTGAATAATAACAAACCATCTTACTATTATAGTCTTGAATTTGGATTTATGAGTGTTATTTAATTGTAATGTGATATTATGGAACATTATGACTATTGAAAATGAAATTATTTTAATAGGTTTTAAGTTTTAAAACCTAATATATGATCTTTAACCGACTTAATTTTTTTGATATAATGTATAAAACATTATTTTGAGGATGTATTTTTTATTTCATAAATTTCCAAATTTATGTAATATATTTTGTAAATTTTCTAAAAGGAAAAAAGTATTGTTTTAGGTTTGAATTATTAAAAATAATTAAATAAATAATCTAGCTCTAAAATTTCATATGTAATAGAATATACTAATTCAAACTTTTCATGATTTCCCCAACATTTACAGTTTTCTATGAATTTGTTCAGCTAGAAGGCTATTTATTAAAAATAATTAATAATATTATTTAAATGGGGTTGTAAATTGCTTTGGGGAAGGTAAATCGATGTCTCGACGAGTTTCTACGATGAAATTGAAAGTATTTTATTATCCAATAGAAAATTAACATTGCGGTAAGAGTTGGTGGAAAGAAATAGCTTTATAGCAAAATAAACTAATATTGAGTTTATTTGCAGAAATGTCGTAACATCAACACAGGGATCTGATATTCCTACTAAAACTCGATACATGGTATAATATATATATATATATATGTATATATATGTATATAAAAGCTTGACTTCTATGAAAAATGATAAATTTGACATCTACTCGGTAGATTATAGATATGAGATGTATTAATTCTGTAGAAGTTCGAAATAAAGATATACATGAGTTCGATATCTCGAGTTGTTGAGTTTCAAAAACCTTATGGTTTGAAACTCTATGCTATCCTTTTTTGAAAGGTTAGCATCATTTATTATAAAGATTATGCACCTTAAATTTTAAAGGGATGCCATCCTTTAAGGATCAACATTCTCACCGTTTTATACTTGACATCCCTCACCTCCTAGATATTAGACATCTATATTTTGTGGCAATGAAGTCATATGTTTACAAATTCAACATCTTTATTTTATAGCTATAAAGCTTTATGTTATGCGAACGAAAAGCTGAGTTTTATTGGTACGACAACTTATGAATATTAGAACTTTGACAATCACATATTTTTCGACCTTATATCTCTATGTTTTACAAACTAGAATACTTCTTTTAGGTATTTATAGGCTTTGCACCCTATACAGGTTGTTCATATGTCATATATTTATAAGTTAAATATTTCTATTCAGAGAACCGATGACTACAATGTTTTAGAGCATTGACAACCTCATTTGATACCAAAGGGATAAAAAGCTATTTTCAAGATCATCGTATTTTGGCAGAATATTTCACCTAAAAAAATCTATCTTTTCCTTATTTTGAAATATGATTTAAAAGGATAAATCATCTACATAAATAAATGATTTTAATGGAATAAAGGGTATTTTAGCCTAAGGTTTTACAAGTAAACTATTATTCTTCTAACCATTAAATGGATTGTGATAGGATTAGGAATATATGTCTTATGTATTCAGAAAACCAACTGTGTGGGACTAGGGCAGGGTCGAACTCTATTCTTTAGCTGTTATCCCCTAGTTGATAAAGGTCTACGATTTTATTGTATAGGATTTTGTCATAAAGACTAAAAATAGGATTATACATACAATGGAACTTGTTGGTTATACAGGTTTATGGTTGGCTTGCAAAACTATTAGGATCACAGTGACCTTAGGAAAATTATGTTTCAGATAATTGGTCCAATTTCTTTCTAGCGGTATTTGGAGATTTTCGTACATTTGGTTAGGCTCGCAACAACCATATAGATTTGTAGAAATTTTAGAAAAACTATAATTTTGGGACAAATAGTCCATATATTAAGATAGGCTGGTCAGACTTACCTATGTTTCATGCATGCATACGATTACCTTATGTTTTATTCTATCTACTATGGTTGCGAATGCATGATTTATGATTAAATATTTAAAGAAAACACTCGGGAATGAAAAATCTATTTCGTTCAGCTACACTCTCTAACTTGTATCTATTTTGATTCAAAGGGGCATAATATTTTCACCAACCTTATTGTCTTATTCAAAGTTCTTGTTTTCCCTGACCTTTAAACTCTTAGGTGCTCATATGATTATGTCGTGAGTAGGAATTTTAGGTTTAATAAACAAAAATTCAGAGAAATGTAAGAGACAATCAACATAAGAACTTTATTTTAAATTGTGTTGTTTTATTTGAATAAATGTAATGCCAAAAATTGTAAATATTAGTATTTAGACTCTGATTACTCAAGTGGTATCTTCATATGTTGCTTTGAGAGTATTTTATAATTATTACATTTTTTATGAAATATGGGCAACGTATAGGATTAGTAACAAATATGAAAATTATTAGTGAAATTTGTTTTGATTTTTTTTCATATTCATGTGCTTTTGGTATTAATGATATTATTAACTGATCTTATTTTATCACCAGCTAATAATACTATAAATGATTGCGGTATTATCCCCGCTTATTTTAAGTCCTTAGAATCGATGATGTTATAGTTTGGTATCATAGATTTTTTTAATGTAAAACTTAAATGAGTTTTGAAAATATAATCCTAATAAAGCCAAGAATAAGATCATGACAAGAGATAATGAAACAACAATACACTTGTACTTGCTAGGTATGTAAGTATATGCTCGGTCTTTATTCCCCTTGCTCTTAGGCCATACTTCCAAATCTTACAATGATCCATATGCGTTCAAGGAAGTAAGATATGGAAGCAGGAAATGGAAGAGTGGATCTAGATGGAGGAAGAACCATAACTAATGTAAATTCTTGGCAAATACTAGAGCGAGTCTAGGTCGATAAGTAAATGTTAATGTGAGTGCGGAATCCCCAACAGTATATATAGGGATAACATATCGATTCTTTATCAATACGGTTCATGTCGAAGAGGTAGCAGGAACCGTTAGAGTAAATGTTGCTAATGTGAAAGAAGAAAATATTGAACCACCTTCCATTAATAACTACACCATATTGAGCCGGGAATAGTCAAACAAAAGCTGATGATGAACCTTTATTAGGGCTTAAATGGTCCCATAATACTTCTACAACAATACACTCAACAAAGGCTGATGAGCGGAGTAACAGAAGACGTCATGTATAAATGCTTCCCTTTGTTCTTGACAAAATCGCCCACCATTTGGTTTTGCCATCTCCCTCTGGAGTCTATTTGATCATGACATATGCTAAACTAAGTCTGTTAGCCATTTTTAGGTTCACTTAATGACTTGTACTCTCTTTCAAATGTAAAGTAATGGGAAGACTAGGCTTCAAAGCAGTTCTTGACTCATTTTAATACTTCATCCATGAGTGCTTAAAATGCCGACAAGCGATTAATCTTAATGGCTTTATGTGGAGAAGCACATCCTAGCACGAAGCTTGCCAGGAGATTGGCCAAATTGAAACTGACCACTTCACCGAATTTGCTTTACGAGGCCATAAAGTACAAGCATTTGGAGGAAGCCACCTCTAGCTGACAAGCTGATGCTAAACCATTAACCTTCTAGCAATATAAATCTCATAGTTAGAATAGTGAAGCTGGAAACTTAAGTAAGAAGAAGAATGGAAATCTTTTGAACACTAGTTAGAAAAAGAATAACCAAAAGATATTCAAGCTGGGAAATAGACTCAAAAGTGACACTCTCCAAAATATCTTCCTTATCAAGCTGGTGGAACTAAAATACAATAGTCTATCTTAAAAAAAGACTGAAGAAGAAATTAATTCTAGGAATTATAAAAGATTCTAGAACTCGGGTGACAAACCACCTTTCTGACCCTTGGGAAGGACACTTAATACATATGGAGTACTCATATATCGATGCCTAAGCAGCATTTGAAAGACATGTAGATATGAGATAAAACAAAAGAATAGAACATCAAATCTCATAATGAAATGCATAAATATAATATCACAATAAAATAGCACCTATTGTTACTACAATAATCTGACACCACAGCCGAAGCTAAGGTGAAGAGGTATCGTATTTGGATTGACCCCAAGTTTACCCCTGAAGCTGAGAGCTACGAAGGCGGGTCGATACAGGAAGCTTGAAGCGGAAATGGGCTTCCTACTGAACTATACCAAGTAAGGCCCAAATTGTCTATAAAAAAGACCCCATAGGTCACATTTTTTAGGGTCTTTTCTCATTCCATCTCCTTGTAGTCATTTCTGGGAGACCAAAGTCAGATTTGTAAATCGAATGGGGGTTTCCACATCAATTGTAATACATTCATGATATATATATATATATATAAAAGGAAAATTGAGATAAAACATACTCTCGATTCGATAATAATATTGTGTCCTGATTGATTTAATAGGGAGTTATCACTAATCTCATATGTGAGAGATTTCAGTACAAACGCATCAAAAAGGAGAATCATTGATTGAAATTAATGAACATTCCTTTTCGATTCATCTTTGTGCTTTAGTCTCCTCGCAATCAGTCTAACATAGCACAACATTCTAAAAGACCTATTATAGCCTTATGGCATGATAATTGACACAACCAAGGCCTTTCATAGGTTGGATCGACGTGAAATTATCATTTTTGTCATTAAAGGCTATAATATGTCACCAAACATAATTACTGTGGCATATTAGCAATTTCTTCTCTATAAAATGTATATTATATTATCCTGAATCTAGGGTACACTTATGGTACACCACTGTAACAAGATTCTCTCCCTTCTATAAGCTTATAATGTCCTTATCCAAAGGTCAACTGTTGATCCTTGAGTCTCGTAAGTGTGATACTCACCTCTCGAAGGAAGAGTAACTAATCTTCAAACTTAGGATCTTGATATCTAAGAAACAACAAGTTAAGATGAGCTTGGTGAGGCTAAATTATCCTTATGTTCCCTCAAGATCGATTACCCTCTTAATTCCATTATATATGCGTTGTCAATTCTCAAATTGGGTGTTGATGATTTTTATCTTCAACATTTTGGCAACAGAAGGAAGGCCTGAACCTATGCTTCTCTTATCTTATTATGGATTAATTTTGTGAATTTGTTGCTTAACGACAGGATAAAATGAAGCCAAAAAGGTTAAATAGCATAAACGAAGAAGCATTTCTTGAAACCACTCTTAACAAAAACATAACTTCGTCATTTAACATAAACACCGCTGAAGTAGGAGGAACCTCTAATCCAACACAACCTCCAAACCCAAATGTTGCGAACCAAAGCACTATCAAAATAAAGATCTTGGAGAAATAGTTCCCTGATATGCAGGATCTCCTGCAAGTTTCTTAGACGCAAAGGTCTTCGAGGAACACCAAACCAAGTCAAAGAGAGAGAGGAAGTCGAATCTCTAAGGAAGAACATACCCACTTAGCAACCGAGGGAGAAAGAAAAAGTCAATGCAGCTTCCTCCAAGAAGAAAAGACCCAATCTTTCTGAAGTACATCATCAGGGGAATCGTCGTAGCAAAGGTAGGAACAATCGGGGAGCTCCACTACTAAGGGATACATCCCCAAAAGATCAGATTATGATAATACAGAAGCTTACCTTAAAGACATGGCAAAGAAGGATGTCAAAGATCTGCTTGGAGGTAAAGGGAAGAGAATTTTGGACGTAAAGGTTAATGACAATGAAAGGGTAGTCTCGTTCACCAATGAAATTATGAATACGATAATACCATCCCATGTGAAGATCCCTACCATGAAGTATCTTGGAACCACCTACCTTGATGATCATCTAATTGCTTTTGATAGTCAAATGGACCTTTACAATGCTTCAGGAGCTGCCTGATACTGCTTATTTCCAGTAACACTTCAAGGGGCATCAGCTAAGTGTTATAGTAAATATCGGGAGAATACTATTATTCTTGGAAGAAACTTTCTTACGAATTCTCTGCACAGTTTTGCATCTACAAAGACCTAACCATGGATTACATTGTCATCGCCAACATGAAGCAAAGACAGGGAGAGTCTTTGGGCAATTATCTAAAAAGGTTTAATGTTGAGGTTCCGAAGGCAAAAGACATGAACAACCATGACAAGCTCATTGTCGTTCATTCAGGAATAACTAAGAACACTCCCTTCTGGAAGGAGTTACACATCAAAGGGTGAAAAGACTTGTAGGATTTCCATTACCAGGTGGATAAATTCATCCGCATGGATGAGCTGTACTACTCAAAGAAAAAGTTTGGCCCTGAGGGGAAGGAGGTAAACCAAGCTTTAATCGAAAACCTCAAAGCGAAAAGTTTGGATTTGACGGAAGCTAGAAGAAGCCAAGATGGGTCCAACACTAACTCTATGGCTTTGATTAAACCAATATCATTCATAAATGTTGTGGCCAAGGATAGAGTCAACAACATTCCAGTCTCTTTAAAAGCTAAGAATTGCCCAGAACCATGGAGTGAAGGAAAGTATTCTGAGTACCACAAGACAAATGGGCATAAGACCGATGAGTGAAAAGTGCTAGAAGGCATAATTTAGAAGCTTATTAGTGAAGGGCACTTAAAATTATTCATTCTGGACAAGTAGCATACAACCCAACATACCAATGGACATCCAAAGATTTCGGCTAACTCGGTAGAGGCCCAGTCGAAGAAGGTCAAATAGATCTGGGCCCTCCGATAAATTGAATTAATGTGATCCATAGAGGGCCACATCCAGTTGGAAATGGCCAAGCTGCCCAGAACCAATATCTAAGACAGGCCCACGAGGGGATATTTTCTATTCAAGAAGAGTCGTCACTTAATAATTCCCACAACAATATCAAAATGCACAATTTGGTGATTTCCCCGAACGAGATGCAGAAGGGTGTCTACCATCCACACAATGACCATTTAATGATAACAGCATAGATTGGGCTTTCAATGGTCGCCAAAATTCTTGTTGATACTGGGAGTACAGTGAATATTATCTCTAAACATGCTTTTGACCGCATGCGACTTTCTGAATATGGGCCGGAGCCGAGCAATGAACCCATCTTTGGATTTAATATCAAAGGATCCACTCCTGTTGGGCAAATCAAGCTATTGGTCCAGAATGGACAACCTCCTTTTTACAGAACCTTTGTGACTTTTTTTGTCATCATTGATTAGCCTTCCCACTACAATGCTTTTTTTGGCCGCCCAGCTCTGGATGAAGTGGACACCTTTGTCTCATCAAAATATCTTGTGATGAAATTTCTAGCAAAGAAGGGAAGGGGAACAATTAGATGAGAACAATTCAGCTCCGTAAATTGTACTTTGCAACCCTTGGCCAGTATAAAAGGGAGTATCTTGCTTACTTCAATTCTTCCATAATTTTTCAACATTTGTATGATGGATTCCTACATCCAACATTCGAAGCTAAAATAAGAATCAATAAGTCTGACAAGCATATGAATGATAGATACACTCCTTTGGGAAGCTAAAGGAAGAGGATTGAAGAGATAAATTCAGTCGTGGAAGAAGAGATTATAACAGAACTAGAACCCCGAGGAGATATAGAAAGAATCAGACCAGTAGAAGATTAGAGGACATAACCATTTATCTAACAGAAAAAGCTAAGACCATCAAAATAGTGAAAAGGTTGGAAAGACCAATGAAAATGGATCTGATTCAGTTCCTGCATTAGACCCATTCGGATATGCTGCAAATTTTCTTACGCTGGCGTCGTAAAGATATGGAGAAATATAGAGTTTGCAATTTAACAGACATCGAGAAGACATAAAGAAGGCACTGAAAATACAAGAAATTAGAAAGACATCAAAAAAAAAAAAAAGATCGGAATATTGATCGGAAGAGCCTTACATAAAACGTCAAAAAGGCTTCAGAATGTCTAGCATTTGAATAACAACGAATGTAACAACCCGGAAAATCTGAACCAGTTTAAAAAATTAAAATTGGCTAAAATAGTGGATTTTAAATATTTAAAATAAATATTTTAAATAATAGTGATGAAAAATAGGTTTGAATCAATGCTTGAAAATAAATATAATTAATTTTAATTATAAAAAAGGCCTGAAATGGCCATGTAGTTTCAAAAATTGAATTCAAAATTCAAACGACTGTACCGGGTGCAAAATAAAACGGATTTGAGCGAAACTAAAAATATTTAAATCTGTTAGTGAATATCTTTCTAACAAATCCGAAAAATCGAAGTTTCATAGCGGGAATCAAAAGTTATGGCCAAATGAATTTTCGGAAAGGTCGCTATAGAAATTATATCGCCCGTGAAAATAGACATTTTGCATACGACCTCCGAATTCGATGAAACCACTTTTGTTGGATCCGGGATGTCAAGTTATTGCTAGGTTTCAAATTTCATAATTTTTGAAGCTAGTATGAGAGCGTGGCAAAGGAAAATGTGTTTTGGTCATTACAGTTAAATTGGATCGACTAGAAAAGGGCCATTTTACAAACAATCTCAGAATTTGACGAAACTAGTTTTGTTAGGACCGTATCGTCAAAACATAGCTAGATTTATTTTTCTGGAATTTTTCGAGTTAGTATGTGGCCCCGGCAAATTGAAATGTACGTTCAAATCAAATATTGAATGTTTTACATTTTAATTTGAAGAAAAACTGACTCAAACAGTCGAATGGGCCTGCGAAACATATCCCATTGTGTTCGGAATGGGGGTAGAATCCTAGGGATGACAGTCGTTGGGTTTGGATTGGGGTTCCGTGTGTGAAAGGGGTATTTTAGAGAATTTAAAAATTATAAAATAAAATAAAAAACCCTCATTGGCCCTCACTCCCTCTCTCTTCCCCGATGCCCTCTGAAACCCGACGGCGCCCCTTCTTACCTTCTCTCCTCTTTTGCCGCCACCACGGCCATCACCAGCGACCGCCACCACATCCCCCTCGACGCGCCTCCTCCTCCTCTTCAAATCCGACCCAACCACCACCCTTCTTGTCACCTCCACTGCCTGAATCGAGCCCGGAAAGTGAGCCACTTCCCAACATCGCCGCCGCCAGATCCGGCTACCATACACGACCGCACCACCATCGACAGCAGCGCCTCACTCCCCTCTTCCACGTCCTCACCTCCGATCATCCCAATATTGCTCAGATTTCGCGAAAGATCGAAACCCTTGTCTGAACCAACGATAAAAGTGATTCCTGTATATGATTTAAACACTTTATAGTGTTCCAAGCTTTGAAAAATCATATCTTTTTCATGTATTGATGAAATTCGATGAAACAGGAAACATCGTGACTGTGAGAACGTCTTCTACATTTTAGAAGAGACCGCGTATTTTTCTGAGCCTTCTGCAATTTTTGGTGGAGTGGAACCCAATGTGAGATATCTAATTTATAAACGATATGGAAAACCAACGATGTATAAATTATATAGTTGATGTACGAGTTATATAAGCATTGTACATCTCATGTATAAGCGTTGTATAAGTTGTATGTTCGATGTATAAGTTATATATGCGTTGTAAAAATAATATATGCAATGAAATGATATTGAATTGTGTTAAAGTGAATTGAAATATATTTATATATGAATATATATATATACACATATATATACTCCCCTCGTCCACAGTCCATGGACTATATTTATCGGTTGTTTTGGTGTTTGGATTAATTGGTTGATGTGAAATTTGGTGAATAATGTGAATGGTTGATATGATTGATTGTGGATGAAAAATACCCATATGTGGTTGAAAACAAAAATAGAATTGGTTGTGGAAATGAAAATAAAACATGTCGCCTGCGTGCGAACTAGATGCATGAATCCCCATTATAAAAAACCGCAAGGTTTTAAGGTAGAGCGAGGAGTCGTACATCGATACGGTCCCGGTTTTAACTACCCTGTCGTTATGCAGTCGATATTTCCTGAAATCTTTCTGTGTTTGATTTATTTTCATTTGTTGAAACTATATTCATTTGTTGAATAGAAATTCATGAGTTGAATGGTATTCGTGTTTTAAATGAATTGCTTTAACAATAAAAATCACATTTTTATTATATAGTTGACCTATAGAAATAACATTCATGTGTTGAATAGAAATTCATTCGTTGAATTCATTTGTTGAATGGTATTCGTGTTTCAAATAAATTGCTATAACAATAAAAATCACATTTTTATTATATATTTGAACTATATAAAAAAATCGTGTTTTAAAATAAATTGTTTTGTATTAAAAATCACATTTTTAATATATTTGAACTATAGAAATAACATTCATGTGTTGAATAGAAATTTATTCGTTGAATAGAAATTCATGTGTTGAATGGTATTCGTGTTTCAAATAAATTGCTTTAACAATAAAAATCACATTTTTATTATATATTTGAACTATATAAAATAATCATGTTTTGAAATAAATTGTTTTATAATAAAAATCACATTTTTAATATATATTTGAACTATAGAAATGACATTCATGTGTTGAATAGAAATTCATTCGTTGAATAGAAATTCATGTGTTGAATGATATTCGTGTTTCAAATAAATTGCTTTAACAATAAAAATCACATTTTTATTATATAGTTGACCTATAGAAATAACATTCATGTGTTGAATAGAAATTCATGTGTTGAATGGTATTCATGTTTTAAATGAAATGTTTTATAATAAAAATCACATTTTTATCGTATATATGAGGTAGTAAAAATAGTGATGTGATGGAATAAATATCTGTTTGATAAAAATTTCATTTTTATCAAATGTATAAAATGAATATGGTTTTGAAATCGAAGAATCGATTATATATATAATTATAATATATCGAATAGCGAAGCTGCAGTTCGTATTTTGAAACCGTGATTTCAAACGATGATTGCGGGAGATCCGACCATCGGATTTTCCTGAAACTGCAACAGTTGGGTTCGCCTTGGAAATATCTTTCCAACGGCACCAACTTTGTAAAGATCCAACGGTTGGATTGTCTGGAATGTTTAATTCAAATCTGAAGAGAAACAGCGCCAGAATCAATTATAATTATATATATATATATATAATTATAATTAGTTCGATATTTGAAATCGAAACTTCAAACGATTGTACAGGGAGATCCGACCGTCGGATTTTCCCAAAACTGAAACCGTTGGATTCGTTTTGAAAAGAGCTTTCTAATGATATAAAATTTGTGATGATCCAATGGTTAGATTTCCAGATATGTGTAAATCAAATCTGAAGGAAAACAGCGCCACGGCCGCGTTATGGCCTGAAGCGTCGTTTGAATGAATTAATTAGTTTTAAATAAATAAAAATAGCGATAATTCATGATAAAATATTATAAACGATATGGAAAGAAAATAAACTACATTTGCTCGGTTTGTTAGAGATTTGATGGTTGAATGTGTTGGGCGTGAAAATTACAATTAATGAACTGAATTAATAATGCCGGATAATTTAACCATTGTAATGAATTGATTTGAAATATTAAATATACGTGAATTATTTGAAAAGGCCGAGTTAATTCTCATTTCAAATAATTGATCGACGCTTAAAAGTTGAAGATATGAAGACGGTGCAAGACCGATAATCTTCACGTCGAATGGAGAGGTGCTATTGATGCTCAAGATAGGAGTAGCTACCTAGAAGGGGCTGAAGTAGTAACCGTCCAGACGTACGTGTCGATTGTGCAAATGTGCGAGGAATCCAGATCCTCCGGTTTCGTTCAGACCCAGAACGGACTTGTAAATGGATGTGTGTCTGACGTTGTATATTGACAACGTGGCATACAGAGATGCTGTGAACAAAGCTTTTGTTGAAAAGCATAGCTTTGTGGTTGATGATCAAAGCATCGCCTGTGTGGCATAGCTTTGTGTTTTATCGTTGTTTCGCGAGCCTCACACCCCGGTATGGACCAGAAACGGAAGAGGACATCAGGGAGGACATGCGTTTCTTTCTAGCTAGGGTGGTGTTAGTGACCTACCAGCCCTGACATTTATATTATTTTCACCTATGTGGTTGTTGCTGTTCCAAGGCGCCTCAATTTTATCGGTCGATCCGGGACCGATGGAGCCATTCGTTGGCTCATTTGTGCCCCAAAGGGCGGGGAAATGTAGTGTTCAGGAATTTTAATCCACATCAGTGGACCGGCCCTGACGATCCAAGGCTTGACTGAGTACTTGCCTGAGACATTGTAGGCTAGATTGTCTCGAAGCGGTGAGGACGATCCCTGGCCTCGGTTCATGACGGAAATCCAATTTCCAAATACGACATCGTGCGGTTTTGATTGTATATATATATATATGGCGACATGATATATGGTACCCATGCCGTCTATGATTGATATTTATGATTGTATCTAAAAATCAGAAACTAACTGGAAACGAGTTAGGATGGATGGTTTCCTGAGTATTGGTCTGATGTTGGTTTCGGCCTTCAGGGTTAATACTTAGGGAATCGTTCTCTTACTAGTTTACGGTTGGAGTCTGATTAAGAATTAAACGATAAAATTTACATTTCAAATGATTTTTTTTCCTCGTATCAAGCATATCTGGCCATTATAAGGTAAAACTCTATCCTCCGGTTTGTGTTGCATTGTGTGATGGGACCTGAGTCTTATAATGGCTTCATTTTTATGAAAAGCATAGCGATGTTTAAGTGATTTACTTGTTTTTAAAGCACTGGTAATCACTGGAGTAAACCCGTTCCGTGAAATTGGCGTGGTCCTATGATTTGCCATATTGTATAAGGTGTTAAGTAGATTTCTCATACCAGTCCCATGACTGACTCGTAGTTTGTTTCACTTGCAAACTCGGGTGCCCCTATTTCTACACGGGCAGCCTTGTATTCAGGTTTTAGCAAGCTCTTTCTAGATAGCTGGAGCTGAAGATGGATTCTATCATTTATTTCTTTTTATGCTGTTCATCTACTATTGTACATATTATGTTGTTTTCCGCTGTAGACATTTATGTATAGCTGTACTATATTTGTACTAAGTATGATCCTATATACTGTGTAACTATGATGTTTATTATATCCAGTATATTCTGTTGTACATAATCTGGGGTATTTATTTATTTCTGTTCTGTTGTTATCTGTTTATGTGTTATATTCCCAAAGATTACCCTTGCCACCGTGTTACGGGGTTTGGGTCGTCACAAACGTGGTATCAGAGCTTTGGTTAAGCCTGGAATATAACATATGAACGAGCTCGTCAGAAATAGAACCAGTAGTGTTCTATGACAAGTAACTCATTACAGATAGGATCAGTAATATCCTAGTATGAGTATAATAGAATGAAATACACCTCGATACACACATTTACATTCAATTATATGTTTCTATGCTTTAAATTATCTTTTCTGTTGACCTGACACTTGATCTGCTATTTACAGAAGTACTAGAAAATGAGTGTCAAAAACCGAAGGAATGCAGAACCAGATCTAGAAGCTTTATTAAAGAAGTATCGAAATCTGGGTAGAGTACCATTCTCGGGAAATGAATCCATTAGTCAAACCCAGGATTGGATGCGTTCTGCCGAAAGAATTCTTGAGCGTCTTCAGTTGAGAGATGATCAGAAAAGATTAGTGGCATCTTGGGCTCTCAAAGACGAAGCTTTATTCTGGTGGGATTCAATTATTAAAGGTAATCCAGAAGGTGATATCACCTGGGATAGATTCAAAGAAATTTTCAATCAACGGTTTATTCCTCCAGAAGCGACTGAGCGGTTATACAATGAGTTCTATTATCTGATACAAGGAGATATGGATATCCCTGAATATCATAAGAGATTCAATGAACTTTCTCATTTTTCCCCACATCTAATTGAAAAGCCAAAGATGAAGAATGTGAGGTTTATACATGGTCTTCAATGAAAATACCAGAATAGCGTAATGGGCCATGTGAAGCTTCCTTTTTCAGAAATGATATACATGGCTTATCAGTACGAGGATCTTGATAAGAAAGGTATGTTGCGAGATGAAGACGAATGTAGTTCTAGCAACAAAAGAAAACTCGAAACTGATAACCCAGGGACGAGTATACAGCCTGAGGCCGTTACAAAGTCTGAAGGTAATAAGAGACCAAAGGCCAGTCAGAAAAAGGTAAAGACGGTAGTATGTTTAAAGTGTAATCATCAAGGGCATTCAATGAGGAACTGTGAATCCTTGGAAAAAGAAAGAAATGTCGGATCTAAAACCAGTAAGGAGCCAAGGAAATCTCATGGCACAAGGGAATGATATAAGTGTCACAGGATGGGTCATCTTGCTAGAAATTGCCGACTAAGAAAGGAATCTGAAATAGTACAAGTAAATGAAGTGGCTGAAACTTCATAACCCTCGACTAGTCAAGCGAGGCCAGATGTTTTAGAAGGCATGCTTAATGTCAGAGATATTCCAGTTAAAGTACTATTTGATACAGGCACGTCACGAAGCTTTATTGCGAAGAATGCAATTAAGAAGCTGGATTTGAAGTTGAAAAAACTCAAAGAACCGATGACTGTTCATAATCCGGTAGGGGGTTCCATCGATCTTAGTTGGGTTTGTGGAGTGCCTATTTCTTTTTCCTGTTATCGATTCCCCACTTTCACGAATGTCATGAATTTTACAGAATTTGATCTTATTATGGGGATGGATTGGTTAATCAAATATGAAGCCGAGGTTAAATGCGCCGACAGAGTCTTACGGGAGAAGATTAAATCCGGGAATTATATAACCATTCCATGTGAAGGACTGAATTCAGATAGAAAAGACTTCTGGGCAGCTTAAGATGTTTCTCCTGCTCAGATAGAACCTGTTCCTGTCGCTGTTGAGAATATTTCGGTCAACATTGAAAATATACCGGTTGTCAAGAACTATGCGGATGTGTTCAAAGAAGTTGTTAGCTTACCGCCATAGAGAGAAATTGATTTCAAGATCACTTTAGTCCCGAATGCAAGGCCAGTGGTTCATGCTATTCGAAGAATGACCTTGAAAGAGAAAGATGAGCTAGATAGTCAAACTCGACAGCTTGTATGGAAGGGTCTGATTAGACCTAGTTTCTCTGATTGGGGTGCAGCAGTGGTATTTGTCCCGAAGTCAGACGGTACTCTCAGACTATGTGTAGATTATCGTGACTTGAATAAGAAGACATTGAAAAACAAATATCCATTGCCGCGGATTGATGATTTGTTGGACCGATTGAATGGGGCACAAGTATATTCACGTATGGACCTAGCTACAGGTTTCCATCAGCTTCGTATTGTCGAAGAGTGTGTTCCTTTGACTGCATTCAGAGGTCCATACTTATTCTATGAGTGGTTAGTAATGTCGTTCGGCTTATGTAACGCTCCAGCCTATTTCGTCGATCTAATGAACAGAGTATTCAGAGGAGTTTTGAATAAATTTGTTATGGTTTTCATTGATGATATCCTGATCTTCTCTAAGTCAGAAAGCGAGCATGAAAAACATTTGGAACAGGTGTTAGAAATTCTGAGAAAGAATGTTTTAAAAGCAAAGTTTTCCAAGTGTATATTCTGGCAAGAAGAAGTCAAATTTCTTGGCCACGTCGTATCAAAGCAAGGAATTTCAGTGGATCCCGGTAAAATCACTGCCATTCAGAATTGGAAACATCCTCGTACACCCACAGAAGTCAGAAGTTTTCTCGGGTTGGCCAGTTATTATAGAAAATTCATTAAGGATTTTGCAAAGACATCCAGTTCCTTAACAAAACTGACTTAGAAACATTCGAGATTCAATTGGACTCCGATATGTGAGGAAGCTTTCCAAGAGCTGAAGATGAAACTGGCAACTGCTCCAGTGCTAACAATAATTGATGGCAATGAGGACTTGGAAGTCTGGACTGATGCGTCTAGAGAAGGCGTTGGCGCAGTGTTAATGCAAAGAGGTCAAGTGATTGCTTATGCCAGCCGTCAACTGAAACCTCATGAGAAGAACTACGTTACTCATGATCTCGAACTGTTAGCCATCGTATTTTCTTTGAAAATCTAGAGGCACTAACTTTAGGGTGAGAAATTTGAACTGTATACAGACCATCAGTCATTGAAATATTTGTTCACCCAGAAGGATTTGAATCTAAGGCAGCAGCGTTGGCTAGAATTTCTTACAGCGTACGATTTCGAGATTTTGTACACTCCAGGGAAAGCCAATGTTGTGGCGGATGCATTGGGTATAAAGAACGTAATAATCGCCAGCTTTATTATTACGACTTCATTAATCGATAAAATATCTGCTCTTCAAAGCGATGATCCCTTCATTCAAAGAATCAAAGAGAGAATACAGAAAGGCGAAACCTTGAGTTTTCAGATAGATAACTATGGGATTCTGAGGTTGAAAGGCCGAATATATGTGCCAAACATTGCAGAACTACGGAGAGAAGTATTGGATGAATGTCACAAAGCCAAGCTTAGTATCCATCCGGGAGTGAGCAAGATGTATAATGATATCAAACGCACTTTCTGGTGGAGGTCTATGAAACGAGACATCTCCTTATTTGTAAGCCGGTGTCCCACCTGTCAGCAAGTCAAAAGCGATCAGCAGAAACTTGCTGGATTGTTGCAACCTTTAGAAGTGCCAGGTGGAAAGTGGGAACAGATTTCTATGGATTTCATAGATGGTTTGCCCAGAACCAGGAAAGGAAATGACAGTATTTGGGTGATCGTAGATCGTTTCACGAAGACCACCCATTTCATACCTGTCAAATCGAATAGAACTGCTCAGAGTCTGGCGCAGATATATTTCAAAGAAATTGTTAGACTGCACGAAGTTCCCATGAGCATCCTTAGTGATCATGACCCGATTTTTGCTAGTAAATTCTGGGAAGCATTCTAAGCAGAATTAGGAATGAAACTGAACTTGAGCACCGCATATCATCCTCAGACAGATGGTCAGACTGAGAGGGTGAAT
The DNA here is from genome assembly GCA_030737875.1 of Allium sativum. NCBI lineage: Eukaryota > Viridiplantae > Streptophyta > Magnoliopsida > Asparagales > Amaryllidaceae > Allium > Allium sativum. Next base: position 976,841,715 of record CM060920.1, read on the forward strand.
CGTATTCTAGAAGATTTATTGCGGGCTTGTATTATAGATTTTGGCGGATCATGGGAAGACCATTTGCATTTGGCCGAGTTCTAATACAACAACAGTTACCAAGCGAGCCTAACAATGTCACCATTCGAAGCATTGTATGGTAGACCGTGCCGATCCCCGGCTTGTTGGGTAGAACCTGGTAATAGGCTCGTATTAGGGCCAGATATGATTCGCGAGGCTGCGGATAAAGTTGACTTCGTTAAGAAACGATTACTAGCCACTCAAAGCCGACAAAAGAGCTATGTAGATAAGAGAAGAAGGGATATATCATTCGTGTTGGCGACTATGTTTATTTGAAGGTATCTCCGATGAGAGGAGTGATCCGATTCGGTAAGACAGGGAAATTGGCGCCTAAATTCATTGGCCCGTTTCCTATTCTAGAACGGATTGGGACTCTCGCTTATAGGGTTCAGTTACCAGATTGGTTGCCTGGAGTACATGATGTATTTCACGTATCTCAACTTCAAAAGCATGCGCATGATCCAGAATTAGTCGTGGAAGAAGCGCGCAAAGGGATTTAGAAATCACTCCAGAATTGGCTGTGAGAAGAGAGCCAATAAAAATCATTGGCAAAGAAACCAAAGAGCTGAGGAAAAAGAAGTTTCACTTAGTCAAAGTGCAATGGAGTGGAGATCCGCGAGACTGTACTTGGGAAACAGAGGAAAGCATGCAGAAAGCCTATCCTAAGTGTAGAGTGGATATCTCTGATTGACTCTGGTGCAAGGTACATTTATCATATCTTGCAATCTCCATAGTGTTCTCTATTTTGTTGTTGTTTCCTTTTCATGAATGTAGAATTTTAATTATATAATTTGAATGATTTGAAAGATTATATGAATTAACTAATATATTTGTGAAAAGTTAAAAATAAATTGATTGGTGCTTGAGTTGTGTGATTGTGGATTTGATTGATTCAATTATTAGAACGATAGTTAATTATATCTGCAAGAGAATGAATGATAGAATTTATTCAAATAAATCACGCATTGACCTGACTAGAGGATTAATTAGAAATATATACATGTACATTTTATATGTTTGAACAGGTAAATGGATTAGCTGTTGAGTAAAGATTTTATTTGCGTGCCCGACAAATAGGTAAACCTTAATGAGTTGGATGCGCACTTTTATTATTATATCAACTCCTGTGAATGCCATTGGATGTGGAGTGTTGGTTATTCTGTGTGTAATTAATAAATGTCGCCATAGGATAGTAACAATTAATTTTGAACTACACTACATGGCATACTTCTTGAAGATAGGCATACTTCATCATATACCACATAAGCATTTGGAGCTTGTGTGACGAGGTTGGAGATTTACCATACGAGCGAGAGGCTTGTATGGCGATGACTATATTTTACAGGTTGAACTGATGACTGATATGCACTATTTAAATTGTAACGATAAATTGCCAGATTAATAAAAACCCCACACGGGTCTGGAGTTGACAATAATCACGTCTCTCTAGTTATTAGATACGGCACATGGACTATTTATTTCCCACACGGGACGAGGTGACGAGGATTTATCCTCTGGAGCATTAAAAATACACACTCCCTCTGGCTTTGACATGGTGACGAGAATTTATTCCTTGGAGTAATTATCTATACACGCTCCCCTGTAAACACCAGAATCTATCACTATAAATATGTGTATGCTTTATAGGATTTATTGGGTACCTAATACGGCCCAATAAATTTCCAAAACCCTCCCCGTACAAAGGAGGTTATGGCGAAATTTTTCGAAAATTCCGGGTGTTAGCCAAATTTTTTGAAGAATTTGAAAATTCTCAAAAACTGAAAAGTTGGATAATGGAAGCCAAATCGAATGTAGAGTTGATTAATCAAACCACTTTTGACTTTGTTCCTTTTCGGGGACGAAAAGTTTTAAGTGGGGGAGATTGTAACAACCCGGAAAATCTAAACCAGTTTAAAATTTTTATATTGGCTAAAATAGTGGATTTTAAATATTTAAAATAAATATTTTAAATAATAGTGATGAAAAATAGGTTTGAATCGATGCTTGAAAATAAATATAATTAATTTTAATTATAAACAAGACCTGAAATGGCCCTGCAGTTTCAAAAATTGAATTCAAACTTCAAACGACTGTACCGGGTGCAAAATAAAATGGATTTTAGCGAAACTAAAAATATTTAAATCTGTTAGCGAATATCTTTCTAACGAATCCGAAAAATCGAAGTTTCATAGTGGGAATCAAAAGTTATGGCCAAATGAATTTTCAGAAAGGTCGCTATAGAAATTATATCGCCCCTGAAAATAGACATCTTGCATACGGCCTCAGAATTCGATGAAACCACTTTTGTTGGATCCGGGATGCCAAGTTATTGCTAGGTTTCAAATTTTATAATTTTTGAAGCTAGTATGTGAGCGTGGAAAAGGAAAATGTGTTTTGGTCATTTATAGTTAAATTGGATCGACCAGAAAAGGGCCATTTTACAAACAGTCTCAGAATTCGACGAAACTAGTTTTGTTGGGACCGTATCGTCAAAACATAGCTAGATTTATTTTTCTGGAATTTTTCGAGTTAGTATGTGGCCCCGGCAAATTGAAATGTACGTTCAAATCAAATATTGAATGTTTTATATTTTAATTTGAAGAAAAACTGACTCAAACAGCCGGATGGGCCTGCGAAACATATCCCATTGTGTTCGGAATGGAAGTAAAATGCTAGGGACGACAGTCGTTGGGTTTGGATTGGGGTTCGTGTGTGAAAGGGGTATTTTAGAGAATTTAAAAATTATAAAATAAAATAAAAAACCCTCATTGGCCCTCACTCCCTCTCTCTTCCCCGATGCCCTCTGAAACCCGACGGCACCCCCTTCTTTCCTTCTCTCCTCTTTTGCCGCCGCCACGGCCATCACCAGCGACCGCCACCACATCCCCTCGATGCGCCTCCTCCTCCTCTTCAAATCCGACCCAACCACCACCCTTCTCGTCACCTCCACTGCCTGAATCGAGCCCGGAAAGTGAGCCACCTCCCAGCGTCGCCGCCGCCAGATCCGGCCACCATACACGACCACACCACCATCGACAGCAGCGCCTCATTCCCCTCTTCCACGTCCTCACCTCCGATCATCCCAATATCGCTCAGATTTCGCGAAAGATCGAAACCCTTGTCTGAACCAAGGATAAAGGTGATTCCTGTATATGATTTAAACACTTTATAGTGTTCCAAGCTTTGAAAAATCATATCTTTTTCATGTATTGACGAAATTCGATGAAACAGGAAACATCGTGACCGTGAGGACGTCTTCTACATTTTAGAAGAGACCGCGTATTTTTCTGATCCTTCTGCAATTTTTGGTGGAGTGGAACCCAATGTGAGATATCTAATTTATAAACGATATGGAAAAACAACGATGTATAAATTATATAGTTGATGTACGAGTTATATAAGCGTTGTACATCTCATGTATAAGCGTTGTATAAGTTGTATGTTCGATGTATAAGTTATATATGCGTTGTAAAAATAATATATGTAATGAAATGATATTGAATTGTGTTGAAGTGAATTGAAATATATTTATATACGAATATATATATATATATATATATATACTCCCCTCGTCCACAGACCATGGACGATATTTATTGGTTGTGTTGGTGTTTGCATTAATTGGTTGATGTGAAATTTGGTGAATAATGTGAATGGTTGATATGATTGATTGTGGATGAAAAATACCCATATGTGGTTGAAAACAAAAATAGAATAGGTTGTGGAAATGAAAATAAAACATGTCGCCTGCGTGCGAACTAGATGCATGAATCCCCATTGTCAAAAACCGCAAGGTTTTAAGGTAGAGCGAGGAGCCGTACATCGATACGGTCCCGGTTTTAACTACCCTGCCGTTATGCTGTCGAAATTTTCTGAAATCTTTCTGTATTTGATTTATTTTCATTTGTTGAAACTATATTCATTTGTTGAATAGAAATTTATGTGTTGAATGGTATTCGTGTTTCAAATGAATTGCTTTAACAATAAAAATCACATTTTTATTATATAGTTGACCTATAGAAATAACATTCATGTGTTGAATAGAAATTCATTCGTTGAATAGAAATTCATGTGTTGAAAGGTATTCGTGTTTCAAATAAATTGCTTTAACTATAAAAATCACATTTTTATTATATATTTGAACTATATAAAATAATCGTGTTTTAAAATAAATTGTTTTATATTAAAAATCACATTCTTAATATATATTTGAACTATTGAAATAACATTCATGTGTTGAATAGAAATTCATTCGTTGAATAGAAATTCATGTGTTGAATGGTATTCGTGTTTCAAATAAATTGCTTTAACAATAAAAATCACATTTTTATTATATATTTGAACTATATAAAATAATCATGTTTTGAAATAAATTGTTTTATAATAAAAATCACATTTTTAATATATATTTGAACTATAGAAATGACATTCATGTGTTGAATAGAAATTCATTCGTTGAATAGAAATTCATGTGTTGAATGATATTCGTGTTTCAAATAAATTGCTTTAACAATAAAAATCACATTTTTATTATATAGTTGACCTATAGAAATAACATTCATGTGTTGAATAGAAATTCATGTGTTGAATGGTATTCATGTTTTAAATGAAATGTTTTATAATAAAAATCACATTTTTATCATATATATGAGGTAGTAAAAATAGTGATGTGATGGAATAAATATCTGTTTGATAAAAATTTCATTTTTATCAAATGTATAAAATGAATATGGTTTTGAAATCGAAGAATCGATTATATATATATAATTATAATATATCGAATAGCGAAGCTGCAGTTCGTATTTTGAAACCGTGATTTCAAACGATGATTGCGGGAGATCCGACCATCGGATTTTCCTGAAACTGCAACCGTTGGGTTCGCCTTGGAAATATCTTTCCAACGGCACCAACTTTGTAAAGATCCAACAGTTGGATTGTCTGGAATGTTTAATTCAAATCTGAAGAAAAACAGCGCCAGAATCGATTATAATTATATATATATATATATATATAATTAAAATTAAAATAAATCAAATAACGATGCTGCAGTTCGATATTTGAAATCGAAACTTCAAACGATTGTACCGGGAGATCCGACCGTCGGATTTTCCCAAAACTGAAACCTTGGATTCGTTTTGAAAAGAGCTTTCTAATGACATAAAATTTGTGATGATCCAACGGTTAGATTTTCAGGTATGTGTAAATCAAATCTGAAGGAAAACAGCGCCACGGCCGCGTTATGGCCTGAAGCGTCGTTTGAATGAATTAGCTAGTTTTAAATAAATAAAAATAGCGATAATTCGTGATAAAATATTATAAACGATATGGAATGAAAATAAACTACATTTGCTCGGTTTGTTAGAGATTTGATGGTTGAATGTGTTGGGCGTGAAAATTACAATTAATGAACTGAATTAATATTGCCGGATAATGTAACCATTGAAATGAACTGATTTGAAATATTAAATATACGTGAATTATTTGAAAAGGCCGAGTTAATTCTCATTTCAAATAATTGATCGACGCTTAAAAGTCGAAGATATGAAGACGGTGCAAGACCGATGATCTTCACGTCGAATGGAGAGGTGCTATTGATGCTCAAGATAGGAGTAGCTACCTAGAAGGGGCTGAAGTAGTAACCGTCCGGACGTACGTGTCGATTGTGCAAATGTGCGAGGAATCCAGATCCTCCGGTTTCGTTCAGACCCAGAACGGACCTGTAAATAGATGTGTGTTTGACGTTGTATATTGACAACGTGGCATACAGAGATGCTGTGAACAAAGCTTTTGTTGAAAAGCAGAGCTTTGTGGTTGATGATCAAAGCACCGCCTGTGTGGCGTAGCTTTGTGTTTTATCGTTGTTTCGCGAGCCTCACACCCCTAGTATGGACCAGAAACGGGAGTGGACATCAGGGAGGACATGCGTTTCTTTCTAGCTAGGGTGGTGTTAGTGACCTACCATCCCTGACATTTATATTATTTCACCTGTGTGGTTGTTGCTGTTGCGAGGCGCCTCGATTTTATCGGTCGATCCGGGACCGATGGAGCCATTCGTTGGCTCATTTGCGCCCCAAAGGGCGGGGAAACGTAGTGTTCAGGAATTTTAATCCACATCGGTGGACTGGCCCTGACGATCCAAGGCTTGACTGAGTACTTGCCTGAGACATGGTAGGCTAGATTGTCTCGAAGCGGTGAGGACGATCCCTGGCCTTGGTTCATGATGGAAATCGAATTTCCAAATACGACATCGTGCGATTTTGATTGTATGTATATATGGCGACATGATATATGGTACCCATGCCATCTATGATTGATATTTATGATTGTATCTAAAAATCAGAAACTAACTGGAAACGAGTTAGGACGGATGGTTTCCTGAGTATTGGTCTGATGTTGGTTTCGGCCTTCGGGGTTAATACTTAGGGAATCGTTCTCTTACTAGTTTACGATTGGTGTCTGATTAAGAATTAAACGATAAAATTTACATTTCAAATGATTTGTTTTCCTCGTATCAAGCATATTTGGCCATTATAAGGTAAAACTCTATCCTCCGGTTTGTGTTGCATTGTGTGATGGGACCTGAGTCTTATAATGGCTTCATTTTTATGAAAAGCATAGCGATGTTTAAGTGATTTACTTGTTTTTAAAGCACTAACAATCACATGAGTAAACCCGTTCCGCGAAAGTGGCGTGGTCCTATGATTTGCCATATTGTATAAGGTGTTAAGTAGATTTCTCATACCAGTCCCATGACTGACTCGTAGTTTGTTTCACTTGCAAACTCGGGTGCCCCTATTTCTACACGGGCGGCCTTGTATTCAGATTTTAGCAGGCTCTTTCTGGATAGCTGGAGCTGAAGATGGATTCTATCATTTATTTCTTTTTATGCTGTTCAGCTCCTATTGTACATATTATGTTGTTTTCCGCTGTAGACATTTATGTATAGCTGAACTGTATTTGTACTAAGTATGATCTTGTATACTGTGTAACTCTGATGTTTATTATATCCAGTATATTCTGTTGTACATAATCTAGGGTATTTATTTATTTCTGTTCTGTTGTTATCTGTTTATGTGTTATATTCCCAAAGATTACCCTTGCCGCCGTGTTACGGGGTTTGGGTCGTCACAACGAATAAGGACGTTGAATAAAGCCCATTTTCTACATTTGTTTTCGAATCGTCAAAAATGCATTGGAAATATGTTGGTAAATATTTTCAATGCCGGATGGTTATTTTTTATGTTGGTAATCACCATTGTTTATGTTTGATACAGTGTTTTGTTTCCCTTGTTGAAGCTTGCATTTTAAAACGGCAAGCAGCTTAAATATCATCATTATAATTAAATCGATGGTTTTGGATTTGAATTCATGATGTGACTTAGTAATTTTCAGTTATGAGTTCATACGATGTTTTATTAGTGCAAAATTTATGGGTTGACTCAAAATATGTGAAACAAATTTTTTTTCTGATCCATCACGATAAACAATAAGGATGTTTTTCAGAGAGGTCCAAAGGAAAAATACAGAACACTTCAATTATTCTAAGGTAAATTTTATATGCATGCACAAAATTAGTTTGTTAATCCACAATTTGATTTTTATAAGTTAATCCACTGTAGATTAACTAAGTAATGTGTTATTTAAAACACAACATTCCAACAATATCAATGTCACTCTTCTACCACTTTATTCAGAACTTGAGCTCTAAGTCTTCATTGATCCATTTTCTTACACAGCCAAATCTTCTTATATCAAATATCTCCAAAGTCATTATGTTGGCTTCTTACGTCCAATTTTTTTGATCGTGCAAGCACCTTTATTTTCAAAACTTCGAATTAAAATTAAAATATTAGTCAGTTATGTGGATTTAGAATTTGTTGAAGTGATTATGTAGACAAATCATGATAATAAAAACATGAAGGAACTAGAAAGATACATTATTTGTTGAAAATCTAAAAAGAAAGAAAGTGAAACAATGGATGGATAAAATGATTGTTTTTCTAGAATAATTTGAATGATTAAAGATGCTATTTTTATAGTGAATTAGAAACTAAAAACGTGGACGTATATGAAATTTACCTTATTATAATTTTCTTTTTCAATTTCTCTCCTCCTCAAGAGCTTGATATTTTTACGGACATTTCAAAAATACATTTATTTAACCTTCCGTTAATAAACATGCTGGTGTGCCCAAATATCATGAGCATAATGTAAAAGTTCAAAACTATTATGATATACAATTACCAAGGGCCTACGTGAGCCATAGATAAGCTACTGATTTGGGCTCTTGGGCGTAATAAGACCATTGGTCTGAGTGATACCCATATATTGTATTATGTTTATACATTGGGCTGGGCTGAAGCCCATTCTCTATTTGTTTTATCAACAAAACGTTGGCAATGTTATATAAGGCCAGCAATGTACAATGTAATGATCTATTCAGTTTTCATCAATACAATTTCATTCTCAAGTCTGATTTTCAATATGGTATCAGAGCAACAAAGCCTTGCGGCACAATAAAAGGATCAGATTCAGAAATTAGCAAGTCAAAATTCAATAAAACTGAAAGAAAATCATCAAAACAGAAAGAAAGTGAGTCTCCTCAGTCATATTTCATCATTGGAGATCAGAACTGCCTCGCCAAGAGGTAGAATCAGAGTGATTTCATCATCTTCCACGTTCTTGGCTGCAGTTTCAGCCATCAGACTTTGCAGTCCTCCTCTGGCACGAGACTGGTTGCAGAGATCATCATTTCTGACGATCTTGCCATCCAAGTTGCTCGTTTTTTGAAACTATTGCCCTCATTTACCCTTGTATTGGTTGCAAAATCACTTAACAGTGATTCTACCATCCAAGTATCATCATCTATCATCCAAGAAAGCTTTTCTTGAACCCCCACATGGCTGGATCGTCAGGTCAGGCACTCAGTTCAGCCAATTCAGGCACCGCTCCACCAACAATTCCTCCATCACCAAGCTTCCAGTTGATAAAGCCCAAAACCCACATAATTACCATCCCCTTAGACGAGGATAATTACATGCTTTGGAAGTTTCAAGTGGAAGCGGCATTGAAGGGATATGGACTTCTTGATTTCATCAAGGGAACAGTGCAAATTCCACCTGTTATGGTTCATGACAAAGATGGTAATCTTATTAGTAACCAAGAATACTTAAACTTTCAAAAGCAAGACAATCTGCTTGTATCATGGCTAATTTCATCAATAAGTGCCAGCATATTACCACGTATAATTGGATGCAATACATCATATGCTATCTGGACTACAGTTGAGCAAACTTTCAGTGCTCAATCTGCAGCCAGATCTATGCTATACAGAAGACAGTTACAATGTATAAGAAAAGATGAGATGTCCATGAATGAATACTTGACTAAAGTAAAGACTCTGTGTGACAAACTGAACTCAACTGGACACATGATCAGTGAGAGTGAACAAGTTCTTTACATTACTGGGGGATTGGATGAGGAGTATGAGTCTATAGTTACGTTCATTGCTTCTCAAAAGACTGTACCTGATCTGCAATACGTATATTCATCACTTCTTGCACATGAAGGAAGAGTTGAACAGAAGAAATTATCTCAATCAGAATTCTCTGTCAACTATGCCTCCACAGCCAGAAATAAAGGTCGGCAAAAGGGAATTGCTGGTCAAAACAACAGGCAAGAAAATCAGTTTTACAGAGGAGGCACCAATCAAAGAGGAAGAGGTAGAGGAGGCAGATTCAATAATAACAGTAGACCAAAATGCCAAATATGTGAGAAATTTGGGCATACAGCAAACAAATGCTATTTCAGATTTAACACAGAGTATAATGTCAATCAACAAAATCAGAGAGGACCTAATGTCAATGTGACTCAAATGGGACAGCAAAGAACAAATGTTGAAGGTTCAAGAATGCAGACACAAGGAACAAATAATGATGATTCTGGGAAATCAGATGAAATAAATCTTGATGATTGGTATCCAGACTCAGGAGCAACTAATCATGTTACAAATAGCCTACAGAACCTGAATCTAGGGAATAAAAGCTATTCAGGTATGTGTTCTGTTTCTTTAGGAAATGGTGAAACCATTAGTATATCACACATTGGTTGTGGATCCATAAGTGGAAAGAGGGAACTCTATTTAAATAATTTACTTAGGGTCCCCAAGATTAAGAAAAACTTGATTAGTGTGTCACAATTTGCTAATGACAACCAGGTGTACTTTGAGTTTCACCCAAATTACTGCCTTGTTAGGGATTTACTGAGTAAAAACATATTACTACAGGGTAGTTTGGATAAAGGGCTGTACAAGTTCAAGAATATGAAGTGCAGACATGCCGGTGACAATGGAAATCATTGTTATAATGTTGAATCTATTACTGATAATCATGTTAGATCTGTTGATAATCATGTTGAAACTATTACTGATGACAAGAATATGTACAAAACTTTTAATGAATGGCACTGCAAATTAGGACATCCCAATATTAAAATTATGAAGCATATTCTGAATGAAAATAAAATCAAATGCAATGATATACCTGATCATTATATGTGTAAACACTGTCAAATTGGCAAGAGTCATAGACTCCCATTCACTGAATCTGATACAAAGTACAGCAAGCCACTTGAACTTGTTGCTGCAGACTTATGGGGTCCCTCTCCAGTAACAACAAATCATGGATACAGGTATTATCTTTCATTTGTTGATGCATTCACTAGATACACTTGGATTTATCTACTTAAAAATAAATCAGATGCATGTAATATGACAAAACAGTTTGTGACCTTAGTTGAAAATCAAACAAACTGTAATGTCAAAATCATGCAAACTGATGGAGGTGGTGAATTCAAGTCTTTAAAGAAATTCTTTGATAGTAAAGGCATACTGCATAGAATAACCTGCCCACATACTTCAGAACAGAATGGGCTAGCTGAGAGAAAACATAGGCACATAGTAGAGACTGGGCTTACATTGATATCACAATCCTCAATGCCTTTAAAATTTTGGCCAGAGGCCTTTGTGACAGCAGTGTATTTAATAAATAGGATGCCCACTAAAGTTTTAGAATATAAATGTCCATATGAAATGATGCACAATGTGAAACCTGATTATTCTGAATTGAAAACTTTTGGTTGCCTATGTTTTCCCCATCTTAGACCCTATAACAAGCATAAAATAAGCTTAAGATCAAGCCCATGCACCTTTCTTGGTTACACAGAGAACCAAAAAGGGTACAAGTGCTTGGACAACAGTGGGAGGTTATACATTTCAAGACATGTTGTGTTTGATGAACATGTGTTTCCATTTGCAGAAAAGGGTATTAGAACTACCAAGAAAATTATTAGCACTGAGAGGTGTACATTAGCACCACCAGAATTGATACAAGACATGGTGAATAACTATGAACAGCAGATGCATAATGAAGAAAAGGATAGGGAGAGTGTGCCCAGTACAAGATCCAGTTATAGTCCTGGTAATTCTATCATTGGTGAAGATGACAATGACCATAATATTGGTGAAAATGAAGCTACTGACACAGATTCAGGAGGTGGAAACAGCAACACTACAATAAACACTAGCAGTGATGATGAACCACATGATCAGAATAGACATCATATGATGACAAGAGCTAAGCATGGTATATTCAAGCCTAAAGTATACACTACAGCCATAGAAGACAGAGAACCAATGAACTATCATGAGGCTGTGAAATGTGATAAATGGAAATGTGCCATGGATGAAGAATTTGCTGCTCTAATGAAAAATGAGACATGGAGTTTAGTAACTGCACCAAAGCATAAAAATATCATAGGGTGTAAGTGGACCTACAGACTAAAAAGGGCAGCTGATGGTAGCATACAGAAATACAAGGCAAGACTAGTGGCCAAGGGATATACACAAGAATATGGGTTTGATTTTAAAGAGACTTTCTCCCCAGTGGTCAAACATACTACCATAAGAATAATTATCTGCATTGCATTATATAATAAGTGGTGCATTAGACAACTGGATGTTTGCAACGCATTTCTAAATGGAGAACTAAAGGAGGATGTATATATGGAGCAACCAGAGGGGTACAAGACAAATCATAGCATGAATTATGTATGTAAACTGAACAAGGCAATTTATGGACTGAGACAAGCATCTAGGGTATGGTATGATAAACTTAAAGACACATTCATGATTCTGGGTTTCAATACAGCTAGATCAGACAACTCTCTGCATATTAAAAGAAAAGGAAAGGATGTCACATTCATACTTGTGTATGTTGACGACATTTTAATCACTGGAAGCAATCAAGCAGAAGTTGACAAGATAGTTCGATACTTAGATCAAACATTTTCTATCAAAGACTTGGGAAGTTTGAATTACTTCCTAGGAATTCAGGTTAGTCAAAACTCCAAGGATGAAATTATGCTGTCACAAAGCAAATATATCACAGAATTACTTGTTCGAGCCAAAATGGATAAAGCTAAACCAATGCCAACGCCCATGACAAGCAATCTAAAACTATCTAAGCATGAAGGTGAAGCCATTCAGAATGTAAAAGAATACAGGAGTATAGTGGGTGCTTTGCAATACTTAACTGTTACAAGACCAGACATCAGTTATAGTGTGAATAAAGTGTGTCAATTTATGCAATCACCACTCGATAAACACTGGACAGCAGTGAAAAGGATCCTACGCTATCTAAGTGGAACGATTAATTATGGCATCAAGTTAAAGACCAGCAAAAACTTACATATACAAGCTTACAGTGATTCAGACTGGGCATCAGACCCAGATGATCGACGATCGACTTCAGGATATTGCGTGTTCATGGGATGCAACCCAATCTCTTGGTGCTCGAAGAAGCAATCAACAATTTCACGATCAAGCACCGAAGCGGAGTATCGATCACTGGCAAGCACCACAGCTGAAGTGATGTGGGTGAATTCGCTCCTCAAAGAACTAGGGTTTCTTCCTGATAAGAAACCAGTAGTGTGGTGTGATAATCTGAGCACTGTATCTCTTTCAGCCAACCCGATTCAACATTCTCGTACAAAACATATTGAAATCGATTTGTATTTTGTACGAGAACAAACCACCTCTGGAAAATTGGACGTAAATCATGTTCCTGCTCAATATCAAAGAGCGGATGCACTCACGAAGCCCCTATCGTCGAGAAACTTCGTGAAATTTAGAGAGGAAATGAAAGTAGAAGAAGATGGCGGCGGAAGAACGAGAAGGGAAAACCCTAGATGAATTTGAGGGTGGGTAATAAGACCATTGGTCTGAGTGATACCCATATATTGTATTATGTTTATACATTGGGCTGGGCTGAAGCCCATTCTCTATTTGTTTTATCAACAAAACGTTGGCAATGTTATATAAGGCCAGCAATGTACAATGTAATGATCTATTCAGTTTTCATCAATACAATTTCATTCTCAAGTCTGATTTTCAATGTTGGCAAAATCGTTGGTAATAACCTGAAATTTTATCCAAAACAAAACATTTTATTAAGTAATAGATTAGCATTACCGTGCTATTCCTATTCTCCAAAGAGCAGCGACATATTTAGTCGCAAAAAACTAAAATTAAAACAATGGTATTAATTAAGTGACCAAGTTACCATGGTTGTAAAAAAGTTCAGTCAAAGTAATCAAGTTCTGAAGTCCTCATCTTATTTTTGTGGGCTCAAAAGAGATGTTTCATTTTTTTTATCAACTAGTTATGTACAATTAAGCAGACTAATTTACGTTTAATAACAAAAAATCTAAATTTGTAGGGAGTGTTTCTTTGTAGATACACCTATTTTAGCAAACGATGGATATCTGATGAACATCTTTATGTAACAAATATATTGTTTTAAGTTTTTAACCATCCAAAGCTTAAGCAAAGAATGGAGCATATTTTCAAGACCATATAAGATCAGTGCTAGCCAGAATAAAAATGCCAAAAACAGTCAAGCAATCTTAACACTATGTCAACGGCCTGCTGGTCAAGTTTTAACACTATGTCAACGGCCTGCTGGTCAAGTTTTCACTCAAGCAATTTTAGTTCCAACCATACCACTGTACTCTTTACTTTCATCCACTGTTCTTGTACCTCTATACCTGTTATTTTAGCTAGCAGATGTTTGTCTCGATCAGTTTAAGTTCAGAAATGCTCTTTAGCCATTCAGCATTTTACCTGTAGCCCATCCTACAGTTCCAACCTCAGATAATTACCATTTGATGATGATTGTCCCTGTTGAAGCTTCGCATGTTTGGCTTTTCCCAGTTCAACTTCCTATCATTAGCTTTATGGTTGACTGCTTGTCTTATAACTTTCTCAATTTACTAGCTGTTGATCATTAAAAGACGACCTGAGTACTGGTTTTGTTTTGTCAATACGTACTCGATAGTCTCTTAACTAATTAAGCACTATATTGCAGTATGTTTTGTAAGAATTGGGTCTGTCATTATTTCCAATCAATGATATGCAACATCTATATATTGCAGAAAAGCGAGCGACTAATTCACTCAATATTTCCATTTTTTACATTCAACTGCAGATTCATTTCAAACAATATTTAGAAAGCATCAAATTAAGAAGTAGCACATCTATCCAAATTCCAAATGCACATGTCAAAATCAGGATATTAGTACTATTACTAAAGTATATTTATTCTACCATTATTAACAGTTTTAATTATCAGTCCTAAAGAAAAGAAAAGAAAAAAAATCCATCTGAAATAGTTGCTCACAAACGTAACGCATAGCCAAATAACCAGTTTACTCAAATTTTGTTTTATATATAAGTCCTTATATCTCCAATACCAGTAGTACGTAATTGTAACATTACAAAACAAAAGATAAGATTCTGCTATTTACTGAGTACTGAAACACTAACGAATCTAGGAAATGGGAAATATTACTTCCCTTATTATAACACAAGGGATAAAGAACAAAACCTTCAGTACTTAACCGCCTGGTGGTATTTATAAAAGGCATGAAATGTCACTCTTTTAGTTTAATAAATTAAATAATAACTTGCTGCCTATTTAGTAAGATATCTTATTCTTAACAAACAACATATTGTAGTACTGCCTTACATAACACTTTCAAGTTTTAATTCATTCATCGGCCAAAGATAAACATTGAATTTTTCATCCTGAAGAACAATGTACAAGGCGTAGTATCTAAAAATGCAAGGCTCCCTAAACCTTCAGCTGCTTTTATTTTGAAACGACAGTTAATATTCTACACTTCCCCATCATCATGTGCATAAAAAAATAGATGGACATTTCGATAGTACTAACAAAAATGTACAGAAAAGAATTATAATAAACAAGAAGAGGAAGAAGAAAACAAGAAAGCATACTTAAGAATACTAGTATTATCACCACAAAGTACCTCATGCAAAATTGAAGTCATATAAAATCTTGTATTTCCAGGTTCATAGATCTTAGTAACCCCCTTTTAAAACAACATATAAAACCTTATATATAGAAGAATATAATATATAAATTTCACCCGCAGCCATGGCTAAATACTAGAGCATATCATGTCATCAGCTGAGTAATTAATAAGGGCAAGCCATTTCTCTCCATCATCCTTCTCGTCCTTCTTGAGCAACCCCCAAATATCCAAAAGCTGATTCTCTTTCAGATCGCTGTTCACAAGAAACTCTCTATAGCCCTGACCGATAAAACGAAATGTCTGAGAACTGGAAATGTATTTGAACTTCATATTGTGGTATTTGTTGCCGTTTCGGTCCATAATGTTCACAGCTAGACCACCATTGTGGCTGAGTCGACGAGCCATTTCTGCTAAAGCCATAAATTGGGTTGAACCATGCACATAAATGTCCCTTGTAGTCAGCTGAAGGCGGTTCTGATCAGGTTTGGTATCGGTGAGAGTGATTGTCTTCCTGTTCAGATGCAACACTGGTCTTCTCACTCCCATTCGCACGGATGTTTCCAGCCATCCCCTTTGAGTTGCTTTTGAGTCCGGAGAGGTTAACTTCTTGTACGGACGATTGAATGGCAGCGACGGAGCTTTTACATTAGACATTAAAACTGTGCTGATTTCTTTCAGTTTTGTTTTGGAGAAATGGTTGCTACAGTGCTTATGTATTTATTTACGGTGCACTTTCTTTCCTGTTATAAAAGAGAAGTTTTTATGGAAGTTTCCTGTTATTTACTTACTGACCGTTAACCGAGTAAATTTGAAGTTATGACAGCTCATTCTAAACTTTGTTAAATTATGTTTAGTCATTTTATCACTAATTGTTAACTTAGCTTGAATGGATTCGCATATAATTTTCAGATATTAATTAATTATTATAGAATAATTTGCTGTATTATTACCATTTTCCCCCCTGAAAAAGGGTCAAACTACCAAATTCAGATGTTGTATACTGATCGAATTAAAGAAAAGATTAGCAAATGATTTGGATCTATTTTAAGATAATTAAATATCTTAAACAACAAGAAAGAAACACCAAACATAACCAAAGTAACGTGCACAAGGTGACGTTTTAAAAACACAGAATTCATGTGAAACCTAGTTAAACTAAAATTTGATGAGAGTGTTGCTATACATTCCAAAGTGCACTTAAAATTACCCAAATTTATTTTTAAGTAGTTATAGCTTAAAAGCAGGGCCGTTACGGTTGAACCATCAACCGTACCAACCATTTGCCTGATTACCATCTGTAACAGTAACAGTTGAAAACTTAAATTATCACGTTAACCATACTAACTATATGTGATTGTTTCATATATTACTTAGCATTCAAATATAAAAATTGATAAATTAAGTCAAAGTAATATATAGCTTGTATATTAATAATATGTGCCTTCATGAACTATAATAATATATGCATACATGGTTATTATATATAACAATAAATACATTTATAAAAAAACAGTTACAGCAATATGAATTTATCATAAATATTACATATGATTAGAAATATATGTGCAAAATACTCCAAAATTTGAAATACGACGGTTAACCATCATAGAAGGTTGTGTTGACGGTTACTAGAATTTACAACTATCAACAACGGTTAATTTTACGGTTGGTGGTAATAATGACGGTTTACATAACCGTAACACCCCTACATAAAAGTATTCATAGTACCTAATCATCCCTTAATCTTCAGTACGTTTACTAGTTCTAATTAATTGTCATATGTGAGCCCCTTACCTTTGCTACCATCAAGAAGAAATAAATCAAAAAATTAAAATTTGATTACAAACTATTGATGATCAGGGTAAAGATATGGACCGAAAGACCATATTTGAGATATATTTAATTCACAATTTACTAGCAAACTTACAACGTTGTGTTTTCTCAGTCTATGACATGCCACTTTGAGATGTTTTTCTTTAATTATTTTTTTGGAATTGCTTCTGCCAATGAGTTTGAGTGATGTAGGATGTAGAAGAGGCCATAAGTTTGTGTTGTTGATGGTTATTTTTAGTTATGGGTGCTGAATAAGGATAAAAGTAAGTACAACTGGATAAAATTAAGATAGTAATACTCGGTATAAAGTGTTGATTGAGTAACAACATTCTTTACTTATTCGATCGATTTATAATAAATACATGGAACCTTTTGTAGCGCCCTCATTAAATTTAGAAACACATTCGTAATGCCACAAAACAAGTTTTTAATTTAATAAAATGAACGAGAATACACGAGAATACAATACAAAGGATACTTTGTTTTCTCTCGTTCAACAGGCCCAACAGGCTAAGGCCCAACAGGCTAAAGCCCAACAGCTGAAGACTGGACCAAACTAATTTACTTTGCTATGTTACAATGTAACAGTATAAATAGATGCACTGTATAATCATCTGAATTATCAATTCATTCTCGATAGATTCAAAATCTGTTTCATTATCAATTCTGTTGTAAAACATAAATCCGAAATCACAAATTCTTATATTGTATCAGAGCTAAAGCTTAACAGCAAAATCTGCCACTGAAAATCATTCAAGAATTGAATCATTATCCCCATCAGAGTATCATCATCATTTGGGGATCCCTCTCATCAAAGTTGTCAAAACTTTTCATTTGAGAGTTGTTGTGACCTTCAAGATCAGTGCCACACCACGCAACCATCACTGGCTGCATTGAAACTGAGCCTCGCCAAGTCTTACAACTGGCTGCTACAGATCCAACACCGTGCCAAGCAATAGTTGCGGGCTGCATTTGATCTTGAAGATCAGTTTTCTGAAGCAGATAAGATTCAAATCATCAAGAAAAACGAAATCAGATCGCCAGAAAATTCAAGAAAGCAATTCAAAAAGGCTGCAAACAGTAAAGAACAATTTACTCCCTGATTGCATATCACAACTGAACCACAGCCTTGATTTTGGCATTCTGAATTCTCTTTTTATGTAAGTTCTTTCTCTATTTCTTATTTCTTGGATCATCTTTGTTAACATGGTTGACAAATCACCCACTGAAACTGCTTCATCTGGCATACAACCCACAAATCCTATCATTTCACCCACAAATCCTCCTGTTCTTCCATCTCCTGTGGATCAATTAGTCAAAACATCCATTAGCCCACAAACACAATTAATTTCCATAAAGCTTGATGAAACAAATTATTTGAACTGGAAATTTCAAATAGAAATAGCAATTCAAGGTTATGGACTTGAAGGGTATATCTATGGTACACTTGCAATTCCCTCTGCCTATGTTACTGATCAAGAAAACAGAGTCATACCCAATGAAGAGTATGTAAAATATCATATGCAGGACAGATTAATCAGTTCATGGTTGCTGTCATCTATCAGTAATAGTTTAATTTCTCAAGTAATAGGTTGCAAAACATCAAATGAAATCTGGATTAATGTTGAAAGAAATTTTAATGCCCAATCTTCTTCAAAGATAATGCACTACAGAAGACAAATTCAGAATGCAAGAAAGGGTAACAGTACAATGAGAGAATACCTTTCAAATATGAAAACCTTAAGTGATCAACTTGAGGCTGCAGGACAGAAGGTAACAGAATCTGAGCAAGTGTTAAATATCCTAAATGGTCTGAGTAATGACTATGAAGCTGTAGAGGCTATCATCTCATCACAGAGAGTCACTCCACCACTTGATGAAGTTCACTCTATCCTATTGTCTCATGAAGCAAGAATTGAAAGCAAGAAGACTCAAGAATCAGACCTGTCTGCAAACTATGCAAATAGTTTTAGAAACAAAGATCAAAGATCTGGACAAAACCCTCAAAGAGGAGGTTTCAACAATAGAGGAAGAGGCAGAGGAAGAAACAACAACACAAACAGACCTAAATGTCAAATTTGTGAAAAGATTGGACACACTGCACTCAAGTGTTACTTCAGATTCAATCAAAACTATACACCCAATCAGTCCTCTGGCAATCAAAGAAATAATGTAAATGCAAATGTTGCCCAAATACAGGGTGATCAAGCAAATCAGAATGAAGGAAAAACAGCAAGTGGAGAAGAAATGGCTAGAACTGAACACATAAATGATGAAAGCTGGTATCCTGACTCTGGAGCAACAAATCACTTAACAAATAACCTAGAAAAACTAAATCTAGGATGCAGAGAATACAGAGGTAATCAGTCAGTTTCTATGGGGAATTGTAAGTCTATTTTCATCACTCACACTAGTTGTGGTATGTTAAATAATGACAAACATTTATTACTAAGAAACTTACTAAGAGTGCCAGATATAAAGAAGAATCTGCTAAGTGTGTCACAATTTGCTTAAGATAATCAAGTATATTTTGAATTCTTTCCTAAATATTGTTTAGTCAGGGACATACTGACAAATAAAATTTTACTGCAGGGTAATGAAGTCAATAGCCTATACAGATTCAATCAAAGACCCAGCAGCAGGAATGAAAGAAAAGAAATGAATTGTAATGTTAGTACTAATGTCAGTGAGAAAGAGATGAGTGCATTTGATATATGGCACAACAAACTTGGTCACCCAAGTAGCAAAATTACTAAGCAAGTCATTGTAGAAAACAATATCAAATGCAATGATGTTTCTTTACCCTACTTATGCACATATTGTCAAATGGGTAAATGTCACAAACTACCATTCATAGATTCTACTACCGAGTACACAAAACCACTAGAGTTAATCGCCACAGATTTATGGGGTCCAGCACCTATCAACACAGATTATGGATATAATTACTATGTATCATTTGTAGATGCATATAGCAGGTTTACTTGGATATATTTACTAAAGTTAAAGTCTGACACTAGCAATGTTGTTATGCACTTTATTGCTCAAGCTGAAAAACAAACTAGCTCTCAATTAAAAGTGTTTCAGTCAGATGGTGGGACAGAATATAAACCACTAAAGGATTATTTTCTCAAAAAGGGAATAATTCATAGAATTACCTGTCCTCACACCTCTGAACAGAATGGGCTAGTTGAAAGAAAGCACAGACATATAGTTGAAACAGGTTTGACTTTATTAGCTCAAGCTAAATTACCATTGAAGTTTTGGCTTGATTCCTTTAAAACAGCTGTTTACTTAATAAATAGGTTACCAACAAAGGTAATTAATGGAATCAGTCCATTTCAAAAACTCTTTGAACAAAAACCTGACTATAATTTTTTTAAATCCTTTGGATGTTTGTGCTATCCTTATCTAAGACCCTATAACAGACACAAATTTGACTACAGAAGTAAACCATGTACATTTATAGGATATGCTGATAATCAAAAGGGTTACAAATGCTTAGATGACAGTGGACATGTGTATATCAGCAGACATGTCATGTTTAATGAGAAAATCTTTCCATATCATGACAATAACATCAAAACCACAAAGAAATTATATGATGGTAGCATATCTATTCCACCCATACCTGTATACAATGATCTCTTAAGTACAGGTGAAGCTGAGAGAACACATGAAGAAACAACATCACAAAGCAGTGATACTGTTCAATCATCAGATCAACACAGTATGTCACCTGCACCATATCAAAATGAAGACAACATCAACAATGAACAAGAAGAAGAACAAAATGAAAACAGTGACCAAGCAGATGATGAAATGCAACCTGACACTCAAGAGCAAGTGAAACCCACTCATCCAATGATCACAAGGTCTAAAAGTGGAATCTTCAAGCCCAAAACATACACTGCAGTCACTGATCAGAGTGAACCAAGCAACTATGAGGAGGCAAAAGCTAATGATAACTGGGTTAAGGCCATGAATGATGAATATCAAGCTCTTATAAAGAATCAGACATGTAAATTAATTGAACCACCACAAGACAAAAACATAATAGGCTGTAAGTGGACATATAGAATTAAAAGAAGACCTGATGGATCAATAGAAAGATACAAGGCAAGACTTGTAGCAAAAGGTTTCACTCAACAACAAGGTTTTGACTACAAGGAAACATTTTCTCCAGTAGTCAAACCAACAACAATTAGAATCATACTGACTATTGCTATAAGTAAAGGATGGAAGCTCAGGCAACTTGATGTAAATAATGCATTCCTTAATGGAGTGCTTGAAGAGGATGTCTATATGGAGCAACCTCAGGGATATGTTCAAAACACTAATCTTGTGTGCAAGTTACACAAAGCTATTTATGGTCTCAAACAGGCTCCAAGAGTCTGGTTTGACAAGCTAAAATCTACACTAAGTAAAATGGGGTTCAATTCAACCAAGTCTGATAATTCCCTATTCATCAAATCAGATAATGACTGCACTGTTTACATTTTAATCTATGTTGATGACTTAATTAGCACAGGTAACAACAGCTCAAAAGTCAACACATTGGTGGAGTATTTAGACAAGCAGTTCTCAGTCAAAGATCTGGGAGAACTGAATTACTTTTTGGGAATTGAAGTAAACTCAAATTCTCCAACAAAAATAACTCTATCACAAAGGAAATACATTGGTGAATTACTGAAGAAAACACAAATGCATGAAGCAAGAGGTCAACCTACACCAATGATTTGCAGTCAAGCCCTATCTAAATACAGGGGAGAACCTATAGACAACATAAAATTATACAGAAGTGTAGTTGGTGCATTGCAATATGCAACAATTACAAGACCTGATATATCATACATTGTTAACAAAGTGTGCCAATTCATGCAGGAACCTCTAAACACACACTGGAGGAGAGTAAAGAGGATATTAAGATATCTAATAGCTACAATGAATTATGGTCTCACTTTCAAAGCATGCAGTAACTACAACATCACAGGATACACTGATGCAGACTGGGCATCTGACCCAGATGACAGGAAATCAACCACAGGATACTGTATTTACATGGGTAAAAACATTGTGTCATGGTGTTCAAAGAAGCAATCAACAGTCTCAAGATCCAGCACAGAGGATGAATACAGGAGTACTGCTAATGCTATAGCAGAAATAATGTGGATAAGGTCCTTACTTTCAGAGTTAAAGATCAAGCAAGACAAATCAATACTATGGTGTGACAACCTAAGCACTGTCTACATGACCAAAAATCCTATATTACACTCCAGAACCAAACACGTTGAGATAGATCTTTACTTCGTCAGAGAACAGGTAACAAGAGAAAATATTGAAGTCAGACACATACCTGCTACTTACCAAATAGCTGACACTCTTACCAAGCCGCTGTCGTCACCAAATTTCACAAAATTCAGAGAACAGCTACGAGTTGAAGACATCAGAAGCACAGCAGAAGACAAAAAGGACAAGATCCAAAGCTCAAGACCATGCTCACAACCTGAAAAGAAACCAGAAGCTCATGAAGACAAACAACCAAACAAGGGAAACAAAATACTCAAAACAACATCAACTCAAAGAAATACTTATACCAGAGGAGCAGATGAAGTGAAATCAGCACAAATCATCACCGAGAATGAGAGATTGAAGACGGATCTGAAGAATCTCTCGAGAAGCCGCCATTCGAAACCTAACCCTAGTATTGATTTGAGGGGGGGTAATAAAATGAACGAGAATACAATACAAAGGATACTTTGTTTTCTCTCGTTCAACAGGCCCAATAGGCTAAAGCCCAACAGCTGAAGACTGGACCAAACTAATTTACTTTGCTATGTTACAATGTAACAGTATAAATAGATGCACTGTATAATCATCTGAATTATCAATTCATTCTCAATAGATTCAAAATCTGTTTCATTATCAATTTTGTTGTAAAACATAAATCCGAAATCACAAATTCTTATATAATTAATACTCATAACTTTAATTTTAATCAAATGCAAATATTCGCAATTTTAGAAGTGCAAAATTTTGCAATTTAACCTAAAAATATTTCAAATCTCTTTATTTGCAAATATTTGCACTTATCAGAGTTCAAAATATAATTTTTTGAGGAGGTTTATTGTTTATCTTCTATTTCAAATCTATGAATTTTTGATCTCTTTTTGCCATCACTAAACTTTTTAGTGATGACACAAGTTTCAATAGAGAAGGAATATTACAAAAATAGTCTGATGTCGCTAAGACGTTACAAAACTGGCACTACAAAAAAACTTATGATTAGAAACTACTACCTAAAGACTGAAAGTTTTCTGCATTTAATTATTAACTGATCACCGAAATATTCAGTATTTAATTCTTGAAATTTAAAACTGAAATTCGATATTTATTCAGTTAAATATGTTAAGACTGCAAAGATAATTACATTCAATTCCTACTTTTGTTTTAAATTTGTATGTTAAACCGAGCAAACATCCAACGGCATGAGTTTCGTTTTTCTATCGATCCAAATGATTTAGCAGGAAATCTGCACCATTCAATATATTAATGAAAATCATGTTTCCATTTCTTTAGGCCCACTACATCCACTTTGATTTCTCACGTTATATTTCTTATTCAAGAAGACCACTGCGATTACTCTTCTTCCTCCAAATCGCTTCTTTTCTTCCACTTTTTTTTCTTTCTTTTTCTTGTCAATAATCAAACTCGGATTATTCATCCATTTTTTCTCATCCAAATCTAATCTGCATCTTCCTCTTGAGCCCTGATTTCATCGAACCTGATAAAGCTGTCTCCTTACACATCCAGCCTCCCAGCACCCTCTTATTCAATCTCTGAGGTGTTGTTACTGTTCCCCCATCCGTCGTCCTCTCCCCCTCTTGGTTAGACCCTGTTGAATGTGCAGTTGTTCGCACCTCAAAGATTGTAGTTTTCTCGGATTCTTATTTCTATTCCTTTTGATGTTGCTAATTTGGATCTGACCGTGCTTACAATTTCAGTAATAAAGGAACAATTATCAACAACTTCAGATGATGGTCGCTGCTTGATTTACTGAGAAGCGGTTGATTGGTAATGTATTTTATATTCAAGCCGCGCTTATGAGGAGGAGATAATAATGATTACTGGATTTTATGTCAATTTGGGGTGTTCATTTAGTGTTTTTATGTTTCGATTACTAATTTAGGCTATGGAGGAAATGTCTTAATCTTTAATGTGAGTTTGTTGTTAGAGTTTGTATTATGATTATTATGTTGGAAGAAAAAACGGGAGTTTATTGTTTTTCAGAGAATAGCTTGTATTATAACAAAAGAAAACAAAGGATGAAGTTGTTTCTTTGCATTGTATAAATTGAATGGATCATTTTTTTTTGGCAGTTGGTATACTTACATATTTATTTATATATGTATATGTCTACTCTTATATGTACATAAGCATGTACACATATATTTATAAGCTTGAAATATAATAATGTAAATGTATTCAACGTTATTATATATTAAGAAAAAAATTATTTCGAAGATTTTAAGAACAATTACAAACCATATTCCAGTATCAATCGTTCAGTCTTTAAAAGTATTTAAAACCGAACTTTCTGTTTGTAATTTTTGAGACCGACATGTCAATTTCAAATCATTTTTAAGACTTGAGAATTAAAGACGGAAGTTTCAGTTCTTAGTCAGTCTTTAAAATTTACATAGAGACCGAATTTCTTAACTACAGACTGAATTTTTCGGTCCTTAATTATTATTATTTTTGGTAGTGTGGCATCCTTAGGCCATCACTAAATTAACACGACTCCTTTAATAAACATATTTTTTGTCATAATATATGGATTGATAAATTTTAGTGGAGTCATTGTGATAATTATTTTCTAATACAAAATATGTGTCGCAAAGTCGTCGTTTAATTAAGTAACGATGCTTTTATGACATCCGTATTATAAAGCTAAAAAGTTCATAACACAGTGTTGCTAAGATCTAGCGGTATCATTGGTGATGCTTAGTTGTTGTGAGATTCAACAATAATTCACTACATTCATTGTTGAATCTACAGTTATTATATAAATTCAAACCGCTTGTATCGAACAAGTAATGTAATCTACCTATATCATCTCAGACAATCATATACACACACACACACATACATACATATATAAGTACGTGCGTGTAATCTAATATATTTAACCAATAAATTTGAATAAACAAGTACAAAGTAAAGTTAAACACATAGAACAGAATCGTAATTAGAAAAAAAAATTATATAGTCACTTGACAACTACAATTTCAATCCAACATATTTAACATGTATATAAATATAATACAATTGTCCATGGTCGTCCTCGCCCATCTGATTTATATATTCCTACATAAACTTCATCATATTCATCATACTCGTCTTGGACTTTCTCTTTTTGGTCTTTAATGTAGAAACCGCCTTATCCTTGCTTTCAACTCTCAGTAAAGTTTGGCTTCCATTCAATTCAATGCTTCTTGTGTTGGTTATGATCTCTTTGTAATATTATATATAAATGATAGCATTAAAGAATTTACATTTTTTTATCACTAAAAGCTATACAATAAAACATGTATTTGTGCAGTCACATGAAAGAACAACATTTTTTTGAATAATTACTGTTGACTCTATATGATTGGAATTATGTTTATATATGTGGGTGTATATTCGAATTTTGTGTAATTATTGACCAGAATAAATTCTAAGAAGTGGAGTTATTACCCAGAACAATTAATGGAAGAATTATTTAACTCCAAGACGAGCATAGAGGTAAAAACCAGTTACTCATGGAGGTATATTATTCCACATCTTCAATTCATTATCCTATGAATATTGGAAACTACATTTTTATAATTTTGTTCTATATTGAATTTGATTGAATAGAAAATCTTCATGGCTTCTGCAGATAATAATTCAAGTAAGCCTAAATGTACAGATTCAAAGATCGTCGACTCTGAAATATCTTAAAGATGACCCAATTTTAAAGGCTATCCAAGTTGAGTATCTTATAATAGACCAGTGTCTTACCACCATGTTGTGTGATAGGGGAAGGCCAGAGAATATACATTTCATTTTAGAGTTTGGGAGATGATTATAACTTCATTTGATGGGAAAAACTGGTAGGTCCTAATGCTAACGGGATTTCCTTATAATTCGGCGAATACAAAACTTTTTATATTAGTTTGTTCCATGACTTATTAGCTGTATTTTCTCTTATAGATGAAATTATATTCAAATATGAAGTTACCATGAGTTAGTTTACATAGAATATTGGAGGTCATTTATGACAGATTTTGTCTTGGTTAACATTATTTAGAAGATTTAATTTGATAAAGTAAATATAATTATCTTATGATAAGGAATATGAGACTTGTAAATAGTTTGGTCAAGCCTTAAGTATCAAGCTAATGATATTATTTTGAAAAATAGAAAAGAAGGGGCATAATGAGAGGGTAAAACTAAGAATGGTTCCTAATTTTCTTGTCCTCAACCTCAATTCTCTCACTATCATTATACCTCCATTCAGTCAAAATACAACATAAGAGGTCATCCATTACTAAGGAGGAACAAAAGAGGAAATCTAAAGCATTCAAAAGAGAAACTAAGAGGAATTAGTCAACAACTAATTAATCTTAATTTCTTAATCCAATCTAAGGTGAATAATAACAAACCATCTTACTATTATAGTCTTGAATTTGGATTTATGAGTGTTATTTAATTGTAATGTGATATTATGGAACACCATGACTACTGAAAATGAAATTATTTTAATAGGTTTAAGTGTTAAAACCTAATATATGATCATTAACCGACTTAAATTTTTTGATATAATGTATAAAACATTATTTTGAGGACGTATTTTTTATTTCATAATTTTCGAAATTTATGTAATATATTTTATAAATTTTCTAAAAGGAAAAAAGTATTATTTTAGGTTTGATTTATTAAAAATGATTAATCTAGCTCTAAAATTTCATATGTAATATAATATAATAATTCAAACTTTTCATGATTTTCCCCAACATTTACAGTTTTCTATAAATTTGTTCAGCTAGTAGGTTATTAATTAAAAATAATTAATAATATTATTTAAATGGGGTTGTAAATTGCTTTGGGGAAGGTAAATCTATGTCTCGACGAATTTCTAAGATGAAATTAAAAGTATTTTATTATCCAATAGAAAATTAACATTGCGGTAAGAGTTGGTGGAAAGAAATAACTTTACAGCAAAATAAACTAATATTGAGTTTATTTGCAGAAATGTCGTAACATCAACACAGGGATCTGATATTCCCACTAAAAATCGATACATGGTATAATATATATATGTATGTATGTAAAAGCTTGACTTCTATGAAAAATGATAAATTTGACATCTACTCGGTAGATTATAGATATGAGATGTATCAATTCTGTAGAAGTTCGAAATAAAGATATACATGAGTTCGATATCTCGAGTTATTGAGTTTCGAAACTCTATGCTATCCTTTTTTTAAAAGGTTAGCATCATTTATTATAAAGATTATGCACCTTAAATTTTAAAGGGATGCCATCCTTTATTGTTTGAAGGATCAACATTCTCACCGTTTTATACTTGACATCCCTCACCTCCTAGATATTAGACATCTATATTTTGTGGCAATGAAGTCATATGTTTACGAATTCAACATCTTTATTTTATAGCTATAAAGCTGTATGTTATGCAAACCAAAAGCTGAATTTTATAGGTACGACAACTTATGAATATTAGAACTTTGACAACCACATATTTTTCGACCTTATATCCCTGTGTTTTACAAACTAGAATACTTCTTTTAGAGGCTTGGTATTTATATGCTTTGCACCCTGTACAGGTTGTTCATATGTCGTATATTCATAAGTTAAATATTTCTATTCAGAGAACCGATGACTACAATGTTTTAGAGGTTTGACAATCTCATTTGATACCAAAGGGATAAAAAGCTATTTTCAAGATCATCGTATTTTGGTAGAATATTTCACCTAAAAAAGTCTATTTTTCCTTATTTTGAAATATGATTTAAAAGGATAAATCATTTACATAAATAAATGATTTTAATGGAATAAAGGGTATTTTAGCCTGAGGTTTTACAAGGAAACTATTATTCTTCTAACCATTAAATGGATTGTGATAGGATTAGGAATATATGTCTTATGTATTTAGAAAACCAACTGTGTAGGACTAGGGCAGGGTCGAACTCTATTCTTCAGTTGTTATCCCCTAGTTGATAAAGGTCCACGATTTTATTGCATAGGATTTTGTCATAAAGACTAAAAATCGGATTATACATAGAATGGAACTTATTGGTTATACAGGTTTATGGTTGGCTTGCAAAACTATTAGGATCGCAGTGACCTTAGGAAAATTATGTTTTAGACAATTGGTCCAATTTCTTTCTAGCGGTATTTGGAGATTTTCGTACATTTGGTTAGGCTCGTGACAACCATATATATTTGTAGAAATTTTAGAAAAACTATAATTTTGGGACAAATAGTCCATATATTAAGATAGGCTGGTCAGACTTACCTATGTTTCATGCATGCATATGATTACCTTATGTTTTATTCTATCTACTATGGTTGCGAATGCATGATTTATGATTAAATATTTAAAGAAAACACCAGTGAATGAAAAATCTATTCCGTTCAGCTACACTCTCTAACTTGTATCTATTTTGATTCAAAGGGGCATAATATTTTCACCAACCTTATTGTCTTATTCAAAGTTCTTGTTTTCCCCAACCTTTAAACTCTTAGGTGCTCATATGATTATGTCGTGAGTAGGAAGTTTAGGTTTATTGAACAAAAATTCAGAGAAATGTAAGAGACAATCAACATAAGAACTTTATTTTAAATTGTATTGTTTTATTTGAATAAATGTAATGGAAAAAATTGTAAATATTAGTATTTAGACTCTGATTACTCAAGTGGTATCTTCATATGTTGCTTTGAGAGTATTTTATAATTATTACATTTTTTATGAAATATGGGTTACGTATAGGATTGTTAACGAATATGGAAATTATTAGTGAAATTTGTTTTGATTTTTTTTCATATTCATGCACTTTTGGTATTAATGATATTATTAACTTATCTTATTTTATCACTAGCTAATAATACTATAAATGATTGCGGTATCATCCCCGCTTATTTTAAGGCCTTAGAATCGATGATGTTACAGTTTGGTATCATAGATTTTTTTTTAATGTAAAACTTAAATGAGTTTTGAAAATATAATCCAAATAAAGCCGAGAATAAGATCATGATAAGAGATAATGAAACAGCAACACACTTGTACTTGCTAGGTATGTAAGTATATGTTCGGTCTTTATTCCCCTTGCTCTTAGGCCATACTTCCAAATCTTACAATAATCCATATGCGTTCAAGGAAGTAAGATACGGAAGCAGGAAATGGAAGAGTGAATCTAGATGGAGGAAGAACCACAACTAATGTAAATTCTTGGCAAATACTAGAGTGAGTCTAGGTCGATAAGTAAATGTTTATGTGAGTGCGGAAACCCCAACAGTATATATAGGGATAACATATCGATTCTTTATCAATACGTTGCATGTCGAAGAGGTAGCAGGAATGGTTAGAGTAAATGTTGCTAATGTGAAAGAAGAAAATATTGAACCGCCTTCCATTAATAACTACACCATATTGAGTCGGGAATTGTCAAACAAAAGCTGATGATGAACCTTTATTAGGGCTTAAATGGTCCTATAATACTTCTACAACAATACACTCAACAAAGGCTGATGAGCGGAGTAACAGAAGAGGTCATGTATAAATGCTTCCCTTTGTTCTTGACAAAATCGTCAACCATTTGGTTCTGCCATCTCCCTCTGGAGTCTATTTGAACATGAGATATGCTAAACTAAGTTTGTTAGCCATTTTTAGGTTCACTTAATGACTTGTACTCTCTTTCAAATGTAAAGTAATGGGAAGACTAGGCTTCAAAGCAGTTCTTAACTCATTTCAATACTTCATCCATGAGTGCTTAAAATGCAGACAAGCGATTAATCTTAATAGCTTTATGTGGAGAAGCACATCCTAGCATGAAGGTTGCCAGGAGATTGGCCAAAGTGAAACTGACCACTTCACCGAATTTGCTTTAGGAGGCCATAAAGTACAAGAATTTGGAGGAAGCCACCACTAGCTGACAAGCTGATGCTAAACCATTAACCTTCTAGCAATATAAATCTCATAGTTAGAATAGTGAAGCTGGAAACTTAAGTAAGAAGAAGAATGAAAATCTTTTGAACTCTAGTTAGAAAAAGAACAACCAAAAGATATTCAAGCTGGAAAATAGACTCAAAAGTGACACTCTCCAAAATATCTACCTTATCAAGCAAGTGGAACTAAAATACAATAGTCTATCTTAAATAAAGACTGAAGAAGAAATTAATTCCAGGAATTATAAAAGATTCCAGAACTCGGGTGACAAACCACCTTTCTGACCCTTGGGAACGACACTTAATACATATGGAGTACTCATATATCGATGCCTAAGAAATTGAAAGACATGTAGTTATGAGATAAAATAAAAGAATAGAACATCAAATCTCATAATGAAATCCATAAATATAATATCACAATAAAATAGCACCTATCATTACTCTTCAGTATTGTTACTACAATAATCGGACGCCGAAGCTAAGGTGAAGAGGTATCGTATTTGGATTGACCCCAAGATTTATCCCTGAAGCTAAGAGCTACGAAGGCGGGTCGATACAGGAAGCTTGAAGTGAAAACAGGCTTCCTACTGAACTACTACCAAGTAGGGCCCAAATTATCTATAAAAAAGACTCCAAGGGTCACATTTTAGAGGGACTTTTCTCATTCCATCTCCTTGTAGTCATTTCAGAGAGACCAAACTCTGATTTGTAAATCGAAATGGGGGTTTCCACATCAATTGTAATACATTCGTGATATATATATATATATATATATGAATAAATAAAAGGAAAATTGAGATAAAACATACTTTCGATTCGATAATCATATTGTGTCCTTATTGATTTAATAGGGAGTTATCACTAAATCTCATATGTGGGAGATTTCAGTACAAACGCATAAAAAAGGAGAATCATTGAATGAAATTAATGAACATTCCTTTTCGATTCATCTTTGTGCTTTGATCTCCTCGCAATCAGCCTAACATAGCACAACATTATGAAAGACCTATTATAGCCTTATGGCATGATAACTGACACAACCAAGGCCTTTCGTAGGCTGGATCAACGTGAAATTATCATTTTTGTCATTAAAGGCTATAATATGTCACCAAACATAATTACTGTGGCTTATTAGCAATTTCTTCTCTATACAATGTATATTATATTATCCTGAATCTAGGGTACACTTATGGTACACTACTGTAACAAGGTTCTCTCCCTTCTACAAGCTTACAGTGTCCTTATCCAAAGGTCAACTGTTGATCCTTGAGTCTCGTAAGTGTAATAGTCACCTCTCGAAGGAAGAGTAACTTATCTTCAAACTTAGGATCTTAATATCTAAGAAACAACAAGTTAAGATTAGCTTGGTGAGGCTAAATTATCCTTAAGTTCCCTCAAGATCGATTACCTTCTTAATTCCATTATATATGAATTGTCAATTCTCAAATTGGGTGTTGATGATTTTTATCTTTAACATTTTGGCAATAGAAGGAAGGCCTGAACCTATGCTTCTCTTATCTTGTTATGGATTAATTTTGTGAACTTGTTGCTTAACGACAGGATAAAATGTAACAACCCGTATTTTCAATAACCTGTTATAACATAAATGGAGGCAGAATTAAACTGTAAAATCTGAATCAAGGGAAACGGGCTATGCCATTGCGTTCGTCTCAGAAAAATACGCGAAATAGAGTCTGAGTTTTCGAAAATCGGAGTCCGTATGACCAAGATATGGCCTCGCGAAATTTCACGAAAAATTACCAAATTAAAGTATACTTAATTAAGTGAAATGGGTTGCGCAGAGAAATATATATATATTGATATATATATATATATATATATAATTGAAAATTTAATAAATAAGTATGCAAAAATGTTCAAAACAGCGAATTGGGAGAGGGGAATAACCGAACCGGCCGATTTTTGAGGTCGACCCGAGCCTGCTGGGTCGACTAGGGGTTAATCCAGGGTGTTTGGCTGTCAACCCGTGGGCCGATTCGCTCAAATGCAGATTTTGCATTTGGATGGTTCTCATGGTTCATCTTTAATCTAAAGGCCCTAGATGGTTCCTACACTTGACTTCTTCCCCAAGACATGCTTTGATGGCTTGGATTGAATCTAGGTTTAATCCTATGGCCTAAAACACTTGCCTAATCTATAAATAAGACCCTAACCTATCCTAAACCCTCATTATTCATTCATGCAACTAAACTATGGCAAAATTGCTACTCTCATGGCCTCCACTCAACTATCCTAGCCTCCACTTCATTTCTATGAGAGGTTTCATGATCATGAGAGTATTAGAGAGTCCCTATGTTAGTATGAGAGCTTTTCAAGTTGATCTCAAGGCTAAAGCTTTGATCTTTGTTCATAAAGATGGGGTTTTTATTGATTTGGAGTGTTCATCTTTGGGTTTTTGGGTGATGGCATGCATAGGCTTCATCACAATCTTTGTTTTGCATTTCGATTTGTGCCTTCATAACAATGTAAGCCCTTTCCCTACTCTTAGATATTAACTATGAAGTTAAATGTTCATGTTGCAAGTTTGGGTTTGATCATTGAGAATGATACATGCTATCATGTCATGCAAGCTTATGAAGTCATTATCTTGATCTTATGAGCTAAAAGCTACAACCTTTATGTTGAAATGTTGCATTATGGAACATGAGAACCTTCATAATCTTTATGTCAACTTGCATATGAAGTCATAACCCTTATATGATGATACATGCGAGTTTCTAGTCATCATTCCATGTCTTTTGTCACCATAATTCGTTTATGTGCCAAGTTTGGGTTTATGCATGATTTTGAGGCTTAAGAATGTAACATGCAAGCTAATGAACACATTTGTGCCTCATTTGCCACCATGATTAACTTGTGGCTTAATATCCATTTTTGTCATGCCTTCGCCAAGTCTCTTCTTTTAATCCATTAAGT
Source organism: Allium sativum (assembly GCA_030737875.1). Classification (NCBI taxonomy): domain Eukaryota; kingdom Viridiplantae; phylum Streptophyta; class Magnoliopsida; order Asparagales; family Amaryllidaceae; genus Allium; species Allium sativum. The sequence goes on from CM060920.1 coordinate 976,875,150, forward strand.
TGTTGCGAACGTATATGCGAGTTTAAAAGCGTTGGGTTATGTTATGGGTAATTTCTAATGACATGAAAATACAACTTGAAAACATGACCTGAATCATAACATGGAAGTTGACATGTAAGTACGCATAAAAACATAAGCTTGGGAATTTACCTACTAAGTTAGGTCTACCCATTGGGAATTTACCTATTAAGTTAGGTCTACCCAATTGCTTGAAAACTTGACTATGAACATGACACTAGACTAAACATGAAAGTGGCCAACTCGAGGTTGGGTTGAGTTTGCAACGTAAAACTACCCGGAACCGACCGGCCTAACTAGTAGTTGCAAACAATAGGACCCAATGTGAGAAGTTGGTCATGTTGTGCTTGAACCCGAGGTTAGACCAAGTTGTGGTGTAAAGCTACCCGGAACCGACCGGCTTAACTAGTAACCACAACAAAGTCTAATGTGAGAGGTTGGGGTGCATTAAGTAATTAATGCCACATGATAGGGTTAAGTTAATTTGATTAATGACTCTTAACCAAATATGACATGGGTAAATGGGTTAAGTAAATTGGTTAGGCAAATGATACTTAACAAAACATGACAAGGTTGGGTAGGTTAAGTGATTTGATTTGCCTAATGACGCTTAACCATTTTTATACGACTAGTGGACGGGGATTAAGTTAACCAACACTTAATCAATCCAACATGATAATTTGGCAAGGTTAAGTAAGTTTTCTTAATGACACTTAACCATACAAGATGATTAGGGGATGGGGTTAAGTAATTTGCACCTAACTAATCCGACACGGTAATTAGATGGGGTTAAGTAATCCACACTTAACTAATCTAAACACGGTAATTCGATGGGGTTAAGTTAAACACTTAACCAATTTAAACTCGGTAATTCAATGAGGTTAAGTAACCAATACTTAACCAACTTAACGTGATAATTTAATGGGGTTAAGCAACTTCTACTTAACCAATTATACATGATGATTTGATGGGGTTAAGTAACTTACACTTAACCAATCTAATACGCGGACCTGATAAGGTTAAGTCACAAGACCTTTTTAGAATATACTTAACCATTGTAGTACGATTAGAGGATGGGGTTAAGCCAACCTATACTTAACCAATCCGACTCGATAATTTGATGGGATTAAGATAATCTATGCTTAATCGATCTAGCAAGATAATCCGATAGGATTAAGGTAAGCTAGTACTTGACCAATTTGACTTGATAGGGTTAAGTCATGAGCCTCTGGGTACACTTAACCAACTTGTGGGACTAAGTCTTGAACTTAAATACTTAGCCAATCTTTGACGTGATTCGTGGGCGGGTTAAGTCATGGACTTGAATGATAACACTTAACCCAATAGACAAACCCTAGCTAGAAGAACTAGGTAGAAAACCGTGGTTAATCAAGGATAACGGGGAAGGAAGCTAAGTGGTAAACCTTAGTTAAGGGTAACTAAGTAATAATTCTTAGCTAAGGACATCGGACTAATTCTCAAAACGATGAGTAACCTGATACGGTAGGTCATCGCTTAGTATACGAGGGGGAGCAAGTTATCTGACTTGGATAAAAGCTCCAGCGCACTGGGTGCCGAAGTGGAAGCTTCGGGGGACGTGAGGATATTCTTGGGATCCCTCTGTGGGCTGCCAGGTAATTATACTAGGCCCATGAGAGGTTAAGGTCTGCGTTAGAAGGACCAAGAGTATGCTTGGTTGCTATGCGAGCAACCTAAAGACTGGGATGGATTAGCGTGGAGTCGACGATTCTTGTTTTTGCCCTGGATAGCACATCGTCGACTACCTACCATCTTTAGTCAATCGTGTACGTGCGGAAAGGCAGGGAACCCCCAACAGACCATGTGCTTGCTATCGAGTCATGGGTGAGGTTGGCCCGTAGGAAAGTGGGCTATAGTGGGGCCGTGGAGTGGTTCTTATACATGATTTTTGTTGGATTGCCTTTCAGTAGTTGAGGGAGGGGTCACATGGGACCATAGCCACGGGTACAAAAATAGACCTTGATATCTGCATCGGTAGACGATTTAAAGCTCCCGACCGAGTTCCGTATTTCTTGATTTGCCCTGGCACGGAACTCGGATGGCACATTGGGGAACATGTGCATCTAGACATGGAAAACGATTCACGATACATACGTGGGATCAAGGGCGCGGTTGACGGGTGGCGTAATCCCTAGTGGTCCTAGGTGGCCAAAACCCAAACCGAGACACGGAAACGTTCATTAGGTAGCATAATCCCTAGCGGTCCTAGGTGGCATAAATCCTAAGTGGACGCGCGATAGTTCATGGTAAGGAAACACAACTAGATCAAGGGTTGCAGTCCAAAACAAATTCAAGGATAAACCGTTTACATGGGAAAGCCCGTACAGCCTACGGCAAAGGACTGAACTTATACATGGAAAGAAACATATGAGTTGAGTAACCTATATATGCGGCATATTAGGTTGACATGGACCATTACACGACTTTTGAGTAAGGGTCATTCACGGATAACACGTAATACAGTTGGGATACTAGTACGGTAGGTGCAGAGCGGATATACAGGATAGATGCCATGGGACGTTATACGCGATAGATATCTTGGGATATTATACTTGATAGGAACCTGACAATGTGATACCTTGTTTTATCTTGACATCGTAGTTTATCACGACACCCTAGTTTATCTGAGTTCAGTAGTTCATCCTGTTATTTTGATTTAATTGACCTATCTTGTATCATGCTTATGTTCATCTCAGTTTCTCATGACAGTTAACTTTACTAGTTTTTATACTAATAGTAGATAGGGCTTACTCAGTCTTTTTGACTGACCCGTTTTGTTTCGCCTCTTTTCTTCCGTTTCCCCCCCCCCCCAGGTTACAGGGAGGAAACACTGCTGTTTAGTTCGGACTTCTTCTGCTTGAAGGTCATCATGGATGGCTTGGACTTTTCCTGGCTATGGCTACTTTACTGTTTTTATTTAGGGAATAATTTATGAAAAAGTCTTTATGCTTCTTTACTATTGCAAGACAGGTTTTGATGTACTCTGATGTAAAAGGCTTTAGACCTTATGTATTCATGTTTATGAAAGTTCGATTTTACTTCCGCTATTTTATATGTTCTGTCTTGTGATATTTCTATGCATGTTTACCAATAATGCCCCTCTAAAGCTAGTGCATTCCTTTGCGAGTGACCCTAGCGGAGGCGGGGTGTTACATTTGGTATCAGAGCAGAAGGTTACCAGATTGGGCAAAAGTTTTTAAAGACCTTCTGAAAACTATTTGAAAATCGTTTATAAAGAAGCATTTTTCAAGAAAGTTTTCTTTTAAAAAGAAAAGGCTATTCCCCAAAGGCCATTAGCATTATCCTTGTTTCCTTAATTAAATCTCTTTTCCTTTCTTTCCTCCATCTGTAGTCACAGTGGTTTCAACTGCGACTAGTCTTTTCTATCTACGAAAGTGCTTTCCATGCGAAGGAGGTGGTTTTCAAGAGACCAGTGGCCGCGTTATAAGAAAGGATAGTGAGAAAGAGGATAAAGGATACGAGCTTAAGGATGAGCAACTTGTTGGTATGGCTTAGTCCTCAAAGGAGGGAGAAAGATGAACAATGAAACCCATGACGAGAGAGTACCTTTGGCATGGTAAAACGGGGCGGATAGTTAAGTATTATGGGACAAGGACAAGATCATCGGGAGGGCAGTAGTATGCTCTCATTTCTAGAGTACCTCGGAAGGAGGGTAACGATCTTGTTAAAGGTTTAGCTTTTCTTCTCTATCATCCCGTTAGGACTTCGTTGTTCGTATCATTTAAGTCTGCTTCGATAGTTGAGTCTCTGCACCTTAAGTACTAGCGTAATAGAGAATCCCATTTTTGTCTCAAAGTCCTATTGGAGAATCAGTCCATTTATACATGACTTGTTTGGATTTGGGAATGTCTATGCCAAGTGTTGAGTTTGGAAATAATGCTTATGTTTATAAGCTATGGATGGATTCTAGGGATGAAGTGGTTATCCAGTAGGGGGTGCCACTCTCGGTTTTGATAGGAGGGTAGTTAGACCTTTTGACTAGCCTTGGTAATGCCCTCGAAGTACCGGGTAACCATTTTGAGGTTCTGTCATGACTAGTTACTTAGAATCCGTTGATGCCTTTATTGGAAATTTGAAGCCCGATCGAGTGGTGTTCGCCGATAAGACGGATGGTTTACTTCACTTATGCGTGGGTTATAGAAATCACCCTAGTAAGTGCGCTTGATAACCTGGTTGGCATCTGTTTACTTTCAAGAGAAAGTTCTTCTACGTGGAATACCTTGTGGTACGAGGTCCGAGATTCACTAGTGAATTTTGGAAAGCTTGCATGAGATCATGAGTACGCAGTCATGTTTGCGCCAAGTGTGCAAGTGGAACGAGAGGCGACGAAGAAATGAGTTCCAGCTCATGTTATGGAAACAGGAAATAGGAAGCTACGAAATCGCGAAGTTAAAAGACGGTCAAGGCACAATGGAATTAAGCTCGAGGAAATACGACTCTGATGGTCAAAGACTATATACGCGCATGATATCTCTTTTGGGAGTATATCCTTGATCCCTGTTTTCTGTAGAGCTTACTTGTAGGCTATCTTTTGTGGACATCCTCTCGGTCCTATTTTCTGTTACAAACCCCGTAAGGAGTTTGTCTTGTTTTTCTTCTCGACCCTGTTCCAGGGAATCCTAGGTAGAACCCTATGGATGTAAACATGTATTTGAAACATGTTATGATTGATATGGTTGCAAGTGGTTGCTCGTGGATGCGCGAATACACATTAGATACTAGCTCGACTCGGTCACATTTCATATTGCATATGCACGAGTATTTATACTTGTTTATGGATGAAATCGAATGTATTATCATGCGGTTGTTGCATATGAATGAATGATTGTGCACGCATATAGTACCTATATGGCTAGGACTATTTGCATACATGTTGGATTCATGGCACTATACATATTTTGCATTAGAAAGATTATTCAGGCCTGATCATTAGCATTAGCTAAGGAACATGTACACACACGTTTTGCATATATTCATACAGCATTAGAAATCATCTAAGGACAATGGTTGCTTGTGGATGATGTTTTGAGTAGATGGATGATGGATGGTAGGATATGTTCTTCCTAACTTGGAGATTTCGGGGACGAAATCCTAAAAGGTGGGGAGAATGTAACAACCCGTATTTTCAATAACCTGTTAAAACATAAATGGAGGCAGAATTAAACTGTAAAATCTGAATCAAGGGAAACGGGCTATGCCATTGCGTTCGTCTCGGAAAAATACGCGAAATAGAGTCTGAGTTTTCGAAAATCGGAGTCCGTATGACCAAGATATGGCCTCGCGAAGTTTCACGAAAAATTCCCAAATTAAAGTATACTTAATTAAGTGAAATGGGTTGCGCAGAGAAATATATATATATTGATATATATATATAATTGAAAATTTAATAAATAAATATGCAAAAATGTTCAAAACAGCGAATTGGGAGAGGGGAATAACCGAACCGGCCGATTTTTGAGGTCGACCCGAGCTCGCTGGGTCGACTAGGGGTTAATCCAGGGTGTTTGGCTGTCAACCCGTGGGCCGATTCGCTCAAATGCAGATTTTGCATTTGGATGGTTCTCATGGTTCATCTTTAATCTAAAGGCCCTAGATGGTTCCTACACTTGACTTCTTCCCCAAGACATGCTTTGATGGCTTGGATTGAATCTAGGTTTAATCCTATGGCCTAAAACACTTGCCTAATCTATAAATAAGACCCTAACCTATCCTAAACCCTCATTATTCATTCATGCAACTAAACTATGGCAAAATTGCTACTCTCATGGCCTCCACTCAACTATCCTAGCCTCCACTTCATTTCTATGAGAGGTTTCATGATCATGAGAGTATTAGAGAGTCCCTATGTTAGTATGAGAGCTTCTCAAGTTGATCTCAAGGCTAAAGCTTTGATCTTTGTTCATAAAGATGGGGTTTTTATTGATTTGGAGTGTTCATCTTTGGGTTTTTGGGTGATGGCATGCATAGGCTTCATCACAATCTTTGTTTTGCATTTCGATTTGTGCCTTCATAACAATGTAAGCCCTTTCCCTACTCTTAGATATTAACTATGAAGTTAAATGTTCATGTTGCAAGTTTGGGTTTGATCATTGAGAATGATACATGCTATCATGTCATGCAAGCTTATGAAGTCATTATCTTGATCTTATGAGCTAAAAGCTACAACCTTTATGTTGAAATGTTGCATTATGCAACATGAGAACCTTCATAATCTTTATGTCAACTTGCATATGAAGTCATAACCCTTATATGATGATACATGCGAGTTTCTAGTCATCATTCCATGTCTTTTGTCACCATGATTCGTTTATGTGCCAAGTTTGGGTTTATGCATGATTTTGAGGCTTAAGAATGTAACATGCAAGCTAATGAACACATTTGTGCCTCATTTGCCACCATGATTAACTTGTGGCTTAATATCCATTTTTGTCATGCCTTTGCCAAGTCTCTTCTTTTAATCCATTAAGTTGTTGCGAACGTATATGCGAGTTTAAAAGCATTGGGTTATGTTATGGGTAATTTCTAATGACATGAAAATACAACTTGAAAACATGACTTGAATCATAACATGGAAGTTGACATGTAAGTATGCATAAAAACATAAGCTTGGGAATTTACCTATTAAGTTAGGTCTACCCAATGGGAATTTACCTATTAAGTTAGGTCTACCCAATTGCTTGAAAACTTGACTATGAACATGACACTAGACTAAACATGAAAGTGGTCAACTCGAGGTTGGGTTGAGTTTGCAACGTAAAACTTCCCGGAACCGATCGGCCTAACTAGTAGTTGCAAACAATAGGACCCAATGTGAGAAGTTGGTCATGTTGTGCTTGAACCCGAGGTTAGACCAAGTTGTGGTGTAAAGCTACCCGGAACCGACCGGCTTAACTAGTAACCACAACAAAGTCTAATATGAGAGGTTGGGGTGCATTAAGTAATTAATGCCACATGATAGGGTTAAGTTAATTTGATTAATGACTCTTAACCAAATATGACATGGGTAAATGGGTTAAGTAAATTGGTTAGGCTAATGATACTTAACAAAACATGACAAGGTTGGGTAGGTTAAGTGATTTGATTTGCCTAATGACGCTTAACCATTTTTATACGACTAGTGGACGGGGATTAAGTTAACCAACACCTAATCAATCCAACATGATAATTTGGCAAGGTTAAGTAAGTTTTCTTAATGACACTTAACCATACAAGATGATTAGGGGATGGGGTTAAGTAATTTGCACCTAACTAATCCGACACGGTAATTAGATGGGGTTAAGTAATCCACACTTAACTAATCTAAACACGGTAATTCGATGGGGTTAAGTTAAACACTTAACCAATTTAAACTCGGTAATTCAATGAGGTTAAGTAACCAATACTTAACCAACTTAACGTGATAATTTAATGGGGTTAAGCAACTTATACTTAACCAATTATACATGATGAATTGATGGGGTTAAGTAACTTACACTTAACCAATCTAATACGCGGACCTGATAAGGTTAAGTCACAAAACCTTTTTAGAATATACTTAACCATTGTAGTACGATTAGAGGATGGGGTTAAGCCAACCTATACTTAACCAATCCGACTCGATAATTTGATGGGATTAAGATAATCTATGCTTAATCGATCTAGCAAGATAATCCGATAGGATTAAGGTAAGCTAGTACTTGACCAATTTGACTTGATAGGGTTAAGTCATGAGCCTCTGGGTACACTTAACCAACTTGTGGGACTAAGTCTTGAACTTAAATACTTAGCCATTCTTTGACGTGATTCGTGGGCGGGTTAAGTCATGGACTTGAATGATAACACTTAACCCAATAGACAAACCCTAGCTAGAAGAACTAGGTAGAAAACCGTGGTTAATCAAGGATAACGGGAAAGGAAGCTAAGTGGTAAACCTTAGTTAAGGGTAACTAAGTAATAATTCTTAGCTAAGGACATCGGACTAATTCTCAAAACGATGAGTAACCTGATACGGTAGGTCATCGCTTAGTATACGAGGGGGAGCAAGTTATCTGACTTGGATAAAAGCTCCAGCGTACTGGGTGCCGAAGTGGAAGCTTTGGGGGACGTGAGGATATTCTTGGGATCCCTCTGTGGGCTGCCAGGAAATTATACTAGGCCCATGAGAGGTTAAGGTCTGCGTTAGAAGGACCAAGAGTATGCCTTGGTTGCTATGCGAGCAACCTAAAGACTGGGATGGATTAGCGTGGAGTCGACGATTCTTGTTTTTTCCCTGGATAGCACATCGCCGACTACCTACCATCTTTAGTCAATCGTGTACGTGCGGAAAGGCAGGGAACCCCCAACAGACCATGTGCTTGCTATCGAGTCATGGGTGAGGTTGGCCCGTAGGAAAGTGGGCTATAGTGGGGCCGTGGAGTGGTTCTTATACATGATTTTTCTTGGATTGCCTTTCAGTAGTTGAGGAAGGGGTCACGTGGGACCATAGCCACGGGTACAAAAACAGACCTTGATATCTGCATCGGCAGACGATTTAAAGCTCCCGACCGAGTTCCGTATTTCTTGATTTGCCCTGGCACGGAACTCGGATGGCACATTGGGGAACATGTGCATCTAGACATGGAAAACGATTCACGATACATACGTGGGATCAAGGGCGCGGTTGACGGGTGGCGTAATCCCTAGTGGTCCTAGGTGGCCAAAACCCAAACCGAGACGCGGAAACGTTCATTAGGTAGCATAATCCCTAGCGGTCCTAGGTGGCATAAATCCTAAGTGGACGCGCGATAGTTCATGGTAAGGAAACACAACTAGATCAAGGGTTGCAGTCCAAAACAACTTCAAGGATAAACCGTTTACATGGGAAAGCCCGTACAACCTACGGCAAAGGACTGAACTTATACATGGAAAGAAACATATGAGTTGAGTAACCTATATATGCGGCATATTAGGTTGACATGGACCATTACACGACTTTTGAGTAAGGGTCATTCACGGATAACACGTAATACAGTTGGGATACTAGTACGGTAGGTGCAGAGCGGATATACAGGATAGATGCCATGGGACGTTATACGCGATAGATATCTTGGGATATTATACTTGATAGGAACCTGACAATGTGATACCTTGTTTTATCTTGACATCGTAGTTTATCACGACACCCTAGTTTATCTGAGTTCAGTAGTTCATCCTGTTATTTTGATTTAATTGACCTATCTTGTATCATGCTTATGTTCATCTCAGTTTCTCATGACAGTTAACTTTACTAGTTTTTATACTAATAGTAGATAGGGCTTACTCAGTCTTTTTGACTGACCCGTTTTGTTTTGCCTCTTTTCTTCCGTTTCTCCCCCAGGTTACAGGGAGGAAACACTGCTGTTTAGTTCGGACTTCTTCTGCTTGAAGGTCATCATGGATGGCTTGGACTTTTCCTGGCTATGGCTACTTTACTGTTTTTATTTGGGGAATAATTTATGAAAAAGTCTTTATGCTTCTTTACTATTGCAAGACAGGTTTTGATGTACTCTGATGTAAAAGGCTTTAGACCTTATGTATTCATGTTTATGAAAGTTCGATTTTACTTCCGCTATTTTATATGTTCTGTCTTGTGATATTTCTGTGCATGTTTACCAATAATGCCCCTCTAAAGCTAGTGCATTCCTTTGCGAGTGACCCTAGCGGAGGCGGGGTGTTACATAAAATGAAGCCCAAAAGGTTAAACAGTATAAACGAAGAAGCATTTCTTGAAACCACTCTTAACGAAAACATACCTTCATCATTTAACATAAACACCGTTGAAGTAGGAGGAACCTCTAATCCGACACAGCCTCCAAACCCAAATGTTGCGAACCAAAGCACTATCAAAATAAAGATCTTGGAGAAATAGTTCCTTGATATGCAGGATCTCCTGCAAGTTTCTTAGATGCAAAGGTCTTCGAGGAACACCAAACCAAGTCAAAGAAAGGAAGTCGAATCTCTAAGGAAGAACACACCCACTTAGCAACCCGGGGAGAAAGGAAAAGTCAATGCAGCTTCCTCCAAGAAGAAAAGACCCTATCTTTCTGAAGTAGATCATCAGAGGAATCATCGTAGCAAAGGTAGGAACGATCAGGGAGCTCCACTACTAAGGGATACATCCCCAAAAGATCAGATTATGATAATACAGAAGCTTACCTTAAAGACATGGCAAAGAAGGCTGTCAAAGATCTGCTTGGAGGTAAAGGGAAGAGAATTTTGGACGTAAAGGTTAATGACAATGAAAGGGTAGTCTCGTTCACCAGTGAAATTATGAATACGGTAATACCATCCCATGTGAAGATCCCTACCATGAAGTATCTTGGAACCACCCACCTTGATGATCATCTAATGGCTTTTGATAGCCAAATGGACCTTTACAATGCTTCAGGAGCTGCCTGATACTGCTTATTTCCAGTAACACTTCAAGGGGCGTCAGCTAAGTGTTATAGTAAATATCGGGAGAATACTATTATTCTTGGAAGAAACTTTCTTACGAATTCTCTGCACAGTTTTGCATCTACAAAGACCTAACCATGGATTACATTGTCATCGCTAACATGAAGCAAAGACAGGGAGAGTCTTTGGGCAATTACCTAAAAAGGTTTAATGTTGAGGTTCCGAAGGCAAAAGACATGAACAACCATGACAAGCTCATTGTCGTTCGTTCAGGAATAACTAAGAACACTCCCTTCTGGAAGGAATTACACATCCAAGGGTGAAAAGACTTGTAGGATTTCCATTACCAGGTGGATAAATTCATCCGCATGGATGAGCTGTACTACTCAAAGAAAAAGTTTGGCCCCGAGGGGAAGGAGGTAAACCAAGCTTTAATCGAAAACCTCAAAGCGAAAAGTTTGAATTTGATGGAAGCCAGAAGAAGCCAAGATGGGTCCAACACTAACTCTATGGATTTGATTAAACCAATATAATTCATAAATGTTGTGGCCAAGGAGAGAGTCAACAACTCTCCAGTCTCTTTTAAAGCTAAGAATTGCCCAGAACCATGGAGTGAAGGAAAGTATTCTGAGACCAGAATACAAATGGGCATAAGACCGATGAGTGCAAAGTGCTAGAAGGCATAATTTAGAAGCTTAATAGTGAATGGCACTTAAAATTGTTCATTCTTGACAAGTAGCAAACAACCCAACATACCAATGGACATCCAAAGATTTCGGCTAACTCGGTAGAGGCCAAGTCGAAGAAGGTCAACTAGATCTGGGCCCTCCGATAAATTGAATTAATGTGATCCATAGAGGTCCACATACAATTGGAAATGACCAAGATGCCCAGAACCAATATCTAAGACAGGCCCACGAGGGGATATTTTCTATTCAAGAAGAGTCTTCACTTAATAATTCCCACAACAATATCAAAATGCACAATTTGGTGGTTTCCCCGAATGAGATGCAAAAGGGTGTCTACCATCCACATAATGACCCTTTAATGATAACAGCACAGATTGGGCTTTCTATGGTCACCAAAATTCTTGTTGATACTGGGAGTACAGTGAATATTATCTCTAAACATGCTTTTGACCACATGCGAATTTCTGAATATGGGCCGGAGCCGAGCAATGAACCCATCTTTGGATTTAATATCAAAGGATCCACTCCACTTGGGCAAATCAAGCTATTGGTCCAGAATGGACTACCTCCTTTTTACAGAACCTTCGTGACTCTTTTTGTCATCATTGATTAGCCTTCCTACTATAATGCTTTTTTTGGCCGCCCGGCTCTGGATGAAGTGGACACCTTTGTCTCATCAAAATATCTTATGATGAAATTTCTAACAAAGAAGGGAAGGGGAACAATTAGATGAGAACAATTTAGCTCCCGCAAATTTTACTTTGCAACCCTTGGTCAGTATAAAAGGGAGTATCTTGTTTACTTCAATTCTTCTATAATTTTTCAACATTTGTATGATGGATTCCTACATCCAACATTCGAAGCTAAAATAAGAATCAATAAGTCTGACAAGCATATGAATGATAGATACACTCCTTTGGGAAGCTAAAGGAAGAAGGAAGAGGATTGAATAGATAAATTTAGTGGTGGAAGAAGAGATTATAACAGAACTAGAATCCCGAGGAGATATAGAAAGAATCAGACCAGTAGAAGATTAGTGGACATAAGCATTTATCTAACAGAAAAAGCTAAGACCATCAAAATAGGGAAAAGGTTGGAAAGACAATTGAAAATGGATTTGATTTAGTTCCTGCATTAGACCCATTCGGATATGGTAGGGATCAATCCATTTATTATGAACCAGGCTCTGAACATCAATCCATCTATAATGCCTATCCGACAAAATAAAAGGCAGTATAAATAAGACAGATCAGAAGACCTGAAAGAGGAAATAAAGAAATTACTTGCGAATGGTTTTATTCGAGAGTCTTTTATCCCAACTGGTTAGTTAACCGAGCAATAGTGAGAAAGTCTAATGGAAAATGGAAAATTTGTGTCGATTACACAGACTCGAAAAAAGCATGCATGTCCAAAAGATTGCTATCCCCTTCTCCAAATTAATCGGTTAGTTGACGCGACTAGTAGACATAAGCTGTTATCCCTCATGAATGCCTACTCAGGATATAACCAAATTCCTATGTTCAAGCCAGATGAAGAGTATACAAGCTTCATTACCGATTGGGGAACATATTGCTATAAGGTAACGCCTTTTGGATTGAAAAATGAAGATGCCACAAATCAAAAATTGGTAAACAAAATGTTTCAAGATCAAATAAGGTGGAATACAGAGGTATATGTAGATGATATGCTAGTGAAAACTAACAAGGCGGAAAATCATTTGGAGGATCAAGAAGAAATGTTCAATATCTTGAGGGAGTATCAAATGAAGTTAAATCCTCAAAAGAGTTACTTCGTGGTTCAATATGGAAAGTTCCTAGGTTATATTGTTAGTGAATATGGGATTGAAGCTAGTCCCGAACAAACTAAAGCCATAAAGGATATAGATGAACCCAAAACAGGTAAAGAGGTTACGAGTTTAAATGGGAAGGTAGCAGCCTTGAATCGGTTCATTTCCAAGGCCAATAATAACCCCTTCTTTGAAGTAATTAAGAAAAATAAGAATTTCGAATGGAGCGAGGAATGCAGAAAGGCTTTGAAAGAGTTAAAGGATTATTTAAACCTCCAATTTTATCCAGTCCCGAAAGTGGGAAAGACTTTTATCTCTATATGGTTGTTTCCGAACATGCAATCAATTCAGTTCTCATTAGAGAAAACAACGAGACACAATTCCCAGTTTACTACGTTAGTAGAAGGTTAAGAGATGCAGAAACCTGATACACTATAGTAGAAAAGTTGGCCTACTGTCTAATAATTACAGCTCGAAAATTTAGGGGTCGCTTTCAAGCACATCTCATTAAGGTTCCAACCAATTTTCCATTCAAGAAAGTTTTCAATAAGCTAGAGACATCCTGAAGGTTGGTAAAGTGGGGAAAACTTAGACAGTACGAAATTGAATTCCAACCACTAGCAGCAATTAAAAGGCAAGCCCAAACAGACTTCGTTAATGAATGCACGAGTTTTGTTAGAGAATATTCAACAAAGGAAAACAATCTTAAGGCCAAATGTTAGTTATTTTTAGAGGGAGCGTCAAATGAGCAAGGAGCAGGGGTAGGATATGTAATGATCACCCCTAATGGGAACCGTCTGCACTATGCAATGAAGCTTGGGTTTGCTACAACAAATAATGTGGCTGAGTATGAGTCAATGATAACGGGATTGAATTTAGCCTACAATCGAAGATACCCTAGATTGAGTACTTTAGTGATTCCCAACTAATGGTAAACCAAATCAAGCAAACTTACCAAACTAAGGATTCCGAGTTAGCGCTATATATGAAGAGAATACTAAAAATGCTCACCCAATTTGAAGATTTTTCCATACATCAGAATCCGAAAGGGAAAAATTCCCAAGCTGATTCCTTGGTGAAGTTGGTTAGCTCTAGAGGAGCATCTGAAACTTGAGGATATCAGGAGAAGCCTAGCATCGAACAAGAGGCATCCAAACCAGGAAAGGAATTGCTAGTTTTAACTAGATCCTAAGCCTTGGCAAAGGAAGCTGAAAGGGAAAAAGATATAAATAAATCTCCGAGTGAGGAACTTATACAAACTGAAATGAATTATCATTATGAAAATAATTGGATGACACCCATTGTAGATTATCTCCTAAGTGGAACATTACATACCAATAGGCAAGATGTCGGGAGGATTAAGCATCAAACTCCTACCTTTGTTATTATAAACATGGTACTTTATAAGAAAGGGCATTCGCTCCCCTACTTGTGATTTGTAAGCCTTGAAGACAGGCTCAATTTGTTAAAAGAAGCGCATGAGGGTTTATGCGGAGATCATTCTGATGGAATCAAACTAGCAAAGAGGGTTATGCGACAAGGCTTCTATTGATCGCAAACGGTTAGTCAAGCGATAGAGTATGTCAAGAAATGTGAGAAATGCTAAAGGTATCCTAGGATACCCTGATTACGTCCAAATGACTTAGCCACCATCTCAAGTCAATGACATTTTGATGTATGGGGAATAGACTTAATTGGGCCCATAGCAATCTCTAAGGGAGGAGCCAAGTATGCGATAGTAGCAACTGACTACTTTACTAAATTGGTTGCTGCTGAACCACTCCCAAACATTACATCTAATAAGGTGCTAAGATTCGTGGTAAAGAATATCATCACACAATTTGGAATCCCCTACAAGATCATATCTGACAATGGAACACAATTTAAAAGTGAAAATTTCACAGGATTTTGTGACAAATACGAAATCATAAAAGTTTCTCTTTTGTGGCACATCCAAGGGAAAATAAGGTCGTCAAAGCTGCAAACAAAACTATAAAATCAATCCTAAAGAAACAGTTAAACCAATCTAAGGGAAATTGGGTATATGAGTTGCCATTAGAACTTTGGTTGTATAGAACCTTCGCCAAGATGGCGACAGGGCACACTCCATATTCTGTAACATACGGATGTGAGGCTATGCTTCCAATCGAGGTTGAGATCCCTTTACATAGAAGAATAGCTTATGCATTTTATCCTAATCAAGAGTTGAAAAAGGAATCCTTAGACCTAATTCAAGGGTTAAGAGATGAAGCAACCATCAGAACAGCTGAATATCAAAGAAGAATCACAAAGTACTTCAACTCATGAGTAAGGACGAGAACTTTCCGAAAAGAAGAATTGGTCTTACGAAGGGTAATGGCAAATACTAAGAATCCAACGGGTGGTCCCCTTAGTCCAAACTGGCAAATGTTAGTACCAAAATTCAACACTGAAATAGACTATCAATGAAGAGGTATCGGACCGCATTGGTATAGAGAAATGATCTAAAAGCATGGACCCAACACCAGGTTAAAGCTGAAAGCACAAAAGAAACAACTGAGACAACAAGCAATTGCCACCCTCTTGGAAAGAGAAAGCTTGGAACCGACAAAAAAAAGTAATACTGCTAGGGTAGTGCCGGAACAGAAGACAACTAGTGTAAGCTCAATTCCAAAAGCCAATCATTTGAAATCAGAAGCAGATGGAAGGGAAGGATGAAGGCTATAACCCAAAACTAAATAAATGACAAAAGTCAGCAAGCCGAATAAGAGAAGATGAAAGGTCTATATGAACTAATTTACTTAGTGTCGATACAGATGGATGTAAAGATACCAAAAGCACCAGAAGCCGAAACTCAATCATCCCGAGAGCCAGCTATCAGAGCTAAAGCTTGTCGACCACCCCGAAACAACTTCAATAGGAGACGTAACGAAAGCATCCTTCTGGAAGATTGAAACCCACTCCAGAGATTCACCGAGAGCAAACTAGTACACCTGATAGGAAGAGCTATCGACACTAACATAATTAGTGTCGATACCGAAAGGGGTGGCGATTCTCGGAACATGAATAACTGAAGCACGAAAACCAATAATATAAAGACTTAAAGGCAAAACCGGAAGCTTATTTCCGAAAGATGGAACCCATACCCGAAGCTATCTATGCCAACGGGATTGGTATCGATACGGAAGGCTATGTTGTATCTATTAACAACATCAAAAGAGCATCCGAGAACACAGCAACTAAAACCAAAAAGATGAGGAGCAGCTACCGCACCCGAAAGAGGCTTATGATGGACAAATGACAAAAGGGGTCCATATTTGTCTATAAGTAAGACCCCATGAGTCACACATTAGGGGACTTTTCTCATTCCCCAATCTTGTACTCTTTTATTAGAGAGTAAACCCTAATTTCTAAATTGATTCGGGGATTTCCTTTGTAAACACTGATGTACTCAAGTCAATGAGCAATATAGAGTGATCAACACTAGGTATAATTCCCATGAGTTGTCTAGCTACTTTCTTTACATACTACCTTGTGCTTCCTACACAACAATGATTTCTTACACAATTTTTAACCCCTCTTCAAGATTATCAAAACACCCTTCTAAAAACCGTTTAGCTTTCTATTTTGTGTTGTTCCTAGGGGACCCTTATCCCAAGGTAACTGTTGGTTGTTAAGTCTCATAAGCATGATACCCTCCCCTTGAAGGAAGAATAACTAATATTTGGGCTTAAGACCTTGATATTTAGGAAATGATAAACTAATTCAAGCTTGTAGGAACTAAATAAATCGCATTTTCCCCTTAGGTCCAATTCCTTAGACTATCTCTGGTGTTAACGAAAAATATCGTTAACATTTTGGCGCTAGAAGGACGGCTTGAACCTTCGACCTTGTGGTTACTAGCCACATACCTAACTATGTTGTTCCGTCCTGGATTGGACTAAGCTTTGAAGAAGTAGAAACCATGAATAGAAGGTCTCTATGAGTAAGTAATGAATTTCCCGTGGTTACATCAAATACTAATGAATCATGGATTATCAAAAGGCAAAGGATTATATAAGAAGCCTTGCATATCCGAAATAATGAAAAAGAAATAGATCCATATGATCCTGATCATTGGAGCATTAACCTTTTCCATTTAGGACCAACCCCAATCTTTGCACTAAGCAATTCTACGTCAAGGGAGTACAACTCATTTCTCCATATCAAGGAATTCATTCAACAATAGGCTAAGGGAATAATATTTGGGCAAAGAACTGAGAAAGGTTTCAATCACCTCGCCACAAGAGGGTATAAGAAGGTTACACCTTTGTCTTAAGATACAGCTAAAAGGAAGTTTGAAGACAAAGGAAAAACAACAGAATTAAATAATAAAAAGGCTAAGTTCCAACTTCAAAAGATTATTTTTTTCGAATCAAGATTGCCAAAAGGATGTGAGCTTAATACTTCGTTCGAGAGTATCTACTTACAAACTAAGCATGAATTAAACTATTGGCCGTCATTTGAGACGAAACCCAAGAACGAAGCCAAGTTAGGAGGGCCTTATTGGTACTATCACGTAATGAATGGACATGAAATCAACCACTGCAGATTTCTAGAAGGGATGACCATCAAATTCTTTAGTCAAGGAAAACCATGTAGATATGTAAAGAAAACTTAGTCAACTACAAAAATGGATTCTTTGAGGAAAGGAATGTTGACAAAACTAAGGGTATGGAAACCCTCTCGAAGTTTGGAATAACCCGGAAAGGGTCCAATTACAAATGGATGAAAAATCCTTGTCATCGCCAAGCTGCCCGGGAAAAGGCACCCCCCGGAGGATGGTGGTGTGTAAGCCTTTCTCCGCGCACAAAGCAGAAAGGGCCAGGTTAATGCATCGAAAGCATAAGCCTCCGATCCACACTAGAAATGATCGGGAAAGAGCGTCTAATTAGCACTCCCTGCCTTTGTTCGTAGAAGAGTACGCCCTGCCTCTACTATGAACTAAGCGCGTCCCACATCTGCACGCAGAAGAACACGTCCAACGTCTGCTTATGTTCCTCGTTACCCGCAGAAGGGAACGGAAACCCTTATCACCGCCTACGATGGCCAGGGTAAGGCACCCTTTGGAGTAGGGTGGAGTGTAAGCATCTATTGTAACCCCGCATTTTATAAGAATTAAAAACAGAAATTAATCGTGCATATATGTATGTATATGCATGAACATTGACGTTAAAAATTCAAATGAATGGACGCATGCAATAAAATGATGCATGTATTAAAAAAGAAGATTAATGTAAACAAATAACGCAATGCATGCGAGGAATTGAATGCATGCAATAATTTAGAACATAATATGGAGCAAGAAAAGGATGCATGCAAAATAATTAGGTTGCATGCAATAATTTAAAGATAATATATCAAAAAGGGTAACATATTAATGCATGCATAAAAAGGTTTAATACAAGAAATTGATGCAATAAAATAAATGGGATTCACATGCAACAAAATAAAGGAAATGTGTTAAAAAAGAGAAACATGACAATGCATGCAAGATAAATTGAGAAAGCAAACAATATAGATTGTGACGACTAATTAATTGCATGAAGAAGGCATGCATTATACATGTAATTCAAAAATGATGGATATAATGCAGTAAGATATAACTGGAAGAAAATAATGTTATAAATTAACATTTAAAGGAATTAGAGGATGTATGTATTTATACATATTTACAATGGAAATTCAAATCTAATTAATTAATTACATGCAACAATGAACTAATGACAAAGATAAGGCACGCGTATAAAATCATGCAATTAAAATCTGATGAAGATGTATAAGAGGCACACAGTTAATTAAGGAGGAAAAACAAGAAAGCAATCAATGTTTAATAAAAATGTTGACAAATAAATGTTACAAAACTTCAGTCAAAGCAGCACTAGATTGCGCACCTTGACCCAAATGGGTCGACCCAAGGGGTGGTGGGTCGAACTAGATGGTAGATGGGTTGACCCAAGTCTTGTTTTGGATGTGTTTATGTGCGATGTGTGCGGTTCGGATTTTATTATTTAAGTCTGATGGTTCAGAGCTTTCTACTACGCTATAAATAGACTAACAGAGCCTAGTTTTATTCTCATATTTTATGAGGTGCTGCCTAGGCTCTTCCATTCTCTTCTTCCTCCTAACCTTTTCAAAAAATAAATTATTAGTTCTTAGGCTTTTGATTCAAGGTTTGAAGATAAGAGATATAAATCTTCAGTGTAGGCGTCTAGAATTCTGTATATGCCAGGTAAGTTCTCGAATCTGATATTTTTGGATTTCTTCCCTTCTTTCCCTTTTTCTTTTAGAATCAGATTTTTGAACTCGTGGTTGTTTTGTACTGGATACAGTTAGGAGAACCACAGAACAACAAATCTGGATCAGATTCAAGGATTGGAAAGCTATCAGATAAGTGAATTTAAGTTATACCTTTTGATAATGGTATATATATCGTTTGTATTCGCCATTAATCTATATAATTAACCTGTTGAACAATTGGTAATTGTGACAATCAACTGTAAACCACCTGAAATGTTTAACCTACTGAAATGATAAACCTGCTGAAATGTGTAACCTGCTAAAAAGTTTAACCTACTGAATTGTTTAACCATCTGAATTGATAAACTTACTAAAATGTATAACCTACTGAAATATGTTTAAATCGTTACAAATGTATTAATTCTGAATTGTATCCTTCGTCTAAATTATGAAACTTCTACAATACCATGATCCTGAAACCTGAACTGAGGATATTTCTATTGTATAAAGCCTATTTCCATTAATCACCTGTCTGAATTGGGAATTACTGTAAACACTGTAATTATGGAATTTACCACGAACAAGAATATTTTCTTAATAGAATTATTATGCCAAAAAAGGTTGTAAATAGAATTATAGTAAAAATTTGGGAATAATGAGAAAGAACAGACATGCCTAATTGTATGAAAATTTTACAATAATTAAGAAATTGTAAATAACTGCACTAAGACACGAGGTTAAGTTCAACTTGTGGTAGAAACCTGCCCGGAACTGCCCGGCATCCATAAGTGGTCAACTTAATGTGAGGGGTCTACTGTATTAACATACATGAATACATGTATATAATAGGAGAGAAATAAATGGCACTAGCTGTAATTAATGGAAATAAATGAATGTTACAACAATACAAAAATTGAAATGGACGGGGAATGATAATAACCTACTATGAATAAACCTGAATGTGAGAATGAAAGATAATAGGTAGGCTTGTCCTAGGGACAAGTGGAAAAGGAAGGGGGAAGTCAGTGCCAAATGCTTGGCAATCAATTATAATGCAAGTTATAATAAACGATCAAAAACTTATTAGTGAACCTTAGTTAAATGAACTAAGTAAATAAGTAAGTAACAACAATATGTTGTGATAAACAGAGAAATGAGATAAACTTATGAAATGAGATAAGTTGTACTTAATTGTAAATTCAGTAATCTAAAAACCTAAGTACCTGAAATCAGCTGACTGTAAGAACCTGAAACCTGCTGATTGAGAAATGAAGAACATGTTATTGTAACCTATAAACCTAAGAACCTGAAATCTAGAAAATAACATGTTAAAAGTGTATTAATGAACTTAAAAGGATTAAATTAAATAACTGAAATTAATAACTGAGAGGGTTCCATTCCTTGGAGATATAAGGGGTTTAGAGAGAACTTGGTAACTTGAATAAGAAGATAATATATTACGAGATAACGAAGTTAACTGGAAATCTGATGAGGTAGGGAAAGCGCGTAACCAAACGTTTAGACATAGAGTTTAATAACACGTTAACGTGATGCGCTTGGACTAGTCCACAAGTATGAAGGTGAAGAATCCAATGGGGTCGATCATCGTAGTTGTAACACCCCACCTCCGTTAAGGTCACTCACAAAGGGAATGCCTTAACTTTGGTGGAGCATTTTAGTAAGCAGAACAGAAACTTACAAGACAGATAAAACAGTACTTAAAAAAAATTTAACTTTATCACCGCGGAAACAGAAATTAATATGGTTACATCCTTTCAAATCTCAGAATTCAAGTACAAAATATCAGTCTTGTACAAAAGCCTTCAAAATGCATTGTTTAAAATCATAATCCCCATAGAACGGAAGCTATACAGAGCCAAGCCATACTTTAAGCACTTCAAGCGAAGAGAAATCCGGATCAAGCTAAAGTATTCCCTCCTTGGATAACCTGGGGGGAAAACGGAAGAAAGGAGGCGAAACAACAAGGGTCAGACGAAAAGTCTGGCAAGTCCGGTGACTTTCAGCATATGAACAGATAATAATAATATGATATGAACATAAAACTGGATGTGAGATAACTGTAACAGGTGTAGCAGATATAATAGAAGAACAGAATGACATAAACTATTGCTTTACACTTCTCTGCACTAATACTAGTATAACAGAATTAGGTGTCACCCTAATGTCTAAACTGAAGCAGGAACGGGTACAGAATAATTTAACAGAAACAGAATGCTAATAATGGGTCTTTACTACCCGATCAGAAACAGACAGAAGCAGAAACAGATTAATCCCTACGGAAACAGAATGTAGAAATAGGTGTACACTAGTAATGGGCCGTTACCACCTGAACAGACGGTACCACACAGAAATAGACAGGTGTTACCACCCAACAGAAATAGACGGTACCAACAGAAATAGACAAAACTAAGTGTACCCTAAAACCCTACCCCAAGCGATCGGCTCCCTAATACATAAATATCCTATGTCGGCCCCATAGTAGGGTGTATCACTCCCTGAAGTGACAACCAATCGGCACAGACCTATTTACAGATGTCACGGCGTCTTACATCCTCAGAGGCAGACCGGGATCCATACACGCACATGACCCGGTTGGAACGCACCATCAACACCCCTCGCCATTATCAGAATGAACCACTTATAATTAGTTCAGTAAGCGTGCCCGGACCCTACTTACCGTTGGGTCAAAGTTTTGATACCAGAAAGGGTTACTGACTAATATGGGTCCCAAACAACAGATGACACAAGTAATTCCACTCCTAACCTTGTGTCCCCAGACTAACAAATTTCAGCTTAACTTGTCTACAAGTTTCAGACATACAAAATTTAGGTTAACTAGTTCACAGATCAGACAATCAAGTTAACAGGTTTTCAGACTAACGGATCAGATGTTCGGATTAACAGGTTTACAGATTAACTGGTTCCAGATTATCTAACTTTGTATTGGGCCTACGGATTCACGAAACGGGTTCATCAGATTCATTGGTCCAATTGGTTTAACCTTACCCAACACGTTTTAGACATCATAATTATCTCAGATTTTCATTAATTAAATATTAATGCCCAAACCTCTCACATTAGACTGACAGTTTGCGGCTACTGGTTAGGCCGGTTGGTTCCGGGCAGGTTTCTGTCGCAAACTGAGTCTAACCTCGGGTTTCTAGCACGTTATGACTAACTTCTCACATTAGAACCTATTGTTTGCGACCACTGGATTATGCCGGGCGGTTCCGGGCAGAATTACGCCGCAAACTCATTCTAACCTCGAGTTAGCCATGTTTATCTTTGCAGCCAATTAATTAATGATTTACCATTTATGCGCACGCCCAATATATATGCAAATTCAGATTATATCAATAACAGGATGATTATATCAACATAGCAGATAACAGATTTTAGCAGATAACAGATTTTCCAGATTATATGACTTAACGGATTTAACCGATTTAGCAACTTAGCAGATTTTGGCATATAACAGGTTAGGCATTTCAACCGACAAATTTAACAGATTAGGCACTTCAACCTAATTAGCAGTCTAGGTAATATAACAAAACTAGCAGTTTAGGCAACTTGGCAAATTAGCAGATTTAGCAAATTTAATATTTCTAAGGGTTCTATTTACATGCCTTGCCTAATCATAAATTAGGCCCAAATTCATATGCCTACATAATTGTCATGATGAACATATACTCCATGTTTGCATAAATTTACATAGCGCGAAATATGGACATAATTTACCATATAACATATTTTCCAATTCTTTTGTTGAACTAGCATTTTATAGCAGATTCACATATAAATTATACCAAATATAACTGTTAATTACAATGCATGCCATATATCCAAAAATCCCTATTTAGGTGTAATCGCAATAATAGATATCCTAATTAATGTAAATCTTTACACCCTAGTTTCCATATCTTCTTCTTTTTAAGTCCTGAATCATTATGCAAACTATACCCAATAATCTAAATATTTAAATCATATCTTCTAAAAATCAGATCTTGACTTTTATATGCATTTTGTCCAAAGTCTCAAATCATATGAAATCTTACAATGGTTCCTCTCTTCTTTTATCACAGAATATGCATAGGTCTAAAACTAGTTTACAACATGTGCTTATTTTTCTAATTAATTACAGATCTAAATAACATATGTTCATTTCTCTAATTAGTTACAGATCTAGATTACAACGTACACTATGCATATATAAATTACATGTTTACAGTCAAATTCATGCATCCAATCCCAAGTCATATGTCAATATATTTTATGCCTCAGATCTAAAGTCATACGTTCAATTCAGTGCATCATTCATTATTTGTCCCAAAATTTGCGTTCATACGTTAATCTCTTATGAGATTAGGCACAGGCTCGTGGTAGCCTGGCTATAGAAACAGAAAGGAAGCAGAAAGGGATACAGAACAGTCACAGAAAAACAGATCTGACAGATATACAATCTCAGATTCAGATTTAAAAGCATATCAGAATTATAATTAATGTTTATAGCAGAAAATAACTGTACTTGCCTTGATTGGATTAAAGAAAGAACTTTAGTTGTTACAGAATTTTTGCAGAAGCTTTTTATCTCAAATTTGAATTTAGGATGATGTTGATTGGCTTCTAGTTTTGATTCTAGCAGAGTAGCGACGCCATTTTTATTTTTATTTAGAACAGAGGCAGAGAAGAAGCAGAATAGAATTGTGTGTAGAGGAGGCTAGGTCTTAGGATGTATTTATAGGTGTGTTTAGTTGTTTTAGGCCTTTAGATAAACCCTAAAACAGATCAGAACCGTCAGAATTCGTCACAGGCTCACCAAAACAGCCCAAAAACCCATCCAGATGCACCCAGGCCGACCTGGCTCGACCAGGGAGGTCGACCCCCAGGTCGACCCTAGGGTCGACACCCATGTCGACTGGTCCCCTCCAGGTCGACCCCCAGGTCGACCTGGTCTGGGCGGGAATTTTCCCGCCTGGCTCGTTTTCTGCATTTTTGAAATCTGTTTCGTTTTTTCTGATTTTTCGTGAAACTTCTGAAGGCCATATCTCGGTCATACTGACTCCGATTTTCGAAATTTCGGACTCTATTTCGCGTATTTTTCCGAGACGAACGCAAACGCGAAACCCGTTTCCCTTATTTCTGATTTTATATTTTAATTATACTCAGATTTGTAATTCTTAAGTTCACAGAAAATACAGGGTGTTACAGTAGTATCTTAAGACACGAGGTGAGCACACGTCCATCTGATTATTCTGCCTGTTATTCAGTAGATATCCTTCTTGCTAGCTCCGAGGGATTGGAAGGAAGCATGCGACTTCCGAGGGATGTGGTAAGGTACTCTCTGGTGGTTCTCTGTTGCGATGCATGCTCAAGTTGTACTCGCAGAGGTTAGGTCTGCGCGTTACCACTCAGTGAGTATACCTTGACTGCAACGTAGTAAGCAGTCAGAAGGCTTTGGTGGTATGACGTTAGGTGATTAGACGATTTTACCAAGGGATATGCCAGGTCACGACCATCTGAAGGATAGTAATCGTTGGGTACCTGTCATTGACCGTCAGCTGATGTGGAAAGACTACAACTACATCCAAGAGGCCAATGATCTTCACTATCGGGTCACTAGATGAGGGACCACATGTATGTTTAGATTGGTTGTCAGGACGGTCACTTAGCACTCATCTGTAGTCTTTCACTAGTTGAGGAAGGGGTTAAGGTGGGATCATAGCCACCGTAGAAATGCATACCATAGTTTAGATATATGTACTTTAGGCCTCTTTATAAGACCTAAAAATATATGGAAAAGGCTCACGATCAAGTCCCGTACATTAGATACAACCCTATTACGGAACTTGGTGCACAATAGAAAATACGTGCGAGAAATAAGCATGATGCTCCGGGTGGTGTATCGTAGAGGTTATGGCCTTGAATTATAACATTCATGTACTTTAAAACTCCTCATCTTGATAAAAAAAAATTCCTAGGAAAGAAAGAAAATGCCAATTGAGTTGGCACATACCTAGGTTTTGAAGTTTTAAAAAATCATAATTTGACGGTCCAAACATGATTAAATAAACTGTTTTTGTGTACTAGTTTTTTCTAAAAAAATTGTGGAAATTTACAAGTCGACGCTGTAGTAAATAAAACAATTGAAATGTTCAATATTAACATTGAATTTGAGATTGGGAGCTAAACCGATATTCATGTCAACAAATTTTGTGATAGATAAGCCATTGGCTTTTTCATCTTCTCCAATGTCAGAGTGATTTTTGCTACCATTGTATATTAATGCCAAGTACTTATGTACTTGGGCTATTTGTAAGATTTATAAATTCAATGTATTATGTAAAAAAAAGATGAATGTTTGAAAAAATTAGTATATTGTTTTGGTTCATGTTTTAAGTTTGTTTGATATCTTCAGTTTTTGTAGATAATATGCTCTAGAATGAATTCTTTTATTAGTAATACGTATATAATTTTTGCATATATTACAATTGTAAAATAATAGTTGTAATAAAATATATCACAATGGTTATAAAAAGTTGTAAAATTATAACAACAACAGAGCATAATAGTTGTAATAAAGCTTATTACAACGCTGAATAACAGTTGTAAAATATGTAAGTTACAACGGTGTTGCAACGGTGCAAAACAGTTGTAAAATACTTTAGTCTATTACAACTTCGTAATATATGAAGGTTACATTACCGTTGTAAAAAGTAATGTACAATGGTTTTCCACCGTTGTAATATGGTCAATTTGTTGTTGTGTATTAATCACATCAAATAAATTGCCTCTAGGGCACAAACTCTAACAATCTCACACTTGCACTAAAGCCAATCACTCATGTATCGTATACCCATGAAACTAGTGTGACTATCATTCTTCTACTATGATAAATCCTTAGTTAGTGGGTCTACAACATTATTATCTGTTGGTTCATTGCAAATATGCATATCTCCTTTATCAATGATCTCAAGGATGAGATGGTATAATCAATATACGTGTGTGGATCGATGATGTGATCTAGGTTCCTTACCCTAAGCAATGACCCATTGTTGTCACAATAAAGATCTTTTGGATCAACAATGGATGGAAAAACATTATGCTTAGTGATGAATTCTTAATCCAAACGACCTCCTTAGCAGTTTCAGAAGCAGCAATGTACTCAGCCTCCATAGTCAAATCAGCGAATGTTTCTTGCTTTGAACTTTTCCAGGTTACAGCAGCACCATCAAGGAAAAACACATAATAGAACTGTGACTTATAGTCATCTCTATCAGTCTGGAAACTAGCATCTGTGTAACCTTTTACTATTAATTCCTCTTCGCCTCCATATATCAAGATTGAGTCTGTAGTCCTTTACAGGTACTTAAGGATGTTCTTGACTATTGTCCAGTGACTTTCACCTGGATCAGATTGGAATCTACTTGTCATATTTAAAGCATACGAGAAATCTGGCTGAGTATACAACATTGCATAAATGATTGATCCAATTACCGAAGCATAAGGACCGTTCTCATGCGTTCCTTCTCATCTTATGACTTAGGATATTGAGTCTTAGAGAATGTTGTATCATGTTAACAACCAAAATGGATGCTAACACCCCCAAGATGTGTATTAACACTTTAGATCTATGAAAAACAAAGTTAAGAGCATAAATGTGCAGAAAATAGCAAAAGTAGAGAGCTTTATAGTTGTTCGACCTCAGTTTTGGCCTACGTCCACTTTGAAGGATGATTTCATTATGATCTTCACTACAACGTACAATTCAATCTCTTTTTGTATATCTTATGTCTCTTTTACAATAATTCTCTCTTTTCTCTCTACAACTTCTCGATTCTTCCTTGAAAACACTCAAATTCTCACTAGTATTGATGATTGTTGAAGTAGATCCTCGATAATCATGCATGGTGATGATCTTCGATGAAGATATTGATGGAGGTGCTTGAATTAAGCTTGAAGATTCTTTAATGGAGTTGGAGATGTTTGAGCAATGTCGAAGATTAAAAATGGCATCCCTTTAGGGAGAAAAAGTCGATCGTGTGAAAAGGTGGGGTATTTGTAGGTGGAGAATGGAGTGGTGTCAAAGCTTGAAATGGTGCGCATGGAGTTCCTGGATTGGCTGTTGATCCATGACCATGGATCGGGCATGATCCATGCCAAAAATGTTGCCTTATCCATAGACGATGCATCACCGATCCATGACTTAAAAGCGCTGTCGATCCATGGCTACTGCCGATCCATAGCTACTATCGAACCATAGCTGTTGTCGATCCGATCCATTAATGAATACATTGTCGATCCATCAATATAACCCTGTCGATTTATCACCATTGCACGTTCTCGATCCATCATAGAAAACTCAACCTATCCATTGTTTTGAACATGTCTGATCCGCTATGTTTGCACTCAGTCTATTATGTTCTAACCGTGTTTTAGAACGAGATTAAGATTTTCCCCTCGAAGATTATGTTTTTCACGTAAAATATGAGCTTCGAAATTTCAATGGTCACTATACCCTCTGATGGACCGTGAATGTTTTTCAACAGTTGATCGCATATGAACATTTTCTGATGGACCTACTGCGGCCCAATTGATGGATTGGTTGGCCTTTTTATAGCTGCCATTTTATCTTCTTTGATCCACCCATTTTTACTTTATTCTTCTTCGTGAAAATCATCTTAATGGTGGAGAAATTGCTCCGAAAAATCTGACCTGACTTGGACCATTTGCCTCTCCTTCAATTGAATCCATTACCGATCAGATCCACGCCGCCATCTCTCACCGAAACTCTTAACTTCGATTCAAAGTTAAGCTTCGACCATGACCACAACTCTAGGCGATTTGAATCGATTTTTGGCTTGTTTTTCTCAAATATGTTCGACTTTTTTGACTTCGCCTCTTGTTGGCAACCATCATTAGAATTTGAGCATTCTGATTTATTATAGGTGGCTGTTCTCTTGAGTTTTATGTTAAATCAGTTTTACCGCTTCAAAATTTTGGGTGTTTAGGGTTCTAAGACGATTGACTATAATATTTGTACACAATTGACCTATTGTTTTGATTTCCCTTTGAATATTATGGATTTGGGTAATTTGTACTCTAATTTGAATCGTAGATTTGATGTTTGTTCCAGCCAAATTCAACTGCGGCTCATTAGGACATGTATTTTTGAATCCTATGAATCAACTCATTACTTTGATGTTTTAGATGTTACATGAGTTTGTCTGTTGAATTATGCTTCGGTAGTTTGTGCTTCAATATGCTAAATTAAACTATTGCCTTATGATTTGCATTTTCTGAATTAAGTCATAATTTTGTTGAAAATGCCTCGAATTTGACCTTGGCACTTTTGATATTTGTCAAAATACATGAATCTGCTTGCTGATTACTGGTTTTTTATTGATCGGTGCTTGGTTTGTACTCAACGCTTTTGGACGTTGGTTGTTGGATTTAATCACCCAAGTTTTCTGGATCACACTTGGAATTCTTTCACGCCTTTGATGGATCAGATGTGCAGATTCATGATGGATCGGATATGCACGATCCGTGATGGATCGTACGTCGTCGATCCACGATGGATCGGATATTGACGATCCATGATGGATTGGACATTGACGATCCATGATGGATCGGGTATTGACGATCCGTTCATGGATTGTACATCCTCAACACATTGGTAGACTGCACACCCTACAGATGTGATTTTTGCTAAAGCGATCCAGGTTTTGGGAAGTGATTAACGATTTGAATCTGCACCTTATAAAATGAACGTGCCTTTTCACTACTACTTGTCCTGTAACAAGAAAAACACTCCCACGTTTTTGGGCTAATATTTTATCGTCGACTGCCCACATCAACAACGTATTAGTTTAATCACTAAAAACAAACTATATTGGATTTCATGACTTAAACTGAATGGCGTGCCTATGCAGAACCTATTCATTCAATTGTTTATAACTTGTCAAACATTGCCTGCATAGATACGACATTCTAATCCGAAATCGCAATGACGCTTGAGATCAACTAATTGACACACACGGACTGTATATTTCAAGCCTCGCCTTTTTAATGACTTGTAAATTATGTACAACACTTCACACTTATGAAATACACACCTGTGATTTATTTAAAAACACGGTTCTTTGTGTAGAATGGATAGCCGATAGAAATCTCGTCACCAGTCTGAAGGAACAACTACGTCTACTCAAACCGGAATTTCCACTCAAGTTTCTGGAGCTATGATGACTGCAGCTTCCGGGTCGGAGGCAAGCCAACTTCTCATGTCCCCCATCCTCTTGGAAAATCATCTTCAGAGAGATGCTCTACAGTGCTTACACAACGTACTTTTAAGTAGTTATGCACTCAGTTTGGCATTCCCGAAGCCGATGCGAGATTACCGAGGAAGGATGACTTTGCTGATCTTCCTCTTGTTGTCTTTGTAGCAGTTAATTGTCATATGTTAGTGAGTGGAGCCGTCCCTCCTTTCAACCCATTTTTACAGATGATCCTTCGACTTTTGGCTGCCCCATTCCAGCTATCCCTAATGGCTATGCCATTTAAATAGGGTTTTGTGTGCTTTTCATGAGGAAAAGGCGATGTATGCCTACTTTTCAGGATATCTGTTATTTTGGCATTTTCAAAAGGAGGAAAGAACACCCTTTAATCATTTTTGTCAAAGGTACTCGAAATTGCAAGATTATCCTCGACTATCAGACAGTCTACGGGGATTCCTAAATCAATTCTTTTACGTTCGGTTCCCCGAAAGCTTTTACAGAATCTTGATGGAAGGAGGTGAACATATTTGCTTAGAGCTCTTTATCCAGTTTCTTTATAAGTCTTGATCGTTAAAGCTTCCCTTTATTTTGCAGAACTACCCTCTCTTGTCAAGGACTCTGTTCTTGTAAGTCTGCTCTCGAGTCCTTAAGGGCCGTCAAAGACGAAGAGAGGACTAAGAAGTTTCTAACCGTAGAAGGATTTCTTCGTCAATATAGGTTGCTCGACCCTTTGCGATCTTTTCTTTCATGAGGAATTTCTACTCTTCACTCTACACCTGAAGCATCGGGTGACCCAGCTTCTAGACAGGATATTACATCGAAAGATTCCACTGAGGAGTCGGCTCTAAAGAAATGCGCAGATCCTGTTGGCGAAGATGGTCTGTCTGACTAACCTAAGCTGCCTCTCATTGTTGAAGAAGAGTTTGTACATCGTGAAGGTAAAACTATCTTGAAGGCTGGTGAGTAGCTCGAGGAAGGAGAGATTGCAAGCAAAGGCGATTCTGCTGTTGAAAGAGATGATGTTAACCCCACGTTTTCGACCGCCACTGAGGATGATTTTTTGGATGTGTACGGGGGTTTGAGCGATCTAAACGTCACTTCAAGTGGGCTTAATACAAGTGATATCGTAACTTCCAAACTGGCTGGATTGGTTTTAAAGATGTCTTCTAAATTGGCTCAAACTCCTCGAAAACCGGTCTCTGAAATTGCGACCTCTTTAACTCCAAAATCGACGAGCGGATCATTATTTGATGCGCTTTAGAGCACATACAACACACAATTAGAGCTTTCAATGTGTTGGATGTGCTTTCTGTCCTGCCCTTGTGCTTCTTGTTTTAATCACTGAACTCTCGTTTTCTTTTATTTCAGGTCAACCCATGGGTCAGAAATATGTGGATGAATTCAACTGCTATGGCGGTTCTTATAACCCACGACACTATGGACCACCTCGTTCTTATAAGGAAACCGATGAACAAAGAAATGCAAGGTAGGCTCAGGAGGCAAGGGGTCTGGATGAGAAGGATGAGCGGATCAAGAAAGCCCACGATGATCTCTATGAGCGGAAGAGACGAGAGAGATGATCCAAAGAGGAAGAGTGGCCGGGATGAAAGGGACAAAGACCATAGCGGAGATGATTCACATAAGCGCTCTAGAATAGACAAAGATCCTGCTTCCGTTGTGCAAACTTCCATGAGCCTTATACCTGCTGCACCTCAGGCCACTACCTCTCCTCCCATTGACATTCACTAAATTATTCAAAGTCTACCTTACTCTTGTTCGAAAGCACCTAGAACACTCTTTTCCTATTTTCCTCACTAGTTCCTGAAGAGAGTTCATTTTGATCTTGGCATAACTCCAATGGACAAAGAATCCATGCTTAAGAATCTTGACATGGTGAAGGTTGACATTGAGATGCTATCTTACTAGCAAAAGCTTGTTGATGAAATCCAGAAAGTCAACAGATGCAACATTGAAGCTATGTTGACCATGGAAAATAATAAAGTCGAATGGGATAATACTCTTAAGGCCCATGATGCCAGCGTTAAATCCCTTTTGAAGAAGAACACTGAGCGAGAGGCTGAAACCCAAAGACTCAAAGACGAACTTGCAGTTGTTACCTCTTCTCATAAATAGAAAGAAACCTAGCTGACTGCTCAAGTTTAAGGATAATCATTCCTCTTAGAAGAATGCTGAGGATAGATTGGCCATGGAGCAGCAAGGTACCGCCATGTTGGAGAAAAGTTTTAATTCCAAGGACTTGAAAATTTCTTCTCTAAGGGCCAAAGTGGAGGAACTTAAGCAAGAGAGAAATCAAGCTCTTTCTGGTAAGGCCGCTGATGAGAAAGCACATGCAGATACCAAAGCTAGTTTCAATGACACCTTGTTCAGGTTCTATACTCTCAGCATCATGGGAAAATGCAGTTTACCTTTTCTACAAGACATCTTTCCAATAACTTTGGTTGAAGTCTAGGAACACTTCTTGTGCAACTTGATGGCGCTGGTTATTCAGAGGAGGAGCTCATTGCACATTATTTGAGTGAGGAATCTCGTGTTGCTTAGCTTAGGGAAAAGAAGAGCTTATGAAGGAGCATGGTCTAGCAACTAGTGCTGGATATTCTAGGGGGTATGCTCCTAACACAACTGCTACCACTACTGACCCTACTTCCGTTGATATTAATGTTTCTGATCCCAAGGATGATAATATGCCTTCCACTGATCCCACTGGTAGTAATGGAGAAAAGAAAGAGGCTACTAAAGAGCATCCAGAGGACGATGATGGCAATGACGATGACCTGGAGACTTATGAGTTAAATCTTAGAAGCCCACTCACCCTAAGTAAAACCGACATTGGTTCATCCTTTCCGAACTTGGACTTCTTGCACTCTCCTTCTGGGTATAGAGAATTTCTTTCTAACTACTCATTTAAACTAGGCCCAGACACTCCAAAGCTTTCTCCAATTGCGCTCGAAGGAACTAGAGCTAGAATGGAAGCCATTTTCACCCTTTTTACTCTAGTGGAAACAACTTCTTTGATTACTACTCCTCCGTCAGGCAACCCCCCCTTAGCTCATGCTTTTACTCCTGTGTGACACCCCACGTCCATTAATGTCACTCATTAAGAGAATGCATTAACCGTTATAGGTAAACAGAAATAGAAATATTACAAGACAGATATAAAATAACAGTGGAATTTAAAACTTTATTCAAGCAGAAAACATCATGGTTCAAAACATGGTTACATCGTGAGTCTAAAATATATAAAACCCAGTACATCAACTTTAAACTTCTATCTTGTACTAAAATCATCAGAGTACAATAAACACGAAAAGAGCAAAATCCCCAAAAGCATAGCCATAGTAGAGAAGATATGAAATCAAGCAGTACATCTAAGAAGCTTCAAGCAGAACGAAAACAGAATCATGGTCAAGCTTGAGTATTCCCACCTTGAGAACCTAGGGGGAGGAACGAAAGAGAAAGAAGAGGAAATAAAATGAGTCAGACATAAAGTCTGGCGAGTCCAGTCACTTTTAGCATATAAATAAGTAAAAGCATCATGACAGGCATACTAGAGAGATAGATAACAGCATATGAGGCAGGTATAACAAGGTAAACAGGATAAACTAAATAGAACATATATGTATAGCGCTTCTCTAATACTTTTCTTTTTCTCTGCACAAATACTAGTATACTAGACAAGATGATCCCCAACAAGTACAAGATGGTAGACTTAGGTGTACTTCTAGTGAGAGGTTCTACTCCATACAATAACAGGCAGCCCAACTGAATATACCGAAGTTATCCCTAAGGATAATAATGCGCTCCTAAACATACCAGAGTCTAGATGTACCCTAATTACTACCCCAATTGATCGGCTCCCTACTCCGTAGATACCCTGTGTTGGCCCCATAGTAGGATGTATCACTTCCTAAAGTGGCAACCCATCGTTAACAAGATGTGCACAAACCATATCTACAAGTGTCACGGTGTCTTAACCTCCTTTGTCAGGACCCATGCACGCACATGACACCGTCGGAATGCACCGCCCACACCGTCCCTTCGTTTTGGATCTCTTACAATCAGCCTAGCAAGCGTGCCCCGATCCGACCTAGTTTGGACTACTTGTTTGATACCTATTGTAACGATCCAGAATTTTTAACCAATTTAAAATTGTAATTTTTTACTACTTAATTTGAATTTAAATTTGAATTTGACATAAATATATATGGTTTAGAATATATGATAATTTCAATAAGTTATATGATAGATTTTACTTGAATTATAAATGAGAATGATTATTAATAAGTTTGGATTTATTGATACTATTTGTCGTTTGATCAGATTTGTCAAACCATAACTTGAATTAGTAGCGTTATAACTAAGTGTTGTCCTTAGTTTTCATAGCATTTTAAAGGAAATGCTACCAAAAGATCACTTTTCCTTCTAAAGACAAGTGTAAGGACACTCTTATTTTTGCATGCCTCCTTTCATTCATGTTTACACTTCCCCCTTATGTGTCATTACTTCCTTAACCCTCCATTCCTATATAAGGAGGCCTTTCCTCCATTTTTTAACCATTCCACTCCATTTTCATCTTCTTCTTAAAGTTAATGGCCATGGTTTCCATGGCATATGTCTTCCTCTTTTCCACCACCACCTTGCCAAAGTTAGTCATCCTCCTCCTCCTCTTATGATAGAGAGAGAGATTTATATATTTTTTTTTGGTGAAGAAGACGTTGAGCCGAAATACTGTCCGACGGTTCGCTCAGCTAGGATCTCCTACCAGGAAATTTGGCAAGCTGTTTGGTGAGAACTCTTTAACCACAATTTATATAAATAATTAGTGGTTAGACTAATTTAAATATAGTGATGAATTATTAGTGGTTAATGATGATTGATGATTGATGTTTGTTGTGATGGATGATGGATGCATAGTTTAGACCACACACTATTAAGCATTAGTGTTATAACGCTTGTGCATAATTATGATTAATTTAATTATGTTGATAATGGTTGATATGGATGTTTAAATGGTTGTTGATGTTATTTTGCACACAATATGACACAACAATTATGGTATCACATTGAGGATCGGCAAATCTCCTTCGTAATTAGAAGCAATATCATTATTAAATTTGAAGGTTAATAATTTGGGAAGACCATATTTATGAATTCATATATATTGATGAAGTCCTTTAAATGAATAAATAAATACCGGAACATTCTAGGAAGACACAGAGGATTGTGTCTAGCCTTGGGTTTGGAAATAAAGTTTCCTGCTCTCCCTGGCTATCCCTAACTGATCCGACGAACAAGATGGTTAATTTGAAGTTATTTGAATATAGAAATGAATTGGAATTTGATTTATTAAGTAAAAATAAATAAAAGTTGAGTTTCAGATTCAAAATAATTTGGAAAGTAAATTTAAATGATTTTAAAAGGGTTATATAAGGATATAATGGTTTTCTAAGATATTTTGAAGTATCGTAGAATAATGGTTATTATGGTCAAAATAGAGCTTGTCGCATAACGGCAATTTACGTATTTTAGATGCAAACTTTAAACGCTTATAACTTTTGCAATCTAAATTGGATTTTCATAAAATGAAAAACGTTTGATTTCCATTAACAAGAACTTTCAAATGAGTGAAAGAAGATTTTAAATTCGAGTCAAAATTTTCAAGTTATGTTTGAAATCGTTTTGGAAAAGGTCGATGTAAGAACAATTGTTGACCATAACTATAAACAGCTATTTTTAAATGTTTTAAAAAATATGAATTTTTTTTGTAAAATCATTACAAATTATGAAAAGGTGTTTTGAATTGTAAAGTTTAAGTTTTGGCTAAGATAAATGATATTTTGATCAAAATAGTTAAGATAACTATTTTGTAACGCTTTTGTAACACTTTTGAAATGCTATTGTAACGCTCCCTTCGAAAACAATCTATTTTGAAGTTTTAAACCATAAACTATTTTCCGAGCTATAAGTAATGATTTGTGGAATGTTTTCAAAGGTTTAAAAGTATTAGAAATATTTTATATGGAATTTAAAAGGTAGTTCACTATTATTCCGCATATAGTGTAAGTTGGATACAGAGATTAATATTAAGTATAAGTTGATGGTATTTCTATCCAGATCTAATGTCAAAGAGTTGGATAAATCTTTTAAGTAAGATATGGGTTTCCCAATTTGATTGGGAGAAGTTGGATAGAAATAATCTTTGGATATTTGATATGAAATTCTTTAGTGTAAACGTATACTATTTGAGGAATTTGGAAGATATTATTATTATATCGTTATTCCACTTATAGTATTCGTTGATTATGAGAATTGATATCGAATATAAGTAGACACAATTTCTGTGTAACTTTTGTTCAATATCGATTGAGTTCATATCGTAAATTGGGATTTGATCAAACCTTTGATTTGAGAAAATTAAAAATAAGAAATTAGGAACCAAGTATAATCTTTTAATTTAGATTAAAAAATTGAATGTTGAAATACCGATTTAATTGGAAACTATGGTTGAAATATGGATTAAAGGATTTTCAAAGGAAACTGGGTTTGGATAACGAGTTATCAAACGGAAAATTAATTAAGGCTTTGGGGCTAAACTATCTTTGACTTAAGGGATGTGTTGTAAAAGAGAAAGCTTAAATATGGATTTTGTTATAATTTGAGAATGGGTTTAAAGAAATATAATTTAACAAAATCTAAGTTGTAAGGAGATTTGGTTGAAAGCCTGGGTGTTCTGTAAATGTGTTTTAAAAATTACGCTTATTATTTGGGAAGACCACGATCGAATGTATGTCTGAAAACCATTCCAAGTACGACATTGCGGAGCAATTGAAGACATTAGAGACAGTACTGAAGACCGGGACCCTTCATATCGTAAGGACGACTTGTTGAATGTCTCAAATGGTTAGCTCCCATTTGCAGATGGATTTTATATCAGCTAAGTGGCAAGAAGCCCAAACGTATGTGAAGGAATTTCGGATTGTTGTTTCATTCAGACCCAGAACGGACATTTATGGATTGTGTGTCTGACATTGTAATTGACTACGTAGCACTGATCTCTGTTAAATATATATCTGTTTGGTGGCAGAGAATTTATTCTCTTGTTTAACACCCTTCTCTAAGACGTATGAGCTTAGAGATTATATATCGATAGAAAACAGTGATGCATTGTGAATGGACAATGTGGCATACTTAAATTGTGAGCTTTGGATGATCAAAGAATGGCTTATTTAAGCGTAGCTTTGTGTATATCGGGACCTCGGCAAGCTTCATACCCCGGTAAATGGCCAAAACAGGAAGAAATGCAGCAGGGTTATGGGGTGCTGTCTCCTTTTAGATAAAAGGTGTACTATGGTATGGAGCAAGGTATTAACCTATGTGGTAAAAGCATTTACTTTTGTTTTTGTTGTTGGCGCGCGCTTGGAAAGGTCGGTAATGACCGGGAGATGACATACTCAGGCATACTCTAAGTTACCCAGTTAAAGGGTAACCCGACCTTGTGTTGGCACAAGGAGCACCACTGTTGATCCTCGGACATCCCTCTAGAGATGTTCAAAATTCGGTTCGGAAGGAAGTTCCTTTACCTGGTCATTGTTGGGAACCAAATCTCCGCTACGAGCCCATACAATTTTGATTGTGTACCATACGTCAGTATAGTATATGGTACCTATGCTGGCTAAGATTGATACATTTACTTTCGAAAGGATTTTTCACACTATATTATAGTATTTAAAGAGGATTTTCACGTATCAAGCATTTTTGACTACATAAGGGGAAACCTCGTCCATGTGTGCGTTTGCATTATGTGTATGCTACGAGACCTTATGTTAGTTTCATTTTTCAAAAAGTCAATGCGAATCTCTATGCACTGGTATTCACATGGAGTAAACCCGTTCCGCATTAGCGGCGTGGTCCGGTGAATTACCTAACTTTATAATAAGCCCTAAAAATAACTGTTTTGGGTTCTCACACCAATCCTATAACTGACTGGAGTTTATTATTCCCACACCTAAACTCTGGGCACCTATAATTTTTGCATAGGCATCCTAGTAGTTTGGTTTGCAGTTTAGACTTGGAGTGGTTGGAGCAGGATGCTGGTTTAGCTGGAGCTATTATATCTTGGAACATGCATATTCTTCCGCTGAGTTTAGTATCTTTTCCGCTGTGAAATCGATATAGTATGATGTTTCTCCAGTAACTCTGATGTAATATTATTGTAATGATAATGGAAAAGTTCTTTTTATTTTGTGTAAATGTGTAAGTACCCCTAACAATCCGTTTTTACGAACGGTTTTAGTTTAATTACCGGCGAAAACCGAGCAAAAAGTCGGGTCGTTACAACGTGGTATCAGAGCTTTGGTTTATACAAATGCTATGGGGTACGACTCATTTGAAAAAAAGGAAAAGACTCATTAGAGTTATAATATCTCATTAGGGATATGGTTAGTAATGCCCTAGTATGAGATTTTGGAGTACTATGTTTGAGAGAGCGCCTTCCAAGTAAAATTAATTAAGTTTGGGATTATAATATATTAGAATTCATGTTAAGAGAAAAACTTGGGTAAAAATTGTTAAGGTAATTCTCCTCTAAAGAAACAATCAATATGGTTAGAAACCAAAATGAATAATAAGAGTTTGAGTATTTTATTTGATGTTGAGGTTGGACTATCGAG
This sequence comes from Allium sativum, assembly GCA_030737875.1. Taxonomy (NCBI): domain Eukaryota; kingdom Viridiplantae; phylum Streptophyta; class Magnoliopsida; order Asparagales; family Amaryllidaceae; genus Allium; species Allium sativum. The sequence continues at coordinate 976,913,335 of CM060920.1, forward strand.
TACAGGAAGATTTTGCATATACGTCTGATCAACGTATATACGAAGTCTTAAGTATATTAGATAGATATAGAATCACACTCTAGTCGCTTGAAGATGATTATGTTGATGACTGCAGCATCATCAGTATGTATTTCGAGTTTCGAAAGTGGGATGACTATATGATTCTGATTAATACATCAATATATACTTAAACCAATTTAGATAAGTGTTTGAAAATATTTGGTAAATTGATGTGAATTAGAATAAGTAAGCGAGATCTTGAAAAATTGATAAGTTGTAAGAATTATATCAGGTGAAGCTGTAATAAGGATAAGCCAGTGAAGAATGTACGAGAAAGTGCATTTGTGATATATATATATATAAAAGGTTTTGAAAGGATGTATAATTCGAATCAAAATTTTGAGTAAGAATTGGCAGTTACATTGGAATTGATTTTGAAAGGATATATTTTGAATATAAAGGAAAAACATCTTTGAAAATATTTGGAAATTTAAAACTTGAGCATGACATCTTGTGATTGGAATTTCTTAGTTGATTAAAAGACGTTTATGTAAAGTTGTAATTTACATAAGCAATCCAAATATAGACAATGTAGTTTAGGAAATGATTTAAAGGATAAGTTGGAATTAATTAATCAGGATATCTGATAATTAGTTCTCCCCAACTGATTAAATTTAAAATGCAAATATCCTGAGAATTCAGTTTCACGATATAACTATAAGATATTTGATGATATTTTGGTTAAGGACTACATTGGTTAAAGTGGTTTCCCTAAAGTTCGAAGGAAATAAGTTTTGTAACCTTGAATTTGGAATAATTAATGAGAATAGAAAAAACTATATAAGGAATTAAAATATGGGATTATCGACAATTTTGGATAGATGATAAGTTCTAAAGTATATTGTGTTTACAAAAAGGAACTGTTTAAGTAAGCATGAGTACCTTGTGAATTAAGTTTCATAATTTGATTAAAGGATATTTGGCAAGAGGGAATAGTAAGAAGAAATTATCTAAACTGAAGCATTTGGACAAGCTGAGTTCAAAGATGATCAAGTTTTTCGTGTAACGAATAATAGTAAATTTTGGAAACTGAAAAGGAATAAGTTTCATAACCATTGTATTTGCAAGATAAGATCTAAGAGAATAAATTTATAGCTCTGAATTTTCTTGAAGGAGGTAAATGGTTAAGTATAAGTAATTGGCCTAGTAAACGATGAATCGAATATAATGGGTGATTTGAAGATATTATTGGAGGACATGTAAATATGGTTATCCATAAATATGTGTTTTAGAATAATCTACTCGGTATATCCATTATGAGAACTTGGAGATTTGGTATAAAGAATTTTAATCTTGTGTCTGAAAATCTACAAGATGTAAAATGATAATTGCGATTCCTTTTTCGAGGACGAAAAGTTTTAAGGGGGGTGAATGTAACGATCCAGAAATTTTAACCAATTTAAAATTGGAATTTTTATTACTTAATTTGAATTTGACAAAAATATATATAATTTATAATATTTAATAGTTTTGATAAGTTATATGATAGATTTTACTTGAATTATAAATGAGAATGATTATTAATAAGTTTAGATTTATTGATACTATTTGTCATTTGATCGGATTTGTCACTTCACAACATGAATTGGTAGCGTTAGAACTAAGTGTCGTCCTTAGTTTTCATAGCATTTTAAAGGAAATGCTACCAAAAGATCACTTTCCCTCCTTAAGACAAGTGTAAGGACACTTGTATTTTTGCATGCCTCCTTTCATGCATGTTTTACACTTGCCTCCTTATGTGTCATTACCTCCTTAACCCTCCATTCCTATATAAGGAAGCCTTTCCTCCATTTTTCAACCATTCCACTCCATTTTCTTCTTTTCATCTTCTTCTTAAAGCTTATGGCCATGGTTTCCATGGCATAAGTCTTCCTCTTTTCCACCACAACCTTACCAAATTTCGTCATCCTCCTCCTCTTATGATAGAGAGAGAGATTAGTATATATATATATATTTTGGTGAAGAAGACGTTGCGCCGAAACACTGTCTAACGGTTCGCTCAGCTAGGATCACCTACCAGGAAATTTGGAAAGCTGTTTGGTGAGAACTCTTTAACCACAATTTATATATTTGATTAGTGGTTAGATTAATATAAATATAGTGATGAATTATTAGTGGCTAATGAAGATTTATGTTTGTTTTGATGGATGATGAATGCATAGTTTAGACTACACACACTATTAAGCGTTAGTGTTATAACGCTTGTGCACTGTTATGATTTATTTAATTATGTTGATGGTGGTTGCTATGGATATTTTAACGGTTATTGATGTTGTTTTGCACACACTATGACACAACAATTATGGTATCACAATGGTGATCGACAAATCTCCTTCGTTATTATAAGCAATATCATTATTGAATTTGATGGTTAATAATTTGGAAATACCATATGTATGAATTCATATATATTGATAAAGTCCTTTAAATGAATAAATAAATACCGGAACATTCTAGGATGACAGAGAGGATAGTGTCTAGGATTGGGTTTGGAAATAAAGCTTCCTGCTTCCCCTGGCTATCCCAAACTGATCCGATGAATGAGATGGTTAATTTGAAGTTATTTGAATATAGAAATGAATTGGAATTTGATTTATTAAGTAAAAAAAGTTGAATTTTAGATCCAAAATAATTTGGAAAGTAAATTTAAATGATTTTAAAAGGGTTATATAAGGATATAATGGTTTTCTAAGATATTTTGAAGTATCGTAGAATAATGATTATTATGGTCAAAATAGAGCTTGTCGCATAACGACAATTTACGTATTTTAGATGCAAACTGTAAACGCTTATAACTTTTGCAATCTAAATCGGATTTTTATAAAATGAAAAACGTTTGATTTCCATTAACAAGAACTTTCAAATGAGTGAAAGCATATTTTAAATTCGAGTTATAATTTTCAAGTTATGTTTGAAACCGTTTTGGAAAAGGCCGATGTAAGAACAATTGTTGACCATAACAACAAACAACTATTTTTAAATGTTTTAAAAAATATGGAATTTTTTTGTAAAATCATTAAAAATTATGAAAAGGTGTTTTGAATTGTAAAGTTTAAGTTTTGGCTAAGATAAATGATATTTTGATCAAAATAGTTAAGATAACTGTATTGTAACGCTTTTGTAACACTTTTGAAATGCTATTGTAACGCTTCCTTCGAAAACAATCTATTTTGAAGTTTTAAACCATAAAACTATTTTCCGAACTATAAGTAATGATTTGTGGAATGTTTTCAAAGGTCTAAAAGTATTAGAAACAATTTATATGGAATTTAAAAGCTAGTTCACTGTTATTCCGCTTATAGTGTGAGTTGGATACGGAGAATAATATTAAGTATAAGTTGATGGTATTTCTATCCAGATCTAATGTCAAAGAGTTGGATAAATCTTTTAAGTAAGATATGGGTTTCCCAATTTGATTGGGAGAAGTTGGATAGAAATAATCTTCGGATATTTGATATGAAATTCTTTGGTGTAAACATATACTATTTGAGGAATTTGGAAGATATTATTATTATATCGTTATTCCACTTATAGTATTCGTTGATTATGAGAATTGATATCGAATATAAGTAGACACAATTTCTATGTAACTTATGTTCAATATCGATTGATTTGGATTTTGTCGTGAATCATATCTTCAACAATATCATTCTTGAAGCCCAATGAGATTGAGTTGTGGAAATTCATATCGTAAATTGGGATTTAATCAAACCTTTAATTTGAGAAAATTAGCAATAAGAAATTGGGAACCAAGTATAATCTTTTAGTTAAGATTAAAGAATTAAATGTTGAAAAATCGATTTAATTGGAAACCATGGTTGAAATATGGATTAAAGGATTTTCAAAGGAAACTGGGTTTTGATAACGAGTTATCAAATGGAAAATTAATTAAGGCTTTAGGGCCAAATTATCTTTGATTTATGGGATATGTTGTAAAAGAGAAAGGCTAAATATGGATTTTGTAATAATTTGAGAATGGGTTTAAAGAAGTTTAATTTAACAAAATCTAAGATGGAAGGAGATTTAGTTGAATGCCTGCGTGTTCTGTAACTGTGTTTTAAAAATTACGCTTATTATTTGGGAAGATCAGATCAGATGTATGTCCGAAAGCCATTCCAAGTAATAATACGACGTTGTGGAGCAATTGAAGCCATTGAAGACGGTACTGAAGACCGGGACCCTTCATATCGTAAGAAAGACATGTTGAATATCTCAAATGGGTAGCTCCCATTTGCTGATGGATTTTATATCAGCTAAGTGGCGAGAACCCCAAACGTACGTGAAGGAATTTCGGATTGTTGTTTCGTTCAAACCTAGAACGGACATTTATGGATTGTGTATCTGACATTGTAATTAACTGCGAAGCACTGATCTCTATTAAATATATATATATATATCTGTTTGGTGGCGGAGAATTTATTCTCTTGCTTAACATCCTTCTCTAAGACGTATGAGCTTAGAGGTTATATATCGATACAAATTAATGATGCGTTGTGAATGGACAATGTGGCATACTTAATTTATGTGGTGAGCTTTGGATGATCAAATCATGGCTTATTTAAGCGTTACCCTGTGTATATCGGGACCTCGGCAAGCCTCACACCCCGGTAAATGACCAAAACAGGAAGAAATGCAACATGATTATTTGGTGTTATCTCCTTCTAGATAAAAGGTGTACTATGGTATGGAGCTTGGGTATTAACCTATGTAGTAAAAGCATCAACTTTTGTGATTATTGTTGGCACACGCTCGGAAAGGTCGGTAACGACCGGGAGATGACATACTCAGGCGTACTCTAAGTGACCCAGTTAAGGGGTAGCTCGGCCTTGTATTGGCATAAGGAGCATCACTGTTGATCCTCGGACATAAATTCCTTGCCTGGTCATTGTTGGAAACCCAATCTCCGCTACAAGCCCATACGATTTTGATTGTATACCATACGTCAGTATAATATATGGTACCTATGCTGGCTAAGATTGATACATTTACTTTCGAAAGGACTTTTCACACTTTAATATAGTATTGAAAGAGGATTTTCACGTATCAAGCATTTTTGACTGCATAAGGAGAAACCTCGCCCATGCGTGCATTTGCATTGTGTGTGTGCCGCGAGACGTAATGTTAGTTTCATTTTTCAAAAAGTCATTGCGAATTTCTATGCACTGCTATTCACATGGAGTAAACTAGTTCCGCATTAGCGGCGTGGTCCGGTGAATTACCTAACTTTAAAATAAACCCTAAAAACAACTGTTTTGAGTTCTCACACTAGTCCCATGACTGACCTGGAGTTATTGCTCCCACACCTAAACTCTGGGTGTCCATAATTTTTGCATGGGCAGCCTAGTCGTTTGGTTTGCAGTTTAGACTTGGAGTGGTACGAGCAGGATGATGGTTTAGCTGGAGCTATTATATCTTGGAGCATGCATATTCTTCCGCTGAGTTTAGTATCTTTTCCGCTGTGAAATCAATGTACTTTGGTGTTTCTCCGGTAACTCTGATGCAATATTATTGTAATGATAATGGAAAAGTTCTTTTTATTTTGTGCAAATGTGTAAGTACCCCTAACAATCCGTCTTTATGAACGGTTTAAGTTGGTATAGTTACCGGCGAAAACCGAGCAAAAAGCCAGGTCGTTACACTTATATATGGGTTACTGACTGAAACGAGTCCCACACACAAGATGATACAAGCTTCCCCCTAGGCTCGCATAACCACTACTAGGATTTCTATAGGTTATGTCATACTAGTGTAAAAAGATTGCATAACCCCACAGGTTAAGTTTGTGGGCCTATATATATAATTATTACCCACCGCCCCAAGGTTTACTAAAACCTCCGATTGTTTTCAAGCAAGTTTACTTAACCCCTACTCAAGTTAACAGGTTCACATAATCCTTATGAATTCAAACAGGATAATTATTGCAGGTTAACAGGTAATCCCTATTCACAATGACTTCTTTTAAATTACCAAGTTTCACTTGCTTATTAATTTCATATATATACAGCTTAATCCATTTAAGCTTTTTAGTAATCCCATCACACGTTATTCCCTAGATTGTAATACAAGATTTGTAATCTACAATCTGTTATCCCGGATTTTAATTAATTAAAGTAATCCAAAATTATTCATTGTCCGATTCCATGGTTACAATAACATGTTTTACTTAATATGTAATCAAGTGTACTTCATCTCAATTCACTCGTTTTCTGTCTAACATGTCACTACAACTTGTCGTTGTTTACTTATTAACTTAGTTCTTTTAACTAAGGTTTACTGATAAGTTTTCTTCCTTTTATTATAACTTATGTTATAATTTCCACCTGTCCCTAGGACAAGCCTACCTATTATAACAATCTCATTAATGTAATTAACTACAACAGGTTATTTTCATTCCCCTTTTATTCCAATTCATTTCCATTAATTACAATTAGTACCATTTATTTCTATCTTTTTATATACATATATTCGTATATATGTTTATGCCTTAGACCTCTCACTTTAAGTCTACAACTCGTGGATACTGGATATGCCGGTTGCGTCCAGGCAGACTTCTTCCACAAGTCGGTCTTAACCTCGTGTCTTAGCACCGTTACATGTTCATCTATGCACTTAGACCCCTCACATTAGATTTACCACTTATGGATGCTGGATATGCCGGGCGGTTCCGGACAGACTTCTACCACAAGTGTAATCTAACCTCGTGTCTAAGCGCGTTTACAATTTCTAATTACTGTAAATCTAGGAATGTTCATTCTTTAACAATTATTCCTATTTTATTATAGGTTTTCATGCACATTTCCCAAGCCATGTTCACTACTAACAAATTTTGATGTTTATCATGCCCCAAATTAAGATCTTTGATCACAACTTTAATTTTTGCCCCCAAATTCATATTCATGTTTTCAATTCAAGTTATACCCAAATTTCCCAATACAAGTTATGCCCAATTAAGATTTAGATCAACATATAAATTATGCCCCAAATCCCAAGTCTTGGCTCAAGGTACGAATTATACCCAATATTCCTAATCATGTTTTACAATATGAATTATGCCCCAAATTAGTTATTCCCATCGTTCCCAATGTCGTACGTTTGCGTATTTCAATGGTATGCCTAGGCTCGAAGGTAGTCTGGCTATAAAATAAAAAGGGAAAGGAAGAAGGGAAGAGAACAGAAATAAACATAATAATAAGATTGACATATGATGGCAGAAATAGGCATAACAACTAATAAGCATATAGTTACAAAATTGGGCATAATGACAAGATAGGCATATAGAAACAGATCCGATGGACATTTGATAATAGAACTAATTCTAATATAATAGGGACATCATAAACAGGCATGATGAGATCTAAACAATGAATTAGATCCACAAATAATGGCAGATCTGACATGATAAATAGGCAAAGCCTTAGATCCAATTCATAGTCATGTCAAAATAACTTAGATACACAGGTTATGGCAGGTCTGATATGGTTCAATTAGTCACAGGCTTAGATCCAATTCATAAACATGTTAGGATTAACTTTTAAGTATTCATATCTAAAAATAACGTAGACTCACAGAGAATGGATCTAAGAAAACTGAGGAAAGTGTATTGATGTTGAATCAGCGATCTTTGAATACGTATGAATCGTTGTTGCTGAAGAAAAGGCTAATTTAATCTGAGTTGGAGCAACATCTCACCATCGCCATTGATTTAGATGAATAGAATAATGGGTATAGGGTCTTATTTATAGCCATCAGCCAATGAACAAAGCAAATTCAGTGCACGTTCAGAACCAGGAATTTGCCCAGATCTGTATGGGAGTCGACCCCTCCCCCCACCCCCACCCCCAGGTGTGTCAACCCCGACACAGGGGTCGACACCCCCTTGATGGGGTCGACCCATGGGTCGACACCCATGGGCGGGAATTTACCGCTCCCTCCCGCTGCTTCGTTTTGAAATATTTTGAATTTCTGGAAGGGTTAATTTATATATAATTAGCTTATATATGCGTAAACTTCAAACCATAATAACTTCTTCATACAATGTCCATTTTACGCAAACTCGGAGTCTATCTCAAGCAGAATTCCGAGACGAACGCAATAGCATAGTTGGTTTTACTTAATTATGAATATTTAATTAAGTATTCCTTAGTTTATCATCTTAATGTGTTGTTAAAATTGTGGGGTGTTACATTCTCCCCTACTTAAAGGATTTCATCCTCGAAATCTCCAAGTTCAGGAGAACGTATATCCTAACATCCATCATCCATCTACCCATCCACCAATCATAGGCATCCATTGTCCTTAAAAGATTACTAATACTTATATAAACATATGCAAAGGTGTGTGTATATGTCCTTGTACTAATGAGAAAGATCAGGCGGTTCACTGATTATGTTCGACCTCCTTAATGCAAGGTATGTTAGTGCCATGAATCCAACATGTATGCAAATAATCCTATTATAATATGTAAGTTCTATATGTGTGCGTAGTCATTCATCCAAATGCAACATCCATATGATAATACACCCACTTTCATCCACTAAAAGAAGAAAAATGCACTGACATCCATATGCAGTATGAGAGTGATTGGGCCGAGCTAGTGCCTAATGTGTGTGTGTATACATTCACGAGCATCCACTTGCATCCATCAAACATAACATGTCTTAAACACATGTTTACATCCATGGGATTCCTTCCTAAGGGTCGAAGATTCGATCGATAGAATATACTCATATGATAGAAACAAGCATGAATAAATGCTTTGGAAAAAGAAGTTAAGACCATACCCCTGAAAAGAGAAGGGTACGAAGCGCGAATCTTGTCTTCGATCTCCCAAGTTGCTTCCTCTTGGTTATCTCCCCACTAAACTTTCATCAACTTGACTTCTCTATTGCGTAGATTTTTAACCTCTGATCCAAGAATACTGGTAGGAACTTGTCTAACTGTTGCCACACGTTCCACCTCTACTTGCTCAAGCCTACTCGGCTCAACTACTTATGTCATATCGTGCAAACATTTATGCAAATGAACATTTGCTAATCTTTTTGGTAGCTTTACCCTATAAGCCATTTGAATTCTTTCCATTATGGGAAATGGTCCTACAAACCTTGGTGAGACCATGTCTCCCACGTTAACTAAATATCGGTTCTTCCTTTACCTGCATATGATTTCTGCTTGTTTGAGCTATTTTTTTATGCCTGCAAATAAGATCAATCTTTTATGAAGTTTGTCTAATCGTCTCAGGTCCAAGTAGAAGCCTATCTCTGTTGCCTCAATTTGAGTTCCTTTTACGAGAACAGATAACTATGGTCCATGCATACTCGAACTTTTCTCCAAGTAGATATTGACGCCAAGTCTTAAGCGCGAATACTATTGCAGCTAATTCCAAAACATGAGTCGGGTTACTCTTCTCATGAACCCTTAACTATCTACCTTCGTAACATACTACCCTTCTCTCTTGCATCAGAACCATACCAATCCCTGTACCACATGCATCAGTGTATACTGTGAACACTTTGTTCCCATCAGGCAAAGTCAAGACTAGGGTTGTTGTCAGAGCCCTCTTCAATCGCTAGAAAGCATCATCACAATCTACATCCCAAGAGAATGTCAGATTCTTCTTCGTCAACCTGGTGAGTGGGGCTGATATCTTTGTGAAGTCCTTAATGAACCTCTTATAATAGTCTGTCAAACCAAGAAAACTTCTCACCTCCGTTGCATTCTTTGGGATTCGCCAATCTTGAACTACAGCTACCTTCACCGGATCCACTGCTATCCCATCTTCTGAGACTACATGCCCTAGAAATCTCACTTCTTTTCTCCAAAAATGACATTTGGAGAATTTTGCTTTGAACTCGCGTGCACGGAGAGTTTTCATAACCTCCCTTGAATGTTGGGCCTGCTCTTCCTTGCTCTTCGAGAAAATCAAGATATCATCAACGAACTTGTTTAGAAAGTCCCGGAACACCCTACTCATCAGATCAACAAAATAGGCGGGTGCATTCATCAACCCAGAAGGCATAATGAGCTACTCGAAGAAACCATCTGGAGTTCTAAAAGCGGTATTTTCTATACTATCCCAGGGCACCCTCAACAGATGAAACCCCGTGGCCAAGTTTAACTGAGAGAAAACAGATGCACCAACAAGTTGGTCAAACAGATCATCTATCCTCGAAAGTGGGTGCCTATTCTTTTTAGTGAGTTTATTCAATTCTCTATAGTCTACACATAAGCGAAGCGAACCATCTTCCTTAGTTGCGAATACCACCGGGGAACCCCATTCAGATATGATTCGCCTAATAAACCCTTTCTCAAGTAGCTCCCCTACTTGCTTGTAAGCTCCCTCCTTTCTCTTGGAGCCATGTAGCGCACAGGCATTGCAAATGGCTTTGCATTGTCCACTAAGTATATATGGAAATCAATCTCGCGCCTCGGAGGTAATCCCCGAACCTCATCAAAAACATTAGGATACTCACAGACTACTGGTATCGATCGCAGATCACCGATAGATGCATCAAGTGACTAGGAAAATAAGCATGATAGGCCCTTTTGGGTCACAAGAAATCTCGAGGGTCCTCCCACGGCAAGTCAAAAGTCTAACGACCCTCCTCTCACAATCAAGAATGGCACCATACAAGGCTAGCCAATCCATCCCTAGAATCAAACCATAGCCCATGAAACAAGATATGCGTCGCACCGAAACTCGATGCCTAACACGGATATTCTCAAACCCCGACAAATCATAGACAAATGAGCCATACCCCCAACGGGGTTTGAGACAACTACAGGATCTACAACCAAACTAGTACTAAGGTGCAGAGACTCAAAGGTGCAAAGACTCAACCACAGAAATCAGATGTAAAAACTTGTGAAGCGCCCGATTCAAAAAGAGTTCTAACTAGATAATTGAAAAGGGAAATCAAACATTCAACGGAAATTTTACTACCTCTATCCGGTACACTGACCACGAGAACATACACCTGCGGTTCGGAAGATCCTGCCCTTTAGTCCTATCCTTTTTTCTTTGGGAATTCCCTCTTATAGTGTCCGACCTCACCACAGTTGAAGCGAGCATTCTTCCTTTTTCAGCAATCTTTGTCCAAATGACCCAAGCGCTTACAGTCACGACATTTCTTAGAGGATTTACCTACTCGCGATGGTGGAGGGATATCGGCTTCAGCTGGGGGAGGGACGTCTCCTTGGCTCCCGGTAGGTGTCGAAGCCTTGAGATACCTACGGAACCAATTCGGTACTTGAACGCCCTTGGGAATATTAGGTTCCCCAGACATGCTGAAAAGGAAAAAGGGATTCAAATAGAGAATCGAAAGATATTTCCTATGGATTTAGGGAATATGTTTTTCAAAATAGACTTTTCTTTTGAAAATGCTTCCTTTTAAAACCTTTTTGAAAACAATTTTCAAAATATTTTATCCGATCTGGCAACCTTCAGCTCTGATACCAAGTGTGACACCCCACGTCCGTTAATGTCACTCATTAAGAGAATGCATTAAGTTTCATGAAGTGTTATAGGTAAATAGAAATATTACAAATAAAATATAAAATAACAGCGGAATTTAAAACTTTATTCAAGCAGAAAACATCGTGGTTCAAAACATGGTTACAACATGAGTCTGAAATGTATAAAACCTAGTACATCAACTTAAGACTTCTGTCTTGTACTAAAATCATCAGAGTACAATAAACATGGAAAGAGCATAATCCCCAAAAGCATAGCCATAGTAGAGAAGATGTGAAATTAAGCAGTACATCTAAGCAGCTTCAAGAAGAACGAAAATAAAATCCTGGTCAAGCTTGAGTATTCCCACCCTGAGAACCTGGGGGGAAGCGGAAGAGAAAGAAGGGAAAACAAAATGGGTCAGACATAAAGACTGGCGAGTCCAGTTACTTTTAGCATATAAATAAGTAAAAGCATCATGACAGACATATAAACTGGAGAGATAGATAACATCATATGAGACAGGTATGACAAGGTAAACAGGATAAACAGAACAGAACATATATGTATAACTCTTCTCTAATACTTTTCTTTTTCTCTGCACCAATACTAGTGTACTAGACAAGATGATCCCCAACAAGTACAAGATGGTAGACTTAGGCGTACATATAGTGAGAGGTTTTACCCCGTACAATCAACAGGAAGCCCAACATACCGGAGTTACCCCTAAGGATAATATCGGGCTCCTAAACATACTAGAGTCTAGATGTACCCTAATTACTACTCCAATCGATCGGCTCCCTACTATGTAGATACCCTGTGCTGGCCCCATAGTAGGATGTATCACTTCCTAAAGTGGCAACCCTTCGTTTTCAGGATGTGCACAACCATATCTACTAATGTCACGACATCTTAGCCACCTCTTATCCGGACCCATGCACGCACATGACCCCATCGGAACGCGTTGCCCACACTGTTTCTTCGTTTTGGATCTCTTACAATCAACCCAGTAAGCGTGCCCCAACTCCGACCTAGTTCGGAATACCCGTTTGATCCTATATATGGGTTACTCACTGAAACTGGTCCCCCCACACAAGATGATACAAGCTTCCCTTAGCCCCGCATCCCCACTACTTGGATTTCTACATGTTATGCCATACCAGTGTAAAAAGATTGCATAACCCCACAGGTTAAGTTTGTGGGCCTATATATATAAATATTACCCACCGCCCCAAGATTTACTTAACCTTCCCACTGTTTTCAAGCAAGTTTACTTAACCCCTACTCAAATTAACAGGTTCATGTAATCCTTATGGATTCAAAGAGGTTAAGTATTACAGGTAACAGGTTATCCCTATCCACGTTGACTTCTTTTCAAATTACCAAGTTCCACTTGCTTATTAATTTCAAATATATACAGCTTAATCCATTTAAGATTATTAATAAGCCCATCACACATTATTCTCTAGATTGTAATACAAGATCTGTAATCTACAGTCATTATCCCAGGATTTTAATTAACGAAAGTAATCCACAATTATTCGTTGTCTGATTTCATAGTTACAAAAACATGTTTTACTTAATATGTAATTAAGTATACTTCATCTCAATTCACCTTTTTCTGTCTAACATGTCACTACAACTTGTCGTTGTTTACTTATTAACTTAGTTCTCTTAACTAAGGTTTACTGGTAAGTTTTCTTCCTTTTATTATAGTTTATGTTATAATTTCCATCTGTCCCTAGGACAAGCCTACCTATTATATAACATTCTCATTAATGTAATTAACTACAATAGGTTATTCTCATTCCCCATTTATTCTAATTCATTTACATTAATTACAATTAGTGCCATTTATTTCTATCTTTATATACATATATTCGTATATATGTTTATGCATTAAACCTCTCACATTAAGTATACAACTCATGGATGTTGGATATGCCGGTTGGATCCGGTAAGACTACTTCCACAAGTCGGACTTAACCTCGTGTCTTAGCACCATTACATGTACATTTATGCATGTAGTCCCCTCACATTATATTTACCACTTGTGGATGCTGGATATGCCGGCCGGTTCCGGGAAGACTTCTACAACAAATGTAATCTAACCTCGTGTCTAAGCGCGATTACAATATCTAATTACCATAAATCTAGGCATGTTCATTCTTTAACAATTATTCCTATTTCATTATAGGCTTTCATGCCCTTTCCCAAGCCATGTTCACTAACAAATTTTCATTTTTATCATGCCCCAAATTAAGATCTTTAATCACACCTTTGATTTATGCCCCCAAATCCATATTCATGTTTTCAAGTCAAGTTATACCCAAATTTCCCAATGCAAGTTATGCCCAATTAAGATTTAGATCAACATATAAATTATTCCCCAAATCCCAAGTCCTGGCTCAAGGTACGAATTATGCCCAATATTCCAATCATGTTTTACAATATGAATCATGCCCAAATTAATTATTCCCATCGTTCCCAATTTCGTACGTTTGCGTATTTCAGCGGTATGCCTAGGCTCGAAGGTAGCCTGACTATAAAATAAAAAAGGAAAGGAAGAAGGGAAGAGAATAAAAATAAACATATAACAAGATTGACATATGATGGCAGAAATAAGCATAGCAACTAATAAGCATATAGTGACAAAATTGGGCATAATGACAAGATAGGCATATAGTAACAGACCTGATGAACATGTGATAACAGAACTGATTCTAATATAATAGGAACATCATAAATAGGCATGATGAGATCTAAACAGTGAATTAGATCACAAATAACGGAAAATATGACATGATAAATAGGCATAGGCTTAGATCCAATTCATAGTCATGTCAAAATAACTTAGATACACAGGTTATGGCAGATCTGATATGATTCAATTAGTCATAGGCTTAAATCCAATTCATAAACATGCTAAGATTTACTTTTAGGTATTCATATCTAAAAATAACGTAGACTCACAGAGAATGGATGTAAGAAAACTAAGGAAAGCATGATGTTGTTGAATCAGCGATATTTGAATATGTATGAATCATTGTTGCTGAAGAAAAGGCTAATTTAATCAGAGGTAAAGCAGCATCTCACCATCGCCATTAATTTAGATGAATAAAATAGTGGGTATAGGGTCTTATTTTTAGCCATCAGCCAATGAACAAAGCCTAGAATTCAGTTCGCATTCAGAACTAGGAATTTGCCCAGATCTGTGTGGGGGTCGACCCCCCACCTTGGTGCGTTGACCCAGGTGTCGACACCCCCTTGATGGGGTCGACCCATGGGTCGACACCCATGGGCGGGAATTTTCCCGCTCCCTCCCGCTACTTCGTTTTGAAATATTTTGAATTTTTGGAAGGTTTTATTTATATATAATTAGCTTATATATGCGTAAACTTCAAACCTTAATAATTTCTTCATACGATATCTATTTTACGCAAACTCGAAGTCTATCTTAAGCAGAATTCTGAGACGTACGCAATGGCGCAGTCCATTTCACTTAATTCTGAATATTTAATTAAGTATTCCTTAGTTTATCATCTTAATGTTTTGTTAAAATTACGAGGTGTTATATCCTGTCTCTGCCTCTCATCTTGGGTCACAATCGGAGAAGATTGCTGCTCTTGACGATTTAAATGACCCGACTGGCTTATTTGGAGGAGGACTAGAAGACCTAGAGGAGAGCCCATAGAAAGATGTTGGTAAGCGCTTGGAGGTTTCTTCTTTGGCTAAGCAAACTCCGACAAAAAGGCATGGAAGGAAACACAGTGCTCGTAAGAAGGTACTTGTTTCTACTCCTCCTGCCATTTCTAAAGATGGCAAAGAGGATGAAGGTGCTAAGGATGAGAATCAGTCCAATATAACACTTCCTCCGACCAGAGTTGGCAAGCTCACAATTAGGTCGAGCAGCTCTTCTAAAGGCGGAAGAAGCAGGATTGATGTGCTGGATCGCTCATTACCCTTAGCTTTTTTATTGGTTGTTTGTTTTGACCGGATATTATGCGAGTGTCGTCCCTCGCTTTTGAATTTGTAAAGACTTGCTTCTGAAACATGTTTTGATGTAATAATATTGCTTTTGGTTTGCTATACTTTAGCTCTTTCTTTAGCCTTGTCGTACTTTGCTATATCTACCATTTTGCAGGTTGCGAGTCTTTTATTTGCTGTGATGTCATGATAAGATGTGTTACGCTTCATTGGTCCATTCCAATGTGGTTGTGTTTCCCTCATTCCAATGGTCATCATAAATTGCATATGCTGGATGTGATCAACTTTGTCGGTTTCTTTGATTTTGGCTAAGGCACTCATAGCTTCCATTTTGTTGGTGAAGTCTTTTTTCTCCTACCATTGCATTGAGAGCTTTGAGCCTGCCACTGCATCTAGGAAACCTTGCTTTATTGGTTGATCTTGTGCTTCTTCTTGGAGAAGTCTTCAGTACCTGTGCCCCCGCGTGGGAGGTCTTGTATTTTACCCCCGTGTGGGACGTCTTATATTTCTATTTAGCCCAATGTTCGTCTATAATCCAGCTAGTTAATTCGAGTGTTGGAGACTTTCTTCTACAATCCAGCTGATTAACTCAAGCGTTGGAGACTAGATTGGGTGCCCCGGAGTGGTCTTTGATTTAGCCCAACATTTGTCACAATCTGAATGAATCATGCGCTAGCGAATTTATTGGGTGCCCTAGGAGAAATCTTTGTTTTAGCCCAACATTTGTCGCAACCCGAGCGAATCGGGTGCTAGCAAATTTATTGGGTGCCCCCGAGAGGTCTTTGGTTTAGGTGCCTCCACATAGTAGGGCTTATATTTTGACCCAACATTTGTCGCAATCTGGACGAGTAAATCAGGCACTGGCGATCTTGTTGGGTGCACCTCTGGGAGGTCTTAGGTTTAGGCGCAACATTTGTCGTAATCAGGCCGAATAAATCAGGCACTGAAGATCCTATTGGGTGCCCTATGGGAGTCCTTGGGTTTAGGCCCAACATTTGTCGCAATCAGACCGAATTAATCAGGCACTGGCAATCCTGTTGGGTGCCCCTCTGGGAGGTCTTCGGTTTAGGCCTAACATTTGTCGCAATCGGGCTGAATAAATTAGGCACTGGCGATCCTTTTGGGTGCCCTACTGGGAGATCTTTGGTTTATTCAGGAAGATTACTTCATTACATTGTTCCACGGGGCAGACGCCGGTCCTTTTTCCAGATGTTTGACTTGGCAAGCTATCACGGTTGGAGAACCAGGACCATGTGCCTCTCATTGGCAGAGGTGCCCCTTTGGTGGAACTTGCAATTCCTTGCCTTCTGTTTGCTTGTCCTGCTTTTCATCATTTGACTCCTAACGATTCCCTCTTTCGATTTTCAAGGTGGTGCTCAACATCCTTGCATGTGTGCAGATGGATGTCCATGGCACTCGACACTTGAGTTATTTTTGTCATGATGCATTGTAAGTATCACCAAATCATGTTGGATTTTGAGGAAGCAAGCACTCTTTTGGTAGCCAGGAATATTAAATTGATTTTAAGCAATTTTTGAACTATTTAACGACAATTTGCAAAAATATTATCGACATAAGCAAACATGCTTTCATTCATAGATGATATTCCATTAGAATACTTGCAAAATATTTACAACCATTTTTAAAAGAAATTGAACAAAGCATCAAGTGGAATATAGACACAGGTGGTCGCTGTTCCAAGCTCTTGGTATTGGGATCCCATCTGTTGTTGACAGTTTGAAGGTGCCATCCAATAGTTATGACTGATTATATATGATCCTTCCCAATTCTGCCCGAAAACACATGTAGCAGTCATCACCCTTTTCAGCACCAGGTCACAAACTTCGAAAGCTATCTAGCGGACTTTACTGTTGAAGTGCCAGGAAACTCTCCTTTGGTGTGCTGCGATTCGGAGCTCTGCTTCATCCCTTATTTCTTCAAGATTACCGAGCGCCTCTAGCTGTAAATAATCATTTTGTGCTTGATTGAAATGAATTATGCTGTGAGTTGGAACCTCTAGTTCTACTGGAATCATCGCTTCAGAACCAAATGTCAGCGAGAAAGGAGTGTTCCAATCATAGATTTATGAGTCATTCAATACACCCATAGTGCAAAGGGAGCTCATCCATCCAACCACCTTTAGCTTTCTAGAGATGCTTTTTGATGGTTGACTTTATGGTCTTATTGACTGCTTCCACTTACCTGTTTGCCTACGGATGGGCCACATGTGCAAAACTTTTCTGGATCTTGTACTTAACACGGAAACCTTTGAATTCTTCACTATCGAATTGAGTTCCAATTTCCATGACTATCTTCTGCGGAAACACCAAACCTGCAAATGATATTCTTCAAGATGAAATTGATGAAATTCTTTGAGGTAATGATGGCCAGCGGTTCTGCTTCAGCCCACTTTGTGAAATAATCGACGGTGACAATGGCATACTTCATGTTGGACTTTGTAGTTAGCAGTGCTCTAATCAAATAAATGCCCCTAATAGAAAACAGCTATGGGCTAACCATTCGAGTCAACTCTATGGATGGTGCTCTTGGAATCTTGGCGAATCTCTGACACCTGTCACATTTTTTGGCATAAGATGCGGAGTCTCAGTTTAAGTCGGGCCAGAAATAACCATATCGAAGAATCTTCTTAGCCAATGTCTAACCATCTGAATGTCCTCCCACTCTCCACCATGTAATTCTTCCAGAATTTCCTTAGACTCCTCTTTGGATACACAACGGAGTACAGGCATAGAGAAACCCCATCTATACAACCGACCATCATGCATAAGAAAAAGAGGAGCCTTTCACAATAACTTCTTCGGATATGCTCGGAGTGTCCCATTGAGAAGGTAGTCTTTGATTGGATTCATCCATGATTCTGGCTCTTCGACGGTTTCCATGACCCAATCAATATAAGCATCTTCATTACTTGGATTGGAGAGAACTTTGACGGGCACTAACCCCAATAACCGAGCATCTCCTGAGCTAGCATATTTGGCAAGTGGGTCCTCCTTCATGTTCTCTTTCCTTGGAATGTGAGTGATGGTGTAGCAGTCCAAATTTTTGAGTAGTTCCTGAGCTTTAGACAAATAAGCTGGCAGGTTGCCCCTTTAGCTTGATACTCTCGTTTGACCTGACACACCACCAACTTAGAATGGCTAAAAATCTGCAAAGCTTTCAAATTGAGCTCCTTTTCTATCTTAAATCCATCCATCAAGGCCTCTACTCTGCTTTGTTGTTTGTTGATGGAAATTCGAGTCTCAATGCAAAGCATACTGAGCATCCTTCGGGTGTCTCTAGCACTACTCTTAACCCGGAACAATAATCATTCATGGCTCCATCAACAAACAACTTCTATTGAACCATCACGTGTAAAGGCTCTTCCTTCCTATCGCTCCTATCTGTGAGCTCTGCGATAAAATCCGCCAAAGCTTGCCCGTTGATTGCTCTCTGAGGAAGGAAAGTGATGTTTACTGGCTGAGCTCAATATTCCGCTTTAATAATCTTCCTGAAGTCTCTGGGCAGGACAGGACTTGCTATAGTGGTTGATCTGTAAGCACTTTGATTGAATAGGCTTGGAAGTACGACCTGAGCTTCTTTGAGGCAGTGAGCAGGCAATAAGCTAGCTTCTCTAGCTTCAAATAAATCAACTATGCCCTAGTAAGCCTTTTGCTGATGTAGTAGACTGGCCTTTGATTCTTAGAATCCTCTCATTCTAAAGTTGCACTTAGGGCATGAGATGACACTGCCAAATATAAAAATGAATCCTCACAATCACTGGGTTTGGAAAGCATTACAGGTGTTTCCATCTGCATGATTAATTCTTCGAAGGCCTCCTGACAAGATGGGGTCCATTCGAAGTGTTTCTTTCCTTTTCTCAAAGCATCAAAGAGCGTAATACACCTGTCTGTTGCTTTGGAGATAAAACGCTCAAGGCAACAATTTTTCCATTTAGGCTTTGAAGCTCCTTCTTCGTTCTTGGAGCCCGCATCTCTCTCAATGAAGAAATTTGAGTAGGATTGTCCATAATGCCTCTGGCATTGACCATGAACCCCAGAAACTTTCCTAATGCGACCCCAAACAAACGCTTGAGCGGATTCAACTTCAACCTATGTCTTTTGAGAATATGAAACATTTCACCCAGAATTTTCATACGATCCGGCGCTATCTTAGACTTTACTAGCATATCATCAACATACTCCTCCATTATTTTGCTGATTTGTGACGTGAACATTGCATTGACAAGCCGCTGATAGGTTGCCCCTGCATTCTTCAGCCCGAATGGCATGACTATGTAGCAGTATAAACCCACACCTGTAATGAATCTAGTATTCTCCTGATTTGGAACATGCATCATTACCTGATTGTAGCCTGAATAACAGTCCATGAATGATATTATTTCATGTCCTACAGTCGCATCTACTAGATGATCAATCCTGGGTAAAGGAAAGATATCCTTTGGGCACATTTTGTTGAGACTGAATAATCGATGCACACGCGCCATTTTCCATTGAGTTTCTTCACGAGAATGGGGTTAGACACCTAATCTGGGTATGTTGATTCTCTAATGAAGCGACTCTCCGTCAATCTATCGACTTCTTCCTTGAGAGCTATAGATCTTTTAGGACCTTGAATCCTCCTTTTTTGTTTTACAGGTGTAACGTGAGGGTCAATATTCAGAGCATGAGCAACTACTTCGGGAGATATTCCGCATATATCTGCATCACCCCGAAGCGAATACATCTAGATTAGCTTTAATAAAAATGACTAACTCACTTTGCAATTTCTGGCCCAGCTGAGACCCTATTTTCAATACTTTGTCAGGATCTTCCGAATGCACTCAATAAGAATTGTGATCTTTGCAGGTGCCGTTGGATTCTCCCCTACGTTGGGCTTTCTGGGACCCATCTCCTTTTGAGCCCCACTATGCTCGCTAGTGCAGGGACCGTGCTTTAGTTGCTATAAAGAAAGCTTGTGAATGCGGAGAGGGCCCTCCACATTCTTCCCCTTATCTTTCTTTTTGGCCTCTTTCAACTCTGTAAGATAGCATTCTCTGCCCGACTCCTGGTTCCCTTTAATCATACCAACACCATTTTCAGTAGGAAACTTCATTGTCATACACCATAGTGGCAGCACAATCCTGAAGTCAGCTAAAGCAGGTCTGCTAAGGAATGCGTTATAAGCGGAAACCTCATCAACAAGTACAAAGGTTTGCTTCAGAATAACTCTCATTTTCACCTCTCCCAACTGTATGAACAAGTCAATAGTTCCAATTGGTTGCTTTGGCTCTCCTGTGAACCCTTGGATCTTTGTTTGACAAACTTTAACATCTTCATAGAGAGATTCATCTGATTCAAGGTCTTTCGGAATAGGACATTGATGGAGGTGTCGTAATTAAAAAGCACCCTTCTGACCATAGCTGGGCCTATCCCGACTGTGGCCACCATTGAATCTTGAGTTGGGACTAAGATACCTTCTGCTTCTTTGTCTCTGAATGTAATATTTCCATGGGAATCCTTTTGCTGCTTCAGAGGAATGGTACTGCTGAGAATCAAACACCTCTCCTCTTTCGGAACATACTTTAGATCTCATGCATACTCAATCTCGCCCCTGCTGTTACCCGTGGGATGAAGACCACCAGATATAGTGTTAATAACCGGCCTTGTGTTAGTTTGCATTGGACCTTCATAGCTTGGGCCAAGCTGATTAGCAGGTGCATTCTTCCCCTGAGGAGTCGAGGAAGGATTTGCAGTCTTCGACTTCCTCACATATTGTTTCAGTCTATTCTTTTTTATTAACTCTTCGATCAAGGTCTTCTGATGTCCGCATTCATTTATGTTATGACCGGGCTAATTATGGAAACGACAAAACCCTACGGACTTCAACTGTCTTTCTCCCATTTTTTGCGGTTGCTGTTTTGGATAATCTTCCGTGTCCTTAGTGGTAGTGTAGATATTCTTCGGTGTATCCGTCAAAGGAGTTAACTCCGCGGGTCTGGAAAAGTGGGACTTCTTGCCATTCTAGTTATCTCTCTCATCATTTCCTCTCTTTTGTCCGTCGGTATTCTTCGGACTAACCTGAGCATCATTATCCTTCTTTTCTGGCATAACACTACTTTCGGTAACATTCTGGGAAAGAGAAGGGTCGTCTTCCACTCTGATGAATTATTCTGCCTTCTTATAGAATTTCTCAGGAGTAATGGGCTCCTTCATTTTCACCCATTTCCCATATTCGGTTTTCTTTTCCACAGCTCGGTATAGTGCCATCAATACCATCTGAGGCTCTAGATTCCCCACTTCTATTACAACAACGTTAAAGCGAGTAAGAACGGCTTCCATTGATTCACCCAGTCTGTAATGACCCGCATTAACAGAGGTATTATAATTAATTTATTTAATTATTTAAAGGGTGATTAAAGAATTTAAATGGTCGTTGAATTAAATAATGGCGAATATTTAATTAAAATAATAATTAAATAATATATTTAATTCTGAAATAATCAAAATTGGCTGAAATGGCAATATGGTGTGAACCGGATCATCTGTGATATTTAATTCAGCTTGGAATTGAATTTGAATAATGAATATATTATATAAACGACAGTTTGAACATAGAATTATAATATAATTAAAATTGAGCTCGAAATGGCACTGTAGTTCGTAAATTGGCGATTCGAACTTCAACTAAATATATAGAGTACGTTTTAAATCGGATTTCTATGAAACAAGAAACGTTAGGAGCTGGTGGAGTATATCTTTCTAGTGGAAGAGAAAAATCGGGATTTCATTGTGTAGATTTTGAGATATGTCCAAATCAAATTTTAGAAAAGTCGCTATGGAATTCCTTTATAATTTATAAAGGAATTATTTATATTTTAAAAAGGAATTTCAATATATATCGGGTTGACCCAGATTGAAACATCGAGTTAGAAATCAATATAGGATTTTTCTGAGCTGTATGGTATTCCATTGTGAATATATACGATAATATAAATTTAATTATATTTAATTAATTATATTTAAATATATTTATATATTTAAATGGGTCATCCAGAGCTTTAAAAATAGCCAGTTTTGCAAATGAAGTCGGAATTCGACGAAACTAATTTTGTTGGATCCGCAATGTCAAATAGTTGTTAGATTCCAAGTTTGGTGATTTTTAGAGTCAGTATGTGGCCATACCGATTTTTAGAGTGAAAAACAGTCGATATCCTAACAGTTAAAAATACGCTGTGTGAGCATACAGAGTCGGAATTCGACGAAATCAGTTTCGTTGGGATCGTAATGTCGAACTGTAGCTGCAGGCAAATTTTCGTGATTTTTGGGTATCATATGTGGTCACAGGAATTTTTAAAAGACAAAAACGAATATTAAAATGAAGATATCTTCATAAATATCTCCACACAAAAAATATCTCAGCCTATTTCTCTATAAATACCCCTCCCTTAGAAATTCTAAACCTAAGTCCTCATTTCCTCTGTTCAAGGAGAAATTCCGCCGTTACTTCTTTCTTTTGTTCTTCAGTAAAACATGAAGAAAACATCCACTTCTAAAATCAATGAAAAATAGAAAAAAAATCCTAAAATCCATATATACACATTTCTGGAATCAGTAATGAAGGAGCTTCATTCTCGTGTAACTCTTGCGAGGTGCGACGGCTTTTTTTTGGCGCTCAAAAACCTACAGTCGGGCTAGGGTTAGTGCTTGTTGAAGATTTGAAGCCTCGAATGGTGTAATGGTAGTTGTATTTGGCTCTAGGATGGAAAACCGCAACCGTATGATCATTTTGGGAGGTTGCGGTAGACTTTGGTGACGTGGACCTGTAGCTTGAGGCCATCGACGGTTTTCAAGGGAGCAAATCGAGTACTGCGTTGAGGTGTTGTGTAGGTGCGGATTGGGATGAGGAAGTGAATGGTGGTGGTTTGGAGATGAACGGTGGATTGTGGAATGAGGTATTGGAGAAGCAGACGTCGGCAATGGCTAAGTGGAGTAGTAGCGTCCACGAATGGGTTTGGGGAAGAAGGGTTATACGTAGGCGGGCCTGGCTTTATGATGTGGCATTGGGCCGAGATGAAAAGGTCAAGTCCAATTACAATTAAAAATAAATTCAATTTATTTTATAATAGATTGTGTTTAAAACTTCAAAGGGTTATAACTTTACCATACGATGTCGAAATTCAGCAAAACAAGATCTGATAGGATCGTATGGACGGGAGCAACACAATGAGACTGACCGGGAGTGAATCCGAGCTCATTACAATTTATAACAAAATAAATTTTCCGTCTGAATCAAACCGAGCGATGGTTATCGTTATTAACGATGATCGTCCAATGTGAGTAAATCTCACCAACTCTAAACAGTTTAGAATTTCATGTTGTATTTTTAGAACTGTTAGAAATTGTCTGATTTACTGTGTATTGATTTTTTGATTGAACTACTAGTCAGTTAGTTGAATTTCTATATTGATTCTGTTTAACAGAATATATCATATGGAACTGAAAGTGATGTTATCTATATTGTTTAACATCTGTGATGCAGGGAAACAGGTCGGAGGAATCCAACTGGATTCCTCAACAATTATTTTACTGTGATTTATATATTGTGATATATAAATGTGATATATAATCTGACGTTGATTATGTGTGTTTGGACGATAGTTATCGTTGTTATATGGTGTGTTAAAAACCATAAAAAATACCAGGATGTGGAAAAGGGATTTTCAAAGTATATTTTGAAAATAATTTATTTATATAAAATCAATGGATTTTATATTATAAAAGAAAAAGGAATTTTGAATAAAAGAAATATATTTGTTAATCAAATATAAGGGAATTATATTTGTTAATCAAATATAGAAGGAATTTATTTGTTAATCAAATATAAGGGAATTATATTTGTTAATCAAATATAGAAGGAATTTATTTGTTAATCAAATATAAGGGAACTATATTTGTTAATCAAATATAAAGGAATTTATTGGTAAAACATCAATAAAGTGTTAAAAGAATTTATTTATTTATTTAGGAAATAAATAAAAGTTAAAAGGATTATTTATTTGTTAAAAATAAATAGGATAAAGGAATATTTATTTGTTAGAATAAATAGAATAAAGGAGATATTTATTTGTTAAATAAATAGGATTATAAAGGAAATATTTATTTAGGAAATAAATAGATTATAAAAGAAAATCTTTAAAAAGGAATAAACGTTATTAGCGAGTAAATTAATCAAATTGAGTTATCAGGTTAGGATTAATCAAAGTGAATTAGTTAAGTTAAACTAAGTGGATTAGTTAAGTTAATCAAGGTGAATTGGTTAAGTTAATCAAAGTGAATTAGTCGAGTTAATCAAAGTGATTAGTTCAGTAATCGAAGTAAGAAAAATCAAGCTAGGTTAATCGAGTTGAATTAGTCAGTCGAGTTAATCAATTGAGTTAGTCAAACCAAGTAAAATCAGTCCAAAGGAGCTAATCGAATAGAGTTAAGTGAAAAGAGTCAATCGAATATAGTTATTCGAAAGAAAGGTTAAGTAAGGAAGTTAGTTAAAGAAATTTAAAGTGAACTTTGCCTATTTCAAGGTTGGAAATGTTGTTCAGTTAAGGTCTGAGAGGGAATTATACGCCAACTTGATTGGCTTCGTTTTTAACTAAGGAATGGTTAAGGTTCGGCAGTAAAGGATAGTTAAGTGGATTTAGTAATTAAAGTAAATGGTTTGAGTTGGCATAGCGATGTTTTATCTAAACATCTGCTTAATCCAAACGTAGGAGTTTTGAAAATGTTTTCCAGTGTTAATAACATATATTTTCTAAACATTAAAAAATAGCAAATTTCGAATAAAGGGAAACAGGAGATAAGTAAATATATGAACCAAAGAGATAAATGTTAAATGATGTTTGATCGAAATAATTTCCATCTGGAAATAATATCGTTGTTTGCACACTTGTTTTTCTTTGATAGTTAACTCACAGACTATCGAAGTTTTGACCATTTTAACATTGTTAATATGGAGAGATCGGTTGGATTATTATCCAAAGAACCACTCTGTATTGGCATAAGCATTGCGAATCATATATGCCAAAGAAAATTGAAGACGGAGTAAAGTGCAAGGGTTGTTGTATAAGTCTTAGATAACAGTGACTAAGATGGATATACTGAATAGTGCCTTCGGTTTGTCATGTCCCAGGACAACGTATATGGAAGAAGGTCTGACAGTATATCCAATAGATCGCGTAAGTTGATCTGTTCAAACGTATTCATGTTTGGTGGCGGTGGAATTCGTTTCTCTTAGCTGTATACCCGTGTTATTTTTGGATAAGTCAATTTGTGATTTGTCGGGTATGACAATGTGACATTTTAAGTGAATAAAGATGGATGTCTGACAGAGTATTTCCAGAAAGGTCACGTACATTGATTTCTCCAACCGTACCAAGAGTGGAAGCGGAGAAGGAAACTTCTTTTAGCTAACACATAATGTATAGTTGAGGACGTCAATCAGTGATTTGATGGATTTGATGATGTGACATTTAAAGTGAATCTGATGTGAAGATAAGCGTAGCTTCTAGCCTCACATCCAGTAAATGACAGAAATCGGGCAGGTAGCATGGCTATGTAGGTCGCACCTATTAGGGTGTATAATCAACTGATCTAGAGTTTCATTTATTTCTAAAAATCTATTGTTGATGTTGTCCCATTCGGGAAACGGTTGATGATCCCAACCGTTGGTGATATACATTCGATACACTCAAGCGAAATGAGTGGTCGGTCATGTGTGGCCGGGTTGCAAGATGTTCTTATTGAACCCAGTGTATTCCTTTCTAGAGGTACACTAGCGAAAGGTGGTTCCATACCTTGTCATAGTTGGAAATCCATTTCCAAATACGTGCTTGCGGTTTTGATTGTATACCATATATGTAGAACGTGAGTTGAAAGCGTTCTGCTAAATTGATAGTTATTTGTATTTAGACATTATTATAATATCAGAATGATATTTCTTGTCAAAGATGTTGGATTCTCATAAGGGAAAAACCCGTTCCGTATTCATGGCGTGGTTTTATGAGATATCATATACCTGTTAAACTGTGTTAAACTATTTTACTCACACCAGTCCCATGACTGACCCGGAGTTTACTTTGTTGTTTTCCCTAAACTCTTGGGTGCCTAAATTTGTATGGGCAGTCAAGTTGTCGGGATTTACAGATATACTTGGAGAGCTTAGAGCAGGAGGTTTCAAGATTTTATAGCTATTGTTTTTCCGTTGTTGTTGTAAGTGCTATATTATGATAAAGTGCTATTGTATACATAACTGTTATATTTCAAAGTTATGTTATATATTATATGTTATTCGTTCTACTGTGAGATTCATGTTACTCTGATGATGTTGAGTTCTTTTTTTCTTCTTCTATTCTAAGTTTCTATCTTATCTTTCCTCACCCTCTAATTTCTTTCACTAATTACCAGGATTTTTCAATGTTTTGGTTATCGACATCGAGTTTGTGTCGATAACCAAAGTCGCTCAAAATCCGGGTCATTACAGTTGGTATCAAAGCAGAAGGTTAATTGATTAACTTGGCTCTGTGGCGTGACTCGGTAGAGATAGGGTTAGTAATACCCTAGATTGAGTTTGAGTGTATATATACGAGTGAACGTATTTGCTATTGATATAAAAATTTGTTTTATGTTGTGGAGGTTCATTGGTTGAGTTGTTTATGAGTTATGGTCGATCAGTTTGATCCACTGTATCGGTAGGAGTAAATAAACACTTGAATACGATGGGTCGGCACGATATGTTTTGAAAAAGGGGTAAATTAAAATAAGTTTACCCAAGGTATATCTTGATATAGAGAGGATATATATCAAAATTATAATATAGTGGATATATTGGTTGTTATTATAATCAAGTAAGATTATAAATTAAATGGTTATGTGAATAACCAATCAGAATTCATATAAGTGTAATACGAAAAATCAGATGAGTTAAATCTGAAATTTAAACCAGAAATTGAATTAAAATCCTGGAAAATTGGATAAGTATTTGTAAATGGATTTGGATTAAAAATAAGGAAAATTTAAGATCCTGGGAGATTTTAAATTGTTTTACAAGCATTGTGAATTATATTTTGAAATGAATTTCAAAGTGGAGATGTTTAGAAATTGTTTTATAGTATTGAACTCACTTCGATCGCTGGAAAATAGATTCTGATGATGACAGCTGCATCATCAGTATTCATTTTCGAGTTGTAAGTGACGAATTACTACCAGAGATATTGTTTTGAATTTGTTTTGGGAATGACAAGTTGTGTTGGGTTTCAAAATGGGATTTATAATATAGAATTTGAACAGAAATTGAATAGAATTAACTAAGTCGAAGAGGAATTAGTTAATCGAGTTTTGAATTTGAAGTTGAACTTTGAAAGGTGGATTGGATTTGTAAGGGGATATTCAAAATCGAATATAGAACTTAAATTTGAAATTTGGATTCAAATTAGTTAATAAGCAAGTTAAAATATATTTGAACATCTCATGTTCAAATATAAAAGTGGAATAGACTAAAGAGTGAATTAACAAATTAATTAATGAATTGAGTTAAAACGATCAAGTATAGTTAAAATAGATTGGGCAGGTATAAATATATATGAGATAGGTATGGATAAGGTATGAAGGTATATAAATAGAATGCTCGACGAAAAGGTATGTATTTAATTCATATATGAGATTTTATGCGTCGTATCGGCTAGCCGCTTGGCTTTTTCTTTTTCTTTTGGATTAGTGAGGGCAATGGGAGGCTATTTGAAATATCCCGATGCTCCCGATACAAAGGAGGTTATGGCAAATTTTTCGGGAATTTAAGGAGTTAGAATATTTTTAAGATAATTTGATAGTTAGAAATCAACGTATCGATATATATAGAAGTCGATAAGGAAACGAACATAGAAATAGAATAGTATAATCAAAAAGGAAGTATAAGAATAAAATCTAGTAAGAATAGAAGGAGGAAGTGTATACGTGTTTAAAAGTGAATCAGTAGTTGTATGGTATTGGTTATTCGAGTAAGTAGTCATATCTGTTTTGACGTTATAAATGTTATTCAGTCAAGGTCTGAGAGGTAGTTATACCCCAACTTGATTGATTTCATTATTAACAAATAAATAGTAAGATTTCAGGCTCGAAGATCAATGATTGGATAAGAGTTAGTTGAATATAGTATTTGGGTTGTCGTAACGACGTTTTACACAACATCTATTTTAACCCAAATAAGTGTAAACATGGAAATAGAATAATAAATATTTCCTAAGTATAGGAATAAACAAGATCGGAAAAGAGATAAGTAATTGGAATATTTTCCAATTATAAATAGCATATATTTTCTAAAGTTTAGAAAATAAAGGAAGGCGATATTCGGAAATGTTTTCCAAATGACATAAAAGGCCAATATGGTTATCGAAAATATTTGGTTAACAAATATTGATAAAGAAATAGAGAAGTGATTTAACTAATGGAATATTGATCAAGGGCTCAGTTGAATTTCAAAAAGGAAAATTTGATTTTTGAAAGGAGTAAACTGTTTAAAAACTCTAGGTAAAGACTGTTTGAATTAAAAACAAATTTAACAGAAATTTGTGAAAGAAAATTTGAATTAAGGTAAAGCCAGTAAAGTGGTAACTGAGATTGAATTAGAATGATATCAAGACAAATGGGATTGTGAGATTCAAATTTGAAGTGTAATGTGATAATCAAGTTAAGAGTTAGGAATCGAGAAGAAACTCGAGATGAAATGATATTTGGCTCGGATATAAGTGAATGGTTGTGTTGTGGATAAAATCAGATTGGAATTTGATTGGGATGACCCTTGTATCCGCTGAAGTGATAACAGGTTGAAAGTGATAGAGTTGATATGCCCGACAAAAAAGTCCAAGTTTATATTTGATATAAGCATGAGATTTATGAGCCGAATTGGGAAGCCACTTGGCTGTTTGATTTTCTTTTTGGGTTGGAGAGGGCCTAGAGATACGAGTTGGAGTTTTACCGATAGGGCTGTACAAAGTAGGTTATGGCGAAATTTTCCAAAAATTTAAAGTGTTAGAAAATTTTCAGAATTTTTCAAAATTTTAGTTAGTCGGAAGGAATTAATATTTTAGTCGATATTAATTGGTTCAGTTGAAATCAGAAATAAGGGGTAAACAAATCTTAGGAATTTCAATAGATAGGGTCGTCCTCTAACTTAGCAATTTCGAGGACGAAATTATTTTAAGTGGGGAAGAATGTAATGACCCGCATTGGCAGAGGTATTATAATTAATTTATTTAATTATTTAAAGGGTGATTAAAGAATTTAAATGGTCATTGAATAAAATAATGGCGAATATTTAATTAAAATAATAATTAAATAATATATTTAATTCTGAAATAATCAAAATTGGCTGAAATGGCAATATGGTGTGAACCGAAACATCTATGATATTTAATTCAGCTTGGAATTGAATTTGAATAACGAATATATTATATAAACGACAGTTTGAACGTAGAATTATAATATAATTAAAATCGAGCTCGAAATGGCGCTGCAGTTCGTAAATTGGCGATTCGAACTTCAACTGAATATATAGAGTACGTTTTAAATCGGATTTCTATGAAACAAGAAATGTTAGGAGCTGGTGGAGTATATCTTTCTAGTGGAAGAGAAAAATCGGGATTTCATTGTGTAGATTTTGAGATATGTCCAAATCAAATTTTAGAAAAGTCGCTGTGGAATTCCTTTATAATTTATAAAGGAATTATTTATATTTTAAAAAGGAATTTCAATATATATCGGGTTGACCCAGATTGAAACATCGAGTTAGAAATCAATATAGGATTTTTCTGATCTGTATGGTATTCCACTGTGAATATATACGATAATATAAATTTAATTATATTTAATTTAATTATATTTACATATATTTATATATTTAAATGGGTCATCCAGAGCTTTAAAAATGGCCAGTTTTGCAAACGAAGTCGGAATTCGACGAAACTAATTTTGTTGGATCCGCAATGTCAAATAGTTGTTAGATTCCAAGTTTGGTGATTTTTAGAGTCAGTATGTGGCCATACCGATTTTTAGAGTGAAAAACAGTCGATATCCTAACGGTTAAAAATACGCTGTGTGAGCATACGGAGTCGGAATTTGACGAAATCAGTTTCGTTGGGATCGTAATGTCGAACTGTAGCTGCATGCAAATTTTCGTGATTTTTGGGTATCATATGTGATCACAGGAATTTTTAGAAGACAAAAACGAATATTAAAATGAAGATATCTTCATAAATATCTCCACAAAAAAATATCTCAGCCTATTTCTCTATAAATACCCCTCCCTTAGAAATTCTAAACCTAAGTCTTCATTTCCTCTGGTCAAGGAGAAATTCCGCCGTTACTTCTTTCTTTTGTTCTTCAGTAAAACGTGAAGAAAACAACCACTTCTAAAATCAATGAAAAATAGAAATAAAATCCTAAAATCCATATATACACATTTCTGGAATCAGTAATGAAGGAGCTTCATTCTCATGTAACTCTTGCGAGGTGCGACGGCTTTTTTTTGTGCTCAAAAACCTACAGTCGAGCTAGGGTTAGTGCTTGTTGAAGATTTGAAGCCTCGAATGGTGTACTGGTAGTTGTATTTGGCTCTAGGATGGAAAACTGCACCCGTATGCTCATTTTGGGAGGTTGCGGTGGACTTTGGTGACGTGGACCTGTAGCTCGAGGTCGTCGACGGTTTTCAAGGGAGCAAATCGAGTACTGCGTTGAGGTGTTGGGTAGGTGCGGATTGGGACGAGGAAGTGAATGGTGGTGGTTTGGAGATGAACGGTGGATTGTGGAATGAGGTATTGGAGAAGCAGATGTCGGCAATGGCTAAGTGGAGTAGCAACGTCCACGAATGGGTTTGGGGAAGAAGGGTTATACGTAGGCGGGCCTGGCTTTATGATGTGGCATTGGGCCGAGTTGAAAAGGTCAGGCCCAATTACAATTAAAATAAATTCAATTTATTTTATATTAGACTATGTTTAAAACTTCGAAGGGTTATAACTTTACCATACGATGTCGAAATTTTGCAAAACAAGATCCGATAGGATCGTATGGACGGGAGCAACACAATGAGACTGACCGGGAGTGAATCCGAGCTCGTTACAATTTATAGCAAAATAAATTGTCCGTCTGAATCAAACCGAGCGATGGTTATCGTTATTAATGATGATCATCCAATGTGAGTAAATCTCACCAACTCTGAACAGTTTATAATTTCATGTTGTATTTTTAGAACTGTTAGAAATTGTCTGATTTACTGTGTATTGATTTTTTGATTGAACTGCTAGTCAGTTAGTTGAATTTCTATATTGATTCTGTTTAACAGAATATACCATATGGAACTGAAAGTGATGTTATTTATATTGTTTAACATCTGTGATGCAGGGAAACAGGTCGGAGGAATCCAACTGGAATCCTCAACAGTTATTTTACTGTGATTTATATATTGTGATATATAATCTGACGTTGATTATGTGTGTTTGGACGATAGTTATCGTTGTTATATGGTGTGTTAAAAAACATAAGAAATACCAGGATGTGGAAAAGGGATTTTCAAAGTATATTTTGAAAATAATTTATTTATATAAAATCAATGGATTTTATATTATAAAAGAAAAAGGATTTTTGAATAAAAGAAATATATTTGTTAATCAAATATAAGGGAATTATATTTGTTAATCAAATATAGAAGGAATTTGTTTGTTAATCAAATATAAGGGAATTATATTTGTTAATCAAATATAGAAGGAATTTATTTGTTAATCAAATATAAGGGAATTATATTTGTTAATCAAATATAAAGGAATTTATTGGTAAAACATAAATAAAGAGTTAAAAGAATTTATTTATTTAGGAAATAAATAAAAGTTAAAAGGATTATTTATTTGTTAAAAATAAATAGGATAAAGGAGTATTTATTTGTTAGAATAAATAGAATAAAGGAGATATTTATTTGTTAAATAAATAGGATTATAAAGGAAATATTTATTTAGGAAATAAATAGATTATAAAAGAAAATCTTTAAAAAGGAATAAACGTTATTAGCGAGTAAGTTAATCAAATTGAGTTATCAGGTTAGGATTAATCAAAGTGAATTAGTTAAGTTAAACTAAGTGGATTAGTAAAGTTAATCAAGGTGAATTGGTTAAGTTAATCAAAGTGAATTAGTCGAGTTAATCAAAGTGATTAGTTCAGTAATCGAAGTAAGAAAAATCAAGCTAGGTTAATCGAGTTGAATTAGTCAGTCGAGTTAATCAATTGAGTTAGTCAAACCAAGTAAAATCAGTCCAAAGGAGTTAATCGAATAGAGTTAAGTGAAAAGAGTCAATCGAATATAGTTATTAGAAAGAAAGGTTAAGTAAGGAAGTTAGTTAAAGAAATTTAAAGTGAACTTTGCCTATTTCAAGGTTGGAAATGTTGTTCAGTTAAGGTCTGAGAGGTAATTATACCCCAACTTGATTGGCTTCGTTTTTAACTAAGGAATAAGGTTCGACAGTAAAGATAGTTAAGTGGATTTAGTAATTAAAGTAAATGGTTTGAGTTGGCATAGCGATGTTTTATCTAAACATCTGCTTAATCCAAATGTAGGAGTTTTGGAAATGTTTTCCAGTGTTAATAACATATATTTTCTAAACATTAGAAAATAGCAAATGTCGAATATAGGGAAACAGGAGACAGGTAAATTTATGAATCAAAGAGATAAATGTTAAATGATGTTTGATCGATATAATTTCAATCTGGAATAATATCGTTGTTTGCACACTTGTTTTTCTTTGATAGTTAACTCACAGACTATCGAAGTTTTGACCATTTTAACATTGTTCATATGGAGAGACCGGTTGGATTATTATCCAAAGAACCACTCTGTATTGGCATAAGCGTTGCGAATCATATATGCCAAAGATAATTGAAGACGGAGTAAAGTGAAAGGGCTGTTGTATAAGTCTTATATAACAGTGACTAAGATGGATATACTGAATAGTGCCTTCGGTTTGTCCAGTCCCAGGACAACGTATATGGAAGAAGGTCTGACAGAGTATATCCAATAGATCGCGTAAGTTGATCTGTTCAAACGTATTCACGTTTGGTGGCAGAGGAATTCGTTTCTCTTAGCTGTATACCCGTGTTATTTTTGGATAAGTCAATTTGTGATTTGGCGGGTATGACGATGTGACATTTTAAGTGAATAAAGATGGATGTCTGACACAGTATTTCCAGAAAGGTCACGTACATTGATTTCTCTAACCGTACCAAGAGTGGAAGCGAAGAAGGAAACTTCTTTTAGCTAACATATAATGTATAGTTGAGGACGTAAATCGGTGATTTGATGGATTTGATGATGTGGCATTTAAAATGAATCTGATGTGAAGATAAGCGTAGCTTCTAGCCTCACATCCGGTAAATGACAGAAATCGGGAAGGTAGCATGGCTATGTAGGGCGCACCTATTAGGGTGTATAATCACCTGATCTAGAGTTTCGTTTATTTCTAAAAATCTATTGTTGATGCTGTCCCATTCGGGAAATGGTTGCTGATCCCAACCGTTGGTGATATACATTCGATACACTCAAGCGAAATGAGTGGTCGGTCATGTGTGGCCGGGTTGCAAGACGTTCTTGTTGAACCCAGTGTATTCCTTTCTAGAGGTACACTAGCGAAAGGTGGTTCCATACCTGTCATAGTTGGAGATCCATTTCCCAATACATGCTTTCGGTTTTGATTGTATACCATATATGTAGAACGTGAGATGAAAGCGTTCTGCTAAATTGATAGTGATTTGTATTTAGACATTATTATAATATCAGAATGATATTGCTTGTCAAAGATGTTGGATTCTCATAAGGGAAAAACCCGTTCCGTATTCACGGCGTGGTCTTATGAGATATCATATACCTGTTAAACTGTGTTAAACTATTTTACTCACACCAGTCCCATGACTGACCCGGAGTTTACTTTGTTGTTTTCCCTAAACTCTTGGGTGCCTAAATTTGTATGGGCAGTCAAGTAGTCGGGATTTATAGATATACTTGGATATCTTGGAGCATGAGGTTTCAAGATTTTATAGCTATTGTTTTTCCGCTGTTGTTGTAAGTTTTGTATTCTGATAAAGTGCTATTGTATACATAACTGTTATATTTCAAAGTTATGTTATATATTATATGTTATTCGTTCCGCTGTGAGATTCGTGTTACTCTGATGATGTTGAGTTCTTCTTTTCTTCTTATATTCTAAGTTTCTATCTTATCTTTCCTCACCCTCTAATTTCTTTCACTAATTACCAGGATTTTTCGATGTTTTGGTTATCGACATCGAGTTTGTGTCGATAACCAAAGTCGCTCAAAATCCGGGTCATTACACAGTCTTTGCTCCAAGTTAGATAATGACATTATGTCTTTTGTTTTTGTAGTGTACAAACTGAACTTCTCTCTGAACTTATTTGCCAAACCAGAAAATTGATCCATAGATTTCGGTGGTGGTTTAGTAAACCACAGTGACACTACTCCCTCCAAGTAAATAGGAAAGTACAAGCAGTTGATTTCATCTGTCGCGTGTGTGCCATTCATTAGTTGGTCATATTTGTACATAAACAGATTAGGGTCACCAATTCCACGATAAGCTGGCATAGTTGGAGGAATAAACTTCTTTGAGAACTCAGCCTTCCGAATTCTCTCAGTGAATGGAGTCTTGCTTGGAGCAAAATCCCACTCTTTTTTAGCATCGTTCCTCACCGTACTCTCCTTCATATTTTTCTGAATCATCTCCGAAATATATTTTTCGGCGTCGTGTCATTCCATGGGGCGGACGCCATTTACCGGATGCTCACCTGGGAAAGCGATCTTGGTTAGGGATCTACGGCCCTGGGATTCCCACTTAAGGAGGTGACCCTTTGGTGGGACCAGCCACTTTACGAGAAGTATATCTTTTAGAATGATTCTTAGACTTAGTTTTAGAATCATTGATATCAGCATCATTTGAATCATCAACCTCCTGAAAAAAGTAATCATGGTTGAGATATGAAGCAGAAGAATTAGCATTCTCTTCGAGGTTGATCCCAACATTTTCATTTGCCGTATTGAATTTGCAGCGAAGAGAGCTTCTAGCCTATCCATCAGAGCTTTGTTCGAGGCTTCCATTTGCCAAGTCACGTTAGTAACAACCCATCCAACTCTCCTCGAGTCACACTAGCTTCAGGAGTTTGAAAAGTAGTTGGATGGTTGGTTTGAGGAGTGGCTACAACATCATTAACAGCATTCCCCAAACCTGAAGCTCTTGCAGACTTGCTAGTCTTTTTTCGATGGTGCCATAATTTTCAACAATCTTCTAATCTTTATGGATGTTCTTTCAACCGCTTGACTTTTAGATCTCATGGGACCTACAGTGAAAGATCAAGCTTCAACAACTTTCCCTAAACAAGGATCTTAACCTTGTGGTTGTGGGTTTGAGCCCTACGGTCGGAGCCAAACATCTTAACAACCAAAATGGATGCTAACTACTCAAGAGGTGTATTAACACTTTAGACCTATGAAAAATAAGGTTAAGAGCATAAATGTGTAGAAAATAGAAAAAGTAGAGAGCATTTATAGTGGTTTGGCCTCAGTTTTGGCCTACGTCTACTTTAAAGGATGATTTCATTATGATCTTCACTATAAGGTACACATTCAATCTCTTTTTATACATTTTCTTTCTCTTTTACAATAATCATGGATGGCGATGATCTTCGATGAATTCTCGATGAAGATATTGATGGAGATGCTTGAATTAAGACTGAAGATGCTTTAATGGAGTTGGTGATGTTTGAGCATTGTTGGAGATTGAAAATGGAAGCCCTTCGGGAAGAAAAAATCGATCCTTTTAACATGTAAGAAGGTGGGGTATTTATAGCTAGAAAATGGTGTGGTGTAGAAGCTTGAAATGGTGCACATGGAGTTCCTGGATCGGCTGCCAATCCACGGCTATGGTCGGGCACGATCCATGCCAAAAATGTTGGCCGATTCATAGATGATGTGTGGCCAATATATAACTTAAAAGCATTGTCGATCCATGGCTACTATCGATCCATAGCTACTGCCGATCATAGTTGTTGCCAATCCCTAGGTATTGTTGATCCATAGCTACTGCCGATCCATGAAATAAGGCATGTATGATCTATCAATAAATACGTCGTTGATCCATCAATATAACCCCGCCGATCCATCACTATTGCATGTTCCCGATCCATCGTTGAAAACTCAACCGATCCATTGTTTTTAATACGTCCACCATGTTTGCACTTAATCTATTATGTTCTAAACGTGTTTTAGAACCGGGTTAACATATCATGTGACATGGGTGCGTATCCACTTTTTCCTTTTGCATGCCAAACCTTTTTAGCACTTTGTCAATGTATGTACTCTGACTTAAGCCAATCAACTTTCTTGATCTATCCTTATAGATCTTGATACCTGTGATATAGGTTGCCTCGCCCAAGTCTTTTACGGAGAAACTTTTCCCAACCATGTATTTACCGCTTGTAATGAACTAACATCATTACCAATAAGTAATATGTCATCAACATATAATACCAAGAATATAATGTTACTCCCATTAATTTTCTTGTATACACAAGGTTCATCTTCATTCTAAATGAAGCCAAACTCTTTGACTATTTCATCAAAATGAAGATTCCAGCTCTGAGATGCTTGCTTTAATCCATAAATGGACCATTGCAGTTTACATACTTTTTTAGCATCTTTAGGATTGACAAAACCTTCAGGTTGTGTCATGTACACATCCTCGATAAGGTTCCCATTAAGGAATGCAATTTTGACATCCACTTTCCAGATTTCGTAATTGTAAAAGGCTGCAATTGCAAGCATAATTATAACGGACTTAACCATTACCACTCGGGAGAAGGTTTCATCACAGTTAACTCTTTGAACTTGTTTGAAACTTTTTGCCATCAATCGGCCTTTATAGGTTTGTGCTTTACCATTCATGCCAGTTTTCTTCTTGAAAACTCACTTACGCTTAATTGGTTTTACCCCATCAGGTGTATTCACTACAAGAAAATACCTTTTTATAGCATTTAAAAAACGCTATTAAATGATAATATGGCATTTTTAAAAATGTTGTATATTAAAATGTTGTAATATGTCAGGATCTATAATAGCAACCTAATAATCGCTATAAAAACGTGCTATAAATGATGTTACTCATAGCGTTTCAAAATTGCTATTAAATGGATGAATTGCAACATACATAATCTTATCTATAGCGTTTTTTGTTTGCTATAAAACTTTAATGCAGAGTTGTGGTTTAAACTGCTAATATTTATGACATCATTTAATTGCTATTTATAGCAACTATAAACGCTATTGATAAATATTGCTTGAATATTATAGTAACTACATATGCTATAAAAATTCCATAGCCTGATTATTATAGCAACTGCACACGCTGTAGAAATTTCGTAGCCTTGTTATTATAGCAACGATAAATGCTATAGAAACACAATAGAAAGTTTAATTTAGTATTTTATAGCATTATTTACTTGCAATGAAAGCTGTTAAATTATTGCAGAATATTTTTATTCCACTAGCACAATGCTATAGTATGTATAGCCATTATTAAAAGAATTTCATACACAATATTAGGCATATAATATTTATGATCAAAAAATATGTCATACAAAATTCGAAGCATATTAATATTTGTGATCAAAAGTAACAATTCTTACAATCGTTGCTAACCAAAACAATACATATACTTAAAAGAACAATCCATATAACCGTTGCTAACCAAAACGATACTAATAAAAGTAAAGATGTATGAACATCGACGCAAAATACATTTGAAGGAGAATGAGCACGACAACGTATTTTTTTGATGCCTTTGACCATATCGTAAACCTGTCAAAAAAAACATACGTCTATTAGTCATAAAATTCGAACAAGCAAGGTTTAATATTTAGTATAAGAAAACACTGGCCGTTTGAAGCTAGTACAAACTAAAAAAAAATGATTTGTCATGTTCTAATGGGATGCCCTGAAATTTAACAAAACTTGGCGGATGCATTTTCATGTGTCAATCACAGATTCCAATGCAACGAATATGACATGTTCCCAGATTAAACAAATCACAATATCTGGCATTCAAATCTAATGAACAATGACAATATATCTTAGGCTGAGTGAAAGAGTGCGTATGCACTGATACAACATGATAACTTTGTTAATATTTTATAATTTATTATTATTATTAATATTATTATTATTATAAGCTTGATTAATTATTATAAACATGCTAATATTTGTCTTCTAATACTATTATAATCTATGTTTACAGTTATAAGTTGCTTTTCAGTTAAAATTACCTTATTTGCAGCCCAAAAATGTGAGACCCTAAGAAGTACTGATTATCATTTTATTTCATTAATACTATTCATTAAAGCAACTAACAGAATCTGAATAGTTAATCCAATTTAATATGTTCTTATAATTTATCAAAAAAAAAAAGGTTTGTATAGCACCAGCCTAGGTATGTGCAACACAAAAATAATGCAACCAAGGAATAGAATGGAAAAAAAACAAGAAGCCATATGCATGTGGTGTAATTTCATCTCATAATCTAAGGTGTGACAACATATAAATAACAAGAAATAAATAGACTGCAATGCTAGCCTTACCTCGTACAACAAGCTAGCAACATAGAGACGAAAGCGGTGTCAGTTCAGCAGTTTTCAGGACAACGGTCTTACCATAAGCCAGCGGGCGTAGATCCAAAAGAAAATCTGGAACATAGTTTTATTCATAGTGTTGCCGAAAATTCTGGTGGTGAATCATTCTCCCATCATATTTGTTTATCCAATTAGCATTCACACATCAAGAAAATAAAGTTAACGGACCTGACTCGGGTGGTGCAAGACCAGACTGTTGAGCATGTTCCTCATATATAAATAACAAAAATGTTAAACTGAAGGCAATTTAATTTTAATGATTTTCTTATTTACTTGCATCCTAATAACCAGCCCACATACTAAACCATATGATAGTGACAGCAAAGTATACATACCTCTTACAATTCAGCTAGTCCACTTTTACTTTTATTTTCATCCTTTGATGACCTCCATGAAGAAATAATAATAAATTAGTCCTTAACATAAAAATGAATCTTAGTTATAAACAACAGAAGTAATAATAATAAAATTAGTCTACATACCTTGAACAAAAAGAGAAAAAGGAGGCCAATCACGGAAGAAATGCCTGGAATTACCTCATAGGGCACGGGCAAAGACAGGAAGGTTATCGCACTATCACCATGTTCAGTTGTAATCATTTCCTTCCCAAATCAATTTGAAGCAACAACTGGAACCTACAACAATCGCCTTCCATTGCACGTTACATTTTTATTTCGGAAAAAAAGAATATAGGACAAACAAGCTTGAAAATAAAAAAATATACCAAGTTAGCCCCTGCATGTCCTTGCATTACCCGCTTCCAGTGATCCTTGAGGAACGGTATTTCTGCACCTTGAAGAACCATAGCACTTGCGGCCTCCGGAAACCACTGATCCCAATAAATGGATGTCATTTGATTGAGCAAAATTTATCACTGGCTTTATACTAATTTAAGTCAGTTTAGTATCATAAAAGTCATATATTTAAGTCAGTGAAGGACCCAGGCGCTTCCATGTTACTTGCTGAATTAGCTTTGGAGGCCGGTCTACCAGAGATCGTGTCCTAAACATCGTTCATGGTACTTGTTAAGGACAATTGCATATGACTACTACAACTGCTTAAAATATCAGTCACTTGATTATTTGCACGTGCTTTTGAGACTTGCAAAAAAAAAAGTTACATATGTATTATGATCACTATCACCGGGATATAATCATTCACGGCCAAAAACTAATATCACCGTACTAAGTTTCTAAATATTAATGACAAATAAATTGGCCTCTGTTGGCTAAACTAGGTACCAAAACAAAAAAAAAACAAAAAACCAAAAAAAAAAAAAGCAGTTCTACCTCTAAAACGATGAGAAAATTTGATAGGTCATTGGGGAACATTTTCACCAGAGCATTGTACGACAACACTCAAGTTCGAAGTATTCAGTCCCATCGATCAACTACATCAGGAATGTGGATGTTCAATAACATGATGGCGGTTCTGATCTTCACAGTGGCATGCTAGAACATTTTTTTTATATGTAGATGATTGTGGCCATTTGGCTACAGGACAGGATACACAAGAGATGAATGCAATCGTATAGGAAAACAGTCTGGGACTGACCTTTGAATCTTCAGACATCTCGTCTGTTTGTACTAGTTCTCTATTCGGCAATGCAGAAGTAAAGGAAGGTACGCTAATGAGATAAAGCTTTCATAAAGGGTTGCTATGCTTCTCAATTCATTCGGTGGCAACCCTTACATATATACGCAAATAAATGGAAATCCATTCATGCCAACGGAAGACAAATGAATAATTGCAGAATGTTTTTTACCGTAAAATCATTCCATGTCCCCAGTTAAAAACCCTAATTCAATTTGGATGCTCCTTCATTGAAAATCAGGTTATAGAAAGATATATTTGCGAGCGGATTGAGTTTAATGTGTTTTGCCATGAGTTTCAACGTGAATATATCCCAATCCAAATAGCAAAGCATCTTCCCCTAATACCATATCTTCTCAACTGTATCAAAAACTAAGCTGACTAGTATGTATTATATGAATACTACAAATAATAGGAATCAATGGTTTAAGTTGAATGAGGGTAAAATGAACAGTTACAAGGTTTTAATTGATGCTTGAATTACGGCATTGTATCACTAATAGCTCATTTACATGCATGCACGGATGTGGTCATACAAAATGTAGGCAACACTAGGCAAAGTTGATGAATTAGAACAACACTTTTTTTTTCAAATCACTTAAAGTAAATGCAGGCGTTGTCTTTAACAGTTGTAATAAAGCGAGCCAAATCACTTGAAGTAAATGCAGGCATTGAGTCTGGGACTGACCTTGGTCCAGTGATTAGTGAGCAGTCAAAGGATCGCATTTGCAGCTTGGTATAGAGCGGCGTTAAAAGCGGTGCTAGGCTTTTAATGGAAGAAATATTGTGGTTCCTAGATACGAGAGTGGCAATTTTGTTGGCCCAACCATTTTATATGATGTTACGGATGACATGGAATGTTACATGGAGGGAATTTTCGGCCCAGTTCTAGTCTGCATGTAGGCTGAAAATCTAGATGAAGCTATCAAGATTGTCAACAAAAAAAAGTACGATAATGGAGCATCAATATTTACAACATCTAGTATAGCTGCAAGGAAGTTTCAGACTGAGATTGAAGCTGGGCAGGTGGGAATTAACGTGCCAATTCCAGTTCTGTTGGGAAATTACGCAGATTTCCTTATGATTATATTTGTGAAGAAAAGAAATAAAATGTAGAATGGTAAGAGACACACAAATTTGATAACGGAGTTCGGCCAATTATGCCTACGTCTCCGGGCTGCTGCAGATCTTTTATTTCAGAGAATATTACAAAGTGATTACACAGAACACTTTACACACAACACTCGATCTCACTCTCCTCTTGCTCTCCTCTTCTTCTTAGTGGATTTGGAATGAGATTGGGATGAGATTATGAAGGAGAAGGGTAGAGGAGATGGTTGGTGGGGGGGTTGGTGACTTGGTTGTTGGGCTTGGTAGGTGGTGGTTGGTGGCATACCCATGTAATATACATGGGTGGCTTGGCTTCCTTGGCTTCCTACATGCAGGTTCCAACAATCTCCCACTTGAAGACTGATTTCAATCCGTCTTCACACCTTGATCGATGCAACAGCCATTCTGCGCTTTTTACTCTAGCAGACCAACTGAAGTTGAACACAACTTCAGTTTATCGATAGTTACCGTCTTTGTCAACATATCTGATGGATTCTTGCTTCCTTCGATCTTCTCCAGTATTAACACATCATCTTCTAGTAGAGATCTGATGAAGTGATAACAAAGTCTGATATGTTTGGTTCTGGAATGAAATGCTGAATTCTTCGCCAAATGTATTGCACTTTGACTATCACTGTATAAAACATTCATTTTCTGTTTGAATCCCAGCTCAGTAAACAAACCTTGAAGCCATATCATCTCTTTACTAGCTTCGGTGATTGCTACATACTCAGCTTCTGTAGTGGATAAAGTGACAATCTTCTGTACCTGTGACATCCAACTAACAGCTGTAGTTCCAATCGTGAATACATAACCTGTAGTACTTCTTCGATGATCGACTTCGCCTCCAAAGTCTGCATCTACATAGCCTTGAGCTTTAACCTGCCCTTTACCAAAGTACAAAGAGTTATGTACGGTACCTCGTAGATATCTCAAAATCCACTTGACTGCTTCCCAATGAGCTTTCCCTGGATTTGACATGAACCTGCTAACAACTCCCACTGCATGGCCAATGTCTGGTCTCGTACA
The DNA here is from genome assembly GCA_030737875.1 of Allium sativum. Classification (NCBI taxonomy): domain Eukaryota; kingdom Viridiplantae; phylum Streptophyta; class Magnoliopsida; order Asparagales; family Amaryllidaceae; genus Allium; species Allium sativum. The sequence goes on from CM060920.1 coordinate 976,956,334, forward strand.
GACCATGGCATACATTAAGATTCCAATAGCCGAGGAATAAGGGACACCATTCATGAAATTTCTTTCTTCCTCGGTTTGCGGGGACTGATCCTTAGATAGGCGAAAGTGACTGGCCAATGGTGTACTGACTGACTTAGCATCGTCCATGTTAAATCTCTGCAAAACACGATTGATGTAATCTGCCTGAGATAGCTGCAAGAGTCCTCTCTGCTTATCTCTAGTGATTTGCATTCCGAGAATCTTCTTTGTTGGGCCTAAGTCTTTCATGTCAAACTCCTTTGACAGTTGCTGCTTCAACCTTCTGATATCATCCATATTTGATCCTGCTACTAACATGTCATCAACATAAAGTAGTAAAATGATATAACTAGACTTATATCGCTTGAAGTAGCAACAATGATCAGCATTGCACTTCTGGAACTCTTCCTTGTGCATGAATCCATCAAACTTTTTGTACCATTGTCTTGGGGCTTGTTTCAGGCCATACAAGCTTTTCTTTAGTCTGCACACCATGTTCTTCCTCCCTTTCTCAAAGAATCCTTCTGGTTGGTGCATGTATATCTCCTCATCCAAGTCTCCATGAAGAAATGCAGTCTTCACATCTAACTGTTCAAGATGAAGGTCTTCAATAGCAACAATACTTAATAATGACCTGATAGTATTGAGCTTCACAACGGGAGAAAAAATGTCAGTGTAGTCCACTCCTTCCTTCTGTTGGAATCCTTTGACGACTAGTCGAGCTTTGTATCTCTTGGAACCATCAAGCTCTTCTTTCACGCGATACACCCATTTATTGTGAAGTGCCTTCTTTCCTATGGGCAACTCAACTAGTTCCCATGTCTGGTTGGAGATAAGAGACTTCATCTCATCTTCCATGGCAAGCTCCCACTTACTAGCATCTTCAGTCTGAGATGCTTCATCATAGCATTCAGGTTCCCCTGCATCAGTCAGCAACAAATAATTCATGTATCTTTTGTTAGGTACATGAGGTCGAGAAGATCTTCTCAATTCAGGAACAGGAGTAGGATGTTGTAGTGTGTCAGATTGGTCTGCACTACTCAGATCAACGATTTCATCAGGCTGAGCACTTTCTATAGTCGGTTCTGTGATGAGACTATCTGGAATATCATTTGCATCTGCAAATACTGACTCACTCTGCTTTGAGTCGTTGACTTCTGTTTTGTGTCTGTCTTTGTACATTACTCTTTCGTTAAAAATCACATCTCGGCTAAGGATCACCTTCTTGTTTTCATCATCCCAAATGCGGTAGCCAAACTCGTTTTCGCCATAGCCGATGAGAGTGCATTTCTTGGATTTGGGATCAAGTTTATTCCTGCCGTGATCACTAATATGCACATATGCTATGCAACCGAAAACTTTTAAATGTGATAATTTTACCTCTTTTCCACTCTATATCTCTTCTGGTATTTTATGTTCTAATGGAACCGAAGGACCTCTGTTGATCAAATAAGCTGCTGTGTTGACTGCTTCTGCCCAGAATTGCTTCGGTAGACCTGATTGTATACGAATGCTTCTGGCTCTTTCTGTCAACGTTCGGTTCATACGCTCAGCTACACCATTGTGTTGAGGTGTACCCGGCACGGTTCTCTGCATTTTGATTCCGTGCTCATAACAGAACTGCTTAAATCTGGTGTCTTCATATTCACCTCCATTATCAGTTCTAAGCTTTTTGATCTTTAGATTTGTCTCATTTTCAACCATAGCTTTCCATATCCTGAAAGCCTCGAACACTTCAGATTTATGCCTTAAAAAATAAACCCATACCTTTCGCGAGTGATCATCGATGAAAGTAACGAAGTAATGCTTTCCACCGATGGATGAGATGGTCGTTGGCCCCCAAACATCGGAATGAACAAGCTCCAGCTTTTCCTTTTTTGGGGTTTTACCACTTATTTGAAAGCTGGCTCTCTTCTTGTAACGGCCCAGATTTTTTGACCATTTAGTTTAATATTTAAAAATGTTTTTTTTTATTTTGGAATTCTAAATGATTTAATTTCAATAATTTTGAATATTTTATGTTATTCCGAAATGGTAGAAATTTAGTGGATCTGCAATATAATGTGAACTGGCAGTATAAAAGGATAAATTTTTAATTTAAAATAGTACGTTTACAAAGGATGTAGTAGCTAACGAACTCGGATTTCGATGAAATAAGATTCATTAAATCTAAAATGATGAAATTAGGTAACCAACCAAGTTACGTCAAAAATGGCATCCGTATGTGGAAAAGAAAAAAATAAAAAGGCCAAAATTTGAACTAAATTTTTACGGTAATTGGAATTTGCTAATGCTAACGACAAAACTAGAACCTGACACCTATCCAGGAAAATTCCAAACATAGGATATTAGCTATATATGAAATCTGGGAAAATCCTATAACGAATATTGAAAGTTATTAAGAAAACATAATTTAAATAAATTATTTGAAAATCTAAACGAACTCCGATTTTTGATTTGAATACATAGGATTGAAGTACGTTAAAAACCGGACCAGATGGTGGAAGAATTTCTGAAAACCGTTATCGTTTGATACTCCAACATGAGACCAGAAGGTGTTGAAACTAACACAAAACACTATTTTGAATTTGAATTTGAATTTAAATTATTTGAAAGTTCAAAAAAATTCAAAATTGATATATTTTTATATAGTATTGAAGAGCAAAAAAAATTGAACAACATGGTTGAAAAAGATTTCGGATAAGGTATCAATAAGTAAGTCAAATTAACGTCCGAATAGGGTTGAGAAAACACACTTTACTATTCATAAATTATTAAATTTATTTATAATTTAATTAATTTAAGGATTAATCCTAGCCATCCATTTTCGACCGTTGGATTCGCGCCACCTCAGCAATCCATGTGACTCCTTCGGCTATAAATAGCCCCCCCCCTTCATTTTAAACTCACTCCTCCTCCTCCTCTTTCAAGCTTTGGCAATGGCAGAAATAATAATAAAATATTAGGAAATAGGGAAAAGGGAAGGAAGGGAGAAAGGAGGGCAAGACGGGGAGCTAGGGACTCTTAGGCAGAGGCTTGGGCTTCGCGGGGTAAGTTTTTAAATAATATTTATTTATTTATTTGTGTAATATATATATATATATATATATTATAATTAAAATAGAATTTGTAAAATTAAATATCAGAACATTCTAAGGGTGACAGAGAGGATAGTGTCTAAGGCTTGAGTTTGGAAAATATAGTTTCCTGCTCTCCCTGGCTATCCCTAACTGATCCCACGAATGGGGTGATTAATTTAAATTTTAAATTTAATTTGAATTTAAAACAGACTAGGGGCATTTTCGTAATTTTTAAACATAAACTTTAAAAGCTTATAACTTTTTCAAAACAAGTCGGATTTCCACGAAACAAGGACCGTTGGATTCTTATCGAAAAATACTTTAAAATGAGTGGAAGCAGATTTTTGATCCGGGTTAAAATGTTTAAGTTATAATTAAATGAATATTTTTAAATATTTTATTTGAAATTTAAATTTGATTAATATTAAAATGATTTTTCAATTTTAAAAAAATTTGGATATGGCTAGAGATGGGAAAGTAGGATTTTTTAGAAGGGCAGGGAAGGTAATTTGGCTAATAACGCAATTAGAAATTAATCAAGATAAAAATAATTTAATTAATTTAATTAAATATATATTCATTTAAATTAGGTAAATATTGTAAATAGCATAACTTTTGCATACATTAACGAAATTTAACGAAACAAGATCCGTTGGGATCGTATGGACGAGCACTACGCAATGGAACTGACCGCAAGTGGATTGGAGCTCGTTTGAATTTATGGTGAAATTTAACGTCTGAACCAAATCAATGACCGATTATCGTTATACAACGATAAACCGTCCAAGGTGAGTAAATCTCACTAACTCTGAACACTTTATATTTTTATAAAGTATTTTTAGAACTGATAATTATTGGTTGAATTGCTGAGTGTTGATTGTTTGGTTGAACTGCTAGTCAATTGATTGAAAATACCGATATATTTATATATATCGTTAACCGATGTTGATTTTGTTTATTAGAATACCTCATATTGAAATGAAATTGATGTGAATTGTATTGTGTAACATCTGTGGATGCAGAGAAATAGGTCGGAGGGATCCAACTGGATTCCTCAACATTTATTTACCGTTTTTCATATATTCTGTTATATGATGTGTTATATCATCTGTCGTTGAACCCATGTGTTTGGATGATGATCAAACCTTTTGATTTGGTATTTTTATACCATAAATGATAACGGGAAGTGAAAAGAGATTTTCAAAGTATATTTTGAAAATAAATTATTTATATAAAATCAATAGATTTTATATATAAAAGGAAAAGAATTTCATAGAGGAAAATAATTATAGAATCAAAGAAATTGAGTAAAGGAAAATATTTGTGAAATCAAATATAAAGGAGAAGATTTGAAAAGAAAAACAAACATAGAGGAAATACATTTGTAAAACAAATGTAAAGGAAAATATTTGCAAATCAAATAGAATAGGGAAAAAGTAGCTATTTGTGAAACCTTTACAAATAGAAAAAAAAGGGAATCATTTGTAAAACGATTACAAATGGAATTGAAAAGCGAATATTCATTTAGGGAATAAAGGAAAGTTAAAAGAGATATTTATGTAGAGAATAAATGGAAAAGCTAAAAGTAATAATTATTTGTTAAATAAATAGAAGTAAAAAGGGAATAGTTATTTGTTAAGTAAACAAATAGAAAAAAAGTATTATTCAAAAGAGTTATTCAAAAATTGTTATTCAAAAGAGAAAATTCAAAGGGGTTAATTCAAAAGAGTTAATCAACCAAAGTAAAACTGTCAGAGTTAAACAGTTAGAGTTAAACCATTAGAGTTAATCAGAAAAGTTAGTCAGTTAGAGTTAAACCGTTAAAGTTAAACAGTTAGAGTTAAACCATTAGAGTTAAACTGTTAAAGTTAAACTATTAGAGTCTAACAGTTGGAGTTAATCTATTAGAATTAAAACCGTTGGAGTTAAGCTGTTAGAGTCAAACGGTTAGAGTTAGTTAATTAGAATTAACTAGTAGAGTAAATCAGTTAGACTTAAGCGGTTTGAATCAAATCGGACTAGAGTTATTCGAATATAGTAACCGAATAAGAGTTAAATTGAATATTAGTTATTCAATTAGAGTTGATCGAACTTAGTTATTCGAGATAGAGTTAAACAGAAGTAGTTATTCAGTATAAATTGCCATTTAGCACGACTGCTAGCGAAATTCGCAGGGCTGCAGATAGCCTAAGGTGGTCGGATGTTTCCTGAGGGAATCAGGCGTAACCATTGTGATCGCTGCGATCTAGAGTCAAGCGAATGAAGTTAAATCAAATATTAGCTATTCAAAATGAAGTTAAAAACAGACATAGTTAGTCGAATATAAGTTAATCGAATATTAGTTATTCGATAATAGTTAGTCAAATTAAGTTAAATAAGTTGAGTTAAATAAGTCGAGTTAATTAAGTTAAGTTAGTCAAGTTGAGCTGATCAAGTAAGTTGGTCGAGTTGAGTTAATCAAGATGAGTTAATCAAACCGAGTTATCCAAATAAGAGTTAATCCAGTAAAAGTTAATAGAATAAGGGTTATAGATTATAGTTAACCGAATAGGAGTTGATAAAATTAGTTGTTCGTGTATTTATTTGAGCTAGAAAGAAAAAGTCATATTAAAGTTATTATATTTCGGATGCAGGGGATTATAACACCATTGTTATAATCAAGTGTTTTCCATACGAGAAGCGGATTTGTAAATAGAATCCGAGAATGTCGTAAGGAAGTGTTAAAGATTTAGAGAGATGAACTTTGTCTATTTCGAAGTTAGAAATGTCGTTCAGTTAAGGTCTGAGAGGTAATTATACCCCAACTTGATTGACTTCGTTTTTAACTAAGAAATAGTTAAGATTCGATGGTGAAAAGTGGTTAAGTGGAAACCAAATGAAGGAGATTTGGTATAGTGATGTTTATTCAAACATCTGTTTAATCAAATGAAAGAGATGTGGAAATATTTTTCCAAATGAGAAGCAGAATTGTTTTCTGAATATAGAAACAAGAGATGGAAATGTTTTCCAATGATAATGATATATATTTTCTAAATATAGTGAATAAGAAACATTAAATAACAAGAATAGGGAAATGAACGAATGAATGATGATAATGATTGCTCGATAGAATTTCCATTGGAAATAATATCGTTGTTTGCACACCGACATGTTTTTAATTGATATTAAATCACTGACTATCAAAGTTTTGACCATTTTAACGTTGTTAATATGGAGAGACCGGTTGGATTATTATCCAGAGAACCACTCCGTATTGGCATAAGCGTTGCGAATCAAGTATGCTGAATATATTGAAGACGGAGTTATGCAAGGGCTATCCTATTTACAGAATAGTGCCTTCGGTTTGTCCAGTCCCAGGACAAACGCAAATGGACGAGTGTCTGACAGAGTATATCCAATAAATTGCGTAAGTTGATCTCTTCAAACGTACTTACGTTTGGTGGCGGAGGAATTCGTTTCTCTTAGCTGTATACCCGTGGTATTTTTGGTGAAATCAATTTGTGATTTGGCGGGTATGACGATGTGGCATTCAAAGTAATGGAGGTGGGATCTGTCAAAAGATACGTTATGACCTCAAGCCTCATCCACCGGGAAATGACAAAAATCGGGCAGGCAGCATGGCTATGTGGGTCGCACCCATTAGGATGTATGATCACCTATCTAGAGAAATTCCTTTTGTTCTTAAATCTATCGATGATGTCCCTTATCGGGAGACGGTTGCTGATCCCTACCGTTGGTGATATACATTCGATACACTCAAGCGAAATGAGTGGTCGGTCATGTGTGGGTCGGGTTGCAAGATGTTCTTGTTGAACCCAGTGTATTTGCCTCTAGAGATACACGTTCGGAAGGTGGTCCCATACCTTGTCAAAGTCGGAATCCAATTTCCGATAAGTGCCCGCGAGTTTGATTTGTATACTATATATGTAGAGCGTGAGATGCAAGCGTTCTACTATATTTTAACTACTTGTGATTAGACATTATTATAATATCAGATAATATATGATTTCCAAAGTGTTTTGGGTTATCGTAAGGTAAAAACCGTCCGTGTTTATGTGTGGATTGGTCTTACGATTATCTTTTCTTTCGGAAGGATTTTGAAAGTTAAACCAAATGATTTGAGTTTACTCACACCAGTCCCATGACTGACCCAGAGTTTATTTTGTTTTGTTTTCCCTAAACTCTTGGGTGCCCAAATTTGTACGGGCAGTCAAGTAGTCAGGATTTACAGGTATGCTTGAAGAGCTTGGAGCATGAGGCTTCAAGATTTTTCTAGCTATTGATTATTCCGTTGTGATGAAAGTGTTGTACTCTGATAATGGTATGATATACATATACTACTTTGATTTCAAGATATGTTGTCTATTATATTTTATTCGTTCCGCTGTGAGATTCGTGTTACTCTGATGTTGTTGTGTTCTTCTTCTTCTTCTGTTCTAATTTTCTATCTTATCTATCCTCACCCTCTAATTTCTTTCTTGGTCTATCCGGTAATTTCGACTTTTGATTGTTCGATAGGTGTTATATATCGGATAACCAAGGTCGCTCTTTTCCCGGGTCGTTACAGTTGGTATCAGAGCTGAAGGTTAGGTGATTTACCTTGGCTCTGTGGCGTGATTCAGTAGAGATGGGGTTAGTAATACCCTAGACTGAGTTTGAGTGTATATATACGAGTGAACGTATTTGTTATTTGATATAAAATGATTTTATATTATGGAGATTTATTGGTTGAGTTGTTTATGAATTCTGGTCGATCAGTTTGTTCCACTGTATCGATAGGGGTTTATAAACGCTTGAATACGATGAACCGACACAGTATGTTTTGAAAAAGGGTGAATGAAATAATTTTACCCAAATTATATTTTGATATAAGCAAAGTATAGATATTTGAAATTATTATAGTATATTGAATATGTTGGTTGTGATTATAATCGAATAAGATTATAAAATGTGGAATGGTTATGTAAATAAAAAATCAAAATTCATATAAGTGAAATATATTAAATCAGATGAATTGAATCTGAATTTAAGTTCAGAATTGGAATTAAAATTGCTAAAATTTGAATAAGCGTTGTAAATGGAATTAAATTGAATATATGTGAATTTTAAAATCCTGGGAGATTTTAAATTTGTTACAAGCATTAAAAAGGGATATTTTGAATGAAATTCAAAATGAAAGTGTTTAGAAATGGTTTTGAAAGTGACATAGTATTGAACTCACTTCGATAGCTGGAAAATAAATTCCGATGTTGATCCGGACATCATCGGTGCTCATTTTCGAGTTTGTAAGTGACAGATTACTACCAAAGATTTTGTTTTTAATTGTTTTGAAAAACCGAGTTGTTTTGATATTCCAAAGGGATATTTGATTTTTGGAAAAGGCAAAGCTATTTGAAACTCCCAGGTACAGATTATTGAAATAAACACAAATTAAATAGAAATTTGTGAAAGCAAATTTGAAATTGAATTGAAGGCAGTTCAGTGGAAATTGAGTTGAATTGAAAGAGAATGGTATCAAGTAGAATTGGACTAGATTAGAGATAATCTGGGATAGAAATGGATGGTCGAGCAAGAAATTTGAATTGAGATTGGAATTGCAGTTTGATTGAAATTTGGCTTGGTTATAAGCGGATGGTGGTGCTGAAGATAAAAGTGATTGGGAGTTTGATTGGAATGATAGTGGTATATGCTAAATTGATAGCAGAATTGAATGCCGACAAAAAGGTACACGTACATATTCATATGAGTTGGATGAGATTTATGAGCCTGTTTGGCAAGCCACTTGGCTGTTTGATTTTCTTTTGGGTTGAAGAAGGCCTAGAGAGGCGAGTTGGAGTTTGAGCTATTGACCAGTACAAAGGAGGTGCTGGCGAAATTTTTCAGAAATTTCGAGTGTTAGAAAATTTTCAGAATTTTTGAAAATTTTCGTTTATAGAAATAAATTAATAAATTAATTAGAATAGATTGGTTTAGTGAAATCAGAGTAACCAAATAATTTTAACTTAGTTATAAAATTCATTTTTCTACCTTAGCAATTTCGAGGACGAAATTATTTTAAGGGGGGAAGAATGTAACGGCCCAGATTTTTTGACCATTTAGTTTAATATTTAAAAATGTTTTTTTTTATTTTGGAATTCTAAATGATTTAATTTCAATAATTTTGAATATTTTATGTTATTCCGAAATGGTAGAAATTTAGTGGATCTGCAATATAATGTGAACTGGCAGTATAAAAGGATAAATTTTTAATTTAAAATAGTACGTTTACAAAGGATGTAGTAGCTAACGAACTCGGATTTCGATGAAATAAGATTCATTAAATCTAAAATGATGAAATTAGGTAACCAACCAAATTACGTCAAAAATGACATCCGTATGTGGAAAAGAAAAAAATAAAAAGGCCAAAATTTGAACTAAATTTTTACGGTAATTGGAATTTGCTAATGCTAACGACAAAACTAGAACCTGACACCTATCCAGGAAAATTCCAAACATATGATATTAGCTATATATGAAATCTGGGAAAATCCTATAACGGATATTGAAAGTTATTAAGGAAACATAATTTAAATAAATTATTTGAAAATCTAAACGAACTCCGATTTTTGATTTGAATACATAGGATTGAAGTACGTTAAAAACCGGACCAGATGGTGGAAGAATTTCTGAAAACCGTTATCGTTTGATACTCCAACATGAGACCAGAAGGTGTTGAAACTAACACAAAACACTATTTTGAATTTGAATTTAAATTATTTGAAAGTTCAAAAAAATTCAAAATTGATATATTTTTATATAGTATTGAAGAGCAAGAAAAATTGAACAACATGGTTGAAAAAGATTTCGGATAAGGTATCAATAAGTAAGTCAAATTAACGTCCGAATAGGGTTGAGAAAACACACTTTACTATTCATAAATTATTAAATTTATTTATAATTTAATTAATTTAAGGATTAATCCTAGCCATCCATTTTCGACTGTTGGATTCGCGCCACCTCAGCAATCCATGTGACTCCTTCGGCTATAAATAGCCCCCCCCCCCCCCCTTCATTTTAAACTCACTCCTCCTCCTCCTCTTTCAAGCTTTGGCAATGGCAGAAATAATAATAAAATATTAGGAAATAGGGAAAAGGGAAGGAAGGGAGAAAGGAGGGCAAGACGGGGAGCTAGGGACTCTTAGGCAGAGGCTTGGGCTTCGCGGGGTAAGTTTTTAAATAATATTTATTTATTTATTTGTGTAATATATATATATATATATATTATAATTAAAATAGAATTTGTAAAAATAAATATCAGAACATTCTAAGGGTGACAGAGAGGATAGTGTCTAAGGCTTGAGTTTGGAAAATATAGTTTCCTGCTCTCCCTGGTTATCCCTAACTGATCCGACGAATGGGATGATTACTTTAAATTTTAAATTTAATTTGAATTTAAAACAGACCAGGGGCATTTTCGTATTTTTTAAACATAAACTTTAAAAGCTTATAACTTTTCAAAACAAGTCGGATTTCCACGAAATAAGGACCGTTGGATTCTTATCGAAAAATACTTTAAAATGAGTGGAAGCAGATTTTTGATCCGGGTTAAAAATTTTAAGTTATAATTAAATGAATATTTTTAAATATTTTATTTGAAAATTAAATTTAATTAATATTAAAATGGTTTTTCAATTTTAAAAAAATTTGGATATGGCTAGAGATGGGAAAGTAGGATTTTTTAGAAGGGCAGGGAAGGTAATTTGGCTAATAACGCAATTAGAAATTAATTAAGATAAAAATAATTTAATTAATTTAATTAAATATATATTCATTTAAATTAGGTAAATATTGTAAATAGCATAACTTTTGCATACATTAACGAAATTTAACGAAACAGGATCCGTTGGGATCGTATGGACGAGCACTACGCAATGGAACTGACCGCAAGTGGATTGGAGCTCGTTTGAATTTATGGTGAAATTTAACGTCTGAACCAAATCAATGACCGATTATCGTTATTCAACGATAAACCGTCCAAGGTGAGTAAATCTCACTAACTCTGAACACTTTATATTTTTATAAAGTATTTTTAGAACTGATAATTATTGGTTGAATTGCTGAGTGTTGATTGTTTGGTTGAACTGCTAGTCAATTGATTGAAAATACCGATATATTTATATATATCGTTAACCGATGTTGATTTTGTTTATTAGAATACCTCATATTGAAATGAAATTGATGTGAATTGTATTGTGTAACATCTGTGGATGCAGAGAAATAGGTCGGAGGGATCCAACTGGATTCCTCAACATTTATTTACCGTTTTTCATATATTCTGTTATATGATGTGTTATATCATCTGTCGTTGAACTCGTGTGTTTGGATGATGATCAAACCTTTTGATTTGGTATTTTTATACCATAAATGATAACGGGAAGTGAAAAGAGATTTTCAAAGTATATTTTGAAAATAAATTATTTATATAAAATCAATAGATTTTATGTATAAAAGGAAAAGAATTTCATAGAGGAAAATAATTATAGAATCAAAGAAATTGAGTAAAGGAAAATATTTGTGAAATCAAATATAAAGGAGAAGATTTGAAAAGAAAAACAAACATAGAGGAAATACATTTGTAAAACAAATGTAAAGGAAAATATTTGCAAATCAAATAGAATAGGGAAAAAGTAGCTATTTGTGAAACCTTTACAAATAGAAAAAAAAGGGAATCATTTGTAAAACGATTACAAATGGAATTGAAAAGCGAATATTCATTTAGGGAATAAAGGAAAGTTAAAAGAGATATTTATGTAGAGAATAAATGGAAAAGCTAAAAGTAATAATTATTTGTTAAATAAATAGAAGTAAAAAGGGAATAGTTATTTGTTAAGTAAACAAATAGAAAAAAGTATTATTCAAAAGAGTTATTCAAAAATTGTTATTCAAAAGAGAAAATTCAAAGGGGTTAATTCAAAAGAGTTAATCAACCAAAGTTAAACTGTCAGAGTTAAACAGTTAGAGTTAAACCATTAGAGTTAATCAGAAAAGTTAGTCAGTTAGAGTTAAACCGTTAAAGTTAAACAGTTAGAGTTAAACCATTAGAGTTAAACTGTTAAAGTTAAACTATTAGAGTCTAACAGTTGGAGTTAATCTATTAGAATTAAAACCGTTGGAGTTAAGTTGTTAGAGTCAAACAGTTAGAGTTAGTTAATTAGAATTAACTAGTAGAGTAAATCAGTTAGACTTAAGCGGTTTGAATCAAATCGGACTAGAGTTATTCGAATATAGTAACCGAATAAGAGTTAAATTGAATATTAGTTATTCAATTAGAGTTGATCGAACTTAGTTATTCGAGATAGAGTTAAACAGAAGTAGTTATTCAGTATAAATTGCCATTTAGCACGACTGCTAGCGAAATTCGCAGGGCTGCAGATAGCCTAAGGTGGTCGGATGTTTCCTGAGGGAATCAGGCGTAACCATTGTGATCGCTGCGATCTAGAGTCAAGCGAATGAAGTTAAATCAAATATTAGCTATTCAAAATGAAGTTAAAAACAGACATAGTTAGTCGAATATAAGTTAATCGAATATTAGTTATTCGATAATAGTTAGTCAAATTAAGTTAAATAAGTTGAGTTAAATAAGTCGAGTTAATTAAGTTAAGTTAGTCAAGTTGAGCTGATCAAGTAAGTTGGTCGAGTTGAGTTAATCAAGATGAGTTAATCAAACCGAGTTATCCAAATAAGAGTTAATCCAGTAAAAGTTAATAGAATAAGGGTTATAGATTATAGTTAACCGAATAGGAGTTGATAAAATTAGTTGTTCGTGTATTTATTTGAGCTAGAAAGAAAAAGTCATATTAAAGTTATTATATTTCGGATGCAGGGGATTATAACACCATTGTTATAATCAAGTGTTTTCCATACGAGAAGCGGATTTGTAAATAGAATCCGAGAATGTCGTAAGGAAGTGTTAAAGATTTAGAGAGATGAACTTTGTCTATTTCGAAGTTAGAAATGTCGTTCAGTTAAGGTATGAGAGGTAATTATACCCCAACTTGATTGACTTCGTTTTTAACTAAGAAATAGTTAAGATTCGATGGTGAAAAGTGGTTAAGTGGAAACCAAATGAAGGAGATTTGGTATAGTGATGTTTATTCAAACATCTGTTTAATCAAATGAAAGAGATGTGGAAATGTTTTTCCAAATGAGAAGCAGAATTGTTTTCTGAATATAGAAACAAGAGATGGAAATGTTTTCCAATGATAATGATATATATTTTCTAAATATAGTGAATAAGAAACATTAAATAACAGGAATAGGGAAATGAACGAATGAATGATGATAATGATTGCTCGATAGAATTTCCATTGGAAATAATATCGTTGTTTGCACACCGACATGTTTTTAATTGATATTAAATCACTGACTATCAAAGTTTTGACCATTTTAACGTTGTTATTATGGAGAGACCGGTTGGATTATTATCCAGAGAACCACTCCGTATTGGCATAAGCGTTGCGAATCAAGTATGCTGAATATATTGAAGACGGAGTTATGCAAGGGCTATCCTATTTACAGAATAGTGCCTTCGGTTTGTCCAGTCCCAGGACAAACGCAAATGGACGAGTGTCTGACAGAGTATATCCAATAAATTGCGTAAGTTGATCTCTTCAAACGTACTTACGTTTGGTGGCGGAGGAATTCGTTTCTCTTATCTGTATACCCGTGGTATTTTTGGTGAAATCAATTTGTGATTTGGCGGGTATGACGATGTGGCATTCAAAGTAATGGAGGTGGGATCTGTCAAAAGATACGTTACGACCTCAAGCCTCATCCACCGGGAAATGACAAAAATCGGGCAGGCAGCATGGCTATGTGGGTCGCACCCATTAGGATGTATGATCACCTATCTAGAGAAATTCCTTTTGTTCTTAAATCTATCGATGCTGTCCCTTATCGGGAGACGGTTGCTGATCCCAACCGTTGGTGATATACATTCGATACACTCAAGCGAAATGAGTGGTCGGTCATGTGTGGGCCGGGTTGCAAGATGTTCTTGTTGAACCCAGTGTATTTGCCTCTAGAGATACACGTTCGGAAGGTGGTCCCATACCTTGTCAAAGTCGGAATCCAATTTCCGATAAGTGCCCGCGAGTTTGATTTGTATACTATATATGTAGAGCGTGAGATGCAAGCGTTCTACTATATTTTAACTACTTGTGATTAGACATTATTATAATATCAGATAATATATGATTTCCAAAGTGTTTTGGGTTATCGTAAGGTAAAAACCGTCCGTGTTTATGTGTGGATTGGTCTTACGATTATCTTTTCTTTCGGAAGGATTTTGAAAGTTAAACCAAATGATTTGAGTTTACTCACACCAGTCCCATGACTGACCCAGAGTTTATTTTGTTTTGTTTTCCCTAAACTCTTGGGTGCCCAAATTTGTACGGGCAGTCAAGTAGTCAGGATTTACAGGTATGCTTGAAGAGCTTGGAGCATGAGGCTTCAAGATTTTTCTAGCTATTGATTATTCCGCTGTGATGAAAGTGTTGTACTCTGATAATGGTATGATATACATATACTACTTTGATTTCAAGATATGTTGTCTATTATATTTTATTCGTTCCGCTGTGAGATTCGTGTTACTCTAATGTTGTTGTGTTCTTCTTCTTCTTCTGTTCTAATTTTCTATCTTATCTATCCTCACCCTCTAATTTCTTTCTTGGACTATCCGGTAATTTCGACTTTTGATTGTTCGATAGGTGTTATATATCGGATAACCAAGGTCGCTCTTTTCCCGGGTCGTTACACTTCTGCTCTCCAAATATGCAATTTTCGCACATGCCTATTTCCACTGACTGTAGACCTGGAAGTTTCCCCTTCGAGTGCATAATCTTCATTCCCTTTTCACTCATATGGCCTAGCCTCTGGTGCCATATGTTGGAATTTTCGTTGCTGGATGCAACAGTGATCGAACATCGCGCTCCTGATGTCATGTAAAGAGTATCACTCTTCTTGCCTTGAGCAATCGTCATTGCACCCTTCGAAATTTTCCAGTCATCACCATGAAAGGTCGTAGTATAGCCTTCACTAGCTAATTGTCCTACGGAAATCAAATTCTTTCTCAAGTCTGGTATGTGTCTGACATCCTTTAGCTCCCAAACTGACGCATTCAGCTTAATCTTCACAGAACCTTTACCAACAATATCACAAGGTTGATCGTCACCAAGATATACCTTCCCAAGATTTCCAAAGGCGTACCTTTCGAAGTATTCTTTCTGCGAAGTGGCATGAAATGATGCTCCAGAGTCTAGCACCCAAGACTCTTCCTTGCTCTCCAAAGAGCATATCAACGCTTCATCTCCTCCTGAGGTAGAAGTAACATTTGCCTCTGCCTTCGCCTCATGATCCTTTGGTGCACTTCTGCATTGATTTTTGTAGTGCCCGGTCTTGCCGCAGTTCCAACACTCAATGGTCTTTGAGCCATTGGGATTTCTGGATTTAGATCTCCAGTCCTTCGACCTACCACGGTAGTTCGATTTGCTACGTCCATTTCCTCGTGTTGAATTTCTTCCTCTTGATTGTGTATGCAAAATTGAAAATTTTGATGACCCACCAGAATCTCTTCGCCGGATCTCTTCACTGAGAACCATATCACGAATATCATCAAATTTTAACTTATTGCTTCCCGACGAGCTACTCACTGCTGTGACAGTAGCGTTCCAACTTTCTGGCAGGGAAGACAAAAGTATCAACGCGCGTACTTCTTCGTCAAACTCAATTTCAACTGAACTTAACTGAGTAGTTACTGTATTCAGTTCATTGAGATGTTGAGCTACCGATGCACCTTCTGTCATCCGCAAATTGAACAATCGCCTCATCAAATGAACTTTGTTAGAGGCCGACGGCTTCTCATACATACTGGAGAGAGCCGCCATAAGACCTGCCGTGGTCTTTTCCTTTGCTATGTTGAAAGCAACATTGCGAGATAACGTCAATCGAATAACTCCAAGAGCTTGTCTATCAAGAAGAGCCCAATCTTCATCCTTCATATTCTCTGGCTTCTTTTCTGAGAGAGGTTGATAAAGCCTTTTCTGATACAGATAATCTTAAATCTGCATTTTCCAAAAGCCAAAGTCGGCTCCATCAAACTTCTCGATTTTCACCTTTCCTTCATCTGCCGCCATCGCTCCCACTCGAATTTAATTTCTTTTCTAACAAATTATGGCTCTGATACCAGTTGTTGGGAAATTACGCAGATTTCCTTATGATTGTATTTGTGAAGAAAAGAAATAAAATGTAGAATGGTAAGAGACACACAAATTTGATAACGGAGTTCGGCCAATTATGCCTACGTCTCCGGGCTGCTGCAGATCTTTTATTTCAGAGAATATTACAAAGTGATTACACAGAACACTTTACACACAACACTCGATCTCACTCTCCTCTTGCTCTCCTCTTCTTCTTAGTGGATTTGGAATGAGATTGGGATGAGATTATGAAGGAGAAGGGTGTATATATAGAGAGGAGATGGTTGGTGGGGGGGTTGGTGACTTGGTTGTTGGGCTTGGTAGGTGGTGGTTGGTGGCATACCCATGTAATAAACATGGGTGCCTTGGCTTCCTACATGCAGGTTCCAACAAGTTCCACTGCCATTTTTTTCTTTCACTGGATCAAAAGCATCTTTCGCTGGTGACCTCAACTTCTATGGCAAGGCTAGGAGGTAGTTCTACACTCAGATTAAAACAGTGACACATCAGTGGAAGGATTTGCTAACTCAGGGTGTTTCTCTTGCAATGCCTACCCTAAAATCTGAAATATCTGAATTTACATAAAGAAACTCAAGTAATGTAGGAATATCCGGATTCTGTTGTTTGTAACAGAGTCATGATCAATTAAGTCCATTTTCAGTTTACTTATCTGCAATTCTTGAGAGCTATTTATGTTATCCAAATGATGTCTTTATTTGTCAATCCAATAAGGTGGAAATTTAGATGGAACAAAAAAAAGTCATATATGAGAAGATTTGATGGTACTTACCAATCCCAATTTTAGAGAACATGGTAGGAAAAACTTTAAAACTTTTGTCGCCTGGGTTGAAATAAAACTTTTCTTGATATCCTATAACAATCACAATGTACGTGTGAGCAAAACTTGCTCCATCGGCAAGATTCTGCATTTTTTGATGCATTGTATATGAAATACTGATGTAATATTTGTTTATATGGATGCCAGTTGAATGAAGTACGATTATAAATTCAATAAACTTATAGCTATCTAAGATGCTAGTCGATCTGGCGGTTACAAATTCACTGCTCAGTCCTGATTCTCCTTCCTCCTTCGTGAGTAACATATTTCTGGAATGCTCTTTTTTTCTTTTGCTTGGAATCAGATTTTAACTTACCCTTTCCTACGCAGCTTTTCCATTCTCAACTTTACCTGGTTCATACAATAAATGGTGTGTGAGCTTTAGTAAACAGAAATAGTACGATATTCATCATTTTGGTAAAAAGTAACATCAACACAAATACTGTCATGGTTTAGATCAATTCAAAAATGAGATATTCTAAAACATTACACCTCTTGTTTTAGCATTCATCCATTCAACTACCAAGCCAGAATAAAAGGAGTTATCTTGCTAGCAAATTCCTTACCGCTAAAAAAGCTTAACCACTCAGGAATATATATAATACTCACTGTTTTTCTTAAAGTAATTTTAGTAACCCCTCTTTCACCTTTACAGCCAATTGTTTGTAAAATTTCAATGTGTAAAACTGCATATAAAATCAGAAATCAGAGACATGTTGCTGGTGAGCTTGCTGGTGCAAGCTTTTTGTGCGAGCTTGTACCAGCAAGCCACTGTGCACTTGCTGGTGCGAGCTTGCACCAGCAAGCCAATGTGCATTTGCATAGTTGCTTGCTGGTGCAAGCTTGCACCAGCAAGCCACTTGAACAGTTTGGAACAACAAGTTATGCTTGCTGTTCCGAGCATGCTGGTGCAAGCTTGCACCAGCAAGCCACTGTGTACAAATTCAATTATGAAGTCTAAAATTGATCAAACCAAAAAGCTTCCAAATTTCTCAAATTTGTTTTTGACTTGTCCATAGAGAAATAAGTAATCCATGATCAGCGAATATGTGTTTCGCATAGTTAATGCAATACAAAACAACCTCAAAATACATGAAAATTAACCTGTTTATATAAGGAGTTTTGAATGTACAAAGAATTTACATTTAAAAATTTCTGTGCATAGCTTGAACGAAATATTTACCTTTTTATACTACTTAGCTATTACAAAATTAATGGCACTGATAAAAACTGTTTACCATTTTATAATGATTTTATAGTTTCTAAATGAAATAAATTTATTTCTTAATAAAATCAACTGAAATTCACAAACTGAATGAAGTGATATAAATTTATCCATTTTTTTTGACATAAAGGTCATTTTTTTTTTCTTAGTTAGAAATGACAATAATGGTGGAAAACACTCCATTAAAGAATCACATATTACATTGGAAGGCAAAGACAAACTCTACAAATGAAAGAAAAAATAACAAAGAAATCAAATATTAAAATTTTCTGCCTCTTTTCAACACAACCACAATATGAACCAATTCAAACTGTTTCTGATAATTATTACAGGGGATTCACTGCATGTAGTTTGACTAAAATCAATCAGGCATCGCTCCTAAAAGAACTAAGTGACTCACAGCTCCTGCTCTTAGCACATACTAATGGTAAGTTGCTGCAATTGCTGCCCCGAATCCGATGAATGGACCAACCAGAATATGAAATAATTAGTTGACAGAAGAATTGTGAATTCAACTAAATATATGAAATAATTTGGTTGATTTAGAAGTAAAATAAAGAAAGTTTGATGCATCCATTACAGGAATATTCCAATTCGAATAGATTATGCATCAAATTTGAGAAAAAAAAGACAAATTAATCAGTCTTAATATCAAATTCATCTAAAAGTTACCAAAAAAATGCTGGAATAGCTCATGGCAAAAAACTTTAACATTGATTGGATTATCAACAAAAGTTTAATACCTAGTGTTTACTGAAACCACTCCTTAATTGGAAAAAAGGGAACTGAAATTCTGACCAAAGGGCATGTTTCCACTAAATTTATTTCTACTCAAATTCTGACCAAAGGGCAGACAATTATATAGTGTATTAATGTACATTACATGAATCTTGATAAGGTCAACAGTTTAGTAAAAAAAAAAATCATACGTAACCAAAAGATGCTCCAAGTCCTCATCTGTTTCAAGAATCAACCCAGAAAAATCATTATTTGAAAGATCCCTGTATGTCATTTGAAATAAATGAAACAGGGACTGTCCATGTAAGTGAATGTACAAATTTATACATAAAAACATGGAAAAAATCTTACAATGTGTCAAGACTGATAGTGTTACCCAACTCAGTTCACATTTCACCTTTAGAATAGTTAAAAGATAAATTCATGCATCCAAATAATAATTCAAAAATAAATTCATTGCTGCAGATACAAACAAATTGCACCAATAAGAGTACCTAATGTAAAAATCTTACAGATAAGTTAGGTTATCTACATTTTGGAGCTCCAATGCAATGGAAACACTCCATCGATTACCATGCACATAATTTTTGAACAAATGTTGGACTCGCCTATCTTGTAAGAAGTACCTACACTTCACATTATTATTAAACCACAGAAAACCTTATCTTCCATTCATATTTTATTTATATTGAAAATTTCTAGACATTCAAAAAAACAACCACAAATTAATGTTAAGTACATGATCTGTGAAATATTCTAAAGAGTGCTTTTTCTTGGTGCAAAAATATGTTTCTACTCTTCTATTTTAGCTTGATAAGAAGCAAAAAATCAACATTTTATAGATTGAATCATACATATTACAAAACACGCTCAATGAATATTAGTAGTAAAAACCATATGTGGATATGCAATCCCTTTCTCTTTCTTTCACCTACTCAAGTGTTCATTCTCCCAAAAAAAACACATAGATAACACAACATTAGGCAATTTACACTGACCTAACAGTCTGGACGACTTTGCTTTTAATCTGCTAACCAATAAGAGCAGCCATTAATTTTGAAGGCTTCACTAAACTTGCCAATGAGCAATAAGTGCAGCTTCTGCTGCTGCATTTGCTAAAGTTCGATGGCATCCATTCATTAAACTTGCTTTTGATGTCCTCAGAGCCTGAATGCACAACCCAAGCAAGGGTTTTTTTTTTCAAATTATCACGGACCATTCCATATATCATTTCTACATACGCATTATGCGGTGAGTTGTTGCTTGAAAAGCAGTGCAGGATACTTGGCTTCGACTTGGTGTAAAGAATCCACTCCACCAGCCAAGTTTCCATTCACAAAGTTAAGGTCATACCTTGAGGAGTTTCCATTCACAAAGTGGTGTGGTGTGGAGCCATGCCTGCTGCAGCACTGCCTTTCAAAGTACGCTGAAGAAGCAATAATAATGTGGATGCATTCAACAGCCAATATGCTAAGACATCGTTATTGTCATAAGTCTCAATGGCATGCCCAATTGTCAGGATTATTCGGTCAAAAACACTAGTGTGCTCGACCTCAAATGACCTACACTGAAGAAGGCATTTGTATATTATATACATGCAACAACAAGTCTGTTCTCTGCAAAACCAAAGGTGCTGCTCTATGCACCTTATTAAGAGATCTTGATTTTCTTGTTGTTGAGTGCGTTTATAAATTATGATTACCAGTAAAAAAACCAAATTAGGGTCTGAGTAACAATACATAGAAGCATTTAATTCAAATAAACTATATTTTAAGCTAGCATCAAATAGCACAAATAGGACGAATACAATCAATTAACACCAAATAAAACCCTAACCCTAATAGTCAATAATTTAAGATCTTTTAATTATATCATTTTAGATAAACAAAACTAATCCAGTTGTAAGAAACGCAAGCAACGAATCCTAGGTATCAGAAAATAAATTTGTTAACACCTTTAAGGAGGAGTGTTTACTGATCGATGTTGAAAGAGACACAAGCGAGAAAATCATAGCGATGAAGGGCTAGAGATTACTAATCAAAAGCCACAATGAAGATTCTTGTCATCAATGAGGGAATGGGAAAGCAAAGGGGGAAGGCAACAGGAAGTAGTCGAAAAAAGGCGGCCCAGAAAATATTTCGTTTCCCGCTTATAAATTTTGATGTTTCACTCTTTTATGGCGCAAGCTTACATCATCTATATTTTAGTGCCTGGATGACGGGAATAATGACAGCAGGCCAACGTTTGAACATCATGTGGACTGCAGTTGATAACCGTATTTCTTGTAGTGATTAATCAAAATCCACACTTGGTTGGTGTACATGGAATCCATTTCAGATTTCATTGATTCAATCCATTTCCCAAATTCTGGTCCATTCATAGACTCTTGGTAAGAAGTGGGCTCATCTTGATCTATGAGCATTACATCTCCAGTTAGAGTCATAAGAAATCTGAAATATCTTTCAGGCTCACAACGTATTCTGCCAGACGTACGAATATCTTGTGTAATTCGAGCAGGCTCAGTTTCCACAATAGTTTGTGGTTCTTGCTTAATTTCTAGTTTAGGTTTAATGGTATCTTGTGGTTCCCGAATCTCTTCGAGTTCTACTTTATTCCCATCGGTACTTTTAGAGATTAGTTCTCTTTCCAGAAAAATACCAATTCGAGCAATAAACATTTTTTTCTAAGAAGGTTTGTAGAAACAATACCCTTTTGTTTCTTTTAGATATACGGCAAAATAACACTTATCTGATTTGGGTCCAAGCTTGTGAGAAGCAAGACGTTTCGCATCACATCCCCAAATCTTCATAAAAGACACACTTGGACTTTTCCTAGTCCATATCTAATATGGCGTCTTCAGAATCATTTTAGTGGGAACAAGATTAAGTATGAATGCAGTTGTTTCAAGGGCATTACCCCCAAAAACTTATTGGAAGATCTGTATGATTCATCTTGATAGTATCATATCTAACTAGGTGCGATGTATCCTTTTAGATAAACCATTCCATTATGTCAATTCTGGCGGAGTGAGTTGTGATACAATTCCACACTCTTTCAGATAGTCATTAAACTCTTGGCTTAAACATTTTCCTCCTCGATCTGTTCGAAGAGTCTTTATATTCTTTTTAAGTTGGTTTTGAACATCATTCTTGAATTATTTGAACTTTTCAAAGGATTCTGATTTGTGTTTCATAAGATACACATAACCATATCTACTGAAATCACCAGTAAATTTAATGAAGTAATAAAACCTACCTCTAGAAGATGTACTCATTGGTCCACATACATCACTATGTATAAGGCTCAATACACCACTAGCCCATTCACTATGTCCAATGAAAGGTGCTTTAGTCATTTTTCCCAATAAACAAGATGTGCATTCCTCATATGATTCGAAATAAAATGAATTCAATATTCCATCTTTATGGAATTTTGATATGTGTTTCTCGTTTATATAGCCTAAACGACAATGCCAATGGTATGTTGGATTTAAATCATTAGGTTTAATCCGCTTAGTATTTATTTTATAAATAGGCCCATCAAAGTTAAGAATATAAAGACCATTAACTAATTGTGCATTTCCATAAAATATCTCATTTAAATAAAATGAACAACAACTGTCTTTTATTACAAATGAAAATCCAAGCTTGTCTAAACAATTTACAAAATAATATTTAATCTAATGGAAAACACATAATAACAATCTTTCAATTCTAAAACTAAGCTGGTAGGTAAGGATGGGCGTCAACTTCCAATGGCTAATGTAGCAACATTTGCCCCATTTCCCACCCGTAAGTCCACTTCTCGTCTTGTCAAATTTCTGTTCTTTTACATTTCATATAAATTGACACAAATATGTAATTCACATCTAGTATCTAATACCCAAGATGTAGAAGTAGATAAATGGTCAATTATAACTGTAACATCCCGTAAGTTTCAACCATTTAAGTTATTGAATAAATTTTATTATTGAATTTAAAGTGGTTTTAAAATAAATTTTATCATGTTATTAATGAACGATTTCATATTTATTTTTAATAAACAACAATTTATAATAAGATGAATGTTGATTTATAGTAATGAAAATTATTAACAAATTTTATATATATTTGGGATAATTAACTTCGAACTAATAATAAGTAGTTAAATCATTGGTTTTTTTTAAGAAACTTGAATATAAGAGTTTTAACCTAATTGATATTATATTAATTAACGTTTCCAGTTTAAATTGTATAGGAGAAATTGTAACGAAATGAGGTGGCAATGATATACAACGTACATATTAACTAGCATAGTTAACAAAAATTAATGTTGAGAATTATAATCAAATAAATCAATACATTTTTTCTGCCCATTCACATTTCATTCAAGTTTATTTTCTTTCCCCTTTTTTCTACTTTTACCACATTCACTGCCTCCTTTCTCTCCACTTTATTTCTTCATTAATAAGCATTTATTTCTTTCCTTCGTTTTACTAATTTACTTCCCTTCATTTTATTAATTTATTTCTCTTCATTTTATTTTCATGCATCTTGTTTCATTCACGTATTCTCATTCCTTATATTTCCATCCCCATATTTTACCTTTCTCTTTATGGTATAATATTTATGTATTCTAAGCTTCTTTATTTTATTTGTTCAAAAATTAGCCCCGCTCATTCAATTTCCTTTTAAAACCAAAGAAATTAATGAAAAAAACAAAAAATACAAAACGTGGGATAGCATAGTCACATTCCTTCATTAAAAAGAAACTTACATCAATTCTCATTTATAACTATTCGTGTTTCCCATGAATGCCTTCCTACCTTCCCAAACTATTCATGCAAAAAAGGGAATATAATAATAGTATGTGCTAAAACAAACAAATGGAAAACACGTTTCTTTATTAGGATTGCACCTTTCTTTCTTCCCTTTCATTACTTAACTTTACAAAACGCATGAAGAGCTAACGCAATCCTCTTCCCATTCTAATTCCTTTCTCTTTCTTCTATTTATTCCTCATGTCACTCCTCTTACCTTCAATTCGTCTTTCACATATTACTACTTCCTCTTCTCCACCTTATGTTCTTATGTCATTTTCATTGACGCGTTTATAAAGGAAAGAATTTTTTTTATTTGGTTTGCTTTTATTGTTGTCTTCTATTGGCTACCTTGTATCTTCTTGTATCCATCTTCAAATCCACGCAAGGTGAGTTTACTCATGATTTACTTTATGCAAGTTTTTTTAATATCAATGAAAACTGAAATATAATAGTTAATGTTTTGTTTGTTGTTAATGTCATGCTTTTTGGTTGCCATTTTTTGTTGTCTCCTTGTTGTCCAATTTCATGTTATCATTGTGCTTTTATCACCATGTTAATGCTGATGTTAATAATATTGTTTTGGTGCATAGTCTCATACTCTATTATGTAAATTGAAGCATATATATTGATATACTCACCTTGCCTTGCTTTGTTTTAATAAGGATACATGCTCAGTTAAATATTTTGCCCTGAAACCGAGATCATGCTATGTGTAACCCTACCTTGTTTACAAACTTGAGCACATTTATTCAAACACCTGTTGTCTTATTATTTTTGTGTCATATTTAGTATGCCTACTAGAAATAGACCGCATGCATTGTCTCCACTTATACTTTGGTTTCTGAAGAGAGAGTGTGTGTGTGTGTGTGTATGTTTCTATGACTTGAAAATGCATGCATTGACTGTGAATATGTGGCTTAAATCGTGTCTAATAACTTTGCTATGCCTTGTTGAAAGTAATACATGCAACACTTTTATTGACAAATAAAATGAGGCTTAAATCATGTGCTTAGCAACCATTAAATGTTGTTAGGATTAACTATTATATTTTAGTGTTTTATTGCAGTTAATTTACTTGAATAAAGTTAATTTTGACTCGAGTGTTTTGTGTTTTGCATGAAATGCTCGGGTCAAATCCGAGTGTTGCAGATCTAAAAATTTCCGCTAGCGAAGTTTGAGACAGTTGAATACGCACGCGCATACATTTGACAAATTTTACAACAACCTGAATTCCGCTAGACCAACTTTTTTTTCCTCAAAATTCTAATCTATCGAAACTCATGTTGGTTTGCTCTGGTATCCTGCAGAAAAGACAGAGATATAAAATATATCAGAGTTCAGAAGAACAAATCACAGCGGAATGGATAAAATATAATGTAATCAAAATATAGCCTTACCGTGGTAATAACACTGCCTAACTGGTATCCAAATCTATCATATCTCTGCCACAAATCTAACCGACGAGTATGTTATGAGGAGGGGGTCAGAACACAAGTTCTGGTGACTAGATTTAAACTACACATTTTGGATAACCCTACATATACCATTCAATTTCATTTTCCTATTTATTAGGTTACTTGGGTTAACAGCACTCAAGGCTTGCACACACGTCATACCTATTTACTCCCCAATGGATTAACCTAATTCACTATATATATAGCTCCCCCCGATATTAAGGTACACCCCATGGTACCCCGCTCGCACGGTATTCGCCGTAACGCCACAAAAATATACACAGTCCTTTATCCTACGCCGGAGTGACGTACGGACCTCTATATAACAACGCTACGTTCCGCATAGAACCGCCATCACCATGCTACGTAAGCATACAGTTTGACAACTTTGATCGAATCAGATCATAGAGTAATGCTCTAGAGTCTACGATACACCACCCAGAGTATACATGCATGTATCTAGACTTTCCTACGTACGTATCCTCAATTGTACCCGATGCCTTGACCCTACATATTCCTATGTTCTGTGATTCTGTGTATTTGTTTTGTTAAACCTCATAAGCAATAACAATTTGTCATTTCGAGCGGTTTAAGTTGGTTTAATTACCGACTTGAAGCGGTCGAAAAGGCAGCTCGTTACAGTTGGTATCAGAGCTTTGGTTTACAGAAAACTTTGTTTATGGTGTTAAATAAGAATTTGTCACTAGAAGTCACTATTAAGAGAGCGTAATTTGAAATATAAATTATTATGAAACTAAAATTTTGAAAGAGTAGCATAGCGGGAGCATGGTGTTATTTTGAAATTAATGAATTTTGAAACAAATTATTTTGAAAACATAAATTATTTTGAAATATGCCATTTTGTCTTATATATTTAGAAATGAAGAATGTTTCAGAATGATTTGAAATTTATTTTCATAAGAACCTGATATGATTGTTTTTTTGATTTGAAACGATTTTATGAAGTTTTTTTTGAATTCAAAAAGTTTGAATTTATTAAATACTTGATTGAAAATTTGTTAGAAATCATATTTCTGATTTTCCAATTACTGTAAAATTTATTTTCGAGCTATTTGGAATATGAAAGTATTTGTAACTATTGTGCGAAATGATTTCTAACTTCGGGATATGAACTGATTTGATATGTTATCAAGATGCGAGTAATCTGAGACTAAAGAAAGGTATGACGTGAGTGTATGCCCTTGATGATGGTCTTCTAGGAGAGGAGACATCATTTATTGATATTGATATATATGTGTGTGTGTGCGTAGGTCGTGCCTAGTGGCCTTGTCATTTGGGGGAAACCTCTCGATCTGGTGACATGTATATTTTTTGAAAGTTAAGCGCATATTTTATTATCAACATAATATTTACAATATATAGCTCGCAAACACATTGTTTAGCCAGATCCATCTAATCTCAAAGCCTCACTAGTTACTCTTCATACAAAATTACAACACACTATTACAAAATAAGAGAAAACAGAGCTACTGCATACATGATTGTTATGAAACAACAACTTCTCGAATCAGTAAGAAAAGAAACACCACCAACCAAAGTACAATAGCAGATCCATAGTTGCAATTTGCTTAAGTAGAAACCCACCAACCAAAGGACTGATAATTAGTTAAGTAAAGAAAGGGTCAACAAGTGATGGGTTGCTTCTAGTGTTTCTTCGCGTCGATTTGACATGTATATTGATATGCTTGTGAAATATTTGAGAGTTTTCAAAAATGATTTTTTTTTAATTTGAAATCCCGAAGTTAATTATGATTCGATATAAAAGAAACATATAGAATTTCAATGATTTTAAAATGAAACCGAGATTTTAAGTCAAAGAAATTATTTCATCCTTTAACTTTAAGTTTTATTAATAAATAATTTTGATAAATTAAGTTTTATGGAATTTTGAAATTTAAAATCTTATTGTTATTTCGTTTAAACTAAATTTTTTATTAGTATAAGTATTTGGTTATACACATAAGTATGAATTTGACAACCTCTACTTTTCGAGGATGAAAAGTTCTGAGTGGGGGAGATTGTAACATCCCGTAAGTTTCAACCATTTAAGTTTGAATAAATTTTATTATTGAATTTAAAGTGGTTTTAAAATAAATTTTATGATGTTATTAATGAACGATTTCAAATTTATTTTTAATATACAACAATTTATAATAAGATGAATGGTGATTTATAATAATGAAAATTATTAACGAATTATATATATATATTTGGGATAATTAACTTCAAACTAATAATAAGTGCTTAAATCATTGTTTTTTTTTAACTTGAATATAATAGTTTTACCCTAATTGATACTAAATTAATTAATGTTTCTAGTTTAAATTATATAGGAGAAATTGTAATGAAATGAGGTGGCAATGATATACAACGTACGTTTTAACTAGCATAGTTAAAGAAATTAATGTTGATATTTATAATCAAATAAATCAACACATTTTTTCTGCCCATTCACATTTCATGCAAGTTTATTTTCTTTCCCCTTCTTTTTCTACTTTTCCCACATCCACTGTCTCCTTTCTCTGCACTTTATTTCTCATTTATAACTATTCTCGTTTCCCATGAATGCCTTCCTATCTTTCCAAACTATTCATGCAAAAAAGGGAATATAATAATAATATGCTAAAACAAACTAATGGAAAGCACGTTCCTTTATTAGGGTTGCACCTTTCTCTCTTCCCTTTCATTACTTAACTTTAAAATTCTTAAATGAAAATCGCATTAAGACAAAACGCATAAAGAGCTAATGTACTCCTCGTTCCATTCTAATTCCTTTCGTTTTCTTCTATTTATTCCTCTTGTCACTCCTCTTACCTTCCGTTCATCTTTCACATATTATTCCTTCCTCTTCTCCACCTTATGTTTTTATGTCATTTTCATTGAAGCAATTTTAAAAAGAAAAGAGATTTTTTGTCTGATTTCGTTTACTTCTGTTGTTGTCTTCTATTGGCTACCTTGTGTCATCTTGTATCCATCTTCAAATCCACGCAAGGTGAGTTTACTCACGATTTATTTTATGCAATTTTTTCAACATCAATGAAAATTGAAATACAATTGTTGATGTTTTTTGTTGTTAATGTCATGCTTTTTGGTTTCCATTTGTTGTTGTCTCTTTGTTGTCCAATTTCATGTTATTATTGTGCCTTTGTCACTATGTTAGTGTTGATGTTAATAATGTTGTTTGATGCATAGTCTCATACCATATTATGTAAATTGAAGCATATATGTTGTTTGATGTTAATAATGTTGTTTGATGCATAGTCTCATACCCTATGCATAGTCCATAGTTCGCAACAGATCCACATATATATATAAACAAAAGAGTTGATAACTTATACAAACATATATCCATATGTATATGTAAATTTTGCACTTTTAGTGGCATGGATAATCAAACAAATGTTCTAATAGACAAGTTGAAATTCCAAAATGAACTTCCAGTATATGTATACCTATATATATACATAACCTGTTACAAATGCTCTTGCTTGCTGGTACACTATACATGACAATCATGCATATATTGGGATTCATTCAACAACTATCAAGAGAATTCCAGTAAGATATATGCAGTTACTTATATACATTCGTAACAGATTATGTATAAAATATAATATTGTAATATAAACAATACCAACCAATTTCTGTTTATTCTTTTGAAATAATGTAGTCATATGGAAAAAACAGTAAAATGAATTCAACTTTCGATCAATAAGAAAAAAAACTAGGTTTTTGATCAAAAGGAAAAATATATAACAGAGTTCGTATTTACCGACATGTCCAAACATATATCAAGACAAAAACAGTTTACAAATTAATCCATATGTTCATAGTTTAATAATGTACGATCTAGCAATGTATAAAACAAAATTAATATCCAACATTAATTCATGATTTATTTCAGATTGCATATCAAATATACAAATCTGGTTTACAATAAAACGATTTCATTTCAAAAATAAATCAATATTACAATCCAATTGATACTTACATTAGTGTTCATAACACTGTTAAACATTGCAAGTGAATATACAAACAAGATCAAATACACAATTAACCCAACAAATTGTTTTCGCAAGACCTGGCTCTGATACCATCGAAGGGTTTATATGATCCAGTCGGCGGTGGTTTTCAACAATTTAATTATCCTAATTACTAGATCCATGCGATAATTCAACATATTGAGTAACCATGTACCTTTTTATCTAGTTATTGCTGATTCACGAACTCAAAATATCCTTAACAAGTCGAATCTGAATGCTGCTAGAGGGTGGCGCCTCTATCGGTTTCCATGAACGTCGCCTTGGAATCATCGAATGAAATCAAGGAAGGAGAGATCGAAGGTACAAGCCAACAATGAATTTCCTTTCCAATTTTTCTGGATATCGATTTCTATATGTCTTACATAAGAAAGAGTCGTACCCTCTTTTATAAAACAAACGAGAACCAAAGAAAACAAAAATATACGATATACCATTTCAAACATATAAAATATCAATGTTTGACATTTTCTTTTGTTAAGAATGATTCTCCCCCTTTTGAAAATTCTATTATGTGACCCTATAGGTTATTACAACGTTGACAATAATTTAAATTATATATAGTGAACGACATCTAGTAATACATCGCTATTACCCAAGTTGTAATAAAATCAACAATTCGATACAACCTTTTATGTGACCAGTGTTTTAACGTAATTTAATCCTTTTAACCAATATATCCAAGATTAAACTCGAGAAATGGAACATATGATCCTCTTTATAATGCAAACCTTTTATCTAGATCGATGAGCAGATTGTATAAAACAAATCAATATTTGAGCATGACCATGAATTTTATAATCATACTCAATCAAGAGGCCCATGGATATCTCTACTTACATTGTAGGGTTAAATTCCATCTAGATCATTCATATTATTTAATCAATTCGAGATGTATCCGATAATCACCTTTATCGTCTAGTCTGTTAAAAGTAACTTCTAATGATATCAAAACACAAATATCCTCAAATAAAATATATAATGATTTCAGGTCTGAGGACCATTACATCATTGTCACTATGAGAATTACTTATGACACTCTTAATTATGCTCCATGAAGTTTTCTCATGTTGGGTCAGTCCACTACACTATTCTCTAAAATGTATTGACATTAATATCACATATTTAATGATCAGTGAGATATGATCATCAGTCAATCAACATACTTGTATCAACATTTCATTGCTTACTATGGATAGGCAGTAATAACATAACGACGAGAAATTGGAAAGCTTTTTAAAAGACTACATGTCTATGGGAAGTATTAAGTGGTCAGGAGTTCACACGTAATACCATTTAAATAGTAACGAGAGGGTCCATTAGAGGGTCCTAAATGACTATGAGGGACTACCTAAACTGGTATTAAGTCACTACTTACTGTTTCCTGTATTACAGGAGAGGGAATATTTAATAGCGTTGATGATTATAAGATGAAATCTTAAGTGAGTAGGGTCCTTCAAAGGGTCTTAGATGATCGAACGAGATCCACCCATAAGTAAGTATTTATCTAATAGCCTTAAGTGATCGAATAGAGTCCATCTCGCAGGGTATTAAGTGATAATAAAATCCTCCTTATAAATAGTATGTAAGCCTTAAGTGACTACAGAGAGTCTGCCTCATTATTACATATGTCTGATTGTTTGTTAGACTTCATAGACATAATTTGATGAATTCATACTGCCAAGTGTAAGAAATGGTTATTCCTTCAACCTTTGTGATTTCCATTCACCAGAACTTATTGTTCTGACCTTCCTCCTCATAACATATAAACAGGTTAGTAGGTGGAGATACTGGATCAGTGATGCCCTGAAGTGTGGAGCTACACGAAGGAAGATCCATAGCTATTAGTTATTATTTATGGCGGTATTATGATTATTGTTATGTTATTGGGATATTTACTATTATTGACGTACCTCTTAATGACAGTTGACATTCGTTGTAACCAACATTTATATGTTTTTTTATTATTGTACATCTATTTCAGATTATTATATTTTATCCCTTCCTTTGTGTGATGTTCTAATTTCGCTTTTGTCTTCTCTGTTATATAAATTAAAATATTTTCTTATAGGAACCAATGATCCGTTTAGAATGTCTCTAAGTTCCAATGAGTTTTTTCTGGATCAGAATTTAGGCCCATTCCGGGCGGGTTGTTACATAAATTATCATTATATCACTCTCATGGTAATATCTCTTATCCACTTAGAAGCTTTTGTTTCTTTATGAAGATAAGTGTGTTAACTGATTTCTAATGTATTCGTCTGGTCATTACTTTAGTGAACCAAAGTCCGAACGACTTAATTGGACTAGAAAGTTGTTATATTGATAAACCATTTTTTGATCGCACTATCATGTTTTTGAAAGTGTTTATGTAAATAAAATTTCAAAAATGTTTCTCATCATTTTTAATTAGTTACATGATATTTAACAAGGTTATAAAGTCACGTTTATAATGCTTCACCATATTTCAAAAAGTTAGGATATTCGAAGATGAAATGTTCGAATTTTTAGGCCAATGCAATTTATATCTACTACTACCAGTGGACATTGAGGTTTGGACCATTATGGACATAGAATAAGCATCAATAAAAGTAGAAGTGTGGAGATTCAAAGGCCTCATGACTCAATAAAATGTTCACTATATATCCAATTATGGAGTTAGAGCGTAGAATCAAATAGGGCATATTATACGAGTATATATGCACGTCCAGGTGGGCCTGCATTTGACTGTCGATCCATATTTTATAGCATAGCTATTTAAAAAGATGACAATAAAATCAGTGAAATGATCGCTTACTACACCAACACATCCAGATATAGCCTACGCATTTTAATTGCCTCATGAATTGGTTTAACGTACCCAATAGTTAAATCCAACTTAAAATAAACAATAATGTTTTATGTACCAATTTTAGTTTAAACCGATTGTTTTGTCAACTAGTTTGTGCATGAGCTTATGTCAAGTTAATCTATCGATGCTTTCTCTACGTATTTTGATATTATATTAATATTTAGTGTAAATATATTTATTGTGTAGTTAAATATTTAAATAAATGACAATCATGTGAAGGTGATAACGTTTTTTTCTGCCTTATTAGGTTTTTATATTATCCCTTCTATGATCAACGCTTTGAATTATAATGGAAAGTATTTATAACCTTTTTTATATCAAAGTGGACATATATATATGTAAATTTACCTTCTGAAAGAAGCTCCTTGACCTTAATATTAGATTTATCATTTCGTTCAATCCCTTTCTTTTTAATTTTAGTTATACAAAATGTAGATGTCATTTCACTGCATATGAAAATTGTCGCTGATGTACCAAGCATATGAAATACATATGTATGGAGTATAAAGTAAGAAGAAATAACAACAGTACTAAGTAAGGAGAACATGACAAATAAATGTGAATTTCTTTTTAAAATACATACTAATTGAACAAAATAAATGTGAATTTCTTCTTACCGCAAATGAAAAAAAATTGAATTTTTGGTAAACCGTATATTTTAGAAGGTTACATGGACTTTAGGCATTGTAATACTTCGCTCGAACATTTACAACATATGTGACACTGGAAGTTATACAACATACTTAGGCTAAAATCTTGTACCTTTCATGTATGAGTTTATACAACATAGGTGCAGTTTACTGTAATATATATAACATGGTAAAGAACATACATGAGTAAAATTACCCGATGAATTTTGCATGTGGTGTTATCAGCTATCTCCAGCCGTCTATGTGTTATGGCTGCTTGTGCATGTCTTGCACGTTGAGCAAGCCGGCGTCTTTCCCTTCGTTGTTGGTCCACGAGGCAATGGAGGCAGGAGGGAAATTAAATAAATGTTCACAAAGCCTGAGTATATTTAGAACAATATTAAAGAGGATGTAAATCATACTATGCAGCTGATTTGAAATACGATTTTAAAGCAGTGCAATACTTTATATTTTAAATATTCTATGGGAAATAAAATAGCAATGTTTTGTATTTCATACAAAATTGACTGTTACATGCATTGTTTGAGAAGGAAAATCGACAAATGAGTTATTTTAGCCAGTAAATGTGGTATTGAAAAAATGGGACATCTGGAAGATAATTGTCTTATATTGCTTTTCTATTTATTGAGAATGGATCCTTTATACCATACTAACGTTCAAAGTGGCAGCTAAAAAAGCTTTTATGAATTGCTAAGAACCAAACTTTTTCACTTGGTCAAAATTTCAGTTCTACCAAATAATATACACAGGAATACTAGGTAAACAGACATAAAAATATATACATGAACATCAAGGTTGATATTCTTTGAACCCAATCATTGATAGGAAAAAATACACACTTCAGCCTCAACGAAATAACTAAATGGAAATTGTGGTCAGACAAAAGAATTTGCAAGTTATACTGCACATTTTATTAGCTTAAATAATGTTAATTTCCCAACAAAGGTACTCAGCCAAATTAACGGTCGAAATTCAGTGGAAAAAAGATGGTTAATACTGACTGTTACGTAGCTCTCCCTATTTTACATTTGGCACACTCCTAATAGTAATGAATCAAGCTTTCAAAGTGTCCTTGCTAGCCAACCCTGTACATATACATAAAAGCACAGTGAAAAGGAGCACATAATATGATTGATTGTCTTACTATCATAATATAAAACAAATCCTAATCTAGTACACACTTCATGCAATCATCTCAAATCCTATTTTAACCACGAGCGAGTCTGCAGCTTCCATCCTTTTCATTGCCAACCTGAAATTCAACTTCCATGCCATTAAATAGGGAATTGAAACTGGAACTTCACCCTCACTAAATCACTAAATCAAATAGCACTATAAATGACTACTTTTATTTTCAATAACATGTTAAAAAATCAGCAGTCTATTCTTTTGAAAATCAGCAGTTACTAAAAACAGAAATGTTATTATCAAAATAGTAAGTAGTCTATTCTTTTTTTTTTTTTTGGATAATTCTGTTTTTCTCTTAATCTACCGGCATGGTTTCCACCGTCTACACTCATAATGCAAGATTTTCATGTTGGACAACTCGAAACATGAGCATCCATAATACTCTCGTAATGAATTTATAACTATGGTTAAATCAGGCCATAATTTGTGGACAAAATAGATGTTTTTCGGCCAACGTCATGTCGATTAGTAACTTCTAAAGCAATGACTATCAGCAAAATCTAAAACATGTTAATTTGATGAAATAAATAAAAACTCAATTGAAATATCAAGTAATAGCTTAACCCCCAACATTTCTTACACATCCTTACTGTACCAATAAATTCAAGACCATTCCATCGTGCAAACCCCCTTCTTCAGGAGTAGCCGCAAGTTCAGGTACAGACCATGCTCCTACTTCTCCTACACATCCACTCTCAATTTTGAAGTGTTTCACTATCTTCGACTGCTTGTCTCATTCTCAAGTTTGCAGCAACATCAACGGTTATGTTTGATGTGAATATTTGGGAAACTTGAAACCAACATTGTGATAAGATAAAATATTCAAAGGATGAAACCATACTTTGTATTTAATTCTACAACTTTATTATTTAATATAGCAACATAATCTACTAATTTAAACACGAACAACTGAACATAGATAAAGAAGAACAGGAATATATAAGTTTCGTAGAATTGATGCATTATGACGATACGTTACATGAGAATATGGAGAGCATCCTGAAATAATAATGTTAACCATTGCAATGAACCAAAATTCTAAACTCTCTAGCGGTAACTTGAATACCAATAATTTAAATGGAACAAAACAGTAATTATTCAAGGATCCAAAGTTCCTTTATTTGCGAACATGATGTTGAAGTCATTTTTTCAACTATGCCATAGTTTTTAAATGCAACCTCACTTGGTAACTAAAAGGAAAAGGCACCAAAGTCCTTGAATTATGCATGATGAAAGGCAAATTATAGAAATATAATCTTTTTAATTCCAGTTTGAACAAACAAATAGCACACAAAAAAGCATTTCCAGCTAATGTACTCTAAACAAAAACTTACTGGTAATTTTCTACTGTAAGATTTGATGAATCCTTTTCTTAAGTCTTGGGTAGCAAGTGGAGCCTACCATCATTATCACTTAATAATGCATAAAATCGTAATTCTGTGGATCATATTTGAGTCACTTACAAATATACTATTCCCCTAGCAGAAATAGAACTAACAGACCTATATGAGTATTTTGCTATGTCGACTAACTAATTTAAAAGTACAAACAACATCAAACACAGTTTTTGTAAATATAATAGTCGATTTTAACATCCAACTAAAAGCCTAAATCATCAAGCAAATATAATTATAAATTTCAATATAGCAATAGCATGCAATAACTATTTGTTAATGCACCAAAAGGTTGAATATTGTCTTGTATAAGTTTTGTATTAGAAATCTATCATAACAGAATGATTTGATGATCAAACAAATTATTACCTTATCAACTACCCATTGCACAAAATCCATGAATTAATGGATTGTACGGCTGCTTACCTTAAATAACTTAAGCATTACAAAATGTTGTATTATTCTGGGCAGTAATCAAATACTGGTTGTAACTGATCTCCACATACAATTTGATGCCGTAATTGATGTTATAACATCTAGCATTATAGTAAGATACGATGCCTATTGCATACAACAAAATAGGCACAAGGATTGTAAGTGTCATGTGCAGGCAACATATGTATAATGGAGAGTTTAGGAAATTCGAGAGTGTTGTATGTTTAAATTGAGTTAGTGAGCGGTCAAAGTGAATATCCTAAATCAGAAAGGCAATCACTCAAAGCTAGAGCTCAAACTTTAAAGGTCAGAAAAAAATCACAAATAATTTGCCAAATGCACAAACTCGATTCCTCCCTACCAACATCCAATCCTACAGCAGACCTTGATCAACAAATAATATATGGTTTTTATTAAGAGATGAGGAGGAGAGTTATTAGTGAGGAACAATTGTAATTTTATTGATGCAAAAATATGATACAAAGAGCACATATATATAGTTCTATGAGCCCAACGGCTAGTACAAAATATATCAAATATGCATGAGCCTAACGGCTAGTATTAAATATACCAAGTATGCATGAGCCTAACGGCTAGTGTAACGACCCGGTTTTTGACGACTTTGGTTATCGACATAAACTCAATGACGACTAACCAAACATCGAAAAATACTGGTAGTTAATGAAAGAAATTAGAGGGTGAGAATAGATAAGATAGAAACTTAGAATAGAAGAAGAAGAACATACAACATCAGAGTAACATGAATCTCACAGCGGAACGAAAAACATATAATAGATAACATATCCTTGAAATAAAATCAGTATACGTATATAATAACATTTTCAGAGTACAACACAACGGAAATAACTATAGCTATATAATCCTGAAGCCTCCTGCTCCAAGCTCTCCAAGTATATCTGTAAAATCCTGACTACTTGACTGCCCGTATAAAATTGGGCACCCAAGAGTTTAGGGAAAACAAACAAAATAAACTCCGGGTCATTCATGAGACTGGTATGAGTAAAACAGTTTAAAACAGTTTGAGCCATTAAATGATATCTCAAAAGACCACGCCGTATAACGGAACGGGTTTTTCCCTTATGAGAATCCTAAATCATCTTTATATCAAAACTCATTGATATTATAATAGTGTCTATCAACCACAATATAATAATCATCTAGCAGAAACGCTTTCATCTCATGTTCTACATATATAGTATACAATCAAAACTGCAAGCACGTATTGGGTAATGGATTTCCAACTATGACAAGGTATGGAACCACCTTTCGCTAGTGTACCTCTAGAGAGGAATACACTGGTTCAACAAGAACATCTTGCAACCCGGCCACACATGACCGACCACTCATTTCGCTTGAGTGTATCGAATGTATATCACCAACGGTTGGGATCAGCAACCGTTTCCCGAATGGGACAGCATCAACAATAGATTTTTAGAAGTAAATGAAACTCTAGATCAGGTGATTATGCACCCTAATAGGTGCGACCTACATAGCCATGTTGCCTGCCTGATTTCTGTCATTTACAGAATGTGAGGCTAGAAGTTACGCTTATCTTTTACATGTCACATCTTCATTCACTTTGAATGTCACATCGTCATACCCGCCAAATCACAAATTGATTTCCCTAAAAATACCACGGGTATACAGCTAAGAGATACGAATTCCTCCACCACCAAACGTGAATACGTTTGAAGAGATCAACTTACACGATCTATTAGATATACTCTGTCAGACATTCTTCCATACAGGTCGTCCTCGGACTGGACAAACCGAAGGCACTATTCAGTACATCCATCTTAGGCAATTATTATCTAAGATTTATACAACAGCCCTTGCACTTTACTCCGTCTTCAATATTTTCAGCGTACTTGATTCGCTACGCTTATGCCAATACGGAGTGCTTCTTTGGATAATAATCCAACCGGTCTCTCCTTATTAACAACGTAAAATGGTCAA
Source organism: Allium sativum (assembly GCA_030737875.1). Taxonomy (NCBI): domain Eukaryota; kingdom Viridiplantae; phylum Streptophyta; class Magnoliopsida; order Asparagales; family Amaryllidaceae; genus Allium; species Allium sativum. Next base: position 976,994,279 of record CM060920.1, read on the forward strand.
AATATTGATAGTCTATGATTTAACTATCAAAGAAAAACACGTGTGCAAACAACGATATTATTTCCAGATGGAAATTATATCGATCAATCATCATTTAACATATATATATTCACATTTCCTTATTTTCTATGTTTAGAAAATATATGTTATTAACACTGGAAAACATTTCCATTACTTATTCACGCATCACTACCATTCCACAACTATTAGTCCCTAACCGTAAACTAGTAAGAGAACAATTCTCTAAGTATAAACCCCGAAGGCCGAAACCAACATCAGATCGATACTCAGAAAACTATTCAACTTAACTAATCTCTAGTCAGTTTCTAATCTTGTTTAACTATATTTGTTTAACTCTTATTCTGTTGGCTCACTTTTTGATCAAGCCACCCAGGATCATTCGTAAGAGGAAAGCATGAAACCACGGTATCTAAGAACATGAAGGAATGGATCGCGCATCATCGTTTCGCCCGATATCGAATCGCGCGCCATCGTCTCGCCCAAATATCGGATCGCGTCTCTACGGATCGCCCCATCTCATTAGCGAACGACGTAGCTGGGCGATCCGATCCCAGCTCACATTGATACCCCGAGCGAACCGATCCGATCCCCTGGAGCATGGCGAACCCTCAGACCTGTTCAAGCGCGAGCTAGTCTTCGGCGATCCGAATCGCACGGATCTGGCGACACGTGTCCCCAACCGTCATCTGGACCAATTCTCCCCACCTGCACGATCCGATTTTCAAGCAGATCACGACACCTGTCCACAACGGCTAATTTGACTGTTTCTTCAAGGGTGGCGATGCGATCCGATACTCTCAGGATTCGTGCCACGTGTCCACGATCCGCCTGACAAAATCAGCTATAAATAGCCCAGAGCTTGGCATGTTTCGGGATCCTTTTTGCAATATTGAGTACTGAATCCGCCATTGTTGTCAAACTATTGAAATATTGAGAGAAACCACTGTTGTATTAGCTTTTAAAGCATAATCAATAAGATATAAAGTGGACGTAGGCTCGTTAACGTCGAACCACTATAAATTCTGAGTGTTCTTTTCTTTTTCCTTGTACTTCATTTGAGATTCTCTACTGTTCATAACAATTTGGGTGTTAGGTCCAAATTTCGATCTAACATTTTTGGTGCTTTCACTGAGAAACTCAGTCTTAAAGTTTCGCCATTCGCTTCTTTGAGGATTCCAGCGATTCGGATATCATGGCTGGAAAAAGATCTAAAGTTTCGCAGACCAACGAAACGATTGAGGAGAGTGTGCACGAACTGGGCAACGAAGAAACTCTAGATCGCGGAGCGCAGGGGGCGATCAGATCCGACGAAGACACCTCGTTCCGAGTCGATGAGAACGAGACGATCCGTGCTACTGAAGGGGTTGTTACTCGATCCCGGGGCAACACCTCGCAGCCTCCGCGTACAACGACCACGAGTCGATCTCAGGGGGGCGCAGCGAATCGCCCTCCACGAACCGCAGCTATCCGAGCTGATGGTCAGAATACAACTCGACCTGGAAAAGAACCTATGACCCACTCCTATCGTCCTGGAACCTCTGCTCGACCTGGTTCGAGCTCTTTGCGTATAAGAGAGAGTGATGATGACCACTATGATCCTGCCGCCCCTGTCACTGAGGGGGATCTCTCTCGCTTCGTCGAAATGTGGTATAGGTTGTTTGATGAGTTGGCTGCCCAAAGGCAGGAAAGTTCCATCCTACGGCAAAATTTGACGGCTATGGATAGAAGACTTGATGAGCTAGCAAGGCAAATAGCATCACCGGTTCGTCCACTCACCCCAGTATATTCTTCTTCATCTGAAGAATCGCCAAGACCTCCGCGGCGACCGTATGAGAGAGCCGAAAACATAGAACAGCTTCGGTTCGGGACTCTGCCCTCACAGGAAGAAGAAGAACAAGGGGCGGGGCCCACAAACCGTAATATGAATGGTCAAGCAACGGCTCTCAGGACTCGAGATGTGAACAGTCCTCTTCATGACAGACCACCTCAGCCCCGTCGCAGCACGCATACCCATGATAACAGGGGGCAGCGAAGCCCTGTCCAAGCCCCGCATTTTGTGGCTACTCCCCGAAGAGAGATCAGAGAACCTCGTCGGGCCAGAGGCACTGACCCTGAACCTCCTTTGACTAGTGCAAACGTCGCAGCCATGTTTCACCAGATCCTGGCCGACAGCCGTGGACAGCGGAACAAAGATTAGGGGATCGACCGCTGTCATACCCCTTTTACTGACGATATTTTGGACGCGACTTTTCCAAGACGTTTCAACATGCCACAAATGAACCGATATGCGGGAAGATCTGATCCTGTTCAGCACCTAATGAGATACTCTTGGTCGATGACCGCTGCCGCCGCATCTGACGCGGTTAAGTGTAAGGCGTTTCCCATATTCCTGGAGGACGTGGCTTTGCTATGGTTTACTCGCCTGCCGGCGAGATCGATTTATAGCTTCAGGGAGCTGAGCGAGAAGTTCGTAGAACAATTCCGTATCTACGCACAGAAGACAAAAAGCGTGATCGATTTATTCCTTGTCAAACAGCGACCAGGCGAAAGTATAAAGATGTACCTGGATCGTTTCAATTTGGCCGCCACTGAGGTTAAAGACCCTCATGAACCGACCATCGTCGCGGCACTGATTGACGGAGTGGATAAGGACACTGAATTCGGGAGGTACTTGGCAGGCAAACCGCCCCATACCAGAGAGTTATTCTATGAGAAAGCCAATGTACATCTACGCCGGGAAGAGGTATACGCAAACTGAAAGCTTAAAACAACTGATAAGGAAGAAATTCAGAGCAATGTCGCCATCAAACAGACTGGAGACAGCTCGGGGAAAGTCGAAGTTAACGTCGGAAATCAGAACCAGGGTGGTCGCCGACCAGGTAACAACAATAACAATGCTAACGGCAACAACCGGAAGAGGGGCCGAGGGAACGACTCCCAGAGAAGGACTCGTCCCAGGGCCTTTGAAAGTTATACACCCATAAGTGATACTCTGGAAAATATCTTCATGGATGCGTACGAAGTCCTCCAGAATAAGAGGCCACCTCCTAGAGAGTCAACAGAGAAAGAGCGTGAGACAGGGAAGTTTTGTCTCTTTCATCAAATCCACGGCCATTCGACGAATGAATGTCGTCACCTGAGGGATGTAGTCGAAAGGCTGCTTTGAGAAGGGAAGCTAGATGAATATAGAGTAACGCCTAGGGACAGGGGGCAAGCAGTGCAGGCCCCAAATCAGAATCAAAATCAACTGGCTGCTAGGCCGACTGCTCAGCAAAAAGGAAAGAATATTGTTATCAATACCGTGATCGGCGGACTTTATCTTGCTGGGCACAGTTCCAAAGCGTTAGATCAATACGTCAATGCAGCCAAACAACACCTCGAGGTGGGGGAATGTAGCAACCCCGAGGACAATATCCCGGTGAAGTAGCAGAAGATGATGACCGATGATGTTGTTTTCCGAGAGCGAGAAAGCATCGGAGTCCATGCTCCAACTGAAGATCCACTTGTAATTACGATACCCATAGGGCCAGCCACTGTTCATAAGGTCCTGGTAGACAACGGGAGTTCCGTTAATATTCTTTTCAAAAAGGCCTTTGACCAGATGAATCTTGAAATAAAGGACTTGAAACCCTGCCAAGGATGGATCCGTGGATTCAACGGAGCATCCACCGCTCCAATGGGTTATGTAGAGTTGCCAGTTACATTTGGGGAAGGAGAACGCCAGAGAGTGAGAATCCTTCCCTTTGTGGTTTTGGATGTTGAATCGCCATACAACGCCTTCTTGGGCCGACCGGCCCTCGCAAAGTTCAGAGCCTGTATAGCCCCCTGGTGCTTGCTATTGAAATTCCCCACAGAAGCTGGCATTGGTATCGTCAGAGGGGATCAAGTTGTTGCGCGAGCATGTTATGTTGTCGAGCTAAAGTTGCTTCGCAACGGAGGGGATATCGAAGCTAAAAGCACTTCTCCCCCTTCGGGGGTGGAGACCTTATAGCAACCAAAGAGGATAATTGTTGGAGAGTTTCCCAGAGAGATGCCCGAGGATATAGATCCCAGAGAGGATCAAGAACCCGGGGGCAGAATGGCGACTCCCAACGAGGCAACTGTGGATGTGCCAATCGATGACAGTGACCCGGAGAAGGTCCTTAAGATTGGATCCCAGTTAAGTCCGAATCTTGCTGAAGAATTGACGAATTTCTTAAAGAACAACTTGGATGTATTTGCTTGGACACATGCAGACATGTGCGGGATATCCCCATCGATCATGAGCCATTCTTTGAGCATTAACCCCAAACATCCTCCAGTAAAGCAAAAAAGGCGAATGCTGGGCCCGGAGAGGTCCGCTGCCTTGAAAGAAGAGGTTGGAAAGCTAAAGAGTAACGGGTTTATCAGAGATTCAACCTACCCAGACTGGATTTCAAATCCAGTCCTGGTAAAGAAGGCCAACGGGAAGTGGCGAACGTGTATCGACTTCTCGGATTTGAACAAAGCTTGTCCAAAAGATAGTTTCCCATTACCTCGAATTGACCAGTTGGTAGACTCGACGGCAGGTCACGAGCTTCTCTCATTTATGGATGCTTATTCGGGATACAACCAAATTCCAATGCATGTTCCAGATCAAGAGCATACTAGTTTTATCACTGATCTGGGATTATATTGTTACGTAGTAATGCCCTTTGGTTTGAAGAACGCAGGCGCTACGTACCAACGTTTGGTCAACAGAATGTTTTATAACCAAATCGGGAAAACAATGGAAGTATACGTCGACGACATGTTGGTTAAATCCAAGCAATCTTCTCAACACACTACTGACTTGGCAGAGATGTTCGGCATTATTCGAAAGTATGGAATGAAACTCAATCCAACCAAATGTTCATTCGGTGTTGCTTATGGAAAATTCTTAGGATTCATTGTCAGTTCGCGCGGTATCGAGATTAATCCGGACCAGATCGCGGCAATCAGAAACATTCAAGAACCTAGGCAAATTAGGGATGTGCAAAGCCTTGCCGGAAAAGTGGCCGCACTAAGCAGATTTATCTCCAGGGCTACGGATAAGTGCATCCCATTCTTAGAATTAATAAAGCGAGGAAAACGCCACTTTAAATGGACACCTGACTGCGTGGAAGCGTTTCAGAATTTGCTCAGGCACTTGGAGAAACCTCCCATTCTATCTAAACCAATAGATCACGAGGATTTATTCGTGTATTTGGCAGTGTCATCTCATGCGATCAGCTCAGCGTTGGTAAGGGAAGAGGATAAGGTCCAAAGACCTGTGTATTACGTGAGCAAAAAATTGACAGCAGCAGAGCGTAATTATCCACGAGTAGAGAAACTGGCGTATAGTTTACTGATTGCCTCTAGAAAACTTCGGCACTACTTTCAGGCACATCCTATCACCATATACACTGATCATCCACTCCAGCAAGTTTTACAGAAACCGGAGGCATCTGGAAGGTTACTCAAATGGAACATAGAGTTAAGTCAATTCTACTTGAACTTTCAGCCCAGACGGTCAATTCGGGGGCAAGTGATAGCCGACTTCATAGCAGAATTCACTGTACCTGAAGAAGGTGTTGCAAACGAAGAAGTAGAACCCTCAAAGTTACTTTTCGATCCTAATGCCTGGAGATTATATACTGATGGTGCTAGGAACAACGAAAGATCCGGCGCTGGAATAGTACTTGAAACCCCCGAGAAACGATTGATAACCTATGCCATCAGAATGGAGTTTCAGGCCACTAACAACGATTCTGAATATGAAGCTCTGATAGCTGGATTAAGGATTGCAAAGGAACTTGAAGTCACAAAGCTGAACATCTTCTACGACTCCAAGTTAGTTGTGAATCAAGTCACTGGAAGATTCCAAGATAAAAGTGCAAGATTGATTCTATACTTAAAGAAAGTGAAAGAACTGCTGAATGAGTTTGATCATTACGGCATATCTCATATTCCGCGGTCAGAAAATCAGCAGGCAGACAAGTTGGCAAAGATGGCTAGTTCTAACGATCCTGAAGTGATAGGGCTAGCCCCCGTTGAAGTACTTCGGTCCCCCAGCATTGATCAGATGGAAATCGACCTAGCACTAGAGACGAAACTAGAAAGGGAGTCGTGGATGACCCCTATAAAGAGTTTCCTAATGGATGGAGCGCTTCCGTCCAAGAAAAGCGAGAGGCGTAAAGTGATTCGTAAAGCCGCCCGATACGTACTGCAAGGCGGAGTTCTTTATAGACAAGGGTTTTCAATGCCCCTCCTTCGGTGTATAGCCCACGATGACATCAAACGTGTGCTGCAAGAAGTCCACGAAGGCGAATGTGGCGACCACACTGGAGGGCAAACTTTGGCGAAAAAGGTATTGCGGCATGGTTATTTCTGGCCTACCATAAACAAGGATGCAGTAAGATATGCACGACGATGTGATGCGTGCCAGAGATTTTCAAAGATACCTAGAGCGCCTCCAAGCCAGTTAAAAACAATGATGAGTCCATGGCCTTTTGCTATGTGGGGAATTGACATCATAGGAAGTCTCCCCATAGCAAGGGGCGGAGCAAAGTTCGCTATCGTGGCCGTAGACTATTTCACTAAGTGGGTCGAGGCAGAACCACTAACTACAATCACCACTAAGCGAGTGATCAACTTCATTGTGAGAAACATCATTTGCCGATTTGGAATTCCAAAGATTGTGATAACAGACAATGGAACTCAATTTGATAGTGCTGAATTCAGAAACTTCTGCCAAAAATACCACATCGAGAATCGATACACCTCCGTGGCACACCCACAATCAAACGGGCAAGTCAAAGCTGCGAATAAAGTAATTAAGTCCATTCTGAAAAGAAGAATGAAGCGGGCTAGAGCCATGTGGGCTGATGAATTGCCCTTGGCGCTATGGGCCTACAGGACGACATATAAATCCGCGACAGGACATACCCTGTTCTCCCTCGCTTTTGGAACGGAAGCAGTCATCCCGGTTGAGATAAAGGTACCTTCTCATCGGGTGACCTATTATGATCCAATGACCAATAATGAATTGCTCCTTGAGTCCCTGGATATGATCGAAGAAAAGAGGGATGAAGCAGACCTGCGTGCCCTAAGATGCAAACAACAGGTCGCCCGATATTACAACAAAAAGGTCCGAGCCCGAACCTGGGAACCCGGAGACTTGGTTCTGAAACGTGTCTTTCCACCCCCAACTCATATGGGAGCGAAGTGGGAAGGACCGTACTCTATTCTTAGCAAGCTTGATAACGGAACCTTCAAGCTGGCAACCGTAGATGGAAAGGAAATCCCCAGAGTGTGGAATGCCCAACATCTACGGCCATATTTAACATGAGAAGTTTCAAATTTATTCTTTTGCTTTGTTAAAAAAAACTATGTACAGGGCATGACTTGCCTAGAACAGTCAAATTCCTTAAAGCAAGAGATTATAAAGTGGACGTAGGTCATGATTCGACCGAACCACTATAAAAATACTGTGTGACATTTACCTTTATTGCATCTTTATTTATTTGCTTATGAAAAATCAATGTGAATGATGCAGGTACCCGAAGTCCGGTGCCAACAGTTCCTCTCGTAAACTAATCAGAGGAACCCAAAGCTTGGGCAAAGGCTCCAACTGCTTGTCCGACTAGCTTTAATCCACGGAGCTCGGGTTAAAGCACACATCAAGGATGAGTTTGATGAGAATGCATGATTGCAGACTGCGTGATCCGTGACTCTAACTCTCCAGAGTAGAGAGAGAGTATAAAGGACACGAAAATCGACGTCCACGAATAACGGCGGTGTACCTTGATCGGAGCTGCCTAAGCTCAAACTCTAACTCTCCAGAGAGAGAGAGAGTATAAAGGCATCTCCGATTGAGCGCTGAGAAATAGCTCCTTCCCCGCTGAAGGATCGGGGAGCGAATGAATCGCCGAGCTCAAACTCTAACTCTCCAGAGAGAGAGAGAGAGTATAAAGGCGTCTCCGATTGAGCGCTGAGAAATAGCTCCTTCCCCGCTGAAGGATCGGGGAGCGAATGAATCGCCGAGCTCAAACTCTAACTCTCTAGAGAGAGAGAGAGTATAAAGGCGTCTCCGATTGAGCGCTGAGAAATAGCTCCTTCCCCGCTGAAGGATCGGGGAGCGAATGAATCGCCGAGCTCGAACTCTAACTCTCCGGAGAGAGAGAGAGAGTATAAAAGCGTCTCTGATTGAGCGCTAAGAAAGAACTTATTCCCTGCTAACGGAACAAGGGCTGACTGAATTACAGTTATCCCATGAAATTTCTTATACCCCCGTATTCGGAAATAGGGGGCAACTCGCCGTCAGTACTAATCAATCCCTAGTAAACCCCAGTCAGATGCTATAATAACAACTGATTGGGGGGGACCAGGCACTCATATGCAAACATTAAACTTTGATATAACAGTGTAACATAGCATGAGCATTCTTCTTCCTGTTGATTGACTGACCTATAATTATTAATAATTGGCTAACAACTAAACATGGAAAGTTTCTATGAATACAGGTACACAATGATGTAAGGGGAAACAAATCCTTGTTTATGTACTACGAGTCAGCAAAATGGAAAACAATCTAGAAACAAAAGTGAGGACCAGTCTCACAATTACATTTCCTGGTCAGTGGAAAACCTAAAGACAAAATACCAACAAACTACAAACATCCTATTTACGCTTTGATTTCTTCACTTGCTCCTGCCTCTCCGGCCTCTCCTTGTCGGCTTCGGGTGGATCCCCCTTCTTCCTCTTCCGCTTGTCCTCAAGGGGAGTATCCGACTCCCCTGAGGTCTCCTCTTCCACCTCTTTGCTCTTGCTTCTACTGGAGAGGGAAGCCGGGAAGTCATCAGGGTTTGCAAAGTGAAGCTGTCGGCTGATGGACTTGGGCTGGATTTTCACAATCATCCCAGTTTTGGGATCAAATTCTACTAGAGGGACTACGTCCAAAGCCTCATCCCCCACTTTCTTTGAAGCCAACTCTTTCTCTTGTCTGGCTTTCCGGCTGGCCAGGGGCTCCTCGTCATCATCATCATCGTCGACCTTTTTGGTGCCGGTAATGTCCTCTTCGTCATCCACATGACGACCATCCAAGTCTTTTAAAGCTTCGATAGTCTCAGCATCTTTGGATACATCGGCACTAGGCACCGGGATGCTTCCTTCTACTGTTGTGACCTCGACCCGCTCTGAAACATCAATACCAGCACCCGGCAGGGCAGTCTCCTTTTCCACTTCTCTCTCTTTGTCAGCACCCTTGTCGACGGGCTCGCCACCTGCATTACGAATGACACACATTACTAATTCAATTGGTTGTTCTGCCAGACGACGACAATTCGCAATTGCTTTAGCAAATTGCGGGGAAAAGAGAGAGATACCTTCAGCAGATGCTCCCTCTTGAGTAGTTCCAGATGCCCCAACAACCATGGGAGTTAGGCCCAAAGGGATGAGCGGATCATCAGGATGGTACTCCTCAACTTCGGAGGTTTTAGGCTTCGCGGCGGAACTGGAACCTTCGTCAACTTTGCTTTTACCTTTAGCCAAGGTTCTCTCCTTTTCCATTTCCGCCAGGATTAGGCGACGACCTTCTGCCAGGTCCTCGGGCTCGTTGTCTCTTAGGATGCTCTTCATCAATTCATCCTCGTTGATCTCTTTGACACCCAGTCTATATTTTTCGCCCTCCACGATGGCATCCCATAAGTTGGCCAAAGTAACATGGTAATCCGGGATCCATGAGATGTTGCGAGTTTTGAGAACTTGGCCGAGGAAATCAAAAATCATCTCTTCAAACCCCTCAATCTTTTTCTCTCTTGCAAGGAGTTTGTTGTTAGAAGCAGTGGCCATTTCAATGGCGCTCTCAACGTTCTTTTCGGCAAGAGCTGCCCGTCTCTCCGCATCCGCAACCTGGTCGTTCAAAATTACCTTTTCTGCTTCTGCCAGAGCCAAACTTTCTTTTAGACTCGCTTTTTCCGCCTCCCAGGCAGCTCTCTCAGCTTCAAAATGGCCTTGCGCTGTTTTCAACTCGGCGTTGGCCATTTTTAGATCTTCAACCTCCTTCTTTAAAGCCATTTTTTCTTGGCTATTGGAGTCCAGTTCAGAATGAAAGCGCTGTTTGGCATTCTCTAATTCAGTCTTATAACTTTCAGCGTCCCTCCGTGCTAAAGCAAGCTGGGCCTGAGCATCTTCCAAGTCCTTCTCCAATTTTGTCCTAGCCCTCTGTTGTTTTCAAGTTTTGCTTTAGACCTATGTGCTTCTACTTCGAGTTTTCGGACGACTTCCGAAAGATTGACTGCGTGTTTTTTCATCATCTCGTATTGTCTGGCTGCGTGCTGGATGTGCCCGATAACTTCATCATCCCAATTTTTAGGGACCGGTTCCAAGGCAGGAACGAAGACCATCCTGTCAAAGAACATTCCTGGAAATTGTTCCCGCAGCTTTTCCAGCCTACCTTGGATCTCGGGACCGTGGACGTAATCCCGTGATCCGGGGGCAGCTAACTCTGGTTGGCTGGTGGGGACAATGTCACTTCTCTCTTTCTCAGTTTCTTTGGATGAATCTCTGTCCCTATCTTTGGATTCGTGACGCCTTTTGGACGACCGACTGTGGGAAGGCGCACTCTTTGGAGGAGTCAACTCTTTTGGAAGTGTCTTTCCCCCGGTCGGAATTGTCGGATGACTCGAAGGCCTGGTAGAGGTTGATTTGGGTGGAGATCGAGGTTGCGAGGAGCTCGGCCTATGAGGAGGACCGCGAGGGCGCTCAGTATCCGGACGAAGGCTGGGTGTGCCCTCGCGAAGAGAACGATACGAATAAGATTTCCTGCGAGACATCGTTCCTGCAAAAAATAAAAGAATATATTAAAACTCTGAATACCCGCAAAGTTAGAGTGCAAGGTCAGACAGTGTGTGTGAGGTGTGCATCCCATATAATTCCCCCTAACAGACCCGGGCCTGGAGACAGGCTCGTCTGACCCGTTTCTCGTCCCCTTGTTGAAGCAGTCGCCCCTTCGGGAGCAGAAAAGAAAGGCTCCTCGCCGAAGTCTTTTTCTGTATATTCAATATCGGGTAGAGGGATTTTATTCAGCTCGTCAAATAACTGTTCTTCTGTCAAGTCGTCACCACCAACAGTTTCCATTGGAGCAGAGGTAGGGATTTCTTTCGACACATCACCACGGGACTCATCCCCTTTGTATATGTTCACGTATTCATCGTCTTGGATGACTATCGGAGAAGGACTTTTACGAAATTTAGTTGTTTCTACCGCTTGTGAAGTTCCCTCTCCCTCTGCTGGGGGCAAGTACTTATAGGGTTTGCCGCCGGTGCCAAGTCCAAATCTTCTATCTAGGAGGCGATGCTTATGGAGATTGTCGTCAGTAATGCATTTTTTGATCCTTAGAAAGTCGGATCTGCTTTGTGAAAGAATGGCTAACCGATTGCTGTACAGAGGACCCTCCATTTTCGGGAAGACATGATCTGTTCGAAACAAAGGAAAAAGCGGAAGAATATTAGTACTTAGACTCCTCGAGCAAGATATTCGATTATATGACCGAAGCTTACTTGATTTAAGCCATCTTCGTGAGCATCTGGCCTGTCTCTTTATATAGAACCAGTCTGATTTGGGGTCCCCTATATTGCTGTACCCATCGTATAAAACCTTCCTATTCGCCACCGACTCAAAGAAGGAGAAGTTTGGAGTTGCCGAAGAACGGTGCTTGAAAAGAAAGAAGAACATCAAATCTCTAAATTTAAGTTCGGCATGTAAGATCTCTGCATATGCAATGTACAAGGTATATAACGATGCGTAGGCGTTTGGATGGAGCTGCATCGGAGCGATGCCCAGTCGTCTTAAAGTTTCGATGGCAATCGGAGGGAACGGAGGGATAGCTCCTACTAGACACATTGTTCGACTAATCGCCATATACCCTTCCGGTGCTAGATGGGGTCTATCTTCGCTTCCGGGTGTCAGGACATCGTCCCAAGGAATGCCGTGTCTTAAGCAGATTCTCTTAAGTTTTATCTCGTCAAGCTTGGACGCTAAAGAATCAGAGAATTTATCTATCCCGACTGCGCCTGGAATTTCGTCCGGAGCTCGCTCGTCAGACTCAGAGGTGTTGCTGGATGAAGTACTTTCTGTCGGATCTGATTCTGTGGCTTCATACTCAGATCCAGAATCTTCACCTCCCGGATTGATTGGAGGAATTTCAGGATTATACTGTTCAGGAGTCTCGGATTCCGCTTCTGCTACAGATCTTGAGGAGGAGTGATCGTTCGACATTGCTGCTAGGACGAGAAAATATGAACAATAAGATTAACACTACCCGTCCCCCGTGTGTGCAAGTGCCGGTGTGTGTGCTTGTGTGTGCGCATTATTAAAAATAATAATAAAGCATGAAAGCAGTCAAGGTTATCAGAAGTCGTTAGTCGTCATATGCAGTCAAATCATGAGGTCATTTAGTCCAGAAAGTCCAACGTCGCGGCTCTAGCCTAACTGTTCAAAGTTTTATGGTGACAGGACGTTGATTAAAGTCTGAAATTTCTTCGTATCGTTAGCTGTAGGACGGATCGCAAAGCATAGGAATCGCCCCCCATTTTGACTCACGGAGCATAGGAATCGCCCCCCTTTCGACTCGCGGAGCATAGGAATCGCCCCCCCATCGAATCGCCGGATGAAGGGATCGCCCCTTCATGAACCGTTGCGACTCCCACAATCCGTCCCTTCGTTGCCACCTCGATCTGTCGTCTCGCCACTCGCGTTCGTCTTCCATCTTTGACCACGAACCGAAACGGCCTTCTGTCTTCTTCTTCCTCCTCCGTTTTCCTCCTCTCCTTCCCTTCTTCGAGCTCCGAGCTCTACGTCACTTGGCCATGGCGTTTTGATGATTTCGTCAGAAAAACACGAATTCTCGTCGTTTCCAGTCGAGAAAGTTCGTGGAAGAGCGGCGTTCACAAATAAGAGTACTTTTAGTGGAGTTACCTTTCTAAAGATTGAAAGAATGCTTGGATTTTCGAAGGGTCAAAAGATTTGGGTTCGCTCCTTGATAATGTAGGCGAAACGATTCGGTAGAAAAGAAAGAAGAAGGAGAATGAAGGAGAGGGGGTCGGCTTATATAGGCAAAGAGGGCAACCGTTTGTCTCCCTTTCTTTGTCTTATTCGGTCCACGAAGCACCATGCAGGCCACGATCCAAAGCTTGAATCGCATAGAGGCCCACGGACTGCCTTGAAACGATGGCCCACAAAACTCGAAGCCCGACACGACTCGAAGGAAAATACGCCCCGTTTCGCACAAAGGCCTAGGTATTCAGCACGAGACGAGCACGTGACCAAATCGGACCGTGGCACCCTATGGCGATCCGATTCATACATGTGATGATTCGAACCAATGCTACTGTTGATTTACGTCCCTTCAGTAGAAGGTAAATCAAAATCTTCGAAGCATGTTCCATCATCGATAAAACATACTTCGAGGGGGCAAAATGTTGGCTCACTTTTTGATCAAGCCACCCAGGATCATTCGTAAGAGGAAAGCATGAAACCACGGTATCTAAGAACATGAAGGAATGGATCGCGCATCATCGTTTCGCCCGATATCGAATCGCGCGCCATCGTCTCGCCCAAATATCGGATCGCGTCTCTACGGATCGCCCCATCTCATTAGCGAACGACGTAGCTGGGCGATCCGATCCCAGCTCACATTGATACCCCGAGCGAACCGATCCGATCCCCTGGAGCATGGCGAACCCTCAGACCTGTTCAAGCGCGAGCTAGTCTTCGGCGATCCGAATCGCACGGATCTGGCGACACGTGTCCCCAACCGTCATCTGGACCAATTCTCCCCACCTGCACGATCCGATTTTCAAGCAGATCACGACACCTGTCCACAACGGCTAATTTGACTGTTTCTTCAAGGGTGGCGATGCGATCCGATACTCTCGGGATTCGTGCCACGTGTCCACGATCCGCCTGACAAAATCAGCTATAAATAGCCCAGAGCTTGGCATTTTTCGGGATCCTTTTTGCAATATTGAGTACTGAATCCGCCATTGTTGTCAAACTATTGAAATATTGAGAGAAACCACTGTTGTATTAGCTTTTAAAGCATAATCAATAAGATATAAAGTGGACGTAGGCTCGTTAACGCCGAACCACTATAAATTCTGAGTGTTCTTTTCTTTTTCCTTGTACTTCATTTGAGATTCTCTACTGTTCATAACAATTTGGGTGTTAGGTCCAAATTTCGATCTAACTAGTAAGAGAAAATCGGATGCCCTATTAACACTGGAAAACATTTCCATTACTTATTCACGCATCACTACCATTCCACAACTATTAGTCCCTAACCGTAAACTAGTAAGAGAACAATTCTCTAAGTATAAACCCCGAAGGCCGAAACCAACATCAGATCGATACTCAGAAAACTATTCAACTTAACTAATCTCTAGTCAGTTTCTAATCTTGTTTAACTATATTTGTTTAACTCTTATTCGAATGTTCAATTGACTCCTTTCGAATAACTATATTCGATTTAACTCCATTCGCTTAACTCTAGATCGCAGCGACCACAATGGTTACGCTTGATTCCCTCAGGAAACATCCGACCGCCGTAGGCTATCTGCAGCCCTGTGAATTACGCTAGCAGTCGTGCTAAATGGTAACTTATCCTAAATAACTATGTCTGATTAACTCCTTTTTGATAAACTATGTTTGATTAACTCCTTTTTATCTCGTCAATTTCCTTTTATAATCCTATTTAGTTTCCACTAAATATTCCTTTTATAATTCTATTTATTTACTAAATAAATATTCCTTTATTCTATTTATTTTCTAAATAACTATTCCTTTATTCTATTTATTTTCTAAATAACTATTCCTTTTTATAAAATCCTATGATTTTATAAATACTTTATTTTCAAAATATTTCCTTTTATAAAATCTGTTGATTTTATAAAATCCCTTTATTTCAATATACATTGAAATAATTCTTTTTACATCCAGGGTCTTTTTACGGTATCTAAAATACTAAATCACAATGATCGATATCATTTAAACACACATAATCATCAACAGATTATATATCACATCATATATCACAATATATGAATAACAGTAAAATAAATGTTGAGGAATCCAGTCGGATCCCTCCAACCTGTTTCCCTGCATCATAGATGTTAAACAATATAATTAACATCGATTTTATTCCAATATGAAATATTCTGCTAAACAGAATCAACATACATTTAATGATTTATATATATATAAATTTCAACCAACTGACTAGCAGTTCAATCAAACAGTCAACAGACAGTCAATCAACCAATATTTACCAGTTCAAAAAATACAACATGAAAATATAAACTGTTCAAAGTTAGTGAGATTTACTCACATTGGCAGTTCATCGTTAAAGAATGAAAAACTGTTTGTTTGATTTGAATCAAACAATTTATTTCGCCATAAATTCAAACGATCTTCAATCCACTCCCAGTCAGTGCCACGGTGTTGCCCCCGTCCATACGATCCTGAAGGATCCAGTTTTGTCCAATTTCGATACCGTATGTGAAAGTTATTTAAGTTATAAGTTAACACAAAATTTAATAAATAAAAACTTAAATAAAAATATGGATTGGGCTTTACCTATGACGACCCCATTTCCCGTGCTAACGGAGACAAGGGTAATCTTTGGAATATAACACGGAAACAGATAACAGCAGAACAGCATTAAATAAATACACCAGATAATGAACAATAGAATATACTGGATAAAAGTAATCATCAGAGTTACACAGTATACAGGATCTTACTTAGTACAATTACAGTTCAACTATACATATATGTCTACAGCGGAAAACAAACATAATGTACAATAAGAGCTGAACAGCATAAAAAGAGATAAATGATAGAATCCATCTTCAGCTTCAGCTATCCAGAAAGAACCAGCTAAACCTAAATACAAGGCTGCCCGTGTAGAAAAAGGGGCACCCGAGTTTGAAAGTGAAACAAACTACGAGTCAGTCATGGGACTGGTATGAGAAATCTACTCAACATAATTGAAATATGGTTAATCACAGGACCACGCCACTTTCGTGGAACGGGTTTACTCCATCGGATCACCAGTGCTTTAAAAACAAATCATTCTTTGAAACAACGCTATGCTTTTTATAAAAATGAAGCCATTATAAGACTCAGTTCCCATCACACAATGCAACGCAAACCGGAGGATAGAGTTTTTACCTTATAACAGCCAAAATATGCTTGATACGAATAAAACAAAGGCATTTGATATTATTGCTAGTGTTTATATGTTTTGAAAACAATTTCAAATCATAACTATCAATCATAGACGGCATTAATGCCCCATACCACTATGTCGCCATATATAGGTATACAATCAAAACCGCACAGTCACGTATTTGGAAAATTGGATTTCCGTCATGAACCAAGGCAAAAGATAGTCCTTACCGAATTCGTGACTCTCTAGCCTGAGCCACAGGACCCAGACTCGGGTGGGCCCTTGGAGCGACAGGGTCGGTCCACCGATGTGAATTAAAATGCCTGAACAATGCGTTTTCCCGCCCTATGGGGCGTAAATGAGCCAACGAATGACTCCATCGGACCCGGATCGTCCGATCTAACCGAGGTGCCTCGCAACAGCAACAACCACATAAGTCAAACTTGTTAGGGCGTGTAAAACCACTGACGCCACTTCTAACTAGAAAGAAACGCATGTCCTCCCTGAGGTCCTTTCTCCCGTTTCTGGTTCATACCGGGTGTGAGGCTCGCGATTTCACGTTATACACAAGGCTACGCCACACAGGCGGTGCTTTGATCATCTCCACAAGACTTTGCTTTTCAACAGAAGCCCTGTTCATTTGCCACTTAGCATGCCATACTAGCAATTCATGCCATGTGACTGATGTCCATCGATATACAACCTCTGAGCTCGTGCGTTTCAGAGAAGGGCGTTAAGCAAAAGAATAAATTCTCCGCCGCCAAACAGATGTATATTTAACAGAGATCAATCAACACAGAATAAAATCCACTGTCAGACACACAGTCCATTTACAAGTCCGTTCTGGGTCTGAACGAAACCGGAGGCACTAAATACCTCGCAAACCCATCGATCACCACGTACGTCTGGACGATCACCACTCATTATCCATATTTCGGGATGCCTCCCAATCAGGACCTCGGTTACCATCCAAACGAGATGAAGATCTCCAGTCTTCGACCATCGTCTTCATCTTCGATTTCTTATCGTCGATTCAATTATTCAGAATGGGATAAACCCGGTCTTTCTGAGCAACTCGCGTATATGATAAACAAGTGCAACACTAACATATACACGCATCATTTCAATTCATTAGTCACTAACCGTCAATCAGTAAGAGAACGATTTCCCAAATATTAACCCCGAAGGCCGAAACCAACATCAGATCAACACCCAGGAAACCATTCGACTTAGCCAACCTTCAGTTAATTTCTAAATCACATCCATATCGTTTATAATATTTTATAACGATTTATCGCCATTTTAATTTATTTTAAAATAGCCAATTTATTCAAAACGACGCTTTGGGCCATAACGCGACCGTGGCGCTGTTTTTCTTCAGATTTGATTTACACATATCTGAAAATCTAACCGTTGGATCTTCACAAAATTTACATCATTAGAAAGATCTTTTCAAAACGAATCCAACGGTTCTAGTTTCGGGAAATTCCGACGGTCGGATCTCCCGGTATAATCGTTTGAAGTTTCGGTTTCAAAATACGAACTGCAGCGTCGTCATTCGATTAAATACAATTATATTTACATATATATATAAATATAATCGATTCTGGCGCTGTTTTTCTTCAGATTTGAATTAAACATTCCAGATAATCCAACCGTTGGATTTTTACAAAGTTGGTGTCGTTGGAAAGATATTTCCAAGGCGAACCCAACGGTTGCAATTTCAGGAAAATCCGATGGTCGAATCTCCCGTACTAATCGTTTGAAATCACGGTTTCAAAATACGAACTGCAGCGTCGTTATTCGATATATTTTAATTCTATATATATATATATATATATATATATCAATTCTTCGATTTCAAAGCTACATTCTTTTCATACATTTGATAAAAATGATATTTTTATCTAACCGTCTTCTATTTCAACACTTCACTATATTTAGCAATTCATGTATATAATAAAAATGTGATTTTTATTGTAAAACAATTTATTTCAAAACACTATTATTTTATATAGTTTATATAGTTGATAAAAGGTGATTTTTATTATGAAACAATTTCTTATAAAACAAGGTCATTTTACATAGTTCATATAGTTGATAAAAGGTGATTTTTATATTTAAAACACGAATACCATTCAACACATGAATTTCTAATCAACGAATGAATATCGATTCAACACATGAAGGTTTTCTATTCAACGAATAAATATAATTTCAGCAAATGAAAATAATTCAAACACATTAATATTATTCAAAATTTCGGCAACATAACGGCAGGGTAGTTAAAACCGGGACCGTCCCTAGTACGGCTCCTCGCTCTACCTTAAAACCTCGCGGTTTTTGACAATGGGGATCATGCATCTAGTTCGCACGCAGGCGGCATGTACATATTTATTTCATTTCCACAAACTAATCCTATGTGGTTTCAACCAAATATTTCTCAACCACAAATGGGTATTTTTCAACCACTATCAATCAATATGTACCACAAACAATCCCAATCAACCATTCGCTATCAATCAATTTTCACACCAATCACAACCAATAAATATCGTCCATGGTTTGTGGACGAGGGGCGCATATATATATATATATATATATATATATATATATATATATATATATATATATATATATAGCAATTCACTTCTATTTCAACACATATATAATTTTTGCAACGCATATATAACTTATACATCGAACGTACAACTTATACAACGCTTATACATGAGGTGTACAACGCTTATATAACCCATACATCAACTATATAATTTATACATTGTCGTTTTCCACATCGTTTATAAATTAGAAATCTCACCTTGGGTTCCAGTCCACCAAAAATAGCAGAAGGCTCAGAAAAATATGTGGTCTCTTCTAAAATGTAGAAGACGTCCACACGGTCACGATGTTTCCTGTTTCATCGAATTTCGTCAAGAAACGAAAAAGATATGATTTTTCAAAGTTTGCAACGGTTTAAAGGTGTTAAAACTGTTGAAAATTAATATAGCCGCATACCTCGTTTATTTCTTCAAAACTAGGTTTGGATTTTCACGCAAATCCGTGTAGCGGTTGGACGATCGGAGTTTGCAGCGTTGTAGGGGGTCGTGCGGCGCACGTGCGCCTGAAGGGGGGTCCACTTCGGTGGCCCCAGGCGTCGACGGCGGCGGTGGGAAGTCGAGAACTTACTGGGCGCGGATCTCGGTGATGGGGCACGAGACGGGGGGTGGCTGGTGTTGATTGGAAGAGGGGAGAGAGGGCTTCGAAGTTTGGGTGGTGGTGAGGCTTATCGTGGCGTGGCGGCGCCGGAAAATGAACGGGAGGTGGTTTCCGCCGTTAATCGCGATTACGGGGAGAGAGAAAATGAGGGATTTTCTTTTTTTTATTTTTAAAAAATATGATTGTCCGGGGAAGTTTTAAAGGGGCTTTCTGACACGACCACCAATCTAAACCCAACGACTGTCGTCCCTAGCATTTAACCCCCATTCCGAACACAATGGGATATGTTTCGAAGGCCCATTCGAATGTTTCAGTCAATTTTCCTTCAAATTAAAATATATAACATTTAATATTCAATTTGAACGTACATTTCAATTTGCCAGGGCCACAAACTGATTCGAAAAATTCCAGAAAAATATATCTGGCTATGTTTTGAAGATACGGTCCCAACAAAACTAGTTTCGTCGAATTCTAAGACCGTTTGCAAAAAGGCCCATTTCTGGTCGATCCAATTTAACTATAATTGACCAAAACACGTTTTCCTTTGCCACGCTCACATACTAGCTTCAAAAATTATGAAATTTGAAACCTAGCAATAACTTCACATCCTGGATCCAACATAAGTGGTTTCGTCAAATTCCGAGGTCGTATGCAAAATGGCCAATTTCCCGGGCTATATAAATTCCATAGCGACCTTTCTGAAAATTCATTTGGCCATAACTTTTGCTTTCCGCTATGAAAATTCGATTTTTCAGATTCGTTAGAAAGGTATTCACTAACAGATTTAAATATTTTTGGTTTCACTCAAATCCGTTTTGTTTTGCACCCGGTACAGTCCGACAAAGTTTGAATTCAATTTTGAAACTGCAGCGCCAATTCAGGCCTTGTTTATAATTAGAATTAATTATATTCGTTTTCAATTGTCGATTCAAAATCAGTTTTCATTGCTATTACTTAAAGTATTTATTTTAAATATTAAAAATCCATTATTTTAGCCAATTTAAAAATTTTAAATTGGTTCAGATTTTCTGGGTCGTTACATTACCCAAACAGCCGGCCCAACTCCCCCTTACAAAACCCACGCAAAAAGAATCAGGCCGCTCCACAACTCCTTCTCCCTCAACCCGATAATGTTCCCCGTTATCCGCTGTTGACCCACAGTTGACCGCCCCTAGCTTCTCCTCCGACCATCTATTCTGAGCGCCACCACCACCACTCTGTTCCCCATACCAATCTCCACCCATCGTTCCCCATATCAATCTCCACCCATCCGTCACTAATTTAAGTAACTCGATGCCCCCAAAAATTTCCGTTGAACAACATCGCTCAACCCCCAACGGCCATCGCAACCCTAAAAAGTTTTCCAAAACCCTGCTATTCTTCCTCACAAACTCGAATACAACCTTAAATCCGCGAACTGATGCACCAATTTCTTCCAAGAATCGAACCCTAATTTATTGAGGACGCCACGAGCCAGCCAAATGATATCGAGTTCAACTAAAATGGTGTTAGCAGCAAGTTCTTGCTAGGAGAAGACCACCAGATTTTGTTTCAGCATTTTAGGAATTTATTTGATTTGTTCATGATTTTTCTTCCCTCACGTTAGAAATGAATTTGGTGGTTTTATAAGCTGTATTTGGTTGGTAAGGTTTGTGGCTGAGGAGAAAGGCTGCATGGCCATCAATTTGACCAAGAAAAATGTTAGGATATTTTTTTTATAGATTTTTATATTTTATTTTATCGATTTTCTATTCGCCTTGGGTCCTTAAAAATTCCTGCGACCACATATGATATCCTAAAATCACGAAAATTGACATGCCACTAGAGTTTGACATTACGGACCCAACGAAACTAGTTTCGTCGAATTCCGACTTCATTTGCAAATGTGGCTATTTTTAAACTCCTAAATAACCTATTTAAATATATAAATATATTTAAATATAATTAAATTTAATATTTAAAAATAAATGTTATCGTCTATATTCACAGAGGAATACAATACAGCTCAAAAAAAATCCTATATGGATTTCTACCTCGCTATTTCAATCTGGGTCAACCCGATATTCGATTTACATTTAATTCCAATTTTGACTTAAATTAAATAAACCGTTATGGTTTTCTGGCGCTGTTTTTCTGAGAATTTGATTTGGACATAAATCAAAATCTACACGACGAAATCCCGATTTTTCTCTTCCACTAGAAATATATACTTCACCAGCTCCATACGTTTCTTGTTTAACAGAAATCCGATTTAAAACGAACCCTGTACATTCAGTTGAAGTTCGAATCGCCAATTTACGAACTGCAGCGCCATTTCGAGCTCGATTATAATTATAATATAATTATACGTTCAAACTGACGTTATTTAAATATCTTCGTTATTCAAATCAAATTCTAAACTGAATTATATATTTTGAATTGCCCAATTCACACCATATCGCCATTTCAGCCAATTATGATTATTTCAGAATTAAGTATATTATTTATATTAATTAAATATTCAATATAATTTAATTAAGACACCATTTAATCCTCTAAATCACTTTATAAATAATTAAATAAATTAATTATTATATTGCTGAAATGCGGGTCATTACAGCTAGTATTAAATATACCAAGAATGCATGAGCCTAACGGCTAGTAGATAATTACAAAACATACTAAATATGATAAAACATGTTCACACACTAACGGCTCTATTGTAACGGCTCTATTGTCTTCATTATGCCCCCTTAGTTCGAACTAGGGTTTCCATTTTCATTCTGGCTTCCGCCTCCACTGATAACACGAAGTTCCTCTCTCATTCTGATAAAATTCTTGGTCGAAAGGGCCTTTGTGAGAGCATCTGCTCTCTGATAGTATGCCGGCACATGACATATTGCAAGTCTTCCTGATTGCGTTCTTTCTCTCACAAAGTGGAGATCAATTTCAAGATGTTTCGTCCTTGAATGTTGGATAGGGTTTAGAGAAAAAGATATTATGCTATTGTTATCGCACCAAATGACCGGTTTTCGTCTTGGAGTGAAACCAAGCTCCTCCATCAGTGATTCTATCCACGTGATTTCAGCTGTAGCGCTTGCCAGTGCATGGTGCTCCGCCTTTGTGCTAGATTTGGATGTGGTCTGTTGTTTCTTCGTACACCAGGAAATGATATTGGAATCGAGGTAAATGCAGTATCCTGAGACGGGCTTTCGATCGTCAATATCGTTTGCCCAATCGGCATCGCTAAAGCACTGTCAGTTAAGTTCTTTTTCTTAATTTAGGTGTATGCTGTATGTCATGTGCTTTATAAGTATCGTAACACTCTCTTTAAATTCATCCAATGTTCTGATAAAGGGTTCTGCATGTATTGACTGAGTTTATTGATGCTGTAGCATATGTCTGGTCGAGTAATAGTTGCGTATTGTAACGCTCGTATTATGCTTCTATATTGTTTGGCATTATCGATAGCCTCTTCTTTGTGCTTAGATAGTCTTAGGTTACTAATCATAGGCGTAGGTAATGGGTTTGGCTTGTGCATATTTGCCCTTTGCAGTATTTCAGTGATATAATTTTGTTGGGATAATATTAATTCACCATTGTTCTTCCTAATCACTTGTATTCCAAGAATTTTTTTTTTGTTCCCCCAAGTATTTAATGGCGAAATTTTGATCCAGCTTGTGTATGGTTCTGTTTATTTCTTTGTCGTTGTCTCCTGTTATTAGCATGTCGTCAACGTATACTAGAATGAACACGGTTCCATGTATGCCCTTCTTCATATATAGAGAATTGTCCAATTTAACTTGTGAGAAACCCATGTTAGACAAAGTTGACTTTAGCTTTTCATACCAAGCTCTCGAAGCTTGTTTTAAGCCATATATGGCTTTGTGTAGTTTGCATACTTTATCACCAATACCATATCCTTCAGGTTGTTGCATGTATACCTCTTCAGTCAATTCCTCATTCAAAAAAAGCATTGTTGACGTCTAGTTGCCTCACCTTCCATCCTTTTTTTAGAGTGATGGTCAGTATTATTCTGATGGTTGTGGGTTTTATAACTGGGGAAAAATTTTCGTTGAAATCAAAACCAAATTGTTGTTCGTAACCATTTGCAACCAGTCTGGCCTTATATTTGTAAATAGATCCATCTTATTTTCTTTTTATTTTGTATGTCCACCTACAACCAATCACATTTTCGTGTTTTGGTTGAGTCACTAAGCTCCAAGTGTTGTTTCTTATGAGAGCTTTATATTCAATGTCCATTGCCTCCTTCCATTTGTTTGATCTTATGGCCTGAGTGAAATTCAATGGTTTGATCTCACTGGCAGAAATATTATATACTTTGGGTTTGAAGATGCCTCTCTTTGACCTGGTGATCTTGTGATGTCCAGTTGATTGTGGTGGTTTTAACTGTTGTGTATCATTGTTGTTGGTATTGTCAGCATGGTTGTTGTTTTTTGTATCTTCACTATATTGCATGTTTTGATTTGATTGATGTATGTTTGTATCTTCTGAGTCATTGTGTGTCCTATTGGTTTGCTCGTTTGTTCGGTCCATAGTTTCTTCCTGTGTGTTTAAATTGCATGTGTGTTGTTGCTCTTCATTTATATCAATTGATGGTGGTTCAGTAATGAATGGCTAGAACCGTATGTTATTGTTTATGCTTTGTTCCCCATCCTTTTTGCTGATTTGCTTTTCTGCATAAGGAAACTTGTTTTCATCAAAAATCACATGTCTAGAAACATATGTTTTTCCATTTTTATTCATGCACTTATAGCCTTCTTTGTTTTGTGAGTACCCAATGAATGTGCATAGGCTTGATCTCATACTTAGTTTATGATTGTTATAGTCTCTCAAATATGGAAAACATAGACACCCATAGGCTTTCAGAAAACCACATTCTGGTCTAACACTGTATATCATTTCATGAGGGTTTTTATTGTTTAAGACTTTGATTGGCAACTTGTTAGTGAGAAATACCAATGTGTAGAAAGCTTCATTCCAATATTTCATGGGTAATGAGCTTTGTGATAACAAAGTTAGACCAGTCTCTACTATGTATCGATGTTTTCTTTCGACTAAACCTTTTTGTTCGGACGTATGGGGGAAAGTTAATCTATGTTTGATCCCTCTTTGAGAAAGTAATTAGTTAGAGGTTTAAACTCAGCTCCCCCATCTGTCTGAACAACCTTAACAGTATTTGTCATTTGTTTTTCGACATGAGTTAAAAATTGCATAATTGTATTGCAAGCTTCTGATTTAGTTTTCAGCATGTATATCCAAGTATATCTAGAATAAGCATCCACAAAAGAAAGATAATACCTATGTCACTGATATGAATTTAGAGGCACGGGTCCCCACAAGTCAGCGGCTATAAGCTCCATTGGCTCATGATAGCTGGTTGCAGAATCACTAAAAGGGAGCTTGTGGCTCTTGCCGAGTTGGCAGTGTGTGCATGTGTGTTGATAGGTACATTTTTATAATGAATGTTATTATTATGTAGAACAGTCTTAATAGTTTCCAGATTAGGATGTCATAATTTTACATGCCAGGAATTAATCAGGTTACATTTACTGCTATTATTGTCATAATCAACGTTATTGCAGCTATTCCTAATACAGTCATTGTCACTACTAGCATTTACATTATTGCACCAGAATTCTCCACTTGATTTTGCAGTCTTCAAGTTGTTGAATTTGTATAAACCATCGTATAGGTTACCTTGAAGTAATATTTCATGATTTAGGGAACCTTTAACTAGACAAAACCTAGGATGAAATTCAAAGTAAACATTATTGTCATTGGCAAATGTGACAACATGGAATTTCGCTCGATCCGAATCGATCGCTAAACCGATCAAGACCGTTCGAAACCCCTAATCGTATGAGAACAGGACAAATCAGAACACAAACAGAAGAACATTTCATTGTTATTACAGCAATTCCATCAGAATACAAGAATATACAGAGTATAAATGAATAAAATACATTCTATAAGTATCAGAGATTACAATAAATTACATTAGTAGCGGAAAATAATACAAAACACAACTGAAAGTAATACACGGATACAGAGCTTTCCGAGCATCGTTCCAGCTGTAAATCAGGATCCTATGAATATAAATCTGCAAAACCAAAACTACTAGCTGCCCGTGTCGAAAATAAGGGCACCCAGAGTTTAGGTTAAAACAATAAACTCCAGGTCAGTCATGTGACTGGTGTGAAAACTAAAACAGTTATTAATTCAATTTTAAAAGAGAGTAATTCAAGGGACCATGCCGTATAACATGGAACGGGTTTCCTCCCAAGAATACTAGTGCATAGAATAAACAACGCAATGCTTTTACGAAAAATGAAGCTATTATAAGACCCAGGTCCCATCACACAATGCAACGCAAGCCGACGGATAGGGTTTTACCTTATAATACCAAATAATGCTTAATACGTTTAAAACAAATCATTTGATACTATAATAAGTGTATAGTGTCAAAGCAATTTCATTCATAAATATAAATCATAGACGGCATAAGCGCCTCATCCCACTATGTCGCTATACTAGGCTCTACAAATAAAACTACAATACACGTATTGGAAATTGGATTTCCATCATGAGTCGAGGCAAGGGGCAAGCTCCTCTCCGTTTCGAGACACTCTAGCAAATGTCTCAGGGCTACTCTCCTGGGCAACCACTTGGAATCGGCTGGGCCGGTCCTCCCTTACGTTTGAGGATTAGTTATTCCTGAACACACATTTCCCAGTCCTTACAGACCTATAATCGAGGCGCCTCGCATCCAACAATCACATAGGTGAAAATAATATAAATGTCAGGGCTGGTAAGTCACTGACACCACCAAAGCTAGAAAGAAACGTCGTGTTCTCCCAACGGTCTGTATCCCGTTTTTAACTCATACCGAGGTGTGAGGCTCGCGAATTAACGTTATACACAAAGCTACACCACATAGGCCATGCTTTGATCATCAACCACAAGACTCTGCTTTTCACAAAAGCCTTGATCATTGCATCTCAGCATGCCACACAGGCAATTCATGCTATGCGACTGATATCTATCGATATATAACCTCTGAGCTCATACGTCTCAGAGAAGGGCGTTAAGCAAGAGAATAAATTCTCCACCGCCAAACAGATATATATTTAATAGAAATCAATCAACACAGAATAAAATCCAATGTCGGACACACAATCCATTTACACATCCGTTCTGGGTCTGAACGAAACCGGAGGCACTTTCCTCGCATATCCATCGATCTCCAAGTACGTCTGGACGACCACCAACTATTTCCCTCCTCTTGGGTGTACAGCCCAATTAGGATCATCAGTAATTATCCAAACGATGTAAAGACTTCCGGTCTTCAACCACCGTCTTCTTCTTCGACTTATCGTCGAATCGGTTATTCAGAATGGGTATAAACCCGGCCTTTCTAAATAACCTGCGTATATAATAAAAACAGTGCTAGAAAACACAACATACGCCTCATTCCAATTCTGAATATTCTTTTATTCAAATATTCACATCTTTTGGGAAAGGTTCCCATTAATTTTATCAAAGATAAATTCTTTAAAATTTATTCTTTAATCTTCCTTTGGATGTCATATCAAACCAAATTATGGTTTTCCAAACTAGTCGAGATTAGCGAACCACACCGAAGTAATTATTTATTTTATTTCCCAATCCCAACCTATTCATCCCATGGAGAAAAACTGTTATTACCCCATAACTAACACCACGGTATTATCGGTAAATTTAATTACCATTTCACATTCAAATCTAATTAAAGATTTGACTATCGCTAGGAGAAAAACTGGTGATACTCCATTCTAGATCATTTCCTATATTTGATAATTTATATTATCAATTCCCATTTCAATCTAATTAAAGATTCTTTAGAACTCCTCTTAGTTTTAACCTTTAACTGGGTTAAAGAACCAATGTCATTTAAAACACGGTTCATGATAAACCCACATAACATTCCATCCTATTAGTCTCTAACCGTGAATTAGTAAGAGAACAGTTCCCGAAATATTGACCCCGAAGGCCGAAACCAACATCAGATCAATATCCAAGAAACCATTCAACTTAACTGATCCCTAGTTAGTTCCTAATTTTCTTAACTCCATTTGGGTTTAAGAACGGTATTATTAAAGATACCATTCACGACGAACCAAAATCCCATTTGATATTAAATACAAGGCTCTGAATAGAAAATATATCGGCTTATATTCAATTTAAAATTCTGAAATCAACAAATATCGTATTGGAAATAATGATATAAATATATCTTTCAAATTTCCATAACAATATCTGTATAATCACGAAATCCAACATCGAACTATTCCGAAGATAATTTCGATTCAAATCCATTCCAATTTATATATTGGAAATTCTGGTTATTTTAAAACCATTTCAAATCCAATTTATTTATTTTTAAAAATATATAAATTATTATTCTAGTTCAAAACTAGTTCATTTTGACAAAAATACATTTTTATCTTTTCAAATACGGGATTTTTCATCCCGGTTCTTTCCAAATCATTTATTTTGATTTTACACAAATTATTGATATTTTTAATAATTTTATCAAGGCCCGTACAGTCGATTTCCATCAACGACCATCGAACTGCACTTACAGCGACATTTTCTAAAATTGATTTGGACATATCTCCAAATCCAACCGTTAGATTTCAAATTTCAAATATTCATTGGAAAGCTCTTTTCGATACGAACCCAACGGTTCTGGTTTTAGGAGAATCCGACGATCGGATCTCCCATAATGTCCGTTCGAAGTCAATGGTCGAAATTCGCGAACTGCCGTAGCGCAGCGCATTCTATTCAGGCCATTATATCATATATATATATATATATATATATATAATATATATTTCATCGATTTCCATTTAAAACGAATTTTATAACTCGTTTTAAATTCATTTCAAATTGATTTCAATTCAAATCGATTTTAATTCAATTCCCATTTCAAACCTATTTCAATTTCAATTCGAATTCATTTCTATTCAATTTAAATTCGAATTCATTTCTATTCAATTTCAATTCGAATTCATTTTAATTCAATTTCAATTCGAATTCATTTTAATTCAATTTCAATTCGAATTCATTTTAATTCAATTTCAATTCGAATTCATTTAATTTCAATTCAAATTCATTTTAATTCAATTCGAATTCATTTTAATTCAATTTCAATTCAAATTCAACTCAAAATATTCGATTATGAAATCACTTTTCAATATTCCTTATAAAACGAATAAAATCGATAAAAATATCGTTCGCGTCAAAATAACGCATCTCTAATCAACACGGCTTTATATTTTTCAAAACTTCTTTATTTTATTCAACAAATGAATATTTATTCTATTCAACACATGAATCTATATTTCTTTCAACACTTGACTAATCTCAACAAATGAGTATTGTCAACACAACTATTTTTGTTATTTAAAATATTTTATAAAATTATGATTTCTATCGTTAAATTTTTAATCAAACTCCAACCGTAAATTAGTAAGAGAACGATTCCCTAAGCATTAACCCCGAAGGCCGAAACCAACATCAGATCAATACCCAGGAGACCACTCATCTTATCTATTTTCCAGTTAGTTTCTGATTTTATATATGATAAAGATGTAAATTTTATTGTTAAAATATTTCGTTCAACACATGACTAATCTCAACAAATGAGTACTGTCAACACGTGACTATTTATTTTATAATATTCTTTATTTTCCCAACTGGAATGAGGCCCAATCAATTACCATATAAAATTAATTATATGGATTCCCATACAACACATGTATATAATAACAATGATAAATAATCAACCATCATCCAAAGTGCACTACACTGTATAAGCATCAAATATAGATATCTAACGCTTATAACAGTCTATCAATCCATCGATCGACATACAACTAATTATTAGGATTAGTGTATGTCGTATATTATCCCAATACCCGTGTGGGGTTTCAAACAACCAAACACAGATTCTTATTTGTGCAGTTGGGCGATGTGTAAAATTTATCGTCTCAATCAATATCAGTCAAATGTGTGTATATAAACAAATCGTTCGATTTGTTTATAACTATTTATTTCATTTCAAATACACGTTAAAAATTCTATTTTTAACTATAAAATATATTTTTTCTATATAAATATTTTATTTTATTTCATTTCACACCACACAATCAACTACACATCAAAATCAATCAAACAAACAAGTCGTCCATGGTCTGTGGACGACGGGTGTCGGGTGCTACTAAACACCGTCTGCATCCTAGTATATATATTATTAACTAGAAAACAAAATTAAAAGGTGAGAAGTTCTCACAGAGGGTTCCACTCCGCCGTGCTTTGCTGTTGAACTGCTGAATCTTCTGGATCGGTTTGAAATGACCATTGCAGTCTTTTTCTCGCTGTTCATAATAAAAATTATATTTTTATTATTTCTTTTCAATAAATAAAAAATCATATTTTTATTTCTACTTCATATATTTTTACAACGTTTCATTCTATATAAAAATTATATTTTCATACTTCTGCTTCTTATATAAAGATCGAATTTTTATTTCATCGCTATAAAAATCTCATTTTTACTTCACTATATATATAATAAAAATCAGATTTTTATTTCGCTACATATATAAAGATAATATTTTTATATTCCCTATTATATACAAATCCTATTTTCAATACACTACTTATATAAAAATAGTATTTTTATATCTTCCATTGTATAAAGATCATATATTTATTACTCTACCTTAATAAAAATTATATTTTTATTACTTCTACATAATAAAGATCCTAACAAAACTAATTTCGTCAAATTCTGAGACCGTTTGAAAAACGGCCATTTTCCAGTCGATTAAAATCAACTAAAACTGGTCAAACGCGTTTCCCTTCTCCACGCTCACATATTGATTCGAAAAATTATGAAAATTGGAATCTAGCAATAAGTTGACATCACGGATCCAACAAAAGTGGTTTCGTCGAAATCCGAGGTCGTTTGCAAAATGGCTATTTTTAAGGGTCAGAATTCCATAGCGACTATTCTGAAAATTCATTTGGCCATAACTTTTGAATCCCATTATGAAATCTTGATTTTTCGGATTCATTGGAAAGATATTCTCAATTAGATTCTAATATTTTTGGTTTCACTAAATTCCGGTTTATTTTGCACCCGGTACATTCATTTGAAGTTGGAAACCGAATTATCGAATTACCGCGCCATTTTCAATTCCTTTTATAATTTAAAATAATTATTTATATTCTATCGACGATTCATATAAATATACACGTTTGAATTCTATTCAAAATAATTTTTCCATCGATATTATTTAAAATACTTCATTTTAAATATTCAAAATTCGCTAAAATTGCCAAAATAAAAATTTTAAACTGGCCCAGATTTTCGGGTTGTTACAATCTCCCCCACTTAAAACTTTTCATCCCCGAAAAGGAACGAAGCCAAAAGTTGTTTTACTAATCAACTCAACTTTCATTGTTTTGACTACGGCTTAAGTTCTTCAACTTTTCAGTTTCTAAGAATTTTCAAATTTCTCAAAAATTTGGCTAACACCCTAAATTTTCGAAAAAATTCGCCATAACCTCCCCTGCACCGGGGACTTCGGGATATTTCATATAGCCTCCCATGGCCTTCTTCAATCCAAAAGAAAAAGAAAAAGCCAATCGGCTCACAAAATCACCCAAAACTCAAGAAATACAATAAACATGTACTTATTTGTCGGGCTAACAATTTTATTCCTCTTCTCTAGCCTCCTTGCTATGACCTGTTCACTGTATACACATGTATCTGCATGCAATTCTAACAAATTTTCAATATAGTTCAATATTCGGTTCAATTAGGCTGAATGGTTCAAATTTTCAAACAAATAGACAAACAACGCAACCATCAATCAATTAGTGAATTAACGTTTCAAATTCATAATTTTGATATATATACAGAAGTCACATTTTTGGTGCCAATTCACAACAATGTATTCTAGCTATATTTTGGTTCTCACACCAGTCTAATGGAAATATATAAATATCACACCTTCGAAACTCGAATATAATTACTGATGATGTCATGACAATTATCAGTACCATCTCCGGGCGACTAGAGTATGATTCTATATCTATCCAGTATATTAAAACTTCGAATATACGTTCATGACGCGTATATGCAAAATCTTTATATATTGGATTATCCAAATTCAATACAAATAAATATTCAAATACGTATGAAACGATTTAAATTTTCAAAACAAAATTTGTTTCATTTTTATTTGAAAAATATACTCTTCACACTCGTTCTAGGATACTACTGATCCTATCTCTAACGAGTCATTCCTTATTGGATATTGTTAATCCAATTTCTGATGAATTCTTTCGTATGGTTCTAATGTGTCTTGTTCTCGAGCTTTGTAAACCAAAGCTCTGATACCAAATGTGACGAAATTCCATGTCGTCACAGCAAATTTTGATACACTTAACAATTTTTTATTAATCGTGGGTACCCTAAGAAGATTGTTTAATTTGAGTTGTCTTTTCCCAAAAATTGTCCCTTTGCCTATATGTGTGATACTAGCAGTACCACCATTACCCATATGCAAATTCCTCATACTTGAGTAATTTCTGCTCCCAATGTTTAAATTCTGAAGATTTCTAGTTATGTGGTGGGTCACTCCTGAGTCAGGGTACCATTCTCTGAAGTCATTGTCTTCATTTTTTACTTCATCATCATCTGCAACATTATGTCTTCGGTTTGCGCCATTATTATTTTGAGCTGAATTCCCTGTTATTGCCATATTTGCTTGTGCTCTTCTTTGTGAAGAGTAATTTTGGCTTGCCTGTTGTCCACCTGTGTCTGAATTATACCTGAAGTAACATCTGTTCGCCATGTGACCAAACTTTTGGCATATTTGACATTTCACACGATAGTTGTTGTTATCTCCTTGTATCTGCTTATTTCTGACTGTGGCATAATTGGCAGAGAACTTATTTTGTGTTGTTTTTCTTTGGTTGATTCTGCCTTCATGAGCGAGGAGTGCTGATCGAACGAATAGTAAGTCAGGTAAGGCTAGAGATTCGTATTCTTCATCTAATCCACCAATAATAAATAGAATTTGCTCACTATCACTGATCTTATGGCCAACAGCATTTAGTTTGTCACATAGATTTTTATTTTTTCCTAAGTATTCTTTCATGCTTGCCTCCTTTTTTCTAGAATTTTGTAATTCCCTTCTATGTTGCATGATTCTAGCAGCTGATTGTGCACTTAAAATCTATTGCACAGTGGTCCATATTTCATGAGATGTGTTGCAGCCTACTATCTGTGATAACAAACTCGGGCTTATCGATGATATCATCCATGATGATAACAGGTTGTCCTGTTTCTGAAATTTGACGTGGTCAGGGTTCTGTGAGAAATTCCATCTTGGTCTGCTATCATCACTGGTGGTATAATTATGGTTCCATTTACATACTCTTATAATCCATATCCCTTTAATGCAATTTCAATTTGGTATTTCCATAGTATATAGTTATCCTCGTCCAACGTTGTAGTAATGACTTGACTTTTTGGTTTGATCAGGTTATGATGGCTTGGTGGGGTGTTGTTTATGGCGCTTGCTGATATAGTTGATGTGGTGCCGGAGTAATTGGCCATTAGGTATGAGAATATGATGAGGCGGTTTACTTATAGTTGCAGCCTTTTTTGTCTCACTTGTATCACCGTAACATGATAAAGCTCACGGTAGCATGTAGAGATCCAGAAAAGAATAAAGGTTGAAAGAGGTTTGACAATACAGAGTTGGTTTTGTAGCTGTGATCAACACTT
Source organism: Allium sativum (assembly GCA_030737875.1). NCBI lineage: Eukaryota > Viridiplantae > Streptophyta > Magnoliopsida > Asparagales > Amaryllidaceae > Allium > Allium sativum. Next base: position 977,027,572 of record CM060920.1, read on the forward strand.
TTGATAAAGAATAAGCCTTTCAGCATTAAGGCTCTGATACCATATTAAGAGATGAGGAGGAGAGTTATTACTGAGGAACGATTGTAATTTTATTGATGCAAAAAACATGATACAAAGAGCACATATATATATATATATAGTGTTATGAGCCCAACGGCTAGTACAAAATATATCAAATATGCATGAGCCTAACGGCTAGTATTAAATATACCAAGTATGCATGAGCCTAACGGCTAGTATTAAATATACCAAGTATGCATGAGCCTAATGGATAGTAGATAATTACAAAACATACTAAATATGATAAAACGTGTTCACACACTAACGTCTCTATTGTCTTCATTAGTTTTCTCTTAAAAACTCAACTTTTGTAGATAATGTAATTAAATTATTGTCCTTACCAACCATTGGCAGACCTGACTGCACTGTACGGATTCGAGTATCCATCAGTTATGAAACTCTTAGCAGTGTAATCCCTCATGCATTCGAGTGTTAAAAATTTACCGAAAAAACCAAATTCCCTGCAAAAAAATATATTGGAAAACCAGAAGAGTAACTTTTATAGAAGTAAAATAAGGATGGAGAGTGTTAGACCAAAATATGGGCCTAACACCCAAATGCAGATCACAGAATGCAGAAGCAGTAAATAAAGAGGAGACACACAAAGTTTTTATAGTGGTTCGGCTGTAGATGTAGCCTACGTCCACTTTATAATCTTATTATTATACTGATAGATTACAAGAATCAGTTACATGCAAGCACACAATCCGTGTGTTTAATTGAGATTACAAGAGGAGAATGTAGATGTATGAAGGAGCAAAGTCCTTGTGATTCAGTAATGGAGTAAGCCGTGAAGAAGTATGGCCAAAAGATCCATGAAAAATCCTCCGAATGGTGTATTTATAGCCGTTTACAGCAGGCGGATCGCGGGACACGTGGCATGCATCCCAAAAATCTCGAAAAGATGTGGAAAACGTCTAGAAATCATCTCCAAATAGTCATATGACATGTGTAATAAGATCCATGCAAGTTGGAGCGAAAATAGCCTTTAGAATAGGTCAAAATCATGTGCAGCAGCAGGCGGTTCGTGGTCCCAAAGTGCTCCACGATCGGGTCGTGGTAACCACGACCCCCAGAAGGGTGACCCCTAGGATCGGATCGTGGTCATGGGTCGGATCGCGGGTCGTGATGGCGATTCGTAGGTGGACCGCGATGGAGTCGGTGGTCCAAGAGACAGGCTGCTTCACGAGACGAGGTGCATCACAAGACGAAGTGCATCACGAGACGAGGGGGGCGATCCGATGAGGGGCGATCTGAGGGTACATCACGAGCCAGAGAGGGTGCATGAGCCATACTCCGATCGTGTGACGCTTCGTCGCTTCATCCAAGTGATTTCCAGTCTACACTAAAGTCCTGAGTTGTTCCATATGATATAAATTAGTGTTGAGACGATCTTTGCCAAAAGATTGTGTAACAAGTCAGTTGCCCCTCAGAACATATCTTGCTGGTTGAAGGAAGTTGTGTTCTGGATAGTCCAGGAAATCTATAAGCCATAGAAATTCGATAATGCCATGACCTTGCCGAGTCTGCCAGCTACAGATATAATCTATACCTGTTAAAGAGATAAATGAAAAACAAATGTGCCAAATCCTGGCGACATTGTTCAAATTTTCTAAGCATAAACCATGCTTCGGCGTCTAATGAGGATAAACCATACTGAAGGGACGTTTGAGTCATCCTTCCAAATCCTGACAAGGGCCAACATTTCTAGGAATAATCCATACCCTGAAGTCCAAATCGAGTATAATCCATACCCGATTTCTTTTGTCACATCCTGACAAGACCGTTTGCAGGGCATAATCCATACCCTGGAGTTCAAACCGAGTATAATCCATACCCGATTTCTTTTGTCACATCCTGACAAGACCATTTGTCGTTCCTAAGTATAATCCATACTTAAGATTCCAAAGTGAGTATAAACCATACTCAGACCTGAAGTAGAGCTACGCTTGCCACATCCTGACAAGATATTCCGTTCCTAGGCATAATCCATACTTAGAGTTCCATAATAAGTATAAGCCATACTTTAACCGAAGTTGAGGATCCTGCCACATCCTGACAAGACACTTAAATTCTCCAAACATAATCCATGCTTGGAAAGTCCTTATTCAATTCAAAATGCAAAACCAAAGCAAATCCTTATTGGTTGGACACCGAGTCCAGAGCACGCTTTGGGGATACACCCTAACCCCGTACGTGTGTACTCTGATTCAACCAATCGGAAAACCTAATGAAAGCAAAAAAAAATCTTAAAGCCTAAGAAATACAGAAAATTAAAGTTGATCTCATCTAGATCAGTTGATGATGAGCCCACGAGATCTCGATCCAGGGTCATTCGCTCTCCGGGGAGCAGCAGATGGAAGCGCATGTGTTGTTGGTGGTTTCACATACTTGGGCAGCTCTCCACGTCTAACCCGTTCCTCAATCAAATCACGAAGATGTCTGCACTCATTCGTGTCATGTCCGTCCATATCATGGAATATGCAGTGCTTTCCAGAATTGCGTTCTCTTTGCGATGGCTCCCTCCTAGGAGGCTTTGGGTAGGAGACAACACCGTTTGTGTCCAGATAGATGTCTGAGAGTGAGGCATTGAGTTTAGTGTACTTTTCATATCTGGGCTCTCTCCGCGGCAGAGTGTTGCGGTCATTCTTGACGGCGGCTTTTCCTTTGCCATTTCCAAAATCAGACGGTTCTCCATCTTTGAGCATGTTGACATCGAGAACTTTCTTCTCAGAAGTTGCGTCTTCCTCACATAGGAATCTGTCTGCTTCAAGGTAGAATTCGCCGAGGTTTCGCGGTGGATCTCGGTACAAAGATTTTTTGAATTCCGTGTTATCCAAGACACCGGATACTGCTGCCATCAATACCATCGATTGTTCAGGTCGATCAACTGATGTTGCTGCAACGTTGAATCTTTCTAGAAAGGAACGCAGAGTTTCTCTAGGCCTCTGCTTGATTGTGGTGAGTGACATGACGTTCTTGGGTCGTGCGATGTGGACCCGAAACTGTTCAAGGAAGCGAGCGACCAACATATTCCAGCTGTTGATCGATTCCGTTTCTAGCTGCCGAATCCACATGGCCGCTATATCAGTCAGAAAGAGGGGAAAATATTTAGCCATGTCATTTTCCGATGCCGATTGAACTTCCATAATTCGTTTGTAGCGCATCAGGTGCACGGTAGGATCTGTCCTGCCGTTTTAGGGCTCCAGTTGTGGAAGTTTGAAATCTGGGGGATTGCGAGAATTCTCGATTTCTTGTGCGAACGGATTGTGATTAACGTCATCCACGTCATTTTGATAAGTGCGGCCTCTCGTGAGACTTTGAATCAGATCAGCGAGTCGATTGCCTTTCAAAAGCTGTTGTAAGTTGCCAAAATCAGAGCTGGTGCCCCCAGCATTGAGTGCATGAGCGAATGGAAGCTGTTGGTGAGCTACTGGGAGCGGATCGCGGATCGTGGACCAAAAGGGGCGATCCGACCCGTTCGTGAGTCAGGGAAGTCAGCTCGCGAGGTAGGTTCGTGGAGCAGGGGGGCGATCTGACTGGGATCGGCTCTTGAGCCTAATGGTGCGCCACGATCCGAATCGCGGTCTAGAGGTGTATCACGAGATGGTTGATGCGGTTGAGAAGCTGGAGCTCGCAATCCGGTGTCTATATGAACCTGAGCTGAAGTAGGCTGCTGTGCATTTGCAATAAGGAGTGGGTTGCCCCCGATCACTGGTGCTGACGGGTCGCGGGTCGTTGGGCCCGACCCAATCTGATCGTGGTGGCCTGTGCGAGCCGCTTCAGTGGCTTCGTCTCCAATGACTTGAGCGTTGCTCGGCCTTCCATCGATCCGAGTGAAGAATTGGTTGATCATTTCCTGTTGTTTCTGGAGGAGATCGTCTTGCCGTGCCATCTGATCTCTCAGTTCAGCGAGAGCTCCATCCATCTCGTCTCTGGTCAAGTATGCAGAAGGATCTCCATGAGAGGAAGCTTCCTGGCTTGCTTCGTTCCTTGTGCCTTCAGCATCATCATCATCAGAATGAGTGGAAGTTCCAGTTTTCTTCCTTTTGATTGCCATTGAGTCTCCTTTCAAGCTAGAAGTTGAAGTTTTTGTGTGCCCCCTACCTGGCGCGCCAAAATGTTAGACCAAAATCTAGGCCTAACACCCAAATGCAGATCACAGAATGCAGAAAGCAGTAAATAAAGAGGAGACACACAAAGTTTTTATAGTGGTTCGGCTGTAGATGTTGCCTACGTCCACTTTATAATCTTATTGTTATACTGACAGATTACAAGAATCAGTTACATACAAGCACACAATCCGTGTGTGTAATTGAGATTACAAGAGGAGAATTTAGATGTATGAAGGAGCAAAGTCCTTGTGATTCAGTAATGGAGTAAGCCGTGAAGAAGTATGGCCAAAAGATCCATGAAAAATCCTCCGAATGGTGTATTTATAGCCGTTTACAGCAGGCGGATCGCGGGACACGTGGCACGCATCCCAAAAATCTCGAAAAGAGGTGGAAAACGTCCAGAAATCATCTCCAAATCGTCATATGACATGTGTAATAAGATCCATGTAAGTTGGAGCGAAAATAGCCTTTAGAATAGGTCAAAATCATGTGCAGCATCAGGCGGTTCGTGGTCCCTACATGCTCCACGATCGGGTCGTGGTAACCACGACCCCCAGGAGGGTGACCCCTAGGATCGGATCGTGGTCATGGGTTAGATCGTGGGTCGTGATGGCGATTCGGAGGTGGACCACGATGGAGTCGGTGGTCCAAGAGCCAGGATGCTTCACGAGACGAGGTGCATCACAAGACTAAGTGCATCACGAGACGAGGGGGCGATCCGATGAGGGGCGATCCGAGGGTACATCACGAGCCAGAGAGGGTGCATGAGCCATACTCCGATCGTGTGACGCTTCGTCGCTTCATCCAAGTGATTTCCAGTCTACACTAAAGTCCTGAGTTGTTCCATATGATAGAAATTAGTGTTGAGACGATCTTTGCCAAAAGATTGTGTAACAGAGAGAAACAAAACAGTTGACAAATCAAGGTTAAATTCATTCGTGTAATTTCGTTTAGAAAATGAGGAAGAGTAAAAAGACAAAATTGATAACTAAATACGATTTTTTTTACTTTCCTAGTAGGTGTAAGGTCAAGTAATTCAGTCATGTCATAGTAGCTAAGTAATCAATATCTTAGAATACATATAAAATTACAATGGAATAACATATTATAACAATGACTTAATCTATATAATGTCTAATTATAACAATAATTTCTACGAATTATAAATTTATGCGTAAAACATCATGAAGACAAAATCATATTTGTACTAAGTATAGTTAGTATTACCCAGTGAACATATATTTTTTTCACTGCATAAACTCTATTGTAAGACTTTCTTTAATGCATCAATGTGTCACAAATCCGCTTTCCCTATGGAAAAGATTCGAATAAAGGAAAGAAGCAAATATATATATATATATATATTCACTATTAAGAGTTTTGCAATAAGAAGGAAAGCAATGAGCAAACCTGAGGCCAACTACCTAGACATGAGTAATTAAATGTCGCCGGAGTATACTTCAAAACCTTATAATAAAGCCTGGATAGTCTCCCATACCTTTGTCAGTATTTATTGTTTCCATCTGCAAATTCCTACCAAAATCAAACAGATTGGAACAATAGAAATTTACACAAAAGAAAATCAAAACACTTACAAATAGTAATGTTGCAGTCATTAAGCAACTCGGTAATTGCGCGGGCTCAAAGTCCTACCAGAATCGGATAGATTAGAACAATAGAAATTTACACAAAAGAAAATCAATACATTTACAAATAACTAATGTCGCAATCATTTAGCAACTCAGCAGTCGCGCTGGCTTGAACAATAAACTTATCTTGATCTTCTGATTGGGAGGGATCTTCAATCAAATTTGAAGCACAAAGGCATTAGAGGAAGCGAGAGGGCTTGCATAATTTAATTCAACGGCATTAGAGGGATCTTCAACCAAATTCAATTGCGTTGAAACTTGCTTCCGGTTATAGGCATTAGAACTGGGGTTCAAAGAAAGTGAAATAAGTGGAGAAAGATTGGGATCGACGATGGCGTGGGTGCTCCAATTTTGATTTAGGGATCTTGGTTGTGGAAGCGGAGAAAATAAGTGATGGAAAGAAAACTGGTTGTATTGTACGATTTTCATCAATAAGGTAGCCATGCCTTTGATTCCATAATCAAACTTTGTTGCATTCTCCGTTGCACCAGCTAACTGCTAACGCCAACTGCCAACCACATCATCAACTTTGACTATGACATCGCCAATAATCGCCAGCCCTAGGTTTTAACTTCAACTGTTGATCGCCTGAAGCTAGGTCACCCTTCGAACATCGCCCAATCATCTCCAGATTGGCTCCGACTCGTCGTCACTTAGGCTGCTAATCGCAGGCCGAATTTATCTTTTTTTCCCTCGTTTCTTCTTTTTTTCTATTGCGTGCCATTGATATAGGATAGGGTTTTGGTGATAATGGTTTGGGTTTGCACAGAGAGCGATGACGTGAACGACGTGAAATTGGAGGGTATTTTTGGTATTTCAAAAAGACATCAAGTAAATTAGTGTTAAAAATTTACCTTATTAGTAGTAAAGATATATAAGCTCACTCAAGGGGATAGTAAACTTAGCTATGGCCAGCATCAAGAAAAGTGGTAATATAAATGGTAAAGTACAATTTTAGATGGGGCCCTGGCCCTAGTTAAGGTGTACATAGCCCAAATAAAGTGTACATATCCCCACCTCTATATATAGTAATATTTGAAGCTAAGTGTTCAATATCGGTATCTGTTCAGTATGGATATAAGATACGTTAAAATACCATAACGATATCTGCTAATTACGATCCAAAGCAATACCTTATTCGTCTTGGTGTAATCCCCTAAAAATAACTCGAAGCCTCGGCTTTTGGGATAGAAAAATCTTTCGAATTCGTGCCAAAATCTTCAGCCGTAGACATAGTCAAAGACGCTTAAACTAGCATAACTTGGAAGTGCTCGAACTGGATCGAAGAAAAGAACTGGCATCCTCTATTTGGCACTAAATTTCCATAGCTATTTCACTCCATAATCATTAACTCGTTTTAGGGAAGACAATTTCCTCCTCCAAACATTTGTTTTAATGTACTGCTAAAGGAATCTCATTTTCTTCTTACTAATACCATTACTAAAAAATACTATAAAATTTTATACTATACTATTCCTAATACCAAACTTTTTTTGGGGTTACGAAATAAATTATTTTATTTATTTTTGTATGGCGAACAATCGTTGGTCAATAATGTTTTCCATGGCGATCAAACACCGATCAACAGCAGTTTGGTGATTGATGAGCATGGAAAACGGTGTTGATCAACGGTTGTATGCCGTGCAAATGATTTTGCAGGTGACTGATTATCATGTGAATTATGCATGGTATTAGAAAGTACATAAAATTTATTGTGTTTATTATTTTTATTTGTGATATTAGGAAGATGCAAACCGTGTGTCCTTAACATTACACTTAGCATAGTGTGAAAATGAAAATAATAATCGATGGTGTGGATGTAGGCACCGAGTTTGGACTAAACCACTTGTGTTTTATGCTTCTTAGTATCCTTTTCTGTAGATATTTTATGCCTACTACCTGATTTACTCTAGAATATATGTTAATGCACTAAGATTGTCGAAGCATGTAAAAAGAGACTCCTAAACAATATCTTTTAGGGTGCATCTATTAACACCCCAGTATTTACTCTTCACCCCCTGCTAATTAGAAAATAAAATATGCACCCCATAATTTTCTCTTCCTACCCCGTTTAATCCAAAAATGCCCTTATTGTATTTTTTATTCTCAATACTTTTTTTTTCTGGTTTGCAACTCGAATTTTATCCTACTACTCTCCCCATTTACAATTTTGTTTGAATCAATTAACATTTATAGACGGCGTCGTTGGTTGAAATATACTTACGTGCATCCTTAATGTTAGTTAGGGTAATCAATGCTCCATCCGAACGTCGATTTATTTGAACAACACCATTTATAGTGATGATTTATCTGCTTACTGTTTAGGTCTTTGCAATTTTGGTATATTGTTAAGGTCTCAAAACACATAATGATATGCATCCCTATTAAATTTTAATCATTGTTTTAATTTTTTAATCATTGTTTATAACTTCTATCTTTAATTTTTCCTTTTTTAATGATCATGAACAATGCTGATTTTAAATTATTGTTTGCAATTTAGCCTCGAACACCCATATATGGATATGATTGATATTTTTTTAATCATTGTACAACATGCCAATATTAGACAAGTTATATATCAACTATTAAAGGCTAAATAAAGAAATAAAATTCTGAAATTTTAATCGGGGTTTGAAGAGTAAACCATAGGGTGCAAATTGGCAGACCCTATTTTTTATCTTTGTTTCAAGGTCGAATTTGAACATATACATAATATCTACTTATTTTTGCTCATCTAAAAACGAACCAAACAGCTATAGAATCTTGTATCTTATTGACTATAGCTCTTGACTAAAATTAAAGCATTTTCCATTTGGAATCAACTCAAACAGAGGCTGGCTTTGCGCTTTGCAGGATCTGGGTTTTTTTATTACTTTTTTTAAGGGATTTGCAGGAATGACTGATATTGCACTGGCAATACCCTAACATGTTTAATATACCGTCTAATACGATACAAGTAAAACTGCGAACATTTGAAGATGCAGAAGCCATAGCATGATAGCAAGAGAGGTACAATGGAAAGATCAGGGACTGATCGAAGAACAGCTGAAGATGCAGACAAAGAAGAAGAACTTGTTAAGCGAGATATATCACTTTATATGACATGTTCATATTTTTAGCTTTCAATCTCAGCATGTATTATATAATTCTGATATATGTTTCTGGCAATTATAAAAGAATGCATATGAAGATATCACTCAAGTTTCGTAATCAAAATACAAGAATATACATGATGAAGAAGTCAAGCAAACTTAACACTAAACCTCTATTAAAAACATGCTTTTACAAGAGTCATTACAAAACTGATTTGTTTTCTCCTTCTAATTCAAAAAATTTAGTGAATTCAAAACCTATGTAGCGCTGATCATTCCTATACATCATCCCCTACCAAGTAAAGAAACCAAACTAAGCCTACAAAGAAGGAAGAACTAATGATATGCAAGAAAGAAAACAGAGAGTGAAAGAATTGTAGCCATGATCAGCTGGAACAAAAGCCAAATTCCCAAATTTGAATTTGCTGCACTATGATTTCTATGCCGATGAGCAACTCCACCTCCGCCTCCACCTCCATGTTGGGAATGGGTCCCTTCTTATGTGGAAAAACTCATACTTATTTAATTGGAGCAATAAGTGTTGCTATGGTATTTTGTGATTTTATTTGAATAGGTAACTATTTGACCTTTTGGTGTGCCTTGGTATTTGCACCTTGGGAATAGTAACCTTATTAATTATGGTAGTTGAATGGAGACTTCAAGATGCCTCTTTGGTGGCTATATATACATCCATTCTTATACACACAAGATACAAGACAACAACATCAAAACTTTGTCAGTTTCTCCAAGACTTTTTGGGCTGCTTCTACTTCTTTGAGATTGCCCTTTGCTAGAGTGTTTGTGCGAGATCTCTCAGCTTTTCTAAGCTCTGTTTCCCGGTGATATTTTTCACTTTTCTCTCTTTCGTTTTGATGCTGTTATTACTAGCTATTGTTGGATAATTTGTGTATCCACTTTGTAACTTGGATTTGGATTTGTGTATCACTCCATTATCATAGTAAGAGAAGTTTGGGAGGACCCCCATCATTGGTCCCGTGGTTTTTACTCTTCACATCGAAGAGGTTTTCCACGTTAAAAATTCGTGTGTTCTTACTTTATTATTATCTCTTGTTCTGTTGATTATTTGCATTAATCATTGGTGATTGTGGTGCATTTTGCTGGGTTTGTCAGTGTCATTCATAACAAACTAGTATCAGAGCAAGGTTGTATAACTTGTAATATCCCCTGATGGATTCTAGTAATATCAACACTAGCAGAATGATTAGTTTGAATGGAGCTAACTATCATATTTGGAAGAGAAAAATGAGAGACTTGTTGTATGTCAAAAGTTGGCATTTACCTGTGTTTAGTGATGAAAAACCAGAAAGTAAAACAGATGATCAGTGGCAATTTGAACATGAACAGGTGTGTGGATTTATTCGTCAGTGGGTTGATGATAATGTTTTGAATCATATAAATAATGATGTCCATGCTAGATCACTATGGAAAAAACTTGAATCCTTTTATGCTAATAAGTCTGGAAATAATAAATTGTACCTTATCAAGCAATTGATGGGCTTAAAGTACAATTCAAGCAAGTCACTTTCTGATCACCTGAATGATTTTCATGGCATTATTCAACAATTATCAGCTATGGATATAAATTTTGATGATGAAATGCAGGGACTTTTGTTACTTGGCACTCTTCCTGATTCATGGCACACTTTCAGAATGACACTTTGCAATTCAGCACCACATGGCAAAGTTACTCTGGATATTGCCAAAGTTGGTATTTTGAATGATGAGATGAGGAAGAAATCTCATGGTGTGTCTTCTTCATACGAGGAAACATATGTTGCTGAAAACAGAGGAAGAAGCAAGAGTAAAGCTCCAATTTCCAGAGATAAAAGCAGAAGAAAATCTCGTGGAAGATACGCAAATATGAAGTGCCATTATTGTGACAAATCCGGTCACATAAAGAAATATTGCTACAAGTGGAAAAGAGACAACAAGGGTGGTAAAGTCATGGATGATAAGAAGCAAGATCAAAAAGATTGCAGTAATGATGATAGAGCTGCTACCGCAACTGGCGGTGATCTTATCATTGTACATGATGAGAGCTATGTGAACCTTGCTAAATATGAGTCGAGTTGGGTCATTGACAGTGGAGCATCACTACATGTGACATCGCGGAAGGAATTCTTCACATCTTATACACCTGGTGACTTTGGGGTGTTGAAGATGGGTAATGATGGTGTAGCTAGAGTTGCGAGCATTGGAGATGTATGTGTGGTGACCAACATTGGAGCAAAGTTAATGCTTAAAAATGTCAGACATGTTCCAGAAATTCAATTAAACTTGATCTCTACTGGAAAACTCGATGATGTTGGCTACTGCAACACTTTTCATGGTGGTCAATGGAAGCTTACAAAAGAAAACATGGTGCTAGCTCGAGGGAAGAAGCACACAAGCCTGTACTTGCTACAAGCCTCAATTCCCACTAATTCTGTCAATGTGGCAAATGACGATCTTGCAAAATTGTGGCATAGAAGACTTGGTCATATAAGTGAAAAGGGGCTAAGTTGTTTGATGAAGAAAAATGCACTACCTGATTTAAAGTGTGTAAAATTGGACAAATGCTCTCGTTGTTTTGCAAGAAAGCAGAATCGGGTCTCCTTTAAGAGACATCCTCCTTCAAGAAAATCAGGTTTGCTTGATCTTGTTCATTCTGATGTTTGTGGTTCGTTAAAAGTTAAGACCTTTAGTGGTGCATTTTACTTTGTTACTTTTATTGATGACTGCTCAAAGAAATTATGGACATATGCTTTTAAAACAAAAGATCAGGTACTTGATGTTTTTAAGCAGTTTCAAGCCTTGGTTGAAAGGCAATCTGGTAAAAAGCTAAAGTGTTTACGTTCTGACAATGGTGGTGAGTACATCGGTCCACATGATGAATATTGTAAGGCTCAAGGTATTCGGCATCAGTTTACACCAAAGAAGACTCCACAGTTGAATGGTGTAGCAGAGAGAATGAATAGGACTTTGTTAGAGAGAATGAGGTGCATGCTTTCAAAGGCTAAGTTGCCAAAACACTTTTGGGGTGAAGCTTTATTTACAGCTACACATGTGATTAATTTGTCACCTTGTTTTTCTTTGAATGGTGATGTTCCAGATAAGGTTTGTCTTGGCAAGGAGGTTTCTTACAGTCATTTACGTGTCTTTGGGTGTAAGGCATTTGTGCATGTGCCTAATGATGAAAGATCGAAAATGGATTCCAAGACTCGCCAATGCATCTTTGTAGGCTATGGTCTTGACAAGTTTGTCTATAGGTTTTATGATCCAATAGAGAAGAAATTGATTCATAGTAAGGATGCACACTTTGTTGAAGACCAAACAATTGAAGATATTAAGAAACCACAAGAAGCTGCATCAAATAGTGTCTATGATCTGGGTGATCTTGATCTTCCTCCTTTGACTCCTACAACTCCTGCACTAGCTCCAACTGAACAAGTACAAGAAAATGACAATGAAGGTCATGTACCTGAGGAAGATGATCCCCATGATGAATATGCTGAAATTGATCATCATGCTTCTCCTGAAACTCAAACAACCTTTGTAAGGCGATCTACCAGGGAACGACGTCCTTCCACTAGGTATCCTTCTTCCGAGTATGTTCTCTTAACCGATGGAGGAGAACCTGAGACCTTTAAGGAAGCTATAGACAGCGATGATAAGCAACTTTGGTTGGATGCAATGAAAGAAGAGATGAAGTTGTTGCATGATAACAAAACTTTTGATCTAGTGAAACTACCGAAGGAAAAGAAGGCTTTGAAGAATCGTTGGGTTTACAAGCTGAAGCAAGATGAAAATGCAAAGACGCTTCGGTACAAAGCAAGGCTTGTTGTAAAAGGATGCAATCAAAGAGAGGGAATTGACTTTGAAGAGATATTTGCACCGGTTGTCAAGATGTCTTCCATAAGAGTTGTTTTGGGTCTTGCTGCTAATTTGAACTTAGAAATTGAGCAGTTAGATGTGAAGACGCCTTTCTTCATGGTGATCTTGAAGAAGACATTTACATGGAACAACCAGAGGGCTTCAAAGTTAAAGGGAAGGAAGAATATGTTTGCAAATTAAAGAAGAGTTTGTATGGTCTAAAACAAGCTCCAAGACAATGGTATCGCAAATTTGATTCTTTTATGGGGGAGCAAGGCTACAAAAAGACATATAATGATCATTGTGTTTTCTTGAAGAAATTTGCTAACGATGATTTTATCATTTTGCTACTTTATGTTGATGACATGCTTATTGTAGGGCAAAATGTAGATCGGATTGCTTGTTTGAAGCAACAGTTGAGCAAGACATTCTCCATGAAGGAACTTGGTCCGACGAAGAACGTTTTAGGAATGAGAATTATTCGTGATCGCAAGGCTCAAAAGTTATGGCTATCACAGGAAGCATATATTCAGAGAGTGCTTAAAAGGTTCAGTATGGAGAAAGCAATGCCTGTGAGTACTCCACTTGTTATGCATTTTAAGTTGAATTCTCAACAGTGTACTTCCACAACTGAAGAGAAGGAGAAGATGACGCATGTTCCTTATGCTTCCGTTGTGGGTAGTTTGGTGTATGCAATGGTTTGCACTCGGCCTGATATAGCTCATGTTGTAGGTTTGGTTAGTAGATTTCTTTCTAATCCTGGTAAAGAGCATTGGAATGCTGTGAAGTGGATTATGAGGTACTTACAGGGTACTGCTGATATGAAGCTTTGTTTTGGGAGTGACAAGCTTTGTCTTGTTGGTTATTCAGATTCTGATATGGCAGGTGATATTGACTCGAGAAAATCTACTTCCGGTTATTTGATCACTTTTGCAGGGGAGCAGTGTCTTGGCAATCTTGGCTACAAAAATGTGTGGCTTTGTCTACTACTGAGTCGGAGTTTATTGCAGCGACAGAGGCATGTAAGGAGTTATTGTGGATGAAGCAGTTTTTTCGTCAGCTTGGATTTTCACAAAAGAGGTATGTGTTGTATTGTGATAATCAAAGTGCAATCCATCTTGCTAAGAATTCCACTTTTCATGCAAAGTCGAAGCATATTGACGTGAGATATCATTGGATACGTGATGTTCTTGATGATAAGTTAATTGAGCTTGAGAAAATTCATACCGATGACAACGGTTCCGTCATTATGACTAAAGCTTTGCCAAAAGACAAATTTGAGACTTATCGTTCGATGGTCGGAATGGCAACCACCTCCACATAGTCAGGAGGGGAGGTTTGTTGGGAATGGGTCCCTTCCTATGTGTAAAAACTCATACTTATTTAATTGGAACAATAAGTGTTGCTATGGTATTTCGTGCTTTTATTTGAATAGGTAACTATTTGACCTTTTGGTGTGCCTTGGTATTTGCACCTTAGGAATAGTAACCTTATTAATTATGGTAGTTGAATGGAGACTTCAAGGTGCCTCTTTGGTGGCTATATATACATTCATTCTTATACACACAAGATACAAGACAACAACATCAAAACTTTGTCAGTTTCTCCAAGACTTTATGGGCTGCTTCTACTTCTTTGAGATTGCCCTTTGCTGGAGTGTTTGTACGAGATCTCTCAGCTTTTCTAAGCTCTATTTCCCGGTGATATTTTTCACTTTTCTTGATTTTGTTTTGATGTTGTTATTGCTAGCTATTGTTGGATAATTTTTGTATCCACTTTGTAACTTGGATTTGGATTTGTGTATCACTCCATTATCATAGTAAGAGAAGTTTGGGAGGACCCCCGTCATTGGTCCCATGGTTTTTACTCTTCACATCGAAGAGGTTTTCCACGTTAAAAATTCATGTGTTCTTACTTTATTATTATCTTTTGTTCTGTTGATTATTTGCAATAATCATTGGTGATTGTGGTGCATTTTGCTGGGTTTTTCTGTGTCATTCATAACACTCCATATATTAATCGTGGTCTCAAGCCTCCACGTCCTTCACTTCGTCCTCGACCGCCTCCTTTTCTTATGATGGTACTTAAATTCTTCTCTGCAATCGATATTCATTAGGAAACTATTAAACAGGCGCTTTAAAATAACAAATTGAACTCTTTTCTTCCCATTGGTTACCTGAAGGCTTGTGATCGAGAGACTGGGATCCGTGAAAGAGAACGAGGAAGAAGCAGACGAAGACGAAGAGTTTGCTGATGGTAATAGAACTAGCCAGGGCGATGTTGTATGAGAGCTTCGAATATTGTTGGATTCTCTGTGCTTTTTGGTTGTTAAAGTAATGACAATGCAGTTTGCAAAGATTACTGCATTGTCCTTCAATAATATCTATGTAACATAGTTTTCTGTGTAACTTAATAGTTTTCATATTGTTATTACATTGTAAATGCAAATCATGAAAAGGATATAATGGTAAATATACAAGCGTGCATTGAGTAAATATGATTTGCATTTAGCAATCATGTTAATAATTAAGTCTGGTAATATCCGATTATCAGATTAAAAATGTTGTAAAAAGAGCTGTAGCACTCAACTGAGAATAGAAAGTAAAATTTGGTTCGTAAACTTTATCCAAATTCTAATTCATCTCTGTTTCTTTCCGTTTTAGTATGCGTCGTACATTAAAATGCGTCTTTATCCAAAGTGAACTTATATTTATCTTTCAGCTAATTTTTTATTTTTAACATTGAGTTTAAATGATACCGGCCCTGAGTGGGCGAAGTTCCTAAGCCAAATCAATTAGTTTGATGATAGCAGGAAAAAGGTTTAAAATGCAAGTGGAAGATGTAAAACGTAGCCAAGAAAATTTTAAAGTCAAGATTTGAACTTCGGAGCTCATAGAGATCAAGACACACACCTTAACTGTCTGTTATATTACTTTTTGTTCTCATTAGGGAAATCATTTACTACATATAAACTTTTAGACAATACTGGTTAGGTAAAGGAGCTCACGGCCACTAGCCCAAGTAGGATCCTATAACAAAGACGTTCAAATCACCAAGCTCACCCTCCTGGATGAGCTCAAAGCCATCACCAACCACCCGATAAGTCAATTTCCGGTCATCATTACCATCATCACTAGCATATCTATAGTACAAGGCTTCAGAAGGGAAATATCTCATATTGGAAATCTCATGACCCCACGCACGATCTCTTGGCTCCCAGAAAATACCGTCACAAAATGAAATCCCATCAGTAGACTCATTATCAGCGGACCAATCTGAAGAGTCAGCATGAGTGCATACCGTCTAAGGCGGAGGAGCAACCAAAGGGGAACCTTACAAACCCACTTCACAATGGGAGGACAAGGAAATGGTATATCATCAGTACAAGAAACCGAAGAAGGAACAACAACTGAGGAAACCTAAGTACAAGTATTCTGAGGATGACTAAAAGTGTGACAGAAAGTGCAAATATTTGGCATGCAACCATATCTAATACAAACCTTAGCTACGTAATCTATGTCTACTCTTACTTTGAGAGTTTCAAGGAGAGGTTTGTCCAGAGAGATTTCAGTAAGAGCCTTAGCATAATACAACTTCTTCCTCGCAACATTACTAGCATCAAAACAATTAAGCTTCCCAATTTTGTTCTATAGCCAACTTAATCTAATAATGTATTGGAGCATAGAAGGAACATGAGAGAAATAGGTCTAGAATAGTACAGATAATTGCTTCTCCCTAGCTTTATCAACCCGGGGGTTCCATCGAGTAGGTATACCTCTTATAATAGTTGGCTCAAAATTTTAAACATGTTGCCTTTCCTCCAAAAGAGAGAATTTCTGGAAAAAACATAGTTCTTTCTAACCGAACCTTGAGGCTTCCTTGGTTTGCGAATTCTTACCACAAAGCTCCTTAACAACCGAATAAGGAGGCAGTGGTCCTAAGAAAAATCCCACTAGGCAGTCGAACTAAAACTCCGCACCAGCCTTAGTCACTTCAGTCGGGATATCATCAACTCCATCTTTTTTAAAATATTCAAAATCACGTGGTTCATAACTACCCTTATTTTTGGCATTTTTTAAAATATGAACTCCATTTAGGAGCAGGCTTAGTTGTTGCATCAGGCATGTCTACCTTACAAGGCAGCAAAACATGCTCAGCAGCATTCCCTTTATCAATAACATGGTTCGAAGAAGCCAAATTATAATCCATGATATTTTCCAAACCAAACAAGGGAGATTTGTTACCCAGTACATTATTGTTAGGGGATTTAACATCTAACTTAATATCATTAGGAAGAAAAGAGGCAACAAAAGTGTTTACCCAATGTGAGTCTGGAAGAGAGGCATCAAAGAATCTAGTTAGAGAGTCGCCTAAACGAGGCGAGAAGTCATGACTAGACGCTACGATGGGTCTACATGTGATGGAAGAGGATGGAGTGATTTCAGTGACCTCGAGGAGCGAGGACAGTGGTTTAAAGGCATTTTGTTGAACTAGGACTGATTATTTAGAGGGAGGCGGAATCACATGACCAGCTAAAGTGATGGAGCTGGATCTGGATACATGCTGGCTACCAAAAGAAGAACAAGGTCAGAGACACGGGGAGGCGCAGCAAATAAGCAACCGGATCTCATTGTAGAACTAAAAATTAGGTCAGTTTGAGGAGGCGTTATTGAGATCTTTTTCTTGTAGGCCATCGACCGTAGAAAGTGGAGGATCGGAAACGGAATGGACAAGCTCGACGCGATAAGGGAAAGAAAACACTAGTGAATTTTTCATATGGTGTTATCAGCTATCTCCAGCCGTCTATGTGTTATGGCTGCTTGTGCATGTCTTGCACGTTGAGCAAGTCGACGCCTTTCCCTTCGTTGTTGGTCCATGAGGCAACGGAGGTAGAAGGGAAATTAAATAAATGTTCACTAAGCCTGAGTATATTTAGAAAAATATTAAGGAGGATGTAAATCGTACTATGCAATTGAGTTGAAACGCGATTTTAAAACAGTGCAATACTTTATATTTTAAATATTCTACTGGAAATAAAATAGCAATGTTTTTATTTCATACAAAATTGACTGTTACATGTATTGTTTGAGAAAGAAAACCGACAAATGAGTTATTTTAGTCAGTAAATGTGGTATTGAACAAATGGGACATTTAGAAAATAATTGTCTTATATTGCTTTTCTATATATTGAGAATGGATCCTTTATACAGTACTAATGTTCAAAGTGGCAGCTAAAAGAGCATTTATGAATTGCTAAGAACCAAACTTTTTCACTTGGTCAAAATTTCAGTTCTAACAAATAATATACACAGGAATACTAAGTAAACAGACATAAAAATATATACATGAACATCAAGGTTGATTTTCCTTGAACCCAATCATTGATAGGAAAAGATATGCACTTCAGCCTCAACAAAATAACTAAATGGAAATTATGGTCAGACAAAAGAATCTACAAGTTATACTGCACATTTTATTAGCTTAAATAACGTTAATTTCCCAACAAAGGACTCAGCCAAATTAAAGGTCAAAATTCAGTGGAAAAAAGATGGTAAATATTGACTGTTACGTAGCTCTCCCTATTATACATTTGGCACACCCCTAATAGTAATGAATCAAGCTTCCGAAGTGTCCTTGCTAGCCAATCCTGTACATATACATAAAAGCACAGTGAAAAGGAGCACATAATATAATCGATTGTCTTACTATCATAATATAAAACAAGGCCTAATCTAGTACATACTTCACGCAATCATCTCAAACCCTATTTTAACCACGACCGAGTCTGTTGCTTCCATCCTTTTCATTGCCAACCTGAAATTCAATTTCCACGCAATCAATTTGCGAATTGAAACTGTAAATTCACCCTCACTAAATCACTAAATCAAATAGCACTGGAAAAGACTACTTTTATTTTCAATAACATGTTAAAAAAATTAGCAGTCTACTCTTTTGAAAATCGGTAGTTATTAAAAACAGAAATGTTATTATCAAAATAGTAAGCAGTCTATTCTTCTTCTTTTTTTTGGATGAATCTGTTTTTCTCTTAATCTACCGCCATGATTTCCACCTTCTACACTCATAATGCAAGATTTTCATGTTGGAAAACTCGAAACATGAACATCTATAATACTCTCATAATGAATTTATAACTATGATTCAATCAGACCATAATTTGTGGACAAAAAGGATGTTTTCGGCCAAGTTCATGTCTATCAGTAACTTCTAAAGCAATGACTATTAGTAAAATCTTAAACATGTTAATTTGACTAAATAAACAAAAACTCAATTGAAATATCAAGTAATAGCTTAACCCCTAACATTTCTTACACATCCTTACTGTACTAATAAATTCAAGACCATTCCATCGGGCAAACCCCCTTCTTCAGGAGTAGCCACAGGTTCATGTACAGGCCATGCTCCTACTTCTCCTACATGTCCACTCTCAATTCTGAAGTGTTTCGCTTTCTTCGACTACTTGTCTCATTCTCAAGTTTGCAACAACAACAATGGTTATGTTTGATGTGAATATTTGGGAATATTAAATAAATATAACAATTTGAAGCAACTTGAAATCAACATTGTGATAACATAAAATAATCAAAGGATGAAACCATCCTTTGTATTTAATTCTACTACTTTATTATTTAATATAGCAACATAATCTACTAATTTAAACATGAACAGCTGAACATAGATAAAGAAAGAACAGGAATATATAAGTTTCGTAGAATTGATGCATTATGACGATACGTTACATGACAATATGGAGAGCATCCTGAAATAATCATGTTAACCATTGCAATGAAACAAAATTCTAACCTCTCTAGCAGTAACTTGAATACCAATAATATAAATGGAACAAAACAGTAATTATTCATGGATCTAATTTCCTTTATTTGTGAACATGATGTTGAAGCCATTTTTTCAACTATGCCATAGTTTTTAAATGCAATCTCACTTGGTAACTAAAAGGAAAAGGCACCAAAGTCCTTGAATTCTGCATGATGAAAGGCAAATTATAGAAATATAATCTCTTTAATTCCAGTTTGAAAAAACAAATAGCATACAAAAAAAGCATTTCCAGCTAATGTACTCTAAACAAAAACTTAATGGTAATTTTCTACTATGTAAGATTTGATGAATCCTTTTCTAAAGTCTTGGGAAGCTAGTGGAGCCTACCATCATTATCACTTAATAATGCATAAAATCATAATTATGGGGATCATATTTGAGTCACTTACAAATATACTATTCCCTTAACAGAAACAGAACTAACAGACCTATATGAGTATTTTGCAATGTCGACTAACTAATTTAAAAGTACAAACAACATAAAACATAGTTTTTGTAAATATAATAATCAATTTTAACATCCAACTAAAAGCACAAATCATCAAGCAAATTTAGTTATAAATTTCAATATATCAATAGCATGTAATAACTATTTGTTAATGCACCAAAAGGTTGAATATTGTCTTGTATAAGTTTTGTATTAGAAATTTATCATAACAGAATGATTTGATGATCAAACAAATTATTCCCTTATCAACTACTCATTGCACAAAATCCATGAATTAATGGATTTTACGGCTGCGTACCTTAAATGACTTGAGCATTACAAAATGTTGTATTATTTTGCGTTGTAATCAAATACTGGTTGTAACTGATCTCCATGTGCAATTTGATGCCTTATATGATGTTATAACATCTAGTATTATAGCAAGATACGATGCCTATTGCATACGACAAATTAGGCACAGGGATTGTAAGTGTCATGTGCAGGCAATATATGTATAATGGAGAGTTTAGGGAATTTGAAAGTGTCGTATGTGTAAATTGAGTTAGTAAGCGGTCAAAGTGAATATCCTAAACCAAAAAGGCAATCACTCAAAGCTAGAGCTCAAACTTTAAAGGTTAGATAAAAATCTCAAATAATTTTCCAAATGCATAAAACCGATTCCTCCCTACCAACATCCAATCCTGCAGCAGACCTTGATCAACAAATAATATATGGTTTTCTCTTAAAAACTCAACTTTTGTAGATAATGCAATTCAATTATAGTCCTTACCAACCATTGGCAGACCTGATTGTGTTGTACGAATCCCAGTAGCCATCAGTTCTGAAATTCTTGGCAGTGTAATCCCTCATATATTAGAGTGTTAAAAATTTACTAAAAAAACAAATTCCCTACAAAAAAATATCTTGGAAAACCAGAAGAGTGACTTTTATAGAAGTAAAATAGGGATGGAGAGAAACAAAACAATTGACAAATCAAGATTAAATTCATCTGTGTAATTTCATTTAGAAAATGAGGAAGAATAAAAAGACAAAATTGATAACTAAATACGATTTTTTTACTTGCTTAGTAGGTGTAAGGTCAAGTAATTCAGTCATGTCACAGTAGCAAAGCAATCAATATCTTAGAATACTTATAAAATTACAATGTAATAACATATTATAACAATGACCTAATCTGTATAATGTCTAATTATAACAATAATTTCTATGATTTATAAATTTATGCGTAAAAACATCATGAAGACAAAATCATATTTGTACTAATTATAGTTGGTATTTCCCACAGATTTTTTTTTCACTACATAAACTCTATTGTTAGACTTTCTTTAATGCATCAGTGTGTCACAAATCCACTTTCCCTATGGCAAAGATTCGAATAAAGGAAAAGAGCATATATATATATATATATATATATATATATATATATTCACTATTAAGAGTTTTGCAATAAAAAGGAAACAATGAGCAAACCTGAAGGCAACTACCTAGACATGAGTAATTAAATGTCGTTGGAGTATACTTCAAAACCTTGTAATAAAGCCTGGATAGTCTCCCATACCTTTGCCAGTATTTATTGTTTCCATCTGCAAATTCCTACCTAAATCAAACAGATTGGAACAATGGAAATTTACACAAAGGAAAATCAAAACACTTACAAATAGCAAATGTTGCAATCATTAAGCAACTCGGTAATTGCGCTGGATCAAATTCAAAATCGAATAGATTAGAACAATAGAAATTTACACAAAAGAAAATCAATACACTTACAAATAACTAATGTCGCAATCATTCAGCAACTCAGCAGTCGTGCTGGCTTGAACAATAAACTCATCTTGATCTTCTGACTGGGAGGCATCTTCAACCAAATTTGAAGCACAACGGCATTAGAGGAAGCGATAGAGCTTGCATAATTTAATTCAACGTCATTAGGGGGATCTTCAACCAAATTCAATTGCGTTGAAACTTGCTTCCGGTTCTAGGCATCAGAACTGGGGTTCAAAGCAAGTGAAATAAGTGGAGAAAATTGGGATCGACGATGGCGTGGGTGCTCAAATTTTGATTTAGGGATCTCGACTGTGGAAGCGGAGGAAATAAGTGACGAAAAGGAAACTGGTTGTATCGTACGATTTTCATCAATAAGGTTGCCATGCCTTTGATTCCACAACCAAACTTTGTTGCATTCTCCATTGCACCAGCTAACCGCTAACGTCAACCGCCAACCACATCATCAACTTTGACTATGACATTGCCAATAATCGTCGGCCCTAGGTTTTAACTTCAATTGTTGATCGCCTGAAGCTAGGTCACCCTTCGAACGTTGCCCAATAATCTCAAGATCGGCTTCGACTCGTGGTCACTAAGGATGCTACTTGCGTCCCGGATTTATCTTTTTGCCCCTCTTTTTTCTTTTTTTCTATATCGTGCCATCGATATAGGATAGAGTTTCAGTGATAAAGGTTTGGGTTTGCACAGAGAGCGATGACATGAATGACGTGAAATTGGAGGGTTTTTTTGGTATTTCAAAAAGACATCAGGTAAATTAGTGTTAAGAATTTACCTTATTAGTAGTAGAGATATCTAAGCTCACTCAAGGGGTAATATAGTAAACTTAGCTATGGATAGCATCAAGAAAAGTGGTATTACAAATGGTAAAGTAAAATTTAAATGGGGCCGTGGCCCTAGTTAAGGTGTACATAGCCCAAAAAAAAAGTGTACATATCCACTCCTCTATATATAGTAATATTTGAAGCTAAGTGTTTAATATCGGTATCTGTTCAGTATGGATTTGAGATACGTTAAAATACCCTGACGATATCTGCTAATTACGATCCAAAGCACTACCTTATTCGTCTTGGTGTAATCCCCTAAAAATAACTCGAAGCCTCAGCTTTTGGGATAGAAAAATCTTTCGAATTCATGCCAAAATCTTCAACCGCTAGATATAGTCAAAGACGCTTAAACTCTAGCATAACTTGGAAGTGCTCGAACTGGATCGAAGAAAAGAACTGGCATTCTCTATTTTGGACTAAATTTCCATGACTATTTCACTCCATAATCATTAACTCGTTTTATGGAAGATAATTTTCTCCTCCAAACATTTTTTTTAGTGTATTGCTAAGGACATCTCATTTTCTTCTTACTAATACCATTACGAAAAAATACTATAAAATTTTATACTATACTATTCAAAATACCAAACTTTTTTTGGGGTTACGAAATACATTGTTTTTATTTATTTTTGTATCGTGAACAATCATTGGTCAACACTATTTTCCGCGGCGATCAAACACCAATCAACAGTAGGTCGGTGGTTGATGACCGTGGAAAACGGTGTTGGTCAGCGGTTGTATGTCGTACATATCATGTAAATTATGTGTGGTATTAGAAAGTACATAAAATTTATTGTGTTTATTATTTTTATTTGTGATATTAAGAAGATGCAAATGGTGTGTCCTTAACATTACACTTAGCATAGTGTGAAAATGAAAATAATAATGGAAGGTGTGGGTGTAGGCACCGAGTTTGGAATAAACCACTTGTGTTTTATGCTTCTTAGTATCCTTTTCTGTAGATATTTTATGCCTACTACCTGATTTACTCTAGAATCTATGTTAATGCACTAAGATTGTCGAAGCATGTAAAAAGAGACTCCTAAACAATATCTTTTAGGGTGCGTCTATTAACACCCAAGTATTTACTCTTCACCCCCCGCTAATTAGAAAATAAAATATGCACCCCATAATTTTCTCTTCCTACCCCGTTTAATCCAAAAATGCACTTATTTTTTTATTCTCAATACTTTTTTTTTCTGATTTCCAACTCGAATTTTTTTCTACTACTCTCCCCATTTACATTTTTGATTGAATCAATTAACATTTGTAGGCGGCGTTGGTTGCAATAAACCGACGTGCATCCACAATGTTAGTTAGGGTAATCAATACTCCATCCGAACATCGATTTATTTGAACAACACCATTTATACTAATGATTTATCTGCTTACTGTTTAGGTCTTTGGAATTTTGGTATATTATTAAGGTCTCGGTCTCAAAACACATAATGATATGCATCCCTATTAAACTTTTAATCTTTGTTTATAACTTCTATCTTTAATTTTTCCTTTTTTAATGATTATGTACAATGCTGATTTTAAATTATTGTTTGCAATTTAGCCTCGAACACCCATACATGTATATGATTGATATTTTTTTAATCATTGTACAACATGCCAACATTAGACAAATTATATATCAACTATTAAAGGGTAAATAAGGAAATAAAATTTTGAAATTTTAATCGGGGTTTGAAGAGTAAACCATGAGAGTGCAAATAAGCACACCCTACTTTTGATCTTTGTTTCAAGGTCGAACTTGGAACATATACATAATATCTACTTATTTTTGCTCATCCAAAAGCGAACCAAACAACTATAGAATCTTGCATCTTATTGACTATAGATCTTGACTAAAATTAAAGCGTTTTCCATTTGGAATCAACTCAAACAGAGGCTGGCTAATTTGCGCTTTGCATGATCTGATTCTTTTTTTTTTTTAAGGATCTGCAGGAATGACTGATATTGCACTGGCAATACCTTAACATGTTTAGTATATCGTCTAATACGATACAAGTAAAACTGCGAACATTTGAAGATGCAGAAGCCATAGCAAGGGAGGTACAATGGGAAGAGGGATTAATCGAAGAACAGCTGAAGAAGCAGACAAAGAAGAAGAACTTGTTAAGATGTAGACAAAGATGCAGATAAAGAAGAAGAAGAAGAAGAAGAGATTGTGATCGAGAGATTGGGATCCGTGAAAGAGAACCAGGAAGAAGCAGACAAAGACGAAGAGTTTGCTGATGGTAATAGAACTGGCCATGGCGATGCTGTATGAGAGCTTCGAATATTGTTTGGATTCTCTGTGCTTTTTGGTTGTTGAAGTAGAGACGGTAGGGATAATAAATACGTGGAAATTACAGACGTGTTTCCTACCTACCACTACGAGGTATCCGCTTTTGTTTTAGTTCAATCTAGTAATATCCGATTATTAGATTAATAATCAAAACAGCAATTCATTAAAACAAGATAACAATTACTGACTACACAGACTAGACACCAACGACTAACAAAACAAACAGAAATAAGAAAAAAGAGAAACAATACAGACCCAAACTACAGAACAACCTAGAAACGACTACGGCAAAACACCATTTATCCACCGCACAAGCTCCGCACCAACCAGAAAGCAAAAGAAACCACTGAACACAGCAAGCCGCGCAGTAGCTCGATCACTCCAAGCTCACACCCCTACAAACAGAAAGCACACTTCTTAGCCACACAAAACAACCAAGCAAGCCGGAAACAGCCCCAATACACCATAAAGCACAACCACCACTAAAGCCAAAGAACTGATAAACAATGTAGAGACAAAGATGACAACTAGAGGTGTACATAAATCCAACGCACCTCAAATCGCTACAACACAGACAAGCCAAAGACTGGAGAAGCCAAAACAGAAGAGACAGCCACCCACGCAAGGCGAAGAATGCTAAGGCGAGTGACAGAGTTTCAGCTTACCAGACAAAGATGGACGAGTCGGGAGAAGATTCACAGTTATTGTCTTTGCTGCACCCCCAAATCACATTGAGATCAAAGCAAAGCCATCCAAGCCAACTGCAAAAGAAGCACCATATGTAGATCTGATAGACAACAAGCCACAAAGAGAGAGAACCAGTCATGAAGACTAAAAACCCAAGAACCAAGATCAATCGCCCAAAAAGAAACAATGAAGGCGGTGAGGCTAAGGAAACAAGCAGGGGTAGTGGAGCTTGAACTCGAGTAAGTTTGGTGTGGAAACGGTGGAGGTTGGAGGAAGAAAACCAAAAAAGGAGGAAAAAGAAGAAGGCCGAAAACAGATCTAGGGTTTAGGTTTGGAGGAACAAACGGAAAAGGAAAGAGGCCAAAAACTAAAGAAAAAACAAGCAGTAAGAATGAAGAGAGGAGAAAGTGGAAGATGAAGGTCGAGACGGAAGGAAGAGAGGGAAGAGACGAAAGGAGAAACCCGTAGGAAGAAAAGAAAGGGAAGGAGAAGAGCGGCTGCCATTATTTAGATCTACATTTTGATTTTTATCTGTGACTTTATCCAAATTCCAATTCATCTCTGTTTCTTTCCATTTTAAGGGCCATTCGGCAGCTGTAACGGGAGGAAAAAGCAATGGACACGTCCGACGCGTGTCGGACGCGTCCGTTTTATATCGGGCTGAATGGCCCGTTTCTCAACGGACCAAATTTGGTCAGTTGAGGTCTGACGCATCATATTTTCAACGGACAAGATTGGTCCGTTTAGATTAATTATTTAATTTAATTAATTAATTTAAGTTTTTATAAACTTTAAAAATTGATAACTTGAGCATATGAGATCAGTTTTAGACGCGGTTTTTTGCATTGGGATCGTATCGAAGTGCTCTACGTAATGGAGTTAGTTTGAACTGAATTAGAGTAACTTATAATTTTTCAATTTATTAATTTACATGTTTATTTGTGTGAATTATTGATACGTATAATTTATTAAAAACAAATAATAAACTAATTAACCATAAATTAATTAAATTACAAAATAAAAATAATATGGTCCGCTTAAATACTCTGCTCAATGCGCCAAACGCATTCTCCGTTAACTACAATTCTCCACTAAAATTCTCCGCTTCCGCTTGCGCCAAACACACCCTTAGTATATGTCGTACATTAAAAAGCATCTTTATCCAAAGTGAACTTATATTTATCTTTCAGCTAATTTTTTATTTTTAACATTGAGTTTAAACGGTGCCGGCCCTGAGTGGGCGAAGTTCCTAAGCCAAATCAATTAGTTTGATGATAGCAGGAAAAAGGCATAAAATACAAGCGGAAGATGTAAAACGTAGCCAATAAAATTTTAAAGTTAGGATTTGAACTTCGGAGCTCATAGAGATCGAGAAACACACCTTAACTGTCTGTTATATTACTTTTTGTTCTCATTAGGGAAATCATTTAATACATGTAAACTTTTAGACAATACTGGTTAGGTAAAGGAACTCATGGCCACTAGCCCAAGTGGATCCTATAACAAAGACAAGTTCAAATCACCTAGCTCACCCTCCTGGATGAGCTCAAAGTTATCACCAACCAACCAATAAGTCAATTTCTGGTCATGATTACCATCATCACTAGCGTATATATAGTACAAGGCTTCAGAAGGGAAATATCTCATACCGGAAAACTCATGACCCTATGCACGATCTCTTGGCTCCCAGAAAATACCAACACAAACTGAAATACCATCAGTAGACTCATTTTCAGCAAACTGATCTAAAGCGTCAACATGAGTGCATACCGTCTGAGGCGGAGGAGCAACCAAAGGGGAACCTTACAAACCCACTTCACAGCGGGAGGACAAGGAAATGGTATATCATCAGCAAGAGAAATCGGAGAAGGAACAACAGCCGAGGAAACCTAAGTACAAGTACTTTGAAGATGACCAAAAGTGTGACAGAAAGTGCAAATATTTGGCATCCAACCATATCTTATACAAACCATAGCAACGTAATTTATGTCTACTCTTACTTTGAGAGTTTCGAGGAGAGGTTTATCCGGAGAGATTTCAGTAAGAGCCTTAGCATAATACAACTTCTTCCTCGCAACATTACTAGCATCAAAACAATTAAGCTTCCCAATTTTGTTCAATAGCCAACTTAATTAATATAATAATGTATTGGAGCATGGAAGGAATGTGAGAGAAATAGGTCTAGACTAGTGCAGATAATAGATGCTCCCTAGCTTTATCAACCCGGGGGTTCCATCGATTAATAATAAAAGGTTCACCTCTTATAATAGTTGGATCAAGATTTTAAACACGTTGCCTTTCCTCCAAAAGAGGGAACTTCTGGGGAAAAAAACGTAGTCCTTTCTAACCGAATCTTGAGGCTTCCCCCGGTTTGCGACTTCTTACCACAAAGCTCCTTAACAACCGAATAGGGAGGCGGTGGTCCTAAGAAAAATCCCACTAGGTAGTCGAACTAAAACTCCGCACCAACCTTAGTCACTTATGTCGGGATATCATCAACTCCATCTTTTTTAAAATATTCAAAATCATGTGGTTCATATCTACCCTTATTTTTTGGCAATTTTCA
This sequence comes from Allium sativum, assembly GCA_030737875.1. NCBI lineage: Eukaryota > Viridiplantae > Streptophyta > Magnoliopsida > Asparagales > Amaryllidaceae > Allium > Allium sativum. Next base: position 977,055,822 of record CM060920.1, read on the forward strand.
AAATAGGAACTCCATTTAGGAGCAGGCTTAGTTGTTGCATCAGGCATGTCTACCTTACAAGTTAGCGAAACATGCTTAACAGCACTCCCTTTACCAACAACATGGTTCGTAGAAGCCAGATTATAATCCGTGATATTTTCCAAACCAAACAAGTGAGATTTGTTACCCAGTACATTATTGTCAGGGGATTTAGCATCTAACTCAATATCATTAGGAAGCAAGGAGGCAACAAAAGTGTTTACCCAACATGAGTCTGGAAGAGAGGCATCAAAGAATCTAGTTAGAGAATCACCTAAACGAGGCGAGAAGTCATGACTAGACGCTAAGATAGGTCTACACGTGATCGAAGAGGATGAAGTGGTTTTAGTGACCTCGAGGAGCGAGGACAGTGGTTTAAAGGCATTTTGCTAAACTAGGACTGACTTTTTAGAGGGAGGCAGAATCACATGACCAGCTGAAGTGACGGAGGTGGATCTGGATACATGCTGGCTACCAAAAGAAGAACAAGGTCAGAGACATGCGGAGGCGCGCTGAATAAGCGACCGGATCTCATTGTTGAACTAGAAATTAGATCAGATTGAGGAGGCGTGATTGAGATCTTTTTCTTGCAAGCCATCGACCGTAGAAAGTGGAGGATCAGAAACGAAATGGACAAGCTGGACACGACAGGGAAGAGAAAACACTAGTGATGGAAAAATAGCCAAAGTCGATTAATCGCTGGAGCCATGATGAAAAAGAATTTACAATTACTGATTTGGGAATACATAACTTTTCAAATATTATGAAAAATGAATTTGAAATGTCATGTATAGGGGAGTTAAATTTCTTCTAGGGTATATAAATTTCATTATTGGAAAATGAGTTTTTATATATCAAGAAAAATATTGTACGGGATTATTGGAACATTTTAAATGGACAATGTTAACCCAAAAATGGTCAAGATGAAAATATAGAGAATTTCATGTAGAATCCTTAATTATGTACTATTTTCTTAAGTAGTGCCTTTTCATTTAGTCAAAAGTCTGATTATCCATTTGAAATTGTAGAGATCTGATGTAACACCCCACACCCGCTATGGTCACTCGCTAAGGGAATGCCATAACATCGGTGGAGTATTTTAAGTGAATATAGGACAGAAAAATTACAACAAGACAGATATAAGTAATACTTGAAGATTTTTAAACATCATTTCATTTCATTGCAGCGGAAAGTAATACATGTTTGGTTACATCACAAAACCATAACAAGAGTCAAGTACATAATATCCATCTTGATAAAATAAAAGTACATAATCCCACTACAACTAATAGCCATAAAAGAAAAGATAAACTGGGCTTTACTCCAACGGTCCAAGCTCCAAAAAGATAGATACAGCAATCCAATCAAAGCCCACTGGCACTAGGCCCACTCTGAGAACCTGGGGGTTGGGGAAAAAGATAAAAACAACGGGGTCAGACATAAGTCTGAGCGAGCTCTATAACTTTAACAATACAATCATTAAAGTAACCAGAGAAGACATAAGTTGACATACGGTAACGACTGGGGATGAATGGCTACACTAAGCAGCTTGGTAGACTTAGGACAAACTAAGATAACCGTAAAGACGCATTTATCCACCCAAGGATAATTACTAGATTACGCCACCCCAGATCTACCCACCCAAGGGTAATTCCTACACTGCACCACACCAGTTCTACCCACCCAAGGGTAATTCCTACTTAAAGGTTGATCCCACTAAGTGTACTTAGTAATTTTACCCAGTAGTTTCTTGTACCCCTAGCTGACTACATAGGTGCCGTCTGCCCCTATCTCCACTAGGTGTACCCACTACCCCCAAGCGATCGGCTCCCTACCGTAGATACTCGTGCTGGCCCCACAGTGGGGTGTATCACTCCCCAAAGTGGCAACCCGATAATCAATGGTGCACGGCTTATACCTACACGATGCAACAACGGCTTATCTACCAGCCCGGGCCCACACACGCATATGAAGCCCGTTGGACTTGCGTTGCCACCGCTACCCCGTTTCGGCCACTTATAGACAAACCCAGTATGCGTGTCCCGTCCTCGGCTTGGGCCGAGCTCACAAAGATATGTATGGGATACCGGTTGTAATGGGCCCCCACAAGCTACCCACCTAAGCTTGTCATTCATTTAGTAAAACCCAATAATGGGTCCCCACAAGCTACCCACCTAAGCTTGTCATTCATCAAATGTAACCCTATAATGGGTCCCCCACAAGCTACCCACCTAAGCTTGTCATTCATCTAGTGTAACCCACTTAACCCTTTTTAATAATCATGTTCACTTACATGTTTAAAGTTTGGTTAAGTCATTTAATTATATTTCAATTGCCACCCAAGGCACCCACTAGATTTCCACATGCCACCCAAGGCACCCATTAGGTTTCCTCATGCCACCCAAGGCACCCACTTAACCCTTTAATCATGTTTTAGTTACATGTTCCACTTTGGTTAAGTATTCTAATCGTATTTTCTATTGCCACCCAAGGCAACCACTAAATTTCCACATGCCACCCAAGGCACCCACTTAACCCCTCATGTCCCACTACATGCTAATATGGTTAAGTGTTTCTTAATTAATTAAGACCGTGATCTCCCATAAAGACCTCCCACATTAGACTGGCTGTTATGACCGCCTGGTTAAGCCGGTAGGGTCCGGGCAGTCTTACGTCATAACAGAGTCTAACCTCGTGTCTTTACTTTAATCACGTATTTAATTTATGGCTAAGACCTCTCACATTGGGCTGACATTTGTAGCAACTGGTTAAGCCGGTAGGGTCCGGGCAGTTTTACACTACAAATGAGTCCAACCTCGTGTCTTAGTCGATTAATTACACCTAATTAATCACCCCCATATTAATTATCCCTAATTAATATCAAGTTTTTCATAACATGGGTAGACCTAACTCAATAGGTAAATTCCCATGGGGTAGACCTAACTCAATAGGTAAATTCCCACTTATGTTAATTTATTTTTATGGTATGCTTAATCATATCCATTTCACACCATTTCATTAACATGTCTATTAACCCCATCGTTTCCCACGTACTTATGCTAACACGACATATTTCCAAGAGAAGATTCTTTCACAATTAACATGGGTTTCACTTAGCATACATTAGCATTAACATGGGTTAAAAGGTGTCCACTTACATCATGATATTAACCCAACTAGCATTACTAAATAACCCAACTTGCATGAACATACATATGTCATGTATAAAGGCAACTTGCATAAGTGTTCATAGGTTATACAAAGGTGAACTTGCATGTGTCTTAAAGGTGTGAACTTGCACAACATGTTACATGTTATCTTGCATAACATCATACACATAACTTGCATAATATCATAAACATAACTTGCATAACATCGTGCACATAACTTGCATAACATCATACACATAACTTGCATATGAACTTGCACAACAACATGCACATAACTTGCATAACATGTTGAACTTGCATATAAGCATACACATAACTTGCATAAGCATTCTCATACTTGCATAAGCATGCATAACTTGCATATCATGTTAAACTTGCATTTAAGCATATACATAACTTGCTTAACATGTTGAACTTGCATATATGACTTGCATCTTAAAGGAGGGTAAACATGCATATATATATATATATATATATATATATATATATATATATATATACATAGCATATAAAGGTGTCATCTTGCATATGTATGCATCACATTTAAAAGGGTAAACTTGCATGTCATGATTTATGCATAATACCAAACACTTAGCATGCATAAAACCACATACTTAGCATGCATAGAATCAATTACTTATTATGCATAAACCCACCACTTAACTTGCATAAACCCACATACTTAACTTGCATAAACCCACATATCCAACTTGCATAAACTCACATATTCAACTTGCATAAACTTAGGACTAATATTAAACATAGATTAACATATTCACATCATATCATATGACTTGAAAACCCATTAATCCTCATGCAAAACCATAGATCTCATCATATCTCATCTACTTAATTTAGCAATTGATCATCAAAGTGATAGAAACTCACTACTAGCAAATTTGCACTCCAAATGAAGAAGATTAAGATGCTTAGAATGGATTAGAGGTTGATTAGCTTGCAACTCTCTTCATTGATTTGTGGAGGCCATGATCAAGTTTCATTTTGCCATAGTTTAGTTACAAGATCTAATTATGAATAGATTAGGGTAGGGTTGGGGTCTTATTTATAGGATTAGGTAGTGTTTTTAGGCCATTAGATTAACCCTAAATTAGATTAGGACCCTTAGATTTTGGCACCTTCCAGAAACCAGCCCTAAGACCAAGCCCAAACCCCAAACTGGTGCACCCAACCACAGAACTCTCTAGAAACTGTGCAGGTTTCCTGGCTCGGCACGGGCGCACTTCCCAAGTGCGCCAGTGTATTTTTGTACTGGCGCACTTCATAAGTGCGCCAGTGCATTTTTGTACTGGCGCACTTCACAAGTGCGCCAGTGCATTTTTGTACTGGCGCACTTCACAAGTGCGCCAGTGCATTTCTGGCCTGTTTCTGGTTTTTCTGCCTAACTTCGTTCGTCCATATCTCTTTCATATGGTACCTGTTTTACGCAAACTTGGACTCTATTTCGCGTATTTTTCCGAGACGAACGCAATGACGCAGCCCGTTTCCCCTAATTCCCACATCTGGGATTAGTTATTCTTTAATTTGTGAATTTTAGCATTAACCGAAAATTCGGGGTGTTACATCTGATAGGTTGGTTTAAGTGAATTCCAATGTATATGATCCCTGCCGATCTAATAGAAGGCTTGTATACGCTCATTGGATATATGTTCCTATTGATAAAATAAATAAATAATTAGATAGCTTGAATCTTAATCTTAAATCCCTTTTGAATCTGTAGACCTTAATCTGTTTAATCCCTATCTTATAGGCCTAGGTGTCGAAAGGTTTTAAGGTGTTCGAAAGGTCCTCTTTCGATCAGGGTAAATTTACTGTCAAAGAGTTGGCGTTCTGTAGATGGGTTCCTCTAGTTTTATATTTAATAGAACCCCTTTGGCTAGCTAGTTTGATCCTTTAAGGGAGACTGTTGAAAGTCTTTCAAATGGTTTGATATTTGACTAGAATTATCTCATTGATTGATGAGTCCTTTTGATTGAACAGTTGAATCCTTAAAAAGGTTACATGTAGGTAGCCTTCGAATAGGTTAATGGTTAATATGTAACTATTTAGCACAGAACGGGTCCTTTCAAAAAAGTCGGAAGTTTTTAGATAGTAGGAATAACCTCATAGGCTTAAACTTGCAAAATTCACAAAACGATGTGATAATTAAAATTTTACCTCGAATTACCTTAAACGATTGAAAATAATCTTCTATTTGATTACTTTATCAGTATAAGGACTTATGTACTACAATAAAATAAAGTCTCTAATTTTATTTAGAAAATAGGGTTTATAAATTAGATTTTGAATATAGGAGTAGAACGAGAAATTCTCGATCTTGATTCTAGACCCATAGTGTTGTATTTACACGTGTGGATTGACCCCTTTTGCCTCGGTGCTTCCACTTCCGTACATCTGTTGACACTGATTCAAAGGGCTGGTAGAACTGGTTCTTGTGTTATTTGTTTTGAGGCTATTGATACAACCAAAAGGAAAAAGAGTAGTGGTAGATTCTAATATTGGCCGTCACATCCTTCGGAGGGCAACTTTTAATCATTTCGAAAGCTTAATGTGTTAAAAAATGGAGGCTAAGTGCCTATAGAAAGAGAATGCTTTCAAAAGCCCATGCCCTAGTGTTTTCAAACAGTTATTCTTAGAATAGAGCGGCATGGAAAAATGGTTTGACCCTTTCGAAGGGATTGATTTCTACGAGATCAATCGCTTCGAAGGGTTGCTTCACCCAAGATAATGCTCTTCCTATGCTTTAGAGTATTTCCTTCAGTAGCCTTACAGTCGGGAAATTCCTTCGACTTACTCGAAGGTTGTGAACTCAATTATTTCAATTTCAATTAAAGGTTACCGCTTTGTCAGAATATAAAGAGGTGAGCCTCTCAACTCCATCGAAGGGGTTTGCCCTAGCCAAAATGTAAACTATACTTCTTCTAACGTCATCGAGGATGTGGTGCATGAAAAAATGCTTTCGACTCCTTCGAAAGCTCATTATTCTTGACACCCTTTCACGATAGACTGCCTTTCATCATGGATGTAGTAATTTTGGAAGAAAATCTTGCTTTTATCCGCTTCAAAAGAGTCAAAAGCTACAGAACAAGTAATAAGTCTTAACATCCCTACCAATTATATGCCTTTGAATGAGGTAACAAAAATAAAAATAAAGAGCTTTCAACTATGCGAGAAACCTCCAAATACCCTCTTCATATTATAACATGACAGGACCCTTGATCTCTTTTAGAAATGTCAAAGCTTATTAAAATTTAAGTAACAATCACAAGAAATGTCCTATGCTTTCAAATGAGAGAAGGAGACAAAAATTGAAATAGGTGATAGTGAGATTCCAACGGAGTAGAAACCAACAAAGAACTTGCAATCAGTTGCTAAGTTAAACAAGCCCTTCGATTACATCAAAACTTTCATAATACATTAATTATCCACTCAACTATGTCAAAACCTTAAAACATCAAAATATGGGGTTTCGAATGAGTCAAAAGTTCAAACATGTGATAAGAAGGAGTCAATATGGAAGATTAGTGTAGAACTAAACTACAACTGGTCTAACTCTATATCAAGCAAAAGCATAAGGGATGGATTTAAAATAGCGAACAAAAAGAGTTCATTCATAGCATTATCCCTATCTTCCATATTTGAAAGCCAACATGTTTAATCTTGGATATTGGGTATAAACTCATGACCTAGAATAACTAAAGTTTGTCAAATACACTTGAAAACTGATAAATCGGGTTTCAATTCCTAAACTCGCTTCAACAAACAGTGATATTTCAAAATTAGGGAAAATAAGACCGAAATCCAAATAGTTGTTTAATTTTGATTGAGTTCATTTTGAAGCATCTTGGATCCATCACAGAAAATACAATCGATTAACCCTAAATCAATTTTAAATTTTAACATGAGTATTTCAAATCAAAATGCTAGAAATAAGACTCTAAGTCGGTTAAGAAAATCGAAATTTATACAAAAGACCATGTAAGTCGCCATTGTGTTGGCTGGAGATAGGCTACAAGCTAGTTGTTGTCCATAATTTGTGAAAAAGGTCACAGAGAAAATTGAAATCATTCGAGGTCAGATGTGGAAAAATGAATCCAAGCAATAGAGTTATGCAAATAGAAGGCATAAGGATTTCGAAAACTCTATTGAAGAATGGGTTTTCATTAAGGTATCGCCAATGGAAGGCGTGTTCCATTTCGGAAAAGCAAGGAAGCTTGGGCTAAATTTTGTTAGGGCTTTCCTAGTACTACGAAGGATTGGTAAGCTTGCCTATCAGTTGGAGTTGACGGATAGACTACCGAGTGTCCATATTGTGTTTCATGTGGCACACTTGCAAAAGTATATGCATGTCCCTGACTCTACCGTTAAACCAAAGGCATTGGAGGAGTTGGTAGTTGAACCTGATTTGGCTATCGTAAGACAGTTAGCTAAAACTTGAGTAAAACTAAACCTAATCGTCAATGGAAACTCAAATCAATTATCATAATTTGACATCTCAATTCATATATTATTAGCTAAAATTCCCAACATCAAAATTGTTTGTATCGACAATACAAACACGTCTAAGTTAATTGTTCCTCGGTCGGGGGTCGGAGTAGGGGACATCTGGCCAAAATAGAGAATTGGTGCCTTTCGTGTTTTTGCTTGTAACAAGCGCTACATTGAGTTTCGGGTGGTAGCGTCTAAAGGAAAGAAGAAGAAGAGGGGAGGAGATCTGGCTAATGGTAGTTTTCCAGTAGTGGGATGGCCTGTAGACATCAGAATTTAAGGATGAACAGTTTACATTCTTGTTTGTTTTCTCTTGACACTAGGTGGTTTTGGGAGGCGCAAGCCTAATGGTTGTGTGGTGTGGAGCAGCGGTCACGGTGAAGGGGTTAGTGTGTTGTCCGACGGTCTAGAGTGACGATGGCGTGGTTAAAGGTGAAGAAGGGCTATACGTTTCAAAGGAAAACTAAGAAGATAATTACATGGATGTGATTAATGTTTAACAAGGTAATTAGTGGATTAATAACATCGTTATGTATATATAATATATTTTAATTCATTTAAAATTATAACACATGTATCTTGTTCATACAATGTCGAGTTCGGGGGCCACAAGTTTTGTTGGATTCATATTCACGTAATCTACCCATACGTTAGATTAGCCTGATTTAGAGCTTGTTAATTTTTTATTAAAATTGAATGCCTTCGATTTTAACTATTCTTCAGCGCAAAATTGTTTATTTTGATTAGATGGTGAGATAAATATCACACACCCTATATTTTTTTCATGAGTTAAAAACTACTTTCTGATGTACTACTATTTCATATAATGGTATTGATTGTTGATTTCATATTTTATTACTACTTATTTAATTAGTCCAAGATATATATATATATATATATATATCCGCTAATGAAATAGATGACATTTGGCACTACCTGCTTTATATGGAAGAAAAATCTTAAAAGAATTAGTTTATTTTATATGTTATGACGTATATATGTGCTGATACATGAGGTTGATGCAGTGGGATAGGTTAGAGGGATCCAGTAGGATTCCTTAATGTTTTGGATGTTATTCGCTTTCACTTTATACGCTGGTGAATAGTCTAACCTATGTATCACTAAATGTTTATTTAGATGACGATTGCTAAATTAAACTCGCCATTGCTATGTGTAACACCTCGTATTTTTGTTAATACTAATGTTCACAAATTAAAGAATAACTAAACTCAAATGTGAGAATTAAGGGAAACGGGTTGCGCCATTGTGTTCGTCTCGGAATTCTGGTTGAGACAGAGTCCGAGTTTGCGTGAATTGGACTTCGTATGAAGAAGCTACGGCCATCGGAAATTTTAGAAAATTCAAAACAGATTTCAGAAAATTCAAATTTCAGTCGGACGGCCTAGGCGGGAAAATTCCCGCCAGGGCCAGGTCGACCATAAGGTCGACCATAGGGTCGACCTGCCCCAACCAGGTCGACCATAGGGTCGACCTGGGGGTCGACTTGCCCCCTTCCCCCCATGAAAATTTGATTAGTGACCTGTTGATGATTGTGTGCTGACTCATTAGGGTTGCTGATCTGCTCTGATTGGCTGGGATTAATTCTGGGTTGATCGGACGGCCTAAACTAATCCTAAACTCTATAAAAAGACATGTAGACTCAAACCCTAAAATCAAATAAAAATTAGATTCATGGCCTCCGTGCCGTCACCTTGCAACTCAGAATAGCCGCCACCAATTAAAGAGGAAGAAAGCAAATCAAATTCAACACTTTTCAACTTTAACAACGAATCTTCTTCAAAGGAAAGCTAATACAACTTCAGAACTCAGAATTCAGAACTCAGGACCTTCTTTGAGTTGTGAGTTCGATTACTTTAATAAAATAATTAGTAATTTAATTGGATTAAGTTATGATGTGGATTATACGGATATGATGTGAATTATTGACCGCATGTTATAATTATGTTGTAAAATTGTGATGTTATCATACATGTTGTAAATTCTATTATGTTATGTTGTGATGTTATCATCTATGTTGTAAAGTTATGCTATCATCTATGTTGTAATTTTATGTATAATCAAATCATCATGTTGTTCATATGTTAGTTGGTTATGTTGATCCATATGATAAATCATAAGTATGTATGCAAGTTTAGATTTTGATTTAGACATGAATCATATGCAAGTTGGGGAAAACTATGTATAACCTTACATGTTTCACGACATCTAGTTTATGTGAAAATTTGATCTAAAGTTAGGTTATGACATGTGTGAGTTATATGCTAAATTCTACATCCTAGTTTACATGATTAGATGTAAGTATACACCATTGTTATGTTGCATAAATCACATATGCAAGTTTATATAAATATATGAGTTTGGAATATGAATCATGTTATGCAAGTTTGTGGTTATTGCTTATGCAAGTTTACACCTTTAGATGTAGATCTATGACATACATGATTTATGCAAGTGGTGACCATTATCTAAACAAGTTTACACCTTTAGATTTGGATCTATGACATATGTAGTTTTATGCAAATTGTAACTTTGGCCTATGCAAGTTTTAGATATAGAACATCATTCACACAT